>JANXHW010000005.1:26712500-27375000 GCA_026170595.1 Plestiodon gilberti rubricaudatus
ATAACCTGAAAGAATGCTGTTCTGTTATACATAAAAGGGCATTTATAAAGTTTCCATTGAGATGGTAGCACACACACACACACACACAAAAAGAGGCATGGCATTACAGACAATGGCATGGTTTCAACACTTTCATCTTTGCTGTACATTTTGAGCCATCTTCACTAAAATTATCCCACATTCTCTACTTTCTATAAATATTCTCATTGACTCATGCCACATGAAGCTTTAACTTTGAAACTTTGTTCAGGACATCTCAATTATTTTCCCCTCCAGCTTCGAGAAGGAGGTAGAGAAGAAATAACAGGCGGAACTGCATAAGCACAGGCGGAACTGCATAAGCACAAAGCAGGTTCTTTTGGAACGGCCACCAGTCTCATCTAAGGAAGAGTAATTGAATCTGAGGAGTTACAGGGCGATGAAACGTTCGCCAAAACCACCACCCTCTCTCACCTTTTTATGGCATCATCTGTTTCACAAGGGTGCTTGTCCCTGCAGCTGTGGCTGCCATTTTCCCCAGAAGTGAGTTCAAGAACCATTCCCCACACTTGAACTGGCTTCAGAATGATGCTACATCATCACATAACATAGCAACATGATATAGCCAATCTTTAAAAAAGGAAGGAGGGGGGACCCGGGAAACTACAGGTTGGTCAGCCTAACATCTGTTCCAGGGAAGATGGTGGAAAGTCTCATGAAAGATAAAATCTTAAAACACATAGAAGAACAAGCTCTGCTGAGGGAGAGTCAGCATGGCTTCTGCAAGGGGAAGTCTTGCCTCACAAACCTGTTAGAATTCTTTGAAAAGGTCAACAGGCATGTGGATGCGAGCAAACCCATGGATATTATATATCTGGATTTTCAGAAGGCGTTTGACACGGTCCCTCATGAAAGGCTCCTGAGAAAACTCCACAGTCAGGGAATAAGAGGGCAGGTCCTCTTGTGGATTAGGAACTGGTTGAAGACCAGGAAACAGCGAGTGGGAGTCAATGGGCAATTTTCACAATGGCGAGAGGTGAAAAGCAGTGTGCCCCAAGGATCAGTCTTGGGACCGGTGCTTTTCAATTTATTCATAAATGACCTGGAGTTGGGGATAGGCAGTGAGGTGGCCAAGTTTGCAGATGACACTAAACTTTTCCAGGTGGTGAAGACCAGCAGGGATTGTGAAGAGCTCCAGAAGGATCTCTCCAAGCTGGGAGAATGGGCAGCAAAATGGCAGATGCGCTTCAATGTAAGTAAGTGCAAAGTGATGCACATTGGGGCAAGAAACCAAAATTTCACATATACGTTAATGGGTTCTGAGTTGTCTGTGACGGATCAAGAGAGAGATCTTGGGGTGCTGGTGGACAGGTCGATGAAAGTGTCGACCCAGTGTGCGGCGGCTGTGAAGAAGGCCAATTCCATGCTTGTGATCATTAAAAAAGGATTGAGAATAAATCGGCCAATATCATTATGCCTTTGTACAAATCGATGGTAAGGCCACATCTGGAGTATTGTGTCCAGTTCTGGTCACTGCACCTCAAAAAGGATATAGTTGAATTGGAAAAGGTGCAGAAAAGAGCGACCAGAATGATTTGTGGGCTGGAGCACCTCCCTTATGAGGAAAGGCTACAGCGTTTGGGGCTTTTCAGTCTAGAAAAAAGGCACCTGAGGGGGGACATGGTTGAGACTTATAAAATTATGCATGGGATGGAGAGAGTGAATAGAGGGAAATTCTTCTCCCTCTCGCACAACACCAGAACCAGGGGACATGCACTAAAATTGAGTGGAGGGAGAGTTAGAACAGAAAAAAGAAAATATTTCTTTACCCAGTGTGTAATTCATTTGTGGAACTCCTTGCCACAGGATGTGGTGATGGCACCTGGCCTAGATGCCTTTAAAAGGGGTTTGGACAGATTCATGGAGGAAAAGACCATCACAGGTTACAAGCCATAAGCAACCTCCTGGTTTTAGAAGTAGGTTTACTCTGTGCCAGGTGCAGGGGAGTGGCAGCAGGAAACAGGTTATCTTGTTGGCTGTGTGCTCCCTGAGGCATCTGGTGGGGCCACTATGTGATACAGGAAGCTGGACTAGATGGGCCTTTGGCCTGATCCAGCAGGGCTCTTCTTATGTTCTTATGTTCTTATTATGATGAAGTTAATCAGAGAGAGGGCAATGCTTCCTGTTCTCAGTCTAATGGTCTTCGCGGGTAAGGGGAGGAAATGGCAGCAGCACGCAATGGTAAGTTTGCCCTATTTTTGTCCCCCATGAAAACAGCTGAAATGATTCCTCCAACATACCATTTGAAGTGTGAAAATTGGGTAGGCTGTTTTGGTTTAGCCCTAGCTTCTTTTAAAAGATAAAAGAAAGTAAAAGCAAAATGAATTTTATTTTTAAAAGTTCACTAGAGAGACTGACTTGTCCCATACTATTGGTTAAAATAAGTATACAGTTGGACCTTGCTATCCACAGGGGATCCATTCTGGACACCCCCCGTGGATAGCAAGGATCATCGGATAACAGGGGCCATGCTAAAAACCCTGTTAAAAGGGGAAAAGCCCCCCAAATCGCTGTTTGTACCTTTAAATGGCCAAAGCATTCCATTTCCAAGCTTTTGCAGGGCTTCTTGAGGCTTAACGACCCACTTCCGGGTCGCGCGAAGGCTCTTCCCTCGTCCTGGCCTTTCCCCAGGGTGCATTCTTGCATTCGCCCCTATCAGCAGTTCTCCATTATCCATGAGGGAGGGGTCTGGAATTGATCCCCCATGGATACTGCCCCCCCTCCCTGTATTTTGAACGCCTTGCAAGGTGTTTTCCTATACCTACCCTGCTGAGAGTTTTCCTGTGCCTTTATACTTCAGTTGAGCAAAGCCCTGCTCCTTTCTTGTTCTGAGCTGCACTCTCAGCTGCACTCTCTTTGTGGGACTTAGTGCAACCTTCCTGCAGAAGCAATCGCACTTCAATTCCCTGTGCCGTGGCCCCCCAGTGAGCCCCATTCTTATAATGGAGGCCCCACTGCTCAGCTTACTTTCAGCAGGAGAACCCCTGATTATTGCTGACACCATAAATATCCCTGATGAAGGGCATAGTGACAGAGTCGTCCTGTCATATCCATAACATATGTTTTCTTTCTGTTCTGCAATGGTGTAGGTGGGGGCGTAGGGCAGCAGAGGTGTGTATAAGTGGATTTTTCATGGCTTCCTTCTATGATGCTGCAAGTACAGTTAAAATCCTGGCACCAAGTGAGTGTGTCTAATCATGGTTGTCCTTCCCATGCATCCTTTATCCAGGCAAGATTGGGGCAATAGTCAGGTAGGATGGACTCAGTTAATTGGCCCTGACCACGTTATGTTGGACCTTTAGATGTTGCAGCCTTACCATATGGTGTCAAAGTACAAAGCTTACGAATGGTGACCACACCTCTGCTGTGAAATCTAAAGGGCACCTAACTTTACATTCCCCTCATGACTGTATTTTAATTTGAATGTAATGCACTGCCAGGTGTAGGGGTTTTTTTAACTATAAAAGGTAAAGGTATCCCCTGCTCAAAAGCCAGTCGTGTCCAACTCCAGGGTGTGGTGCTCATCTCCGTTTCTAAGGTCGAAGAGCCAGCGTTGTCCGAAGACGCTTCCATGGTCATGTGGCCGGCATGACTAATGGAACGCTGTTACATTCCCGCCACAGCGGTACCTATTTATCTACTTGCAATTTCTTGCTTTCGAACTGCTAGGTTGGTAGGAGCTGGGACAGAAGACGGGAGCTCACTCTGTCATGCGGCACTTTGGTCTTGAACTGCTGTCCTACCGACCTTCCAGTCTGCAGTTCAGCGTCTTTAACTACTAAGCCACCGCAGTCCTTTTTTTAAATATAACATAAGAGAAATACTAGTTTTAGGCTGCAGTCCTATGCACAGTTTCCTGAGCTTAAGCCCCATTGAAAACAATGGGACTTCTATGTAGACAAGCATGGGATTTGTGATATTATTTGTGGTCTTGTAGATTCCATATGAAGCTGCCTTCAATTGAGTTAGACCATTGGTCCATCCATATCAATATGGTTAACACTGACTGGAAGCAGCTCTCCAGGGTTTCAAACATGGAGCTTCTCAGACCCTTCTGGAAATGACAGGGGTTAGCTTGCTCTACCACTGAGTTCTGTCTCCCTCCATACCTGTGTCGGCAGCGCAATCCTGATGAATCGTCTGGTGGCGGAATGAGTGTTCCACCGTCCAAAGCCGTCGCAAACATGCCGTAAGTCACGTTCGCAGTGACTTGAGAGCAGGGAAGGCCAGCGCAGAGGCCTGCCTTCCCAGCTCCGTCGACAGAGCCCTCGCCCGGCCGCCGCCAGACCCAGGTAAGGATCCAGTGGGCGGGGGTGTGGTTCGGCGGTAGACAGAGGGGGGCCATTGGCCCAGCCACTCTGGGAGGGGAAGGGGATGGCTTCGGCCATATCCTGTCCCCCGCTGGGTGGCTAGGCTGTTACATGGCCTCCTACTATTTCCGCCAGCGATTTCGCTGGCGGAACTCCAAGGAGGCCGATCGGCCCGGGCGCCATTTACACTCGGGGAAGGGGGACGAGCATCCCCTTCCCCGAGTAGTCCTCTGCTCCAGCGGCAGCCTAGCCTCTGGGGAACAGGATCCAGCGGACAGCCGTGGGCCACCCGCCAGATTCTTACATAGGATTGCTCTGTGGGAGGTTTATTAGAATACATAGTTTCACATAAACATATATAATTTAAATTGATAGAAAAGTGTATCCATCCAGAAAAGAAAGTTACTCATCCTTCTTCCATCCTGACTACCATAAAATTCACCAAACGCATCAGTCAGATTGTATTCATAGAAACACATGAACAGTCAACTGCTTTTTACTGACTTTCAGACTCCAAACAGGATTATGCTACTGGACTGGAAAATAACTGAAGAACAAATTCTAAAAGTCTCTATCTATTTTCCAGCTCAATAAGATCTTTGTTACATAAATTCTAAACTATATAGCATGTAATATTTGAAAAGCACTTTAGACTTGAACACTAGCTAAGTGTTTTCAGTCTAACATTGCAACAGTCTTCAAAAAAGAAAAGAAAAAGATCTGGAAGACATTTCAAATAATCAAATGGTGTCACTAAACTGTAAGCACATAATTATCCTCCCACAGCTGTCCTTCCTATTTCCTTGAGCACTTGGGTAACTGCATAACTCTCCTGCAAACTGTACTTTGGATTCCGAATCCATTCCGAGGTATGTTCATCCTTTGTTTTCTTTTATTTGTTACGTTGTTCTTGTAACCATTTCATAATGTATTTCTTAAAATGTCAGCTGTGTAAATAGATACAATTCTTTTGCATCTTGCAGGTCTTACTGAAATCCATTCTGCTTACTATAACACGTCATTAGGTTCAGTCACTCTTAGGCTGCTTCCTTAAGCCATGTACTGTACAAGTTCTGGTCTAGACATGAAGCAGACTGAGGAGGAAGTGAGGTGGCAGAGGTGGTGGAATGGACTATACCGCATCCGATTGCCATTATGGAATATCATTTATGAATTCGTCCCTACATCTAAACCCCCTTGATTTGGATACAAAGAACTATGTAAACACACTTAGGGGGCTGGCCATTTAAAAAGCAGCATTTGAAAGGCAATTTATGGTCTGGCATGGGTGAAAATGTGAAAAACGTGTCCTTGAGTGTGACTTTGAAAGATTAATCTTGAAGACAGTATTCCACAGTATCATATTCTGTTGGCCATGACCTTAGCAAACTGGCTAAGAATCACCATCTTAAAGTACGGCTCTAGTAAGGCTGCATTCCAATGCACACTTACCTGGCAGTAAGTTTCACTGAACTAAGTAGGACTCATTTCTGAGTAAACTTGCATAGGATTGTGCTGAGACCCTTATCTATATTATTTGTTTATATACTTTATATGAAAAGTATCTAAATCCTCACAACACCCTATAACAGTGGTTCCCCAATCTTTTTTGCCCTGCAACCCACTTTCAGCACGGAGCTTGGATGACGTCACTGCCAAACCTTCCAGGTTGCCGAGCTTTCACATATTTTTTTACGCGAACACCCCGCCACCCTACCCTCTGCTAGGCAGTCTTTGGGCACTCCAGGCCTTATCATGTCTTGTTCTCACTAACGAGCTACGAAATCTCACTCATCAGCAAGAACACAACGAAATCTCACTCATCAGCAAGAATAACATGAGGCCAAGAATGGGCTGAAGACCACTGAGCCTCTGCTTTGGCGGTGGGCTGTTCACGACCCGCCAAAACTTGGGTCACGACCCACCAGTGGGTCACAACCCACAGTTTGAGCACTGCTACCCTATATGGTAAACAAGCACCCTCATTGTACAGGTACTTTAAATAAGCTAAGATTTTAACTTTTATCTACCAACATAAATCATAACATTAAATAAATAAATAAATAACATGCTTCCCACTAAGCCATGATAGATCTACAGAGACCTCTAAAGCAATCACACATAATCAAAAGTTTGCTTTGTCTCAAACATTTCAAGACCACCACAGAGAAGTTGTTTTCAAGACCTCACTACTATTTTTCCGTAGCCGCTTGAATTTTTTTCCTCATCTTTCATTCGAGTACTGACTTGGGACAATTTCTGCTGAGCTCATAAAATCTTGGCCCGAGGTGGTACCTCTACCCCAATTTAATCTCTCAGCGCCAGCACAACATCACAGAGTCCATTCTTCCTCAGAGGTTAGGCATAATACTCTTATCAGCATCATAATATGGGATGAACTCCTCAAGGACAGA
This sequence comes from Plestiodon gilberti rubricaudatus, assembly GCA_026170595.1. Lineage (NCBI taxonomy): Eukaryota > Metazoa > Chordata > Lepidosauria > Squamata > Scincidae > Plestiodon > Plestiodon gilberti. The sequence goes on from JANXHW010000005.1 coordinate 26,719,264, forward strand.
TGGAAGTCAGATACTTGATTAAGTTCAGTCCAGGATGTGACTGATTAGTCTGGCAGGTCGGAAAGAAAAATCCACTTACGAAGGTACACAAGCCTCTAGCTAAGGATGCTCTCCTGATTGCAGGAGTGTTATTATTTATATATATTAGGGGGAAAAAATCTTAGCAAGAAGTGTCCAGAAATAACAGCATTTTCAAGTACTGCAAAGCAACAAAATCCTTTGATTTTTTTATGACAGATATATCATTAGCTGATAATGAAAAGCAAAGAATGACCTGACTTCAGAGTGTCAGTAGGTGCCTCAGTTTTTTTTTTTTTTTTACTAACGTACCTGCTGGAGTATGCTACCATTTCTGAAAGGCCAGCTGCCTTGTTGCTAGGCTACACAGTGGGGTAAAACTCCAGCTGCCATTCAAGCTTGTTGAAAAACTAATAGGGCATTCCTTACTTACAAGACATTTCTGACTGGAAAAGAACATTTTACAATCTATCTTTTATTTTATTTTTTTAGTAGCTATATAGATATCACTGGGTGGTATCTTTTTAATGATGTCAGCAGCAGCAGGAAAATGGAGGTGGAACAGGAAGAAGAAAGTAAAATGATAGCAAATAACAACATTGGCAACAAAAAAAGAAAAAGAAAAGCATGACTAGAAACTTATTTCTTGTCGGTACTTGAGAGAGTGAGTGGGAAATACTAAAGTTTCTTATACCTGTCAGCAGAAACATAAAAAGAGATGGACCATCTTATTATGGATTATATAGCGCTCTGGGTTTTTATCATTTCACCAACATACATAAGACACACTGAGAATTCTTTCTTCCTCCAATATACGTAAGGAATGTTATAGGGTTCTCTTCGTCTTGTGCTTATACTAGTCTCTTGATATATTTATATGTTGCAGTTTTCCATCATAGTGTTTTCACTGTTCAAATGATTTCCCTTTCCTTTGCAATTTTTTTGTCTATCTCAAAATTTGATTCTGAGTTTTCCTTGAAAGTTGGATTCTTCTTTCTCATCGCTAAGATATAACACCAGTATTAAAAGAGCCAGCGATTTCGCGGGTGCAGATCTGCGTAGTCCCATTGAGCAGGCTGGGACTCCACACAGGGTAAGAGGACAAACCCGGACGGCCCACAGCATGCAGCAGAGGGTGCGTCAGTGCCACTGCACATTCTGGGCCACCCCGGAATACACTGGGCTGTGAGTAACGCTTTTTGTGGGGGGGGGGGGTTGTAATGTATGTTGTACCACAGGGCAGAGTCTGTTTATTCTATTGCCTGGTAATGTTTAAGAACACATACATTTTAATTCAAGTTTAAACCTCCCTGAACAAGAACAATAAAGAGCTATGCGCCATATCATGGGATTTCTGTTCTTGGTAATCTGTGGTATTTCAACTGTATCTTCTAATGGACGGTCATCTGTGTTATTTATAAACATTTTATCAGGATTGCTTCACCTTAACTGAAGTCCTTTCCAGTTAAATGGTTACACTAACTGCGGGAAAATGAACTGTCATTGCATCTACAAGTAGATTTCTCTCTGCAAATTAAACTACAAGCTATAATATGATAGTGGCAACATGATATCTGCATATACCTACAGTTCAATAAGCACATGGACAATAATTTTTTCGGTGACCTGGAGTTGTAATATGCTTTCCTAATTCCATTCTACTCTTAAACACTGCAAAACAGAGCTATTCAGTAGTAGTTACATAGAAAATAAAAGAAAACTATAAGGATACCCAAGAGAGACCCACCTCCTCTTCTCTGTGCCATTTTGATCTCCATAATCTGGGGCCTAGAGTTTCCTTAAGGTTAGTAACTTCCATGTATGAAATCAAAGGGGCTTCCATTTGTTAAGATTGGGCTATTAACTGTTGTGAATATTGAAGGGATTCATAGTTTGTAAGATTCTCTGGAGGTTGCAATGAATCTTGATCATTAGAATAAACAAGCTGAGGCATACATGAAAGCTTAGACTTATTTAACTTTACTAAACTAAGGGCGCAATCCTGCTCTAAATTAGGGTGGCGGAACGAGCATTCCACTGCCCTAAGCTATCACGAAAGTGCTGTAAAACACTTTCGCGACAACTGGCGAGCAGGGAATGCCGATGCAAGGCCTGCCTGCCCTGCTCAGCCGCCCAGACCAACTCCCGCCGGCTGCCTGAACCAGGTCAGGATCAAGCGGAGGGGGGCGGTCCGGGAGCAAACGGTGGGGGCCGATAGGCCCAGCCTATTGGGGAGGGGGTGGGGATAGGCCTCAGCCATATCCTGACCCCCGCCAATCGGCTGAGCCATTACACGGCCTCCTCCGACTTCCGCCAGCAAAATAGCTGGAGTTAATTCGAGGAGGCCAATCGGCCCCAGCCGCGGTTACACTTGGGGAAGGGAACGAGTGTCCCCTTCCCCGAATAGACTTTCTGCCGTGGGATGCCTACTGCAGCCTGCAGGCTGCCCGTGGCGGAGATCAGGATCTTTAGAGCAGGATTGGGCTGTAATAGAGATAAGGAGATTCAAACAGGTTCAAGTTCACACTAAGCAACACACACACATATCTCTAAAACAAAATGGAGATTCTTCTTCTCTGCAGACCCTTGCTTGAAGATCATCTGATCTAATCAATGAATCACAGTTTTACATTTTCCTGGGTTTAACTCAGTATGTATGAAATAACCAACTGTCACATTAACCATACAAATGACTGAATATTTAGATCTTGTCATAATTCCAACATTAACTTCATGAGAACTGAGATGTTATGAGGTGGCAAATACTAAAATTAAGAAGTAGTAGTATCTCTTCTTTCCTTCCCCACCCTGCCTCCTTTTACCTCTCCCCAAAGTGGGGATGTTCCGGTCACAGTTAGTTATGAAATCTGTTCTAGCACTTTCCTTTTCTGTCATTTCAACATGTAGACTGAATTTGTGACAGAGTCATCCAGCTGGTTGAGGTGATAAAAATAAGTTGCAATTTCAGAAATAATGTTACAAATATATATCATGTTCTGACAGATAAATTGAACCTATTTGAAGTAGCGGTCCATCAACTTTCCAAGGTGGAAAACGCTGATGTATCTATTCTGGCCCTGCTGTTTCAATGACACTTGTCACCATTTAAAACAAAAACAGCTCACCATGTTAGTGGAGGGAGAGGAACAGAAGACACTGCAGCGTGAGATATGGTGACTACCTGAAGCCTTAAAGACGACCTGTTCTGAAGGATACACATATGAAATTGTTACTTAGGAAAAGTGGACATTATAATCACATATTTTCATATGAGAAGTTCTATCTGCCTTGATGTGTTTGCACTTTCCAGTATGTATTCCTTCTCATTTATTCCTCATGCCTACTGCTTTTCAAAGGATAAAATACCAAGCTCACAACTAATAAAGACGATCTGAAACTCTCATGGCCAGCCGGTATATATAAAGATTGCTTAAAAACAGGTTTAAAAGCCAAAGTAAAAAATTCTTTTTAAGAAAGATATTTTTGTATTAAAAACAAGAATAAAAACAAGTTTAAAACGCACACTGGATCCACTAAGTTTCTTTCAATTCCATGAATTTCATCAGGTGAACCAGCAAAAAGCTGCAAGTATGTTGCTTTTTGTATGTAGCTGCAAGTACGGTATGTAGCTCACAACTAATGTAGGTTTTAAACCCACCATGATGCCCTAACAATGTGTTTTGGGTTGTTCTGTGCATGTTTCCTCCCTCTTAATAACTCTTTTTTTTAATCCATTTTTTTCTAAAGGGCAAACAGACATGCTAGTAACTCTACAGCCCGGTCCAGCCCAAGGCAACTGCGGTACAACTCAGGCACAATTGCAGCCCAAGTGCTTTAGGCCCAAGTTGTGCCTGAATTGTGCCTGAGTTGGGCTGCAATTGTGACTGAATTGGGTTCAGGCACAATTCAGGCACAACTGCACAATTCAGGCACAATTGCAGCCTAAAAGTGGGCGTGTCGGGGGCGTGTCGGGGGTGTGACGGGGGCGGTTACGAAATTTGGTCCGGTTCCAGACGCTGGAGAGCCCCTGACACGCCCCCTCGAGCCCAACTCAGGCCCAAAATTTGGGCCAGCAAAAAGGGTGGACCCAAATGTGAGGAGACCCATAGGAGCCATTTTACCTTACCCACACCAGCCCTCTCCTGAAAAGTTCTAACACCCTGGGCCCGAGTTGGGCCTGAGTTAGGACCGAACAGTTGTGGCCTAACTCTGGACACGGACCCAAATAGTTACCCTATCAGCACCCAGCCCCACCCAGCCTCTTTCCCACAAAAGCCCAGCCCCAGCCCTCCACTCACTCTCTCTCTTTCTCTCTCTCTGAGCACGTGGCGTGGGGTTCTGTCCCCCAGCAGCCACAAAGTGGGACTTTGAAAACTTTTCTAACACCCCACTTCTCTCTTCTCTTCACCTCTCTCCTCTCTGCCCCCTCTAGGGCAGAGAGGGTTGTTCTGCCTGTGGCCAAACTGTTTACTCCTGTGCCTGGGCAGCTGTCTCCATGCAAGTGTTTGCTAACCCATGTCTTTCTCCCAGCCCCTCTCCCCCCCCCCACAGGCAACAACACCAGCAGGTAAGTGCAGGTAAGAGCAGGGTTTGTGCTGACATGTGGTCTGACTTCTGCCTCTTTGCATAGAGAAATATAGGTAGGATACATGCCTCTATACCAATGTCATGTGTCATGGCTGCCTGCATAGCCTGCCATGATATGCCTCTTTACCAATGTCTTGTCTCATGTCTGCCTGCAATGCCTGCCATGATATGCCTCTTTACCAATGTCATGTCTCATAGCTGCCTGCAATGCCTGCCATGATATGCCTCTTTACCAATGTCTGCCTGCAATGCCTGCCATGATATGCCTCTTTACCAATGTCTGCCTGCAATGCCTGCCATGATATGCCTCTTTACCAATGTCATGTCTCATAGCTGCCTGCAATGCCTGCCATGATATGCCTCTTTACCAATGTCATGTCTCATAGCTGCCTGCAATGCCTGCCATGATATGCCTCTTTATCAATGTCTTGTCTCATAGCTGCCTGCATAGCCTGCCATGATATGCCTCTTTACCAATGTCTTGTCTCATAGCTGCCTGTATTAATGTGAGCACACAATGCCATGGGTGTGGAACTGTAACCCATATGTAGACACCAGCTGTTCCCCCCCTCTTTTCTCCACAGGGTCTACTGACAGGTCAGTATTGCTAGGATTGCCATGGTTGTGACCCCCCAAGTTGTGTTGTTGTCTCTCTCTTTGACCCCTTTCCCTTACAGGATCATGCTCACCTTACACCCAGGGAAGCAGCGCAGACCAGGCTCTGTGTCTCACACCACTCGGCTGTGTGTGATTACTCTCCCTGCAGGCCTTTGCAACCGGCACACTGGCATTCCTTCAATGGTGATTGCCACCACACAGCAGCTGCCATGGAACACCCCCAAGTTATTCGTCCCCCCAGGAACGCCCACTACCACCAACCGTCCGGGGAGCACCCCTGGGCCTGCAGTCTGGTTGCCCCATGGTCGTCTGCCTCGATGCTGCCAGAGGTCTGGGAGCCTGCCCTGCAACCCTCCTCAGCTGCTGCTGCTGCTGCTACATTCTGAGTGGCTGCTGTGCCTACCCCTTGCAGCCTCGCCTGGCCATCCCTGCCAATGTTCCAGAACAATAAAGATGCCCCTTGGGCAAAGGCCCCTTGAACACCATGACCCCAATGTTACACAAGCACTGCCCCCCACACACAGAGACAGCGCCCAGCACACAAGGCCCTGCATGAATCCCAGCCAGGGCCTGCCACAGCCAGCCCAGGGAGAACACAGCAGGGGGGCTGCCAGACCCTCAGGGCTCAGAGGGGAGGGGGGAGTTGGGGGGCCTCTCAGGCAGGCAAACAGTGACAGGCGACATGGCGCACGTCCGCCACGTCCGTGAAGAGCCCTTTCAGCAACCGGGGCTCTCACCCACCCTCAGTCCGCCCGTCAACGGCGTCCGTTTCCGTCCTCAGTCTGCCCGTCAACGGCGTCCGTTTCTGCCCTCGGTCCGTCTGCATGAGAGGCGCCCGTTCCTGCATTGACTCCATCTGCGAAGTGTCCCCTGTGTCCCTATTGGTCTCTGCAGACCCCTCTCCCTGTATCCCTCTCCCACCAGCCTTGTTTTCTGTCTGTTTCTGACCCACCCGTGTCCCTCCCCAGCACCCCCTGTCCGCCTGCCTGTGTGCCTGCCTCCCCTCCCACTCCCTGATGATGGACGCTGGCACCCCCCACCCCGCTAGAGCGCCTGCCGCGAGGCGCCTACGTTGCCCCATCTGGGGAGTGATGAGCTGCGTGAGCCCTTCCCGCTCACAGCAGACAAGCCCAAGGCATCTCTCGGTCTTGGCCGGGGCACGGATCAGAAGGCATACCGGGATGCCTTCTTTGTGGGCATAGCCACGGCCCTGGTGGTCCAGGGCTTCAGGCAGCGCACGGGCATGTCATGGCGGAGGCGGTTCCAGACCTCATCAGACCCCCCTTGTGCGTGCCGTTCCCACCCCCTCCTTCCCTTCTCTCCCCCGCTCACCCCCCCATGACTCCCACGTGCAGCCTCACCGTGGCTTGGGGGTGGCATCGCAGTCTGCAGGAGGGAGGGCAGTGGCACTCCCCCCTGCGGCAGGTGGCTAAAGCACAGGGTGCCCTGGGGCAGCTGGCACTGGCACAACCTCTGCCCTTCAGCTGACTGTCGCACGCCCAGTGCCTGCAGGCCCACCTGTGGCTGCCCATCTGCTGCGAACGCTGCAGCAGCTGTGGTAGGTACACACAGACGAGCTCAGGATGGGGCTCTTCGCTTCCACAAGACTGACACCTCCCCACAGGGGCCTGCCTGCCTCTGTGGTAAGTGTTGCCTCAATCCTGGCCCACTGCTCTTGCCTCTTGCCTAACTCAGGCACAGTTGCAGCCTAACTCGGTCCTATTTTGGGCCCCAATTGTGCCACAATTGGGCCTCAGCTGTGCCTGAGTTGGGCTGGACTGAGCCCTTAGTGTTATGAAGACAACCAGGTTCATGTCTGATAGCAAAGACCGTCAATATTGGACCCCTGCCAGATGTTGGACCTTGATTGGTGCTTCTTGCTGATCCTTGGAGATTCCTGGCCCTCTTGTGCCAGCCTGGCCCTCACCTTCCATGTGACCCCTCCCCTCCCACAACTTAGAGGAGGGAAACCCCAGACCATGAAATTCCTTGAAAAGTGTTGTTGTTTTTTATTAAGATCAGCTCTGCTTTTTATCATATTTGTTGATTTAAGTGGAGTTGTAATACAATGGAAATAAAGAGCATTAAAACAAAGTAAGCTCTGGCATTTGGGGGTGTAAAGAAAGTCCTGGACCTTTGGGATACAAAGAGCTGAACATTTCAGTTAAATGCGGCTTGCCCTGTATTGCACTAACTTGCATCCTTCTAAGGCTTCTTCTCCTGCCTGCAAAAACCTGCACATATCTTCTACGTCTACATCTCTGTATTAATTCCTGAGATGAAGCAGAGAAGGATAAAGGATGAAATATTAAGGAAGTGGGAACTCAATGAGCAAAAACTGGTCAGAAGTTATAGCTTGCAAGAAACTGGATAATGGTCAATGACAATCTTGAACGTAAGACGGTGAAGAGCTGGTGGAAAAGTGAACAGTGGAAGTAGTAAAGATGACAGAAATGACAGAAAGACAGAGCAGGCATATGACAAACAGTGGCTGTAAATTAGTGTGTGTATGCTCACGTGCACGCGCGCACGCACACACACACACACACACACACACACACACACACACACACACACAAATATCCAGGGGCCTAGAAGCAGTGAAAGAAAGAAAAAGAACATTAGTCCAAGATAATTACTTCAACTCAGCCTTCTCAGACTCTCCAGAAAGATGACACCTGTCTCAGTAAAAGACTATTCCCTGAACTCTGCTTGCTGAGTTTAGGTAATTATAGACCTGGCAGTGCTCACTGTGTAAATGGGAAGTGGGGAAGTTTCATGAAGGTCAGTGAAAATCTACCTATTTTATGCATGTTACTTATCTGGCCTGGGAAAAGGAATCATTTTTTAAAAATGTTTTACTTACTAACAACCCGATTGTACCCCTTGTCACCAGCACCAATGCAGCCACACCAAAAAGGCACGTGGTACATCCTATGGTGGGGGGAGGATGACCCAACAGCAAATGGGAGGTAAGTAAAAATAGTTTTCATTTTTACTTACCCCAGCGTAGGTAAGTAGGCCACCTATGGATCTCCTTGGACATATGTCACCTATTTTGGTGGTGCATGTCCGAGGAGGCAAAAGTTGCAGGGAGGCTTACAAAAGAGGGAATAAGATCCGATGTGCACCACTGCCACCAGATCCACCCCTCCCACCTCCTCGCTGCCCCAGGTTCCTCTCCCTCCCCTCCCAGAAATGCCCCACTCCTCCCACCACTCACCACCCAAGAGTACAGGTGTTTTTACCCCGATGCTTTCCCATCTGTGACTAATACCCCTGCTAACTGGGCAAGAGGCACTTTTTCAATTGGTGCTCCTCTTATATTTAGCAGGGGGGAGAGTAACTGCCCCCCTTTCACCAGTGGCGTCGCTCCGGTAGGGACGGGGCTGTAAGTATCGCTCTGTCATAATCCCTTTACCGAGCGAGCAGGCGTCGCTCCGGTAGGGGCGGGGCCATAAGTATCGCTCCATCGTAATCCCTTTACCGAGCGAGCAGGAGGCGGCCCCGCCCCCTCACTGTCGGAGCCTTTCCCCTGCGGAGCGACGCCACTGCCTTTCACCCCAACACAGTGTCTTTTCTGGTGACCGTTTGCTGGTGGTGTTCTGCATCTTTTTTAGATTGTGAGCCCTTTTGGGACAGGGAACCATTTAATCATTTGATTTTGTCTGTAAACTGCTTTGTGAACTTTTTGTTGAAAAGCGGTATATAATACTAATACTAATACTAATACTAATACTAATACTAATACTAATACTAATACTAATACTAATACTAATACTAATAATACTTTTGGGTGGGCAATTTAAGTCAATGCTATAGCACAAGGAGAAAGGTTTAACCCTCTTCCTCTTGCTTGCACCATGGCCCCAATCCAACAACACTCCCCTTAAGGCTATTTTTTGAGAAGGAACAGGTGGAGCTACTATATTCCATCTAGTTTGCCCTTACCATTCCATGTCCAGTCAGTCAGGCCCCCATTCAACCTTGATCTCAATGATAAACTCACTAGGCTAGAGGCAAGCTTCAAGTTCCTTGGTCTCAGAATCTCATCTAGGATCTTGTCCTATCTTTACTTACTGTTGCAACGTTTGCTGAAATAATGTATTTGAATGTGTACAGTGAGCTCAATAAATGCTAATGGTTATTCATTGAAGAGGCTTCCTCAGTATTAAATTGTTAGATCCATTTGTCAAGAAAAAAAAAAACATTAATGTATACATCTTTACATCCAGCATTTTTACCAGCACAGTGCACAACAAACAGGAAATGACAAAAAAAAATTGCTAGGTACCACTGATGCCAGTGATGTTGAAATTCAAGCATGCTGAAGTCAGAGAGAGTTCTTCCAAACTTACAATATAACTAACCAATTTGTCCAAGAGACAATTAAATTATATTAGTTGCAACTCTCATAATCGCATTCCTCCCATCAAAAGGAAGTGGAGACTTCAAACACTTGCTCCTGAGTTTTTGAAATTAAGAATGTCATTGGATAAAGGCATCTCTGTTTTCATTAGCTTTGCTAAGTAATGAAACTCTTCTCATCATTTGCCAGGAGGCTGGCAATGTACATTCTGAGCTTGAGTAGATAATAAAGCCCTTTATTTAGTCTTCAGAATTGTGCCATATTCTGTGTTTCTGTTGTGATCAAAAGTGGCATTATCTTCCTGAACTGTGGCTGCAGCTGCACAAAATTACCAAATGCTCATAGCTCAGTCATTTTGTTTGCCTGTTTCCAGGTATAATCTCTAGTTTTGATAGTAGATTTAGGGTCATGTAACATTCATGCCTCCAGGAGTTCAAATCCAGAAACTGCTACTCACTTTGGCATCATTCATTCTCCTATTTGGAAAAAACCCAAATTCAATCACAGTTTGGGGCTCCTTTCTGATAACGTTCCCTTAAGAATGCAATGCCATGGTGCCAAAAGATGCTCCAGTCACTAGGGAGGTTTCACACGTTGCTTGGAAAATTTCAAAGGTAGAAGCCAAAGTGAACATCATAAAGAACTCCAGGTCTGTAATGCAGATTTTTTTCCCTTTTCAAAAGAAACAACATAGACTGTATTAGCCATGCAACATTCAGAGAGGCTAAATGTGGAAACCTCAGTTAAACCTCAGTTAAATGCCAAGCTGTAGAACCAAATCAGTCACCAGAGAAGAGAACATTTTAAAATGTACTGATAGAAGCTGCACTTTTTCTTTGAACTACTCAAGGCCCAATCCTAATCATGTGCTATGCTGGTGGAACATGCGTTCACTTCTACTGGCATAACATGCTTTCTGGCTGTTACAAACATGCCAGCACCAGAGAGCATGGGATGACCGCCACCGAAAGCAGCGAGTGGCCGTGTCCACACAGCGACGGACTGCAGATTCCTGCCGCCTCAGGTAAGGCTATGCAGGGGCTTGGAGGGAGGCATTGAGGGGGAAGAATCGGGTGAGGGTGGGTGGAGTAGGAAGGAGCTGGGGTGGGGAGGGAGGATTGGGTCCGTGATGGAGGCAGCAGCTCTCACCAAATCCTTACCCCCTTCTGGGCCTGATCCGCCTTCACTGGTCAACGTGTACTTGCGCCAGCGATATCACTGGTGCAGGTCTAAGTAGACCCGTTGGGCCGGCATGAGGCTTCCCCAGCAAAGCAAATGTTCCCTTACCTCAAGGCAGGGGCGTCACTGGAGCGTGGCGGGGGGGCGGGCCGCCTGGGGGTGACGCGCGCCATGGCGTTTTGGGGCTTTTGCCCTCAAAACGGGTCTGCGCATGCGCGAAAATCCAGAAAATACCCGGATGGACGCGCTGCCTGGGCCTTCTTTCAGAAGGCCCTGGAGCGCCGACGGTGTCGGACGCTCCGAGGCCTTCTCCCGGGCCGACCTCGGAGCATCCAAAGGTCGACCCGACGCGACGCGGGGGGGGAGCCGGGTCGCCCCCACCCCCCGCGCCGCGATAACAGAGCGTCACTAGGGTGACGCGCGTCCCCCGCCCCGGGGTGACGCGCATCCTAGTGACGCTACCGCCTCAAGGAGGCCTTAACATGCCAAAACTCCCCCACTGGACACAGTGAATGCCACGTTGGTGCCGTTGCATCACCACTTGGGGAATTATGGTGGATTGGGCTGCAAGTAATTAAAATTCCTGATATTGGCCATTAAGATAGCTCTGAATATACCGTGGTCCCCAGTGTAAGCCCAGAATACCCCAGGTGGTAGATGGACACATTTCCCCCCTTCACCACCACCTTTCCTGCCCCATTTGCCCCCTTACCTGTTCCTCCTAGCTAGCTCTCTCTCTCTCTCTCTCTCTCTCTCTCTCTCTCTCTCTCTCTCTCTCTCTCTGGTTTGAAATAGAGAGGTAGAACAGGGTGGAACAAGGAAACTAGGAGATGCACCACCCCACTTCTGCTTTCCACAGTTTCTTTGTTCTACCCCACTCTGTACCCTATTTCAAACCAGCGTGGCAAAGCCAGGAGAAAGAAGCAGGTAAGGAGGGAGGTAGCAGCAACAATGGCAGAGGCAAATCAGGAAGAAGGCCTGTGCTGCCGTAGCCTCTGCTGATACCATCTTCTTTTCCCATTGGTCTCATTGGATTACAAGATCTGTCCAACATTTCAATGGGATGTTGAGTTATTTTAAGGGTTCTCACAAGGGCAGCTACTCACTTTAATAGATGTAAGAGAAGCATCGCTGTTCCTGAGATTCCATGGCCAAGTAGTTATGGCAGTAGGTGACAACCTTGAAAATTAATTTCAGTTCTCACATGGATGGCTATTTCTAACCTATTCAGATCTATCATGTTGGGTTCAGAAAAATCAAAAGCAGAAAAATGGCTATAACTGTTGCTGGTGTACTGCCAATTCTGTCTAGAGCAGTAGGTCTTAACCTTTTTTGGACCATGGACCCCTTTGAGAAGCTGATGAAAGCTATTGATCCCCCCTCCCAGAAAAATACACATATTTTTCACAAAAAAAGTATTTGTGCCCAGTTCATGGACCCCCTGAAGTCCATCCATGGACCCCTTAGGGGTCCATTGACCCCAGGTTAAGAACCCCTTGTGTAGAGAATATGAATTAAAGGACTGGTGCTCCCAGGACATGGGGCAGGCAGATACAGAAATATCAGGTCAACAGGGGCCATCAAAGCAACCAACAAACAGAAAATTGAACTGACAGGCTGGCTAGTCAAAATTTGGTACTTATGGCTTCCAATAAGGTTGTGCAAATAGTTTAAGACAGAGGTTCTCAACCTGTGGTTCGGGTACCCCTAGGGGTACGCGAACCTCTTGCTGGGGTTACGCCAAGCCCTGCCCTTTATCTGCCCCACCAGCAGCTAATTAAGTGTTAATTAACATGGAATTTAAATTTTAATTATTTTCAGAGCCCTTCTGTCTCTCTGATTTTGGTTTTGGGCTTATTTTTGTGCTTTGGAAAATGCACTTTGGTGGGGTGGGGGAGGGAGGAGCTGATTTTGGGAAGTGTGACTTGGAGAAAAAAAGAGATCCTTGCATATATCTTTCTGTCTCTGTCTCTGTCTCTGTCTCTGTCTCTGTCTGTCTGTCTGTCTGTCTGTCTCTCTCTCTCTCTCTCTCTCTCTCTCTCTCTCACACACACACACACACACACACACACACAGTTAAGACATTTTTTCACATTTAAAATTGTTTTAGTACTTTTTATTTAACGATTAATTACCTAATCAATTAATTGATTAATCCAATTAATTAGCAGTTAATTAGCAGGGGGTACTTCAGAAAATTGGACCGAGATAGGGGGTACCCGGGCCTCCAAAGGTTGAGAACCCCTGGTTTAAGATAACAAGTCTGAATTATCCACACTCAAGGGAACAAGGAAGGTTCAACTTGGACTCACTGTGCCCTCAAGTACTCTCACCTGCTATTTACTACCATCACTACCCGCTACACATTTTTTTTTATGCTTATGGACATGACTACTGCTAAAATTCACTGCTTGATAATTTAGTGTTATGTAACTTGTTTATACAATTTGATCAGTTCAGTGTGTGTCATTTGTTCTCAGCACTGGAAACAAACGTACATGCTTTAATTGTAGTCAAAGATGTTGAAATGAATTAAATACTATCTGACAGGCCAGTGCAAATCAAACAATGTTGTTGGAATGAATCACCCAAATTCGTTAGCTCTGAAAGATGCTAGAGTTGAGAAGAAACAAAAACTTAGAACTTAAGTCAAACAAATATAGTTTTAAAAAGTCTCAGAAAAAGATAAAACTGAAGTCTCCATTAGATTCACATTTTCCTTTTGTAAAGTTATTAACTAGAGAAACTCCTCATATTTATCATGTTGTGCTTAAAATGTGAAATATCCCATTACTGGAAGAGCCCAATTGCTGTCTCATTTGCCTGAATAATGAAAAAATATTCCCAAGCCAAGATTTGTACCAGTGTGTTCAACAAAAGCTTAATATAACTGCTCTGTGGCAATAGATTATAAATGATGGAAGCCTTCAAAACTCTCATCTATTTTTCCTTCATCTTGTAGGAGACCTGCAAAGTAATCTTCCCTGGAGGTGGAGAATAAAATGGCAGCATTTCAATTAAATCCAAATGTAATAGGCTCTAAGAGATTATAAGCAAGTTTTATCCTCCTGCATTTGGCCTTTTCTCTCATTAGAAAACTAGTTTTTCTCAAGGAGGATTACATGATAAGCTACCTTGCAAAGTTTTCATGGGTCATAGCTGTGAGAAGAGTTAAAAATGCTTGATGTATAGGCTGCAAGTTATGAATTCCAAATGGGATTGTGGGATTTTCACAACAGGTGTCAATATTTTTCAGCACATTCTGCTTGCCCACAAACAAAATTACAGCCCGATCCTACCCAACTTTAGGCTGGCGGAGAGAGTGCTACGCTGGCCTAAGGAGTCACAAACATGCCATAAAGCAAGTTTACGACTCCTCAGGAGTAAGCGGCACTGACGTGAAGGACGACACCACTCACTCCATCAAAATCCTGGACCTGTGCCGGCCGTCGCAGGTAAGTCCTGCTCCAATCGGGGAGAGGACAGGCAGGGACAGCAAGGGAGGGGGGCCATTGGCCGTCCTGAGCTGGGAGAGGGCGGGGATATTGGCACTGAGTTGCACCGATATCCTGAGCCCCTTTATAGCCCGGGCCAGCATTACACGACCTCCCTGGTTCTGCACCAGCTAAAGAGCTGGCGCACATCCATTGGGGCCACCGGGGCTTACACCTCGGGAAGGGGATGAACATCCCCTTCCCCTGAGGTTCGCCTGGTTCGCACTTGCATGGGCTGCAATCTGCGCAGGATGCAGCATCCGGCTCTTTAAGTCAGCTGCGCAAACCTTCGCAGGATTGCGCCATTAGTTTCAGCACATAATCTGCAAGTCTTGATTAAGTACAGTAAAATTCATTTTACTACCAAATATACATTTGGAATTTAGAATGGGGGCCTTGGAGCCTGATCTTAAGGAACTGAACCCTAGCTTTAGAACATGTAGGATTTGGTCCTAGTCCCAGGGTGAAGAAGTTGCTCATGCTGTCCTGCAGGCAACAAGACTTGTTTGAGGTCTGCTAGGAAAAATGAACACACACACACACACACATAAAACAGCTGCCTTAATTATGCTGTTCTTCCTTGCCTGTGACCATACCAGTCTTTTGGAGTCATGGATGACAGATGCAGGCTGGTACAATCATGCAGAAAGACTGAAGGAGGTGAGTTTGTTTAGATTGTCAAAGAGAAGATTTCATTGTAGCCAGAGCAGGGTAAGTCTGCATTGTGTGAATATGTTCAACTCTCCAAAAGTGACACTGGATTTTCAATATTAAAAATAATTGGCAATATGATTCATGAGCAACTTGTTATTTCACATGATACTTTGGATCTTAATATTATTGCATGGTGTTCCCCATATCAAAGAACAGAGACCTGTCAGGCAGCCCAATCCTGCCTAAGCTGTTGCGGCTGGCCGAAAGGACCAGCCACTATATACTAGGTTCATTGTGGACCATGGCACAAACCGGGCTCACCTCGGGGGGTGTTCAGCCCCCTCCCTCACTGCCCTTGCCCGCCCTCCTCCCACCCCTGTGCTGACTAACGTAGGACTTACCTATGGTGGCTGGCAGCTGAGTGAACGTCGCCGGCCTCTGTGCCAGCGCTGCTTTCTCACAAGGAGCCACAAATGTGCTTTATGGCACGTTTGCGTCTCCTTAGGCCAGCAGAGCTCTCACTCCGCTGGCCTATCCTTGGGCAGGATTGCGCCATTAATGATGCCTCATTCTTAGTTGAAATGTGCAGAAATTGCCTAGCTATTGTTCATCTACACAGTCAAATCATGTTCCTCATTGAAAGAAAACACTGTCTGACTATTTTAAACCCATGCATTCCAACTTGTGCTCATCATAGCTATGCACCAGCTATTGCATTTATAACTTATGCAACATCTTACACAAGTCACCACTTTTTCCTGTTTCTTGTGGCTCTTTCTTTACAGTTTTGAAATATGTTCTGTATTCAAATGGGGATACTTATCTTCTCATCTGTGAATATGTGGTTTTCATTCCTGAAAATGAAACATCACAGATGTATTCTCTAGTAGCCTGATGGTGCAGTATAGATGCCAGCACAAGAACAGCTTAATCCACTCCATATCTGAAGAATCCTTCCAGTAAACGCTATGGGACTTGCAGTCACATACCGATACAAAAATATGGCTTTTTGCTTTAATGCAGGCTCCGGGTTTAGACTGAATTCTGTGATTACATTTATATTTGCATTGACCTCATTCTACATATAGGAGTCGGAGAAGTGGAAATATAGTTTTCACTACCTGATTATGCAGTAGGTGACTTGGAATCTCTTCTCTACAAATTGACCTAAATGCCATTGCATTATTTTCTTTTAACTCTAATCCATTAATGTGCTGAATATCTAGTTAATATGAATTATGCATATGCATGCCAGCTTTAAAAGAAAACATTCACAGAGGTTAATTATTTAAAAGCACATGTAATGGGGGAATTACACTTGCCCAGTAATGTCTGACATCCACTGCTATAAGTTAAAAGGTAACTCTGCAGACACACTTCTTGCAGCTTATTTTAATGCTGAAAGGTGTTCAGGTGTTCCATAGAAAGATCACTTACTGGGCAGGGAGGATTGCTTGGAAACTTTCTACAGTTAAGTAGCTGGGAACCTCCAAGCTAAGAGCATCTCAGGAATATAGAGGAAGGAAAGTTTGATATTTTGGAGTTGAGACTGCTGACTGTCGATTCCTTTGTTAGGCTAATAGCTCTGGATTGTTGGCTGATGTTTTTTTTTTTTTTTTCCAATGGGTGCTAATGGCAGGAGACTGTTTCCTAACAGCTGGAGATCTCTCCTGAGTATTTTGATGGACAGAACCATCAGAGCTGTGGGGCAGGGGAGCACGTATGTGTATGTGATGAACAGTAAGTTGTGAGAAAAGACACCAAAGCAGGCAGAGAAAGTTGGATGACAGTGACAGTCCAATCCTATCCCCTCCAGTCCATACCATGCAGCCACGCCATTGGAGCTGGAGCGTTGCATCACATGCTCTGGTGTGTGTGTGTGTGTGTATGTGTGTGTGTGTGTGTGTGTGTGTGTGTGTGTGTGTGTAGGGGGGTGGCAATCAGACAGTCAGCAGAGGTAAGGAAAATAACTTTTACTTGCCTTCAGTTGGCCTTCTGGTTGCAAATGGGTCTCCTTTGAACCCATGCCAATGGCAGCTATTTTGCTGGTGTAAGTCTGAGAAGAGGAAGAGGGTGAGTCCAGACCAGGAAAGGGGGATAAGATCCAGCATGCATGATTGCCACTGAGATCTTCCACCTCCTGCCACTTGAACTGCCCCTGCCTTCCCCCCCCCACCCTGAATCTCTCCCAACCTGCCCATGACCCACCCCTACCATCACCGTACCTGCCCTGGCATGGACTGGGTCCATCAATGGCTGGCACATGGAGCTGCTGGCCATTTATTCTGGCAGCTCTGATGCAGCAGTGCACCATTTATGGTGGCACCATGCAATTTACAAGAGCAGAACGCAGGTTTCGCCGTTGTAAAGAGCCTACAGGTTTAGGCCGTGAAGCACCTTAAGATATAGACAGGATCTCTCTGTGGGTTAGCACACTTCTTTGCCTCCACTTGAACTCTATGTACTTGTAAATACAATAAGTCTGACAAAGACCCCACTGTTTCCAAAGCTCTGTCATCCAAAGGAAATGACCCCAATAGTGCTGTCCCTGGAGCTTTTCACTGCTCCAGGAAATGGAGAACATGAAACGACACTATAGGGTTATTCAAAAAGGGCAGGGGGTGGGTGGACCAGACCTGGGACAGGGGTGGAACCGGTGTCTTTGTTGGATGCCGTATCCTATCCTCCCTCCATCCCAGGTCTTGAGCCCTGACACGGGGCTGCTCGGTTCTAAGCCAGCTAAAGAGCTGGCGGAGAACCGAGTAGCCCCATTGCGGCAGCTGGGGGTTTATCCAGGCCACAGCCTGTTTACCCTGAGTTGACCTCCACCCATCTTCTTCCTCAGGTAGGATTCAGCATGGGCCGCATGGCCCACACTGAACACCCTACGCAGGGGAAAGATAGGACTGGGCTGGATAGGACTTTGAGCATATGTCCTAGTTTTCCGGGAGATGAATAATAGCTTTAGGTAATTGATTGGGCTGCCTGGACAAAGATAGATCTTTATAATATCCACTGAGTGCTTTTGACACAAAATAATCTGCTTGTTTGGATGTACAATGTGCAGCGTCACAGTGTGCATAAGTGCAAGAAATGCATGAAGGAGTAGGTGTATGTGTGCATGTATGACAGTGGACAACATGTGTGCAAGCATGCATTAGAGTGTGAGAGAGAGCGTGTGCATGCCTTATGGATCTAGCCAAAATCATTACAGCCTCTTTTATTAAGGTGTGTAGGGTCTGGCTATGATCACTGATGAGAGAAAGTCTATGTAAGCTCAGGGGCATTATTACTATTTGATAATCCTGGGCTGAATCCATGCTCACATTAAACTTTGGACAGAAGACTGGGCAAGGGGGCTTGTGGAGGGGAGAACTTTGCCATTTTAAAAGGTTTAATAACTAAGCCTCTTGCAGTTTCCCCACTACTTTGAGCATATGTCCTAGTTTTCCGGGAGATGAATAATAGCTTTAGGTAAGTACACTGTGTCAGCTCTCCCCTACTCTATTAACAGGAATGAGAGAAGTAATGGTTTGCTGGTAACTTACCAAATATCTTTTCCTTAATGCTTTACTATTCATGTCGTGTCAGAACCTTGCAGTACTAAACTTTCCAATGTTCAAAATTTATTGAAGTTTACACTTTTAAAAACCTTCTCTCCACTCCAAAATTAAATTAAAGACAGTCATCTGTTATTAGAATGCTGCACATGAATACTAATGACATCAAATGTACAATACTTGGGGGGGAAATTTCCAATACAGTAGGTGATTATGTTGGCATTAGTTGCTGGCAAATGAAAGTTTAATATAATCTGAACAGCAGGATGCGAGGATATTGTGGTGAATTATAAAAAAAATTGGCACATGGCTAGAATGTTTCACTACATTAATACATTCTCTTATTTCAAATACCATAATTAAAACTGTGCCGCATTTGAGGTCACAGTGTCCCTAAGATGTTGTAGAACTTCTAACTTCAGAGATGTGTTTATATATCAAAGTGCGTAAAAATCCAAATGAAGATTTAGAAATATTGTATTGGACAGAACCTCACTATTAAGTCCAACCTTGAGTAAGAAGCAGGGATATTACCCTAGAGCTATGCACAGTCATCTACAGCATTGGACATGCTTGGCTAGAACTGTTCTTATGAGGTCCTCCAGTTCTCCTCCCTCAGGGAAGTGAATCCACATAAACCACATGGTCAGCCTACAGTGCATAGACAATTGGCGATTGTAGCACCCCTGGACTGGTATGTAGGGATCCCGATGTTATGGCAAAGTTGCATCTTCACCACTGCTTGCTTCATCCATTCTGGGCTGCCTTCCCTCTAGTTCAAGAAACCAGATGTGAAATCATATCTAGGCACAGGGCTGCATATGTACTGTATTTCATATTAGATGGGTACTCTCTATCTTGGGACTTATCTTTTGGCATGTTTGCCAAAAAATCTGGTCACCACTGGCCTAAACTAAGCCAACCATGTTCTTGTCTAAACGTCTCTTAGAGCTCAATCCTGACCAACTTTCCAACACTGATGCAGCCGTGCCAACGGGGTGTGGTCTGCATCCTGCGGTGTGTGTGTGGAGGACAGTCTCAGAAACCTCCTCAAGGTTCCCTTTCCTTGGGGCTGTATTGCAAACTGCATCGGCGCTGGATAGTTGGATAGGATTGGGCCTTAAAGACCTCCACCATATTGTCAGGTGACCATTACTCCTCTGCACACTGGTAAAAATTGTGATACATGGACATTTACATGGACTATGATACAAACATAGTGATATATGGACTATGATGGAGAATCATAGAAGCTTCTTCTGCTCTTGAGTAAGGAAGATGGAATTGTGCACTTACCACTGAGTCAGTCTCACTGCCTTTTGTGATTCCTGAGTGTACAATACCATGTAACTGTGAACTGAATGGAATCTAGCTGGGTGTCTGAGAATTCTGCTGAAATCTATGGAGCACTTCAATCATTGGCCAGATCATTGGAAAGCAAAAAGAAGTTGACTTATTAGTACATATGGAACTGCTTTCTGTAAAGTCAGATCATTGGTCCATCTGGCCTAGGATTACCTGCACTGACTGGCAGTGGTTCTCCAGGGTTTCAAATCGTCTTTCCCAACCATACCTGTAGATCTCAGGGACTGAACTTTGGACCTTCTGCATGCAAAGGATGTGTTCTACTGCTGAACAAAGACTTCCTTCCTCTGTAATCAGCAAGGATACTGCCTGTATATAAAAGGGATAGAGACTTACTTTTTTTAAAAAAAAATTGAAAATTAAAAAAGAGGGTCTGAAAAGTTTTTTGCGGTGGGGGGAATGACACACAGGTCCCCACGTGTTCCTTGTGGCTGTGACCTAATGGTATTCCTGTTACGCGTATATCACACCCTGGCAAAACCTGCCATATTCCCTTAATGTACTTAGGAGTAGGAATGCCAAATCCTTTCTAGAGATTAGATCTTGCATTTCCCCTTATCAGCATGGTCTGTTATTTTACCACAAACAAAAATTACTTTTTGTGACATGATCTTTTTCTTCACAAATCCATGGTGATTTTTTTCCTGAGCCACTCATTCTTGCTCACGCAGACTATTTTTTACTCATATCATATATTGAGATAATGAATAATGAAATGTTTTATACAAAATTAATGTGAATACAGGACTGCATTCCCAATTATACTATCAGAGTTGCCCCACCACCATCTTGCCTTTCTCCAAGATCTACATGGTTGCAGTAAGGCCATGCAACAGAATCTCAATTCAATACTGTAGTAGCATCAAAGGTGCAAAGATTTATGTGGGGTATAGGTCACTAGGGTCCATTGGAACTACATTTTCCTATGCAACCTTTGCAACCAGAAAACTACTGTAGGAACAAACATGAAGGATTGTTCCTATAGGATGAAGATCCTATAACGAGGGCTGTTCACTGCAGATCCCAACATCTTTCAATAGGAAAGGAAGCGGGAGGATGTCTTGGATTGTCTGCACCACCTATGGGTCTCTTCGGACATACACCATCTGTTTTGGTGGCATATATCCGAGGATGGGAAAGGGGCAGAGAGGGGATAAGATCCGGTATGCACAATTGCTGCCAAATTCACCCCTCCTGCCTCTTCCCCGCTCTTGTTTCTCCCCCCTACCTGCCCAGAAATACCCCCGTTCTACCCACTCCCACCGCCAACACATTGGTGCCGACGGACGGTGCTCTCTCCACTGGCCTTCATGTGTGGTTGCCAACCATTGTGCTGGGGGCCTCATTGCACTTGCTGGCAGAATGTCACTTCCGCTGGCTGGCGTCATTGTTCAAATGAGGCCTGAACGTTTTTCTAACCCAACCTCTTTGTGAATGGCCCCCTTCCCTCAAAACCATGTCATGTATTGTATCATGTTCTCACAACTGAAAGTTAACTTGCCTGACCAAGTGAATCATATGTTAAGAACTGAGGTGGTGACAACATATCCAGGACTCAGTTTAGATTTACATGGATCCCAATTTTTAAATGCTGAAACCAAGAAAACTATCTCTGCTGCTGTTTTACTTCCTTAATTATAGAACAGTTGTGCAACCTTCCAGGCCACTTCATACATCAGAAGTAGTGCCTACAATGTCCATTCTATACCTGCCTATAATTTTCATGCCACTCTTTAGTGCCCAATCCTATGCTTGCATGTGGTGGCAGATCTCGTGATCCACTATTGCATCGTGTGGGCAAATGTAGCCTGAGCAGCTCCAATGGCAGACAGCTCGCTGCTAATGGTGCAGAAGCTGGTAAGCCCTGCACCAGCAGCAGCAGGCAGAAGACTGCTCCCCAGAGCAGGTAAGGTGGCTGAGATTGGGATCTCTGGTGGGGAGAGATTGGGAGCAGATCGAGGTGGGGATTAGGCTAGGCTGGGAGCGATTCAGGGCAGAACTTGGCAGCAGCGGCATCCACGTGATCCAAAGCTGCTGTCCCAGGCCCAACATGACCCCTTAGACTGAACAGATTTATATAGATCGGAGTAGGCCCATTGGGGACCAGGGAGCAGTGGAGGAGATAAGTAAAAAGTACGTTTCTTTACTTACCTCTCTTGGGCTGCCTAGTCCCTCACTGGCCCATAGCATGTAGGTCATGTTGCATCGCATCGGTAGCACTACATGCTGTGGGCCGGCCCTGGATACGATTGGGCTGTTAATGTGACACAGGTTTTATAAATGCTGCAAAAGAATAACACAGGGACTCATCTGAGATAGGACTTTCCTTATCCTTTCTTTTAAAGACAGGACAACCCTTGACCTGTTCTGGAACTACCTCCAGCATCCAAGGAGATTTTCTCTTACGCAATTAGGGTACTGCCTCAGTCTCCTTCAGTACTGCAAGGTACAATGGCATGATATATACATTTTAAGAAGTTGTACCATAAAAGCTGCAATCCTCAAAGCATAATTTTTTTTCATATATACTAATAATAGCATAAATAATTTTTCACAGATACTGAAATTTGCGAATATGTAAAAACACTACACACATACTGAAATTTGCAAATATGTAAAAACACTAAAAACACTAAAGATGGGACAAGACAACAAATGAGAAACTCATCCAGGAGGCTACGTTCACACGGGACGTTCCTAACTCCATCCAAGTTTGACCCCAGTAGTGCTAAACTCATAGACCGAGTCACAAGGCATGCACCCTTGGTAGCAATAAGCTGATGATGGATGCTGGTTCTGTGGAAGCTTACGATATGGATGACAATTCTGTTTTTGTCTAGGTGATGATCAAATAGAACTTCAGAACTCTTCTCTAATGTTGATTTCCCCAAGGCTATTTTGCATAGCTTTATATCACACCTGTGGCAGACAGATTCACTTGATGTTACTTATGCCCTTCAACTTGCTGTCTCTTGGGAATGGAAGGCAAAGCAATTTCTCTTAGAGAGCCAGTGTTGGTTTTCCCTCTGCTCTACATTTTCATTTCATTTTATTGACTATTTCTGAGCTGACATTGCATCTTCACTCTGCTGGAGAAGGCTTGGTGATAACAGCTCCAGGGGTTGCAAGAACGTTATCCACTTATTACACTAGGAATAGCACTCTCGGAGCAACCTAGTAAAGGTTGGGGACATCTCACGCACAGAGTGAACCCGCTTGCCCTGAGTGCTATCAGCAGTCCTGTTTCATTGTTATTCACGCCTCAAGGAAAAGTGGGGAAGTTTTAATTTTCCACAATTTCCTGCCTCTTTTTTGGTGGGAACATTAATCATGATCTCAAGCAGAAATACAATCCTGTTCAGACTACAAAGCAGTAGAGATATTCTAGGTACTGTAGACACCATTGCGTTTCTCAGGGTTTTTTTTTTTTCCTTTTCACTTTTTACATCAAAACCAAATAGTTCTCAGATGTTTCTCATCTCAGTGGAGATGAGTGAGGGTCCAATCCTATCCAACTTTCCAGTGCCAATGTAGCCCTGAGGAAAGGGTACAAATATTTCCTCACCTTGAGGAGGCCTCGGTAACTGCCCCCCCCCAGGATGCGGCACACACCCCATTGATACAATTGCATCAGTGTTGGAAAGTTGGATAGGATGGGCCCTGAGCCATTTTCATAGCTAAAGTAGCCTCAGTGACTGAGCTACCACCTGGAACAGCTTCACTTCACAATATATGTTTAAGGAGTGATAGCATCTCACCAACATAGACAACTTCAAAATGAACTGACCCCCAACAGTGTTAAACCCTAGTTTCTCAATGTCTTCCCCCTGAATCAGCAGGTATTTTTTAGGTGTGGACGTTGTGGTGCTCTAGACTTAAATTATTTTTCATTTCACTTTTTATGAATGTTCTTCATTGATAGAAAGATTGAGCCACCCTATGCTGTTGTTGAGCACCTGAAGACGTTGAGAAAAGTTACCAGTGCCTTTTAATATTAGACAGAATGAACTCAAAAGTGAGGAAAAAAACACAGAAATTTGTTGAGTACTTACCAGTAAGTTACAGCCCAATCCTATCCTTGAGATATGCCAATGGATCTCCACATATGGAACAAGGACAACTCTGCCAGTGTAGAAGGCCACTTGTTGATGGATACACCATGGATGTCAGTGCAACTCTGGAAAAATGCCACACTGATGTAGCTTGGGCATCATTCAGACAACAGCATAACTCTGCTGACAGAGAAGCCAAAACAGGGAGGGGATTAGGGCATGATGTGGGAGGGATGAGGAGGAGTCAATGTATACCATATTCTAACCTTACTTCAGACAACAGATATGTCCTCAACACTGGAAAAATGATACACCAATGACAGAGCTGGTGTAGGTAGGAGTAACCCCATAAAGGAACAATGTGGAAAGGAAAAACAGCAGAAAATTGCACATCCCACCACCCCACTAGATCTGCCCTACTCACTTTCCTATGATACTCGTTCTTAACTGAAACACCAATCCCTCCGAGCCGGGGGATTGGTGGGGCACGGCACACCCAAACTTCTGTTTAGGCAAGATCAAGTGGTCAACTGCCTGGAAGCCTTGCTGGACATTTGGGGGGCCTAGGGCTAATCACCATGCCTCCACCCTTACTGGTGCAAATATAGACCTATAAGCTGTTACCCAGTGATTTTAAAATGAGAATGTGCCAAAGAGACTCTGAATGCTAATGACCTGTGAGCTATGACTTTGGATGAAACATGTGCCAGACTGGACTGTATTATGACACAATGCGAGGGTCCTGCCGCTTGTGTTCCTGTGCCATGAGCCATGCTGAAGAAAGGTCTCCCCAAGAAGCATGAGGGAAAAACCTGACCAGCTGCCTGACTCCATTTTAACATGTGTCCAAGCTGAAAAACCTGAGCAGCCTCCATGTGGCCAAAAAGCTCTCACAGAATCTACTCTGCATTCCGCCCCCACTGTGATGTTCCTGACAGAAGAAACAATACAGAGGGCCACCTGGAATGACTCCACCCAGCCTTTGCTTTTGTCTTTTTTAAGTACCGGACCATCAAGCCAGATCTCCACACACACACCCCTCCCAAGAGGCTCACACCACGTACGCACATTCTTGCAAACTATATGCTAACAGCAACTGTCTGGCTCCCAAGGAGGCCCAATCCACAATGAATCCAGGGTCAATGAAGCCATCTGCCCTCTTCCTCTTCCCTGCCTCTCTACCCTATCCTGTCTCCTCCCACAGATGTACCTCCAGCCCAAACAAGGTATTTCTTTTTGCAGCGTAAGACCCCCCAAAAACTCCTCCCCTGTGTGTAGGCTTAAAACGCAGGCTGCCAGCCTGGCAGCCCCCTCTCTCTTCTTTTTGCATTCTGGGAATAGGTGTAGGTGAGCTCTGTGTGCTCCATCTTCTCTCCCTCTCTCCCCTTCCCTTCTCACCCCCACTCTCCCCTTTGACTTCTCAGTCATTCTACAGCTCAGTTATTCTACAGACTGCTAGTCTGACCAGTTCAGACCCAATTGCTTCATCTTTTCATCCAATGCTCACTGGTGTGCCAGAACTACAGCATGTGCAGCCAAGGTGAACTCTCCAGGATTATTAGGTGACTATGACCCAAGTAAATCAAGATCCCTTCTAATTCTTTGTACTTCTACCGAAGCTCCTAGATCTGTATGCTTTGGGAGTGTGATTGAAGTGATGCATATTGAACTGTATTTTCTTTTTGTATGATTCTTGCCTGAACTATTAAGTAAATATTGGAAAGTAACCACGTGTGTTCTCAATATTATTTAAAACGGAATTCTGTGAAGCTGGACTCTGGTATACACAGGTAAAGATCCCAGAACATGCCAAATTGCTATATTTAAAGCTATTCCCCAAAATAACAAGGCATTTTGGCTAACAGACACTCACACAAAACAAAGGAGGGAGCTGAGAGTGGTTCTCGGAGGAACATTTATGGGAAGGCAACTCGTGTGTGTGTGTGTGTGTGTGTGTGTGTGTGTGTGTGTGTGTGGAGGTAGGTAGGTAGGTAGGTAGGTAGGTATGGTTTGTTGCACTCAGGGAAAGAAGGTACTGGGAAGAAAGGAAGCTGGAAAGAGAAACAAGCTGTTATACCTGTTCTGGGTGCTGCTGGCACAATGGTCCTTGAGAAGTTGAAGAGAATGGAGATGTTTATGTAGCACCAATGGATAACTCTCAGATGTCAGGAGAAAGGAGAGTGTGCAAATTTGAGGTCTGTGACCATATGTTTTATAGGGGTTTTGCCATAGACAAACATAGAGTCTATTGTGGAGTAAGCTCATCCTGGACCATTGTTTTGTTCTGAGATAGCCCTGGATGGGTTTCCTATTATGTAGCACTATTATGTAGCACCTTAGGAAGGGTGAAACTGAGGACTTCTTAATTGCTCAGTAGACCACCATAAGCCCAAAGAAGTTCTTGGAAGTGCCTTGGAGGAGTGCAGCTGCCACATTCCTCGGTAATTTTCTTTTCTAACTTCAAGACTCCAGGCATATCTGCTGTCCCTAGGACTGCTGTATCCCACTCCCCCAAACCCAGGCAGTCTAATTATGCAAATTGCTTTCAAATTATGCAAATCCATCACATTGCTTTTGGGCATTTTCTACAAATTGCTTTGTGTTCACCCCTGGCATGTGCTGCAAAAAATTGAGTCAGGCAAAAATGCCTGAGGCAGGTGAAAAATCTTACCTGACCACTTACTCATGTCAGGAGAGCATAGTGCTATTTACTGTTGTTGGTTGGTTGGTTGGTTGGTTGGTTGGTTGGTTGGTTGGTTGGTTGCTTGATGGTTGTTGTATATATACTGTTTTTCAACAACAAAAATGAAGTGATTAACATAGAAAAATAAATAAATGGTTCCTTGTCTCAAAGGGGCTCACAATCTAACAAAAGTAACACCAGCAAACAGTCACTACAAAAGATGCTATGCTGGCATGAACAGGACAGTTGCTCTCCCCTGCAAAATACAAGAGGACCATCATTTAACAAAAAGGTGACTCTTTGTCCCATAAGCAGTATGACTACCTACGCAACACCCTCAGGGTATATGATGCTCCATTCTGCCTGCACATTGTATTCAGTGTTATCACATTGATTATTAAGAATATTGACGGACTTATGTGATCCTTACAGATTAACACACAAATGCTGCTACAGAGGGAAATGTCACTTTTAGTCTTTTGATTCCCTATTACAGTAGAATATCAGAAGCAAAAAAGTGTGCCCTTCAGACTCAGTCCCACCAATTAAAATCTACCCTATCAATTGAAACACAAACATTTAATGGATTAACCTACTGCTGTACAGCCAGATCCATACAAAGGTTCCGGCACCGGAGCAAGTGCTCCGGCGCCGGAAGCTGTTGCAAACATGCCGTAAGGCACGTTTGCAACGACTCATAAGGGAGGCCGGTGCAAGGCCGGCCGCCCTCATTCTGGCACTGGGACGTCCATGCGGTTAATCAGGATTTCGCTCGTAGTCAAATAACGGCCCAAATCCTATTGGGCATGTGCATGCAGGGGTTTATGACAGCGGAACAGAGTTCTGCTGTTGTAAAATGGTTTTTGGTGGTGCATGCAGTAAACCAGCAGCAGCTATTTTGTGCACACTTCCGCAACTAGCAGCAGTACAGGAGGCCTGTCACTGGACTGACAAAAGAAGCCCTGATGGAACAGGGCAGGGAGGAACGAGGGTGTTCCTGGGTGGGGCGGAGGGCAGGGAGGGAGGCAGACTGGGGGCAGGATCAGCAGCACTCACATATGCCGATATCCTAACCCCTTCCATCTCTCTTCCCTCCACATTACACTCCTTGGATTTACGCCTGCTAAACATGGTGACAGTGGGAGCTTACCCAAAGGAGACCTTTCCAGCTGTCCCCCCTCCCATGGATGCAGTTGGGACTCTGTTGGCATAGCTGCATCAGCCGGTTGGATTTCAGTAGGTTTGGGCTGTAAAGCTTGCAACTCCAAATATTTCCATCAGGTTCCGTAAATGGTGTATCATGGCTGGTCTTCCCATATTAACTGGATTTCCCCTTTGAAACTACCAGCAATTTCTTAAATTGTGTTTGATGGTTTTGCTACAGCCTGTGACAAGGTGCTATCAGTTGGGAAGATGGCAATGCCTCTCTGAATACAGATGGGAAAGAGCAAGTTATACAGCTGCAAGCTTTACTTTTCTTAGTTCATACTTATGCATATACTGTACATCAGCGGATTTCTGTACTGTACATTTGATGATTGTGTGAACGGACTGCACTGGAAAGCCTTGTATTTGAAGCAATATCAAGGTTCTCTCTTTGGTAGGCCTACCATATTTTACCCACCCCCAACCGGGACAACCCCCCCACAACACACACCCCTGTCAATTAATTAATTCAATAATTTAAAATTAAACTTAAAAAATAAACCTAATAAAAACAATTTTAACTAAAGGGGGCGCAAAGCACCCAGGGGTGCCCCACATGCTGCCTGAGGGCCCATTGCCCCCTCCCCCCTCCAGCCACTGCTTCCGGCAAGTGGTGGTAGCTGGTGTCATTTAGGGGTAGGTTCAAGTCTTGCCTAAATTGCCATGTTAGCGTGAAGCTAGCTGTTCTACTATTTCAGGATCCTAGTTCCATGATTATAAAACCGCAAAGCGACCTTACAAAGATGAACACAATAAAACTCTGGAAAACACTTTGCAAAGTACTACTCTGGGCTCATTTCATTTCTCTCTACTGGTTAAAAAAACAACAACTCTACCCAGATTAGGTGTGTTTCAGTCAATCGCAATGTCTGTATCTAAGACACTTCAATTAACACTGCAGTGAGGCTCTGCTGGAGCTATTACTGTGTCAGTGGAAATGTCTGAGCCTCAGCAATTAACTTCATAACAGACATATATGCAGGAATGGAAATTATTGTCAAAACATTGACTGGAATTACTATAACATCATAACTCGGAGATGGCTGAAATACTGCAATTGACACTGCAATGATTTTGATGTCAGCTGACGTACACATCAGTGGAACAACATAAGGTGCCTTTTTTATAGCATGTTGTTCGTTGTCTAACGACAATGTTTTAATGGCACCCAAACCATGCGAGGTCATTGAAGTGCTATAAATTGTGGCTACTGCATGCACAAAGCTGTCCTTTCAAAAGAAGTTATTTCTCCAAAAGAACAAAATGGAATTTGGCTGTGGATTTGCAGGTCTGGAAATGGATTCTGTGAAAGATAGAACATTGGGGTGCTTTACTGCAATCAAAGGGGTCTGCTAATTTTCCTACTGTCTACAGTCCATAGGCCTGACTAGACCCCTTGAGGTTTTGGGGCACACCAATAGTGGTTGGGAACCAGAACATTCCAAGCAGCCTGGGGCCTGCATGGCAAGAAGCAGGTTCTTCCTACTTACTCTGTGATTACTATGAAGTAATCTGGGAGGTGGGTGGCGCAGTGGGTTAAACCACTGAATCATGAGCTGTCGATCGAAAGGTCGGCAGTTTGAATCTGTGCGACGGCTCCTGCCAACCTAGCAGTTCGAAAGCAAGAAATTGCAAGTAGATTAATAGGTACCATGTCAGCAGGACGGTAACAGCGTTCCATGCGCCACAGTGTTGAGTCATGCCAGCCACATGACCATGGAAAAGTCTTCGGACAGCGCTGGCTCTTCGGCTTTGAAACGGAGATGAGCACCGCTCCCTAGAGTCAGACACGACTGGACTTAATTGTCAAGGGATACCTTTACCATTACCTAATCTGGGAGCCAGCGGGTGGCGCAGCAGGTTAAACCGCTGAACCATAAGCTGTCGATCGAAAGGTCGGCAGTTCGATTCCCGCGACGGGGTGAGCGCTCGTTGCTTGGCCAGCTCCTGCCAACCTAGCAGTTCCAAAGCATGTCAATGCGAGTAGATAAATAGGTACCGCTTGCGGGAAGGTAAACAGCGCTCTGTGTTCCAGCCGCATGCTACGCGCTGCGGCAAGGAGAGTCATGCTGGCCACATGACCACGGAGGCGTCTTTGGACAACGCTGGCTCTTCGGCTTTGAAATGGAGATGAGCACCACACCCTAGAGTCGGACACGACTGGACTTAATTGTCAGGGGATACCTTTACCTTTTTTAATCTGGGAGCACAGGGTAGGAGGGTCTCATTCTTACCATACAAGCATTAAGCCCAACTCTCTCTCCTAGGAATGGAAGAGATCAATATTTTCTTCAGGCTTAGCTCTATGAGCTTCCCAGGGCTCAGTAAAAGAGATGCCTGGATTTATATTAATTTTAGCAGGTTTGTTCTGTGCGGCTTGTAGCTTTGTTATACGTACTTGGAAGATATACCCTGTTGGGAAATTCACTGACAATTCATTACAGATTAATCAACAAGCTTTCAATAAAGTATGATTATTGCTAATGTGGAGGATTTGTTTGCGGCAGAGTAATAATCCTAATCCGCTACTCTAGAGTAAGCAGCGGGAGGCGCAATCATCATTGCCGCATCCATTTAAACTGTCAGAATCCCAGCAGTGGATTTGCACTGAATGGGAAGCAGACAATAAATAAATAGTATGAGAGTGAAAATCTCACATAGGCAAGGATGCAGGGTAACCTCAATTTAACTAATCCATGTAAATTCAAGGTCTGAGTTATATTATCTATGATTGTTGCTGCTCAAAAGGCTGGCATAATCTGTGGGAAGGAAGGTTTGCAGCCATGCTATAGCTCATTGACTGGCAAAGGGGGGCACCAGGAGTGCCTCTCTTTAATTAAATTCCTATATGGGATTGCTACTTGGAATTAGTGCCAAATGACTGGTTTTAAAGTGTTGTATAAATTTCTTAACTACAACAGCTCTTTTCTCAGAGTTAAATTAAGATGTGAGCAACATTTGTCTGAGTAAATGCGACAAAGATGTTCAACAACTGACAGCTGGTGATGTAGTTAGAGATGCATGCAAAGTTTTGTATTGTTTGTCTCCAACATGTACATTCCCCATGTGGAATGAATTTGAAAGGGCTAGAAGGTTAAATCTGGGACACAAAAATCCATCATGATCTCCTTTTATCAAGCCGCATTGAAACACCTGGACAAAAAGTACAGCTATTGTGCTCTCCATTTCATTGGGGCTCATGTAAGAAGAGTGTTGGGCAGGATTCGTCCTCGTTCCTTGCAAATTTCATTTTAAAAAGACATGATTATTCTAGTCTTTTCCCATGACTGTGATTAAGCAGCAGTTTCATCTCTACAAATTCATATTAAATTGCATGCAGAATTTAGTTCAGTAACTACTACTATAAATTTATCTGCCAGCCACAGAAGATAAATTCTGCTTGATTTGACCTTTTTCCTCTTCACAATTTATTTCACCCTAAAAAAAGGAACCTAATTTTCATTTTACCTGATTGTCATGTTGGATTGAATGAAGAATCAACATATCAAATGGGAATTCCTTTAACCACAGGATTAAGAGATGCCACATTTGCTTTTCCCTTGCAAAAGTATCTGTAGTTACTTGTACCTTCCATTGTGACAGATCAGGACTTTTTGGATAAAGCTAGAAAAAGCCACTGGATATAAAGCTAGCGGTCTAGGGGCCTAACTGCTCACAATGACCGAGATACATGAATTCATCTGTCGATTATTATTTGTATACTGTGGCGTTGCTCTAGGTGGGGCAGAATGCTAAGTTCCGCAGTGCGCAGACCTTCCCTTACTCACTGGCACGAGGCGGCCCGGCCCCCTTGCCTTCAGAGCCATTCAGTGGGGTGAAGGTAATGCGCAGAGAGTCTCTGATCCATGGGGTGTCTTCGCACAGTCTGTTTCCACATGGAGAAAGCTGACCTTCTACATGACCAGTAGGCAAGTTGCTTGTCTTTCTTTCTGAACTTTGACAGGGACATCGGAGTTTTAATGTGCAACTGCAGGAGAAGGTTGCCTGTGAGAGGGAATTTTACTTCCAGGTGAAGTCTCTATCTGTATTAACAGTACAGACCCTTTAACACAGACCACTTTGGATCTTCTGCATCCTCAGATCAAAGCACTGAGTGTTACCTATGAAGTTTTGATAGGGGTCGGGAGTTGCCACATGATTACTACTAGAAAATCAGGAGCTGAAAAAGGAGGGACTCATGTAAGCTCCTCATTTTTCTTCCTTTTCCCAGCCCTGGACGTGATTTCCAAGCACAGGTCCAGCTCGGGAATCTCAAACGTTCTAGTTCAGGCCCATCTGCAGTTTTAATTTTTGAGAGTGACATTCTCTGGCACCAACATGGTAATAGTACTCTCAAGCTTCCTTTAAACTTCATCAGCTTGCCAGTGAATGTAAGTAGCCTGGGATGGAAGTGTTAACTGCTGGCTCGTTTTCTGCAGCAAAGTTAGAGCATTGTTGTGTGAGAGGCAACATTTGAAACCCTCATCAAGTCAACAAGGCATTAATTATTAAGACTGCAGCATTACCAATTCTGCAGTGGCACTGACAAGGGAAAGCAATGCGAAAGGTGGAATAAATCACGAGAACCATCACATCTATTAAAGAGAGCTGGGTGTAAACAGAGTCTATTTCAGCCTCATTGCTCTGAAAGGCAGCATTTTCAAGAGCTGGAATCCTGGCTATGAAACAAATCACATCCAATTTACAGCCAATCCTGCGTAAGATCCACTGCAGCGCACTAAGTGTGCTGCGACGGATCCTAGTCTGGATTGAGCCAGCACCGGTGGGGCTGGAGGTCACCTCGGGGGAAAGGAACATTTGAGGATAATCTCTGATTGCCCCACCCCCATAGGATTCAGTGCATGCCTCCATGGCATAGCTGCATCAGTGCAACTGGTGGGGGATAGGATTGGGGCAAAAATAACCCTACAGGTTGAAGTGTATGTGAACATGCTTAAAATGCAGTGGGTGGGGTTCAGAATGTAAACAAGGTTCATGAAGCATGTATGTGAGGGCCAGTTCCGTCTCTAGGACCCAGTGACAGATGGCAGAGCTGTGTCAGAGAGGCGCATGCTGCTTGCAGCCAAGCCACTACACATAACAACATGTACACATATCACAGTTTGGGCATACGCCTGGTCCTGGCTCAGCTCCTAAATGCCCAGGACGGCTGTAAGTAATTGTGCCTAATTTCAGTGGATGCACCAACTGCGTGCTTATTCCTTACTGGTCCACTAAATTTGAAGCTTCTCCACTATGGGGCCTTCAGGGCAAAATAAGCTCTATTAGGGAAAAATGTATCTTCTTAAGCGAATGCTTGGATCCAACATTTTTAACAAATACAGGCCGACAGATTCACCCCAAATCTTTTGATGGATGATGCTTTGCTATGAGTGGGGCAGAATTTCAAACTCTGGCAAGTCTTAATGGCTGGGCTGCTGCCTTCCAAGCATAACCCAGACACACACACACACCCCATATCTGTTTCCAATAGACATTCACTGGAAAAGCTGAGTGAGAGAGATTTCATATGTCTGACTTGTCCAGTCTCTTTCTTTTTAGTCTTGCCCTGTGTGTTGAGAGGTATGCAGAGCAGAGCAGTAGATAGAGCATTTTCCATAGACTCCACTTCCAGAACCGTTGGACTCTATCCCTTTCTGGGCTGGTATTGCAATATTGCCCAGGGCTCTTTCGATTCCTGTGGCAAGGATGGGATTTACACCTATTTTGTGGGGTCTCTTTTACTCTTACCATTTATGTAGCTTGTGTAGGCTTTGGCTTCAGCCGTCCAACGCATCCATTTCTGGATGATTCTCAAGTTGCATGTTTTTACCTCACAGTTTTCACACCCTGAACAGTTAACTAAATAGCTTTCTCATATTATGATATCACACGAGGGAACCTCACTATGAAAACTAACATTATTTCTTATATGATTGTGAAGATTCCAGGTCCCTTTCTGCCTTACCACTCCCCCATCAACAAGGGGAGGGAAATGCAAAGGTTACAGGCACCACCTTCAATGCCTTATGGTCCAATCCTTTCCAACTTTCCAGTGTCAATGCAGCCGCAGTACAGCCCAAAAGTAAGGGAACAAATATTCGCTTACTTTGAGGAGGCCTCTGTGACTTCCCCCCACTGCAAGATGCAGCTCATATCCCCTTAGCACTTTTGCACCAGCACTGGAAAGCTGGATAGGATTGGGCCCTTAATCAAGAATTCTCCCTGCTCCTGAGGAATTCTCCACAGGCAGCTTTTATATCCAGTGTTAGAGCTCCACCTACTAAGTCAAGAAATGGCTTCATTGGGTCCGATTTTCCCTCCTCCTGTCAGCTCCTAGGATAGAAAATAGGGATGATCCTATCTAATGTCATTTTTTGACTGGCTGGAAACTGAGTACAGTATTCTTATTCTAGATACAAATGCCACATCCCAGAATGTTGTTATTTCATCAATGGATTATTGATATGCATTTTATGTGACAGAAAGTTGTTTCAGAGGCATTTGTTGGAGGGTTTGTTTTGTGACTTCAGGCAGTTTTATCTTGTTTACTTATAACATTTCAAACGTTGACTATCAATAAGATATCTAAATGTCCTTGCAAATATAATTTTCTTTATGTTTTGTAAATTAGAATGTCTCACTCTCCATATTTTTGTAGGAGGCCAGAGGAAAAAAGTTGATTTCCTGACAGAATAGGATATATTGATGGATGGCGATACAGAAGGTGCATTTCCAGTAAACACTTGAAGTAAACTTATCCACAAACGTGAACATTTTAGTAACAAGGGAGAATTTCAAAAAGAATGTCTAAGAAGTAATACAGTGGAGGAAGCAGAAAAGAACTACATGAGACAAACAAATTTACCTTTTATCTTTTTTACTTTTATGTATTTTATTAGTATGCTGCTTATCATTTCTCTGGAGGGTGAAAATATTACTGCTGGTCCTGGGCAATGATTACCTTGGGAGGTTTGAGAGGTCCATAAAATCCAGGTAATGTTTGCTGCTGGTTTGGAGTAACAGGGGAATCATTACACAACAATACAACTTATTGCTAGACTTGTACATGCCCTTCAAATGGGTAGTTATGCAGCCTGTTGTCACATGAGAGAGAGAAAAAATATTTAATCTAGGTCAGTGGCTTTCCGTGTGCTGGGAATTCTGAGATTCCATTACAAAAGTTCCTCATTGAGCAGAAGAGTAACAATAGACAAGAATATTTGAACGATGGCTCTGCTGCTACCAGTACCATTCCCTAAAATATGCAGCTGCATGGAAATGCTGTGCTCTAAGGTGCACTCTCCATTCATGTGAGGTGATTATGAGCCGTAAAGGCTTAGCCACCATTCCACATGAATAGAATGCACATCCTAGAACACTTCTTGGAATCCTTTGCGATACGGAAAGTTCTCTTTCAAATTTCTTGGGGTTCTTCAGCAGGCGCGTTAATGTGGGAAGTGTTCCCTGTGGACAGAATATTGGAAAACCAGTGATCAAGATGAATGTCAAAAGGAGGGATGGCCAAATGACAGCCTGCGGGTCAAATATGACTCAGCAAGCAGCCTTTCAGTTTATAGTGATTTCAACTTTATTTCAGATGTGGTTATTTCTTGAGGGGAAAGGGCAATAAAGTGTTTTGTGAAGGGGTTAGCTTGGTGTGTGTGTGTGTGTGTGTGTGTGTGTGTGTGTGTGTGTGTGTGTGTGTGTGTGTGTGTGTGTGTGTGTGTGAGTGAGTGAGTGAGTGAGAGAGAGAGAGGGGGGAGGGGGGGTTCCAGAGGGTTCCATGGCCAGGCCTGATGCTTTGAGGGAGGGAGAAGAGCAGAGAGCAGGGGAAAACTGGGGAGAAGAGATTAGGAGAGAGAGAGAGAGAGAGAGAGAGAGAGAGAGAGAGAGAGAGAGAGAGAGAGAGAGAGAGAGAGAGAGAGAGGATGAAGATGCAGAGATGTTTAAACAAAGTTTAAACCATGCAGCTAGAGTCACCCCACCACTGTGAGGGCTCACTCAGTGCTAAAACTTGTAACATTACTTGTATGAGAAAGACGTTGGTGAAAAAGCATGGGAGCTTGTATCAGATTGTTGAAGGCAGCCAAGGACCTGTGGACTTGATCAGCACCTACATGGGAGATCACTGGTGCCTCACACAAGCTGCCCCCCCTGAAAAAAAAGAGTACTAAGAAGTAGAGTTCAGTGAAACATAAATATGATACATAAAATAGTAGAATTTGCTCGAGCAATCTCACATTGAATCCCCTCAGGCCTCATTTATTTTACCTTTGGTAAGGATAGAAAAGGCCAGCGGGTGGCGCAGTGATTTAAATTGCTGAACCATGAGCTGTCGATCGAAAGGTCGGCAGTTCGATTCCCGCGACGGGGTGAGCTCTCGTTGCTTGGCCAGCTCCTGCCAACCTAGCAGTTCCAAAGCATGTTAATGTGAGTAGATAAATAGGTACCGCTTGCGGGAAGGTAAACAGCGCTCCGTGTTCCAGCTGCATGCTACACGCTGCGGCAAGGAGAGTCATGCTGGCCACATGACCACGGAGGCGTCTTCGGACAACGCTGGCTCTTTGGCTTTGAAATGGGGATGAGCACCACACCCTAGAGTCGGACACGACTGGACTTAATTGTCAGGGGTCACCTTTACTGTTTTTAAGGATAGAAAAACACCTTTGAAGCAAATGAACCTGCCTTATACTGAGTCCGATGCTTGGTCCAGCTAGTTCAGAATTGTCTCTAAACCAATAGGCCACAGCTCTTCAGGGTTTCAGACAGAGATCTTCCTCAGCCCTATCTGGCGATATGAAGCTCAAATCTGGTATCTTCTTCATGCAAAGCATGAAGTAATCAAGAGATCTATAAAGGAGCTCTGGCTCCTTCTCTGAAGTGGGTGGTCTCATTGGCACCAAACCTGAGCAAATAAGTTGAAAATTATGGCCATTTCTGATTCGATGCCTTTTAATTAAATGTCCTGATTGTGGTGTTGTTCAGGACTTTGCAAGACCATGTGCTTTTCTGTTTTGACAACCAGCTGGAAGCATCAGCACAGGCTTTAATAAATTCCACCTTTTATGGCTCACTCTGTTTAATCCTTTGGCTGCTATCACTGTCATCTCTCTCTGACAAGCAATTTTCTATCAGATTTGTGTTGGCAAACTGATGTCCATATGGCCACCATGATCTCTTTTAGCCCAGTAAATTCTGAACACTTGCTGCTTACAAAGTTTCAGTGGTACAATATATATTGTCAGTTTGTTATTGTGGGCTTTTCCAGTGAACTTGTATTATATTGCAGCAAAATTAATTGCACTTTTTTTTAAAAAAAAAATACATTTTATTTTCAAATTACTAACACATTTTGGGCATAATCCAGGTGAAATAAGCATTTTCAAGTTCCATTGATTTCAATGGAAATGATCTAAGAATATGCTTAAGTCTTATCACAGAAATCAATGAGTGTTACAGGTGCTTATCTGGCTGGATCATCCTTTTGGCATTTATAGCACACAGATGTCCAAAGCTACAAAGAAACAGTGTAATAAAACAAATATACAATTTACAACATGTAAACTCAACCACTACACTTGCAATCTTGACTGTGCAGTGCCCACCAGGCCACAAATCCATGGCATGCTGTCACTGCACACGTGGGCAAGGTGACCCCATGTACATGCGATGCTATGTGCATGCAGAGGTGCATGTGTACATCCTTGCTCTGTCGGCAGCACATTTAAATTTGTTGTAATTGCCTGTTACATGTAGAAATATTTTGGATTTGAACATTTGTTGCAATTGCATGCTCATATGGAAAAGACCATGTTTCCCTTCCACACATTAGGGCTGCAAGCCTATACATATGTACCTGGGAGTAAGTCCCATTGAACTCAATGGGACTTACTCCTGAATAATCATGCGTAGGATTGTCCTGTAAGTTACATGATGTCTCAAAATGTGACCCATCAAATCAAATGCAACCCACCAGTCATGCATTGTGGTCTGCCAAGCACTGGGATCCATTGTGGTTGCTTGCAGTTTTAAACAAGAAGTGGATTGTTTTAACTGTACATTTTAAAATATAATTTTATGTGTATTTCTGACCTTTTACATATGCTTCTAGTTTTACACTCAATGTAAAGATTGATGGGAGATTCCATACCCCCTGCCACTGTTGGCCACAACATAAAATACTATTTCTCCATGTATTATTTTTAAAAAGGCAACTTGCATGATAGCGCACACTGGGTGTGGGAGACATCAATGGAGAAAAGACAAGTTACTGAGCAATACCAGCTAATCATGGTATTTGGCTTGTCACCTACAAATGGTATAATTTCAAATGTTCAACAGATCGTGACATTCTGAACTTGTGCTTTTTGGTGCCACCTTCTGGCATGAACTGCTCTATTATTCTAACAACAGTATCAAGAATTTGCTTCTGGAAACTCATGCATTTATGATGGAAATGTAGAACTATGAACTAGAGCAAAAAAAATAGCTATACGTACAATATAATTGTACAAAACAGATAAAAAATGAGCTGCAATTAAAGCAGAGAGCATTCAAGCCACGTAATCTGTCTGAAACATGGCATTTTTGTTTACTAGTTATTGTAACTTTTATAAAAGCAACATCTAATGCTTAATACAAATGCCCTGTGGTGACTAATCATTCAATATTTTTTGTACAAAACCTTCAGATTGTTTAGCCCAGGATCTCACCTCTATGTAAGGCACAATTTCTACAGTGTTTAAAAAAAAAAAAGAATGGTGCAATCTTTTTGCAATTGCATATCTATATACATGGGGAATTAAATGTCTATATGTTCTTGCATTGAATGACAAATCTCCCTGCGTGTGGAAAGCTAGCATGTCTCAGAGAAGGGCTAGACTTCTCCATGACATACTAAATTTCTATGTGTAGGGAGCTTGGTTACATAAGGAACCATTCAACCATGTGTTTCCTTCACCCACATTCTGAATTGGTCCAGTTCCAGGAGGTCTGTGTTACATGTGATTTTCAGAACATATAAACCAACTTCAAGGATTTAAGAAGGTGGGCGCTGTCAGTGCTTCTGCTACAAACACGTCTAGAGTTGGAGCTGCATTTAACCCACCAAAATTTTCCCTCTGGCCAACACTGAAGTTTCCATCTTAAGCACCAGCTCCAGAAGGGGATGGATTGAGACAGAAATTGACCAGATGCAGATCTGCTATATATCATATCCATGTTGCCATATGTTGTGTACAGTATTTGTGAATTACAACCAATGGAAATGAAAATGAATGCAAACTGAAGTTCACTGTTACCACACATGCTTTAGGACACATGTACTATGCACATGCTTCCCCAAAGATGTATGTGAATGATTTGATAATTAGCTTGTGGTGTTTGCTGACTTACTGGTGCTTGGGGTTTTTGACGAGCTGCTGGTTTGCTTTATTCTTTTGTTTGTCTAAACGGGCTTGTTTTAATTTTGATGGCAGGATGTCACAACATTTGCCACAGGATGTTTTTGGAGAACAGATAGACTTCAGCATAAACCGCAGTCACCTTTGAAAAATGTCACACTCTGTGTGGGTTTTCATGGGGAGTAGCAGCCATGGGGAGAAACAAGAAAGAAAAACAGGGAAAATGGCTTTTTTCACCAACTCCAGGCTCCATGCTTCCCTGACATTAACCCTGGATCAGGTATCTAGTCCCCAATATGATAAGGGAAGTTCTGAACATCCGCATCATGTGTTAGAAATCATCTTGAGTCAAATAATTGGCTCGCAACCTTAGGCAACTTGAATCCAATGAAGAGACCTCAGACTGGTTGCTGAGCACCTAATGGATATCATATATCCAATTTTCTCCGTAAATTATGTTTGGCTGTGAAAAGGTATATATGAAGGACAGAGCAAAACAGACTGATGACTGAGGTGCAGGTGCTGCAGGTTCTCCACTGGGAATTGCAAATGTAGCCATGTGCACCCTGGCCAACTCATCCTACAGAACAGATGGGGCCTCCTTGTGCTTTGCTTATTTTCTCCATCACTTTATGACTCATTTTATGTCATAACTCATGCCATCGCTCCCAAATTTAGTTTGGATGTGCAAAACAGAATCTTTCCTTCTATCTAAATAGTGCAGCAGACATGGTGTGCCAAGAGAACACAAACTGGGCTAGATCTTCAGCTTGTTGCAACGGGCATGGATCCATGGAAGTCAACAGAGCTCTGTTGATTTACACAGATAAGAATGTGGTCCAACACTGATATGTCACGAGTACAGTTGGATTCCAGCTGGGTTTTAGCCCAACCAAAGTACATACATCAGTGTTGACGGTTTTGGATATAACCATCACTGAGAACCAAAAGGTTTCATAAGCCAGATGTCTTCCAGGTCAAATACAAAGTACTGCACACCAACTAGAGCACAGAGACAGGTGTCCTTTGAAAACATAATTGAACATACAGGATCTGCTGCCAGAGTGAGAGATCATAATTCAAAAAATTACACCCCAGTGTAATAGCTGGTATTTATGGCATTAAGGACCTGTTGAAGACATCAGAGTGTTAAGCAATTGTCGGCCCAATCCTAACCAACCTTCCAATGCCAATGCAGCCACAATGCAGCCCCGAGGTAAGGCAGGAAATGTTCCCTTTCCTTGAGGAGGCCTCCATGACTGCTCCCCCCCCCCCAGCATGCAGTGCACGCCCCATTGGCATGGATGCATCAGGGCTGGAAAGTTAGTTAGGACTGAGTTGTGTATTTATTTATATCCCACCTTTCCTCCATCAAACTCAATGTGGTGCAGGGATGTGGATCAAGTCTCTGACTCCAAGTCTTGAGTCAAGTCCCAAGTCTCTGGGTCCAAGTCTAGGAACCAGAGTCTCCTTTTAGTTTTCTCCATTTCAATCAACATATTATAGCAGCAGGCCAATAATATAGTAGGAGACCAATCATATGGAAGATACAGATAGATTTAAGTCCTGCATCAATACCTCAACCAATTGTCATAAAGATCAATACTAGCCCTCTACAGTTGACAATTTAGGGAAAATGAATGCAAAAAAATGCAGGATATAGATTGAGCAGTGAGAGCACATGTACATACAATGTAGGTGCTGTACAGATGGTCAGATGAACACATGAAGATGAGAGATGGGACTAGCAAGTGCTGCTATCCTCCATGCATTCATTCTCCAGAAAGGTGAAATAATAATTTTTGCTCTTGGTTCACTGGAAAGGAGACTAGAAGTCATACATAATTATAGACTATATAAATATTCATCATCATCATCATTGTACCGTAAAACCTCTGACAAAGCTTCCTCCTTTAAAACTCTTCTTTTACAGCGCTTTTCATCCTAGTTGATTGACAACCATTGCAGTGGGAGCAGTGCATTCTGGGAGGGGAGCAATCAGTTCCCACTGGCTGCTTTAGTGCTGTTTCACACAGCACTCAGCTTCAGGGCAATAGATCACACACGTTGATGGAAGTATTACTGTATAGTAATGCAGATCTAATGACACCACTAATGTATTGATGGGGGAGCAGAGGTAGATAAAACTTTATACATTATTTCAATGTTTTGCCTCCAGATGCTAAACATATAGTGCCAATACCATTATTTCAGAGTACCATTACTGCCAACAGAACTTGCCTCCAGCTAAGTGTGTCATCTTGCAGACTGATCTATAGAATTGCTTAAGTCACACTGGCCCAAATATGGGTGCTGTGTCAATGAAATATGGGGAATATTGCTTTGGAATGGAAAACCATGGCTAGTAGTGGCCACTGGGCCTTTTTGTTCTGATATGCTACTAGCATGCGAGAGAGGGAATACCTTCCTCCTTCATACTCCCCAGTATTGCCACTGTTGCCTGGTATTGCTCGGCTTTGGTAAATGCATAAAGGAAAGTGGGAAGGATACGGAGAGATCAGTGGGATGGATAGGAGGTTTGGGACAGTATTGAATTCAGATTGGTTCAGGAAAAATAAGCCAAGCTATTTCCAGGTCATTAGGAAGTAGCTCAGCTTATTTCTGAGTCAATCCATTGTAAACAGGGAGGAGCTTGCCCATCTCTACCAACGAGCTAATGCTGAAAAAAGGCTCATTCTACCTTTGTTGTGATAACAGTTGTGTTACTTTGGGCTCAGTCCAGCCCAACTCAGCACAAGTCAGGCACAACTGAGGCCCAAGTGTGGCGTAACTGTGGCCTAAGATAGGGCTGAGTTAGGCTGCAACTATGCCTGAGGTAGGCAGGAGGCAAGAGCAGTGGGCCAGCACCAGCCCAGGATCGAGGCAAAACTTACCACAGAGGCAGGCAGGCTCCTGTGGTGAGGTGTCAGTCTTGTGGAAGCGAAGAGCCCCCTCCTGAGCTCGTCTGTGTGCACCTACCACAGCTGCTGCAGCATTCGCAGCAGATGGGCAGCCACAGGTGGGCCTGCAGGCACTAGGCGTGCGACAGTCAGCTGAAGGGCAGAGGTTGTGCCAGTGCCAGCTGCCCCAGGGCACCCTGTGCATTAGCCACCTGCTGCAGGGGGGAGTGCCACAGCCCTCCTACCTGCAACAGGTGTTGCCACCCCATGCCACATTGAGGCTGCATGTGGGATTCACGGGGGGGGGAGCGGGGGAGAGAAAGGAAGGAGGGGGTGGGAACGTCACACACAAGGGGGTCTCATGATGGCTGGAACCGCCTCTGACATGACTTGCCCGTGTGCTGCCTGAAGCCCTGG
Source organism: Plestiodon gilberti rubricaudatus (assembly GCA_026170595.1). NCBI lineage: Eukaryota > Metazoa > Chordata > Lepidosauria > Squamata > Scincidae > Plestiodon > Plestiodon gilberti. Next base: position 26,761,771 of record JANXHW010000005.1, read on the forward strand.
GCCTCCAGGGCCGTGGCTATGCCCACAAAGAAGGCATAGCGGCGTGCCTTCTGCTCTGTGCCCTGGCCAAGACCGAGAGATGCCTTGGGCCTGTCTGCTGTGAGTGGGAAGGGCTCACGCAGCTCATCACACCCCCAGATAGGGCGACGTCGGCGCCTCGCGGCAGGCGCTCCGGCGGGGTGGGGGTGGCCAGCTTCCATCATCAGGGAGTGGGAGGGGAGGCAGACACACAGGCAGGCGGACAGGGGGTGCTGGGGAGGGACACGGGTGGGTCAGAAACAGACAGACAACAAGGCTGGTGGGAGAGGGATACAGGGAGAGGGGTATGCAGAGACCAACAGGGACACAGGGGTCACTTCGCAGATGAAGGCAATGCAGGAATGGGCGCCTCTTATGCAGACGGACCTTGGGCAGAACGGACGCCATTGACGGGCGGACCGTGGGCGGAACGGACGCCGTTGACGGGTGGACCGTGGGCGGGTGAGAGCCTCGGTTGCCGAAAGGGCTCTTCACGGACGTGGCGGACGCGAGCGGATCCAGTATGGGCGCCATGTCGCCTGTCAGTGTTTGCCTGCCTGAGAGGCCCCCCAACTCCCCACTCTCCTCTGAGCCCTGAGGGTCTGGCAGCCCCCCTGCTGTGGTCTCCCTGGGAAGGAAGTGGCCGTCCCTGGATGGGATTCATGCAGGGGCTTGTGTGCTGGGCGCTGTCTCTGTGTGTGTGGGGCAATGCTTGTGTAACACTGGGCAAAAGGGGGCTCTGCCCAAGGGGCATCTTTATTGTTCTGGAACGGTAGCAGAGATGGCCAGGCGAGGCTGCCAGGGGTAGTCACAGCAGCCAATCTGAAAGCAGCAGCAGCAGCACACGTGCCCCATGGACCTGGAGATGCAGGCTCTTCCCCTGTGGAACCACAGCCTGCTCCATAGAAAGGGGAGGGACAGCAAGTAGGCAGCCAGGGAGGTGGAGCAGCAGCAGCAGCAGCTGAGGAGGGTTGCAGGGCTGGCACCCTGACCTCTGGCAGCATCGAGGCAGACGACAGTGGGGCACCCTGCCTGGAGCCCCAGGGGTGCTCCCAGGAAGGTAGGTGGTAGTGAACGTTGCTGGGGAGACAAAAAACAAGGGGGAGTTACATGTCAGCTGCTGTGTAGTAGCAGTCACCATTGAAGACAAGCCAGTGTGTCGGTTGCAAAAGCCTGCAGGGAGAGATCAGATTACACAGCTGCTAGGTATAACGAGCTTGTCACAGTGTGAGGCGCTTACCTGGACGTCAGAAGGGCATGATCCTGCAAAGGACAACAGTGAAGGAGAGAAAACACAGCACAACTACATACATGGCTAGCACATCATAACTGACCTGTTGTAGACCCTATGGGGGCAAGGCTGCGGGTTAGTAAACACACCTTTGTTAACAGGCAAGTCACATTTACACAAACACATATTTATCTGCTCACATGGCAACGGGCAGCTATCAGAGGACACATTGGTAAAGAGGCAGCTATCATATATATGTGTGCTGATAGGCAGAAGTACTACATAAAGGCGAACACAGGCAGAAGTCATACATATTGGCATGAACAGGCTAAAGTCAAACATATATTGGCATGAACAGGCAGAAGTCATAACACATGCCATCCCAGATCCTGCTCTTACCTGCTGGTGTTGTTGCCTGTGCGGGGGGGGGGGGGGGAGAGGCTGGGAGAAAGACATGGGTTAGCAAATGCTTGCAAGGAGGCAGCTGCCCAGGCACAGCTGTAAACAGTTTGGCCACAGCCTGAACAGCCCTCTCTGCCCTAGAGGGGGGCAGAGAGGAGAGGAGAAGAGAGAAGTGGGGTGTTTGTGAATTTTGCCCACTTTGTGGCTGCTGGGGGACAGGACCCCACACCACGTGCTCAGAGAAAGAGAGAGAATGGAGGCCTGGGGTTGGGCTTTTGTGGGAAAGAGGCTGGGTGCGGCTGGCTTCGGATAGGGTAACTATCTGTGTCCATGTCCAGAGTTATGCCACAGCTATTCCGTCCTAACTCAGGCATAACTCAGGAGTAGGGTGTTAGAACTTTTCAGGAGAGGGCTGGAGTGTGTAAGGTAAAATGGCTCCTATGGGTCTCCTCAAATTTGAGTCCACCTTTTTTGTCGACCTAAATTTTGTACCGTAGCTGTGCTTGAGGGGGCGTGTCGGAGCTCTCCAGTGTCTGGAATCCGACCCAAATTCGTAACCGCCCCCGTCACTCCCCCATCACTCCCCCGACACACACACCCCGACACTCCCACTTTTAGGCCAAACTTAGGATGGAATAGCTCTTAGGCCGAACTTAGGACGGAATTGGTCAACTTTCCTTAACCCATCCTATGTCTGTCACAATTGCAGCACAAATTCGGCCTCAACGGCACAATTCAGTCCTAACTTCAGCCTAAGGCACTTAGGCTGCTTTTGTGAATGAATTGTGCCGCTGAGGCCTTAGGCTGGACTGGGCTGCCCAAAACAAAGCTGTGCAAGACACGTTCAGGGGAAACAAAGCATAATGTTATTTCTCCACCCATTATACTAATTTTTCGTTCTCCACTGAATGATATAAAATTCAACTCCCTGCCCTCAATCCTATTCAAGAGCATGCATTCTACCCAGATAAGTCAAGTGTACATGTCTAATTGTAAGCATTAAGTGACAGTTTAGTCCCTTATTTCATAGCAGTCATGATAAAACATGGCTCTGATTGGCTGAGCTGATGCGATGTCATGGAATGTTCATGCCAGTGCTTTGTTTGAAAATATGTCTGATCTCAAGTAGTGAAGTGCAACTGCTAGAGATCAGGATGTTAATTAAATAAATGTTACAAATTTATTACAAATTAACAGCTAAATTAGGGCAGAGTGCAAGGCAGAGGGCAAACTCAACTTACGAGTTTGATGATCGCTGAAATCCAGATGGTAGAAGAGAAGTTCAGAAGCAAAAACTGGACCTTACTTTTGTTGGGAATAAGTAATGAAATCTAATTAGACATGGGGCTCCTTTTCTTTGATATAGTACCAGCTCCAGTGCGTTAGTAAGAGAACATACAGTAAAATCAGCTATGCAGTAAATCCGATCACCCTTTTGCCTCCCAGAGAAGGCAGCTCTCAACTGATTTTCAGATTTAAAAAGGAGCATGTTTTTACATAAAGTATCGGCATGCAAAATCATCTGGCTTCATCAAATGGCCCAGTACATTTTCTATTTTCATAGTGTTTTTTTATTTTTTTATGAATAAAAAGGGTTGAATACAAAATCCTAATGTAGTAAATATGTTTTGAAAATATGTTTTCCAGACTGCCATCTTAATTCAGGGGATTGAGCAGCATGACCCCTACCTCTGCATGGTCTCTGACACACAGGGAGCGAAAGACATATTAAGAGCTCAACCCTATCCCCGGCCAGCTCAGAACCATGCAGCACTGCTGAGAGAGTGCATGCTGCATGCTCAGGGTTGGGGGTGACAGACAGTCCAGAAGAGGTAAGTAAAAAAACCTTTTTACTTAACTCTCCATGGGCCAACTGGTCTCCAATAGGACTCCTCAAACCTATACCAACTCTTTACCTGGTGTAAGTCCAAGTAGACTCAGGGATTGGTTTGGGCCACAAAGGGAGATAGGATCTTGGCATGCACTAGTGCCACCATGATCCTCTCCCTCCCACCTCCCAGTCTGGTCTGCTGCCCACCCTGATCTGTCCCAATCCGCCCCCACCACCGCCCAACCTGCTCCAGCAGAGGTTCATGGTCCGCCACTGCCAGTGCAGGGCTTACTAGCTCCCACACTGCTGGTAGTGAGCCGAGGAATGACGGAGCGGCTGCAGTGCAAGCAGTCCCGGGTTTACGCTGGTGAATTATGAGAACTGCCAGCATAAGGTCCACATAGGATAGAACCATAAAGCTTCCCTTTGGGTTACTTCAGACATAACAATGAAAAAAAGATTAAGCCAAGAATAAAATTCTAAGGAGAAATATCAGAGAATGTTCAAGGGAAGCCAAAGTTGTTTCTAGAAGACAAGTGAAATTTCTCAGGAGGCTTTCTTCATCTCTTTGTTTGCTCAATGTAGCATTGGCCCCATAAATCAGGATCTCAAGCCATCATTGACTGTGAGTTGAAGGCCAACTTTGGTTTGTTGTAACATCTGAATTGAGCCTTCAGTGACAGGAAGTGCTCCCTTTGTACAAATGGATTTCCACTCCTTGCACATACACAGACTTCCCCAGTTCATAGAAAAGAGTTGAGTAACCTCGGTGCATACAGAGCACTGCATGCACCCTGGAACCCTGGTATTCACATTAAAGAAATGAAGGCAGAACTGTATTCACTAGTCACTCAGAACCCTGAACAAGGGGTTTCTACATGGCCCCACATGAAATGCATTCTTCCTAAAGATAATCTAAGTACAGCGCAATTCTGTGTAAGGATCCTGTGCCCCAGCGGCTGTTTTGCCACCGGGCTGGAAGTCTACTCAGGGAAGGGGGCGCTCGTCCCCTTCCCCGGGTGTAACTCCAGGCTGGCCTGATTGGCCTCCTTGGATTTCCGCCAGCTACATAGCTGGTGGAAGTCGGAGGAGGCCGTGTAATGGCCTAGCCGCTTGGCAGGGACTGGGATATGGCCGAGGCCATCCCCTGCCCCCTCCCGAGCTGACTAGGCCAATGGCCCCCTCCCTTGCCCGCCGAACCGCCCCCGCCAGATCCTTACCCGCATTCTCCGGCGGCCGCTCGGGCATTCCAGCAATGCAGCAAGGGAGGCCGGCCTCTGCGCCAGCCTCCCATGCTCCAGATAGTCGTGAACGTGCTCAGGATTGCACTGTTAGTGCTCTAGTACCAAATGTATGCATACTTGCCACTCTATTCCAAATGACTTTGTCAGCATCATTCCATGCACATTAAAAGGAGCACATTCGTTCTCTGTTGTTCAGCTGGTAGTTCATATGTGGTACATGTGGAGTCAGAAAAAAAATGGGCAAGGAAAAGAATCACACCAAATGCTACAGTGGGCATTTAGTATCAGTGTGCGCTTTCCTTTTTTTTTTCCCACCACCTCTCGGGCAGCCACTTATATAACCACATTTGGTTCTACTGTATATGGTGGAGAACTTCCAAAATGTATGATTAATAAGAGATATAACTGAACTGGATTAATGAATATATGAAGCTGCTTCATAGCAAGTCAGGCCATTGGGCCACCTAGCCCAGTAATATCTGCTGTGACCGGCAGCAGCTGTCTAGGATCTCGGATTGAGATTGTGGACATTGGGACAATGATGTGCCTTCTGATTACTTGGAAAGTGTCATGCATACAGCCGGTGCAATAGCCACCATCTCCTCAGCAAATTGCAACAGTAGTACAGTATTTATATACAGTACTTTTCTTAGGTGCTCAGACCTAAGGCATACATATTCTAGTGATGCTTTAACCTACCCTATAATAAGGTAGTACTGTGCTATTATCGGAAGATTTAAGATTTAAGGCTTTTTGTGCTTGACTGTTCTTGGATAATCCTCGAAAGTGTCTGCCTACAATACTGGGGTATACAAGTAAAAGGAATTTCTTCAGGCAAGTTTTTGTGCATAATTCTTTATTTCTTCAACCTTGGAAAACGTACATGGCTGAAAATCCCATAAACACTGTTCCTGTACATGTGCTATTATCGTCCTACTACAACTCACGGAGGCCTCTCTGCTCACTGCGAGTTTTGACCTGGGCTTCCATCTCTTCGCTCAGCCTCCAGACCACTGTACTACATTAGCTCTCATTGAACATTTTGTTTAATGAGGGCCCTGAAGTACAACCAGTGTGCTGGTCCCCTGCTGTAGCAGGTTTCAATGGTGATCTGTTTGCATATTTATCTCGCTTTGTGCATTCTGCACTGGAGGAGGCAACCAGCTTGAAGCAGTTAATTTAATTACAAATAAATTAGCAGAATTGAAAAATAGCAACATTTTCACAATCCCCTGGCTACGGCAACAACAAGAACAGCAGGAAATAATCCAGAAGCCACTTATGGCCTTTGAATCTAGCTTCTCATAATTAAAATTTTCACGCTTTACACAGGGATTTCATTTTCCTATGTCTAAGCAGAAGGTTTCTGTTATATATATTTAACCCCTGAAGTGCTTTTCAGCCCAATAGCTCAGCACCCTGATTTGGCATCATTCGCTTTGGCACATGAGTTTGCTGACTGAAAGGATAAATGCTTTTGACTTTCAGTCCCAGGTCTTCTCTTGCAAGACTCACTTGGAACTTTGATAGCTCTCTTGCTGATTCATAATTTTTCACTTCTTGTGGTGCTTTACTGTTGTGCAGATCTTGTCCATAGTCCTGCTGTATGTGCTGCAGAAAAACCAAAAGCACGGGGCAGTGGATAGATTAAGGTAAAGGTAAAGGTAAAGGTATCCCCTAACAATTAAGTCCAGTCGTGTCCGTCTCTAGGGTGTGGTGCTCATCTCCATTTCAAAGCCGAAGAGCCAGCGTTGTCCGAAGACGCCTCCGTGGTCATGTGGCCGGGACTCCGTATAACTAGGCTGTGAAGCTCACTGTGAAACCTGGGCAGTGCAACCTGTGAAACCTGCTGCAGGCTGCCTGCGGCGGAGCATGGGATCGGGCGGATGGCGTCGGCTGTCCACCCGATCCTTACGCAGGATTGGGCTGTAAGTAAAGTTTCAAGTTATTCTGGAAACTCATTGTGAAAGGCATTTTAAGATGTAAGGCTGAAATGGAATGTAATAAGAGGCTAACACCTTGAAAATGTGATTGGAATTAGATGAATATATCTGAATAATCATCATCCTAGTATATTTTGAAATACAATCAATTCATGCTATCTGAGGGGGTTAGGAGCCTGGAAATCCCAGTGGACATGGAATCCGCGGATAACGAATCATTGATCCTATAGGATCAATGGGGTTAGGGGGAGGGATAACTAACCTGGTCAGCAATGCCAGTAGCAAATCCTTCAGGATGGCTGCAGAGAGCTCCTAAATGGCGCAAAGAGCATCAGAATGGCTGCAGAGGTTTCCCTAGATAACTTCAGGATGACTGTGGAGGGCTCCTAAATGGTGCAGAGAGCTTCAGAATGGCATGAAGAGCATTAGCAAGGCATTCTGAGGTGCTAGTAGTGAAATTGACTAGAGCTTTGTATTGAATGGCCGCAGACACAGAATACTGTACCTTTAAGATGGCCAGGAATAGCTTCAGGATGGCTGCTGAGAACTTTAGCAAGGCATTCTGGGGCACTACTAGTGAAATTGACTAGACTCTAGTCACTAGAGCTTTGCAGCATATTGAAGATACAGAGAATGGCCGTGGATGCAGCGAAAACCTTTAAAATGGCACCACGAATTCAGTAGCTTCAGGATGGCTGCAGATACAGCAAATGGCCGCAAATAGCTGAGGACAGGCCGCAGATAGTGCAACATGAGTTACACTTTTGTTCTTCTGGATAAACGAACCCGCGGGAACTGAGTCCGTGGATAGCAAGAATTGACTGTAATCCCTGTTATACTCCTGTTATAACTCGCATAAAGTAAGCTAAATCTATTATCCACATATTGAAGAAACGGGAGCAGAGGCTCAGAAATAATGGTTGGTTTGCCTAAAGTCACCTAATGATCTCATGGCACACTACAGAAACTCTATATGATTTTGAATAATAAAACTTGTTGTTATCGCAATAATAATTAGTATCAATCAGTATTACTAACCAGTCATGTTTTTCCATGAATTTCAATGAGAGTAACTGTCACTTCCTACCTTAGGTTTTGTTACCAATAAAATAAAATAAAAATTGCTAAGGTATCTCATCTCTGTGTTAAACAGAGCTGAAATGCTAGCCCAAATTAGTTTGTGATTGAAACTGATACCTTCTATTTGACATGCTCCAACTGGAAAAGATCACCATATAGCAGGAAATTGGGGAAGAGCTTAGGGTGGCTTAAACCCATATTCAAGGTTCTCTTCCAATGTATATATATATATATAGGTAATTTTTGTAGTTTTATTTATTTTTATCTTAAGCTCTAGCAATTGCTTCACGTAAAATTGAGTTTGCTTCCTCTCTTCCCCCAAATCTTCAGACTTGAGTAAAAATACAATTTGGGGATTTCATGCACTCTGTTAGCTTACAGCCTCATTAAGTCACCTGTTGGTACTGGCATCTTAACCTGGTATGGAGGTTCACAGTGTAAAAACAAGTGTGTGGGTGCAATCCTGGGGATCTTTGGAACGGCGGAGCAAGCGCTCCGCTGTTCCAAGAGGTTGCAAACGTGCCATAAAGGCCTCAGGAGTAAGGGAGGCCAGAACAAGGCTGGCCTATCTCACTCCGACATCGGACCAAGGACGCTGCCGCCGGAGGAAGGTAAGCTCTCCCACTGGCGGCCACGTGGGCGGTCTGGCGGGTGAGGGAGGGGGGACATTGGACTAGCCGGCCCGGGAGGGAACAGGGATGGCTCCCGCCATATCCCCGTCCCTGCCGGGCTGGCTAGGCCATTACATGGCCTCCTCCAACTTCCGCCCCGGTTTACACCCGGGGAAGAGGACGCCCCGGTTTACACCCGGGGAAGAGGATGAGAATACCCTTCCCCGAGTAGACCTCCGGCCTGCCAGGCAACGGGCAGTCTCTTACACAGGATTGCGCTGAAAGTGTGTGTGTGTGTGTGTGTGTGTGCGTGTGCGTGCATGCGTGTGTGTGTGTGTGTGTGTGTGTGAGAGAGAGAGAGAGAGAGAGAGAGAGAGAGAGAGAGAGAGGGAGGGAGGGAGGGAGGGAGGGACAACAAAGGGGGGTATTGACTTCAAATGCTTTCCCCTCCCACTTCACTCTGCCGATAACCAAGTGTGAGGTGTCTTGAGGTCTGAAGGCTAACAAGCAGATCCTACGCTGGAAGAAAGTTATGGACTGAGCATAGTAGCCCAAATTAATGATGCTGGTGGCAGCAACGTATTTATGAAGTTGTTGTGATTGTATGTTTGTAAGTTCCTATAAATGACACAAAGTTGGAAAGGAGGGGGGGGTCATGAAGTTTCACCTGGTTCTTTACCAGCACCACCCTTCAGCTCACTGAAACCATGAGTGCAGAAAAGGGGCAACAACCTCCTGCAGGAGTTCAAACTGGGCACAATGGATGCATATTGGGAGGAGTGGCAACCATGGCAGCAGACAGACTCCACCCAGAACTAGAAGCATTTGAAGCATAGCCACCCTTCATATATACATATATGTATGCATGTAGTGACCCACAGAGACAACTGGGAACCTTGCTTTGCACCACACGTGAAGAAGGCATATGCATGATGTTCAGGCCAGATCTACTATCGTAATACAAAGGTTGGGTTCCCAATCAGCAGAGAACTGTACAGGCTTTCTTCTGACATTCAAATAAACATGTGTAGATTAGGGGTGAGTGGAGCCATCACAATGCCACTCCTTCCCATGCACTGGTTTTATCACATTGGAATATCTGCAAGGGGCTAATGGAACAAGAACCCCTTGCAAAAAAAAAAAATTTTTTTTTAAAAATGAGGATCCTGCAGTCTCGTAAAAGCAAACACTGCAAAAAAAAAAAAAAAGAAAATCCTGGAAATAATAGAAATAATAATGTCAAGAAAACCAATTACTGTACCAGTTCCATCCTCTTCAGATTTCTATCCACACAATGCCCATAAGATGGCAAAAATACTACTTTAATACTCTGTCACCTGTGTAAATATAAAAGATTTATGACTATTTACCTTTCCTAAATCAAAGCTGTTTTACTAGCAACAATGCTTTATAGTCTTGAAAGAATAATGATTCTTTGTAAACGAAAGTAATGGATATTCCCTCTGATTGCTAACTTTATGATGGCAAAATTGATTCACATCACACCAAGGGGTGCGAAAAACAACAGAAAAGCAAAACAAAAGCAATTAAAAATGAATTTTGTGTGCCTGATGGCTTAAAACTCTGTGACCAATAGCAATAATACAAATGAACAGTTACAAAAGGGAAGTCTGATCTAATACACTCTCCTGTTAGTGCCTCAGGCCTACAGTGAATTTTTCAGAGCAATATAATTGTGAGTTTTATGAACCTTCACTTCATAACAAAATTAGGAGTTGCCTATTTGTTCCTGTCCAGAAACTAAGGGGGGGGGGGTTAAAATCAATGCACAGTTAACCCTATATTTTAAGAACATGGCCTGTAGAAAGAAGTGTAATCTTATTTAGCAGAAACATCCCACAGTCCTAAATAACATGTGCAAGGACAGTAGGAACCAAAGCATTACGTGAGTGGATGCTTAGAGGAAAGATTTTGTGGGGACACCAGTAGAGGAGCAGCCATGTCTTAGTTCGGTAGCTTGAATAAGGATTGGACAGAGTCTGTTGCACACTTCGGTCTCCTGTGGCATCACTGAATGACGAAAGTTTGCAGCAGCGAATGCTACCATCTTAATTTGGGCTTGATAAGGTCCCTGCTATAAAACGAGCTTTGTGCCTTATATCACCATCCCATTTTGCTCTCCTCTTAAAGATAAGGAGGCTAGTTAAGAACAAATACATAAGAACATTCATAAAATGTAACAATCCGTGGAGAAATCATAAGAGTTGGATCTGGAGTGAACTTGGTTTAAGCCAGAATCTCTCCATATCTATTTTTCTGCTTTGGCAGTCCAGAACTGGCTCTGAGCACGCTGATAGGAAAGTACTCTGACTGCCAGCGCAATCCCGCCTAAATTTAAAACGGCGGAACAAGTGCTCTGCCATTCCAAGCCATCGCGAACGTCCCATAAAGCACGTTCACAACGACTTTCGAGTAATGCCGGCCGGTGCGAAGGCCGGCTGCCCTCACTCCGCCACCAGATCGTCCCCGTAGACACTGGATACAGGTAAGTGTAGCACCTGTGGGCACGGGGGCTGTCTGGGCGGTGAACAAGGGGGACCATTTGCCGAGCCAGCCTGGGGGGACTGGGATGGTGGCTGCCATATCATCGTCCCCTTCCCAGGCCGGCGCGTCCTTTACATGGCCTCTTTGGACTAGCTGGCAGAAATACAAGAAGGTCCATTGGGCCTCCCCGCGTTATACCGGGGGAAGGGGACGAACGTCCCCTTCCCCCGAGTAGAACTCTCTGGGCTGAAACTGGAACGGGGATATGATCCGGCGGGTGAACTGGGCTGCCCCCTCTGGATACTTAGGCTGGATTGCTCTGTGCCGTGACAGGGTGTGGAGGTCGGGCTAAGTCCATAGTATAACAATTACACTTCATTCCCAATGATGGTTGTCTTTTGTTTTGCAGTGGCGGATGTAGTACAGCATTGAATTGTGATCTATATACCTAGGACTAATACAAGTCCACAAGCCCCAGCTTTGATTTGAAGTCTGCTGAACCTCCAGACGTATGTACCACACAGCTAGTATCTGGTGAAATCACTTGCACAGGGAGTGCTTGAAGGAAGAGGAATGGGGTGTTGATGGCCATTGCCTTGTTTTGTTCTTAAGACTGGCAGAGTAGCTCTTTGTCCCAGGCTCTGATATTTCCTTCCCTCCTTCCTGGTTATTAAGGTACTGCCCAGGTCCAGATTACTAAACTTCAGCCATAGGAATTCAGGGTACAGTTTCATACCATTTTGCGGTTAGCGCAGTGAGCAAGGGAATTTCAGGGTATCAAGGTGGCAAGCAGGGGTGTTTTTCATGGCCCAATGCTTAGCATAATATTGGGCTTTCACCTCAGCAGTGCAACACTCTGCTTGAACTCCAGCAACTTCTACAAATGGGACCAGTAGTAAAGCAGTATGAGACCAGTAGTAAATCACCTCTGAAGGTTGTTAGGAGCAGAAATGGCATTGAGGATATGCTCTAGCTAAAGCTGAGCACTTTTAAGCCCCGCTGACTTCATAATAGGAAAGGGTTGGGCATATTTCTTTATCGATCTGGGGATTTATGTTGTAATTATGAAAGTGGGCTCAAGACTGCTGTGAATGCTATGTTTTCTTTTTGTAATGTATTTAGGTTTGGCTAGTTTATACCCAAACTGCACACTCAGGCTGCAGACCTACAGCGCAATCCTGTGTAACCTTGCACCGGTGTAACAGTAAATGCACCAGCATCTATTGTTACACAGGTGCAAGGTTACACAGGATTATGATGCTAGTCACATTTACTTGGGAGTAAATTCCATTGAATAAAATCGATCATTCTTCTGATGTTTTGAGTGGCAAACAGCCGCTCATTATACATATCAATATGATATAGATACCTCTTCACATTATCCCCGTTATATTTGGAGGGATGGGTTGATGTGTTCTGAAGGGTTTACCCCCATCAGAATTAAGTGGGTAAGGTGGGTGCTGCAATGCTTATACCTATAACTTTCAAAAGAGAGGCTTCCACCGGTGGTGGTGGTGATGTCACTTCCGGCGCAGGGGGCAGCCGTAGCTCCGCTACTGGTTGGCAGGGAGGGCAGTACAGGGCAGGAGGAGTGCAGAAAGGGGAGGAATGAGGAGAAAGGGCGCACTCACTATGTGATGGAGGCGGGAGGGGGTGGCACCTGATGCAGGCGGATAGCAGCGGATGCTATCCTCTCCAATAGCAGCCAGCATGCCCCCTTTCTCTCCTCGGATTGACATCAGCTAAAGAGCTAGTGCAGGTCTGAGAAGACACATTGGTGAGCGAGAGGCTTACAGGAAGGTAAGGGGAAATCCCTAGGATTGAGCTGTTTGATGCCCAAACAATAAAAATGTAATAGTAGATGTACAATAGGTACAATAAAAAACCCATAAAAAACACAGTAAAGAATGCAGTTCCCATAAAAGTGAGCAAACTACGATAAAACCAGAATAAAGAAAAAAAATTGGACTACTAGCCAAAACTAATAGGAGAAAGCTTAACTGATAAAAAGTATTACAGTACTAGCCTATGTACTGTCAGTGCAATCCTAAGCTTTAGGAGAGCCGGCGCTGAGCGTCGCAAACGTGCCTTAAAACACGTTTGCGACTATGCGAGAGGAGGTGGCACCTGTTGCTGCAGGACCCTGCACTGTGGAGCAGGTAAGTGCTGCTCTGAGTGGAGCAGGGCAGGGGGGGCAGGGGGTGGATGGATCAGACCTGGGAAAGGGGAGGGATTGGCGGAGACGGCCTTCGACATATCCTATCTCCCCTCCCTGGCCTGGAAGCCCTAGATGGAGCTTTTCAGGCCTGCACCAGTGACTTAGCTGGCACAGGTCCGAGTAGCCTCAATGTGCAGGCTGGGACTCGACACGGGTAAGAGATCAAATGTCATCTTACCCTGAGGAGATCTCCAGCCTGATCAATCCCAGTGCTGGATAGGACTGGACAGCCTGTTCAGTAGGACTTACTCCCAGGTGAGCAGCGCAGACCTCGACACCGGTGCCTCTTACTTCAAGGGTGCCGCGAAAGTGCTTTACGGCACTTTCAAGACACCGTAAGCCAGCAGAGTGCTTACTTCGCTGGCCTTTATTTGCGCAGGATTGCAGTGCTGAAAGCCTGATGAGTTTCTGAGGAATTCTGGGCTTCCTTCCACCCAACACAGTTTGAAACTACTGTACTGGAGTGGGCTCACCAAATTAATATTGCAGCATAAAAACTCAATATCAAGCTTAGCATTAAAAAAAAAAGGTAAAGGTAAAGGTGACCCCTGACAATTAAGTCCAGTCGTGTCCGACATTAGGGTGTGGTGCTCATCCCCATTTCAAAGCTGAAGAGCCAGCTTTGTCCGAAGATGCCTCCGAGGTCATGTGGCCGGCATGACTCTCCTTGCCGCAGCGCGTAGCATGCGGCTAGAACACGGAGCGCTGTTTACCTTCCCGCAAGCGGAACCTATTTATCTACTCACATTAACATGCTTTGGAACTGCTAGGTTGGCAGGAACTGGCCAAGCAACGAGAGCTCACCCAGTCGCGGATTCGAACTGCCGACCTTTCGATCGACAGCTCATGGTTCAGCGGTTTAACCCACTGTGCCACCCGCTGGCCATTACTTAGACTCAAATAGCTGCTTGAAAGACCAGGACGACATGTGCTTCTTCTGAATACTTGACTCCTTTGAAAAAGCCCACTTTATACGCTGTATGAAAACCAAATATATCAAGCACCAAGCAAGCTGCATGGCTGAAAATTAAAATGTGAGCAAGGTTTTTTTTTTTTTTTTTACAGAAAATCTAGATCATTTTACAAGTAAATAGACAGTAAATGAACCATATAATTTACTGTGGTTAACAATACATTACTTTACAAACATACCTCTGTGAGCTGCATTTGTTTTCCTGTTCTAACAGTGGAGAGCAATGTAGATTCAAAATGTTTGTGGAAGAAAACATATGGGGTGAAAATGTAATGTTTGAGTTCTAAACCTGACATTCATTCAAGTGCTTGATTAATCCTTTCCCTCATATTGTGCTGCAGTACTGCTAACTCAGTCATTTGCTAATTGGAAAATCTATATACAAATTGATGAATATTGGTGACACATTATGCTCTGCTATTAGTATGCTGGTGTATAGGAAGAATAACTCAGGATATTGTATTTAAAGCTTGAAACATGTGTAGAAAATACTAAATAAACTTGCAGGAAACATCATTAATCTGCACCAGATGGAAACTGCAGAATGACTGTACATTGCATACTACAATGAGGAGAGGCACAGATCCTGCACAAAGTCTAGTTCTGATGGATAACCAGAACGAGGCAAATGATTGTTAATGTGGGTGATCCTGAGTAGTTACCTAAAATTCTCAAAAGACAGGCTATAACTGAGCACCAGGATGGACAGTACAATAAGTTATGTTCTCTAAGATATAAAATGTAGAATAATGTCTCTAACGGCTTCCCTCGTGGACAAGAAGGTCTGGGGAGCAGCAATAAGATCTGAGAGTACAAAGAAGTCCCCCTCTCTTTCTTGTTTGCCCCCTTCCCCTGGTGTAAGCAGCACAGGTCGCAATGGGCCTCCTCGGATACACGCCAGCTCTGAAGCTGCGCCGATATACCCAGCGCCGATATTCCCTCCCCCCTCCCAGCCCGGGCTGGTCAAAGGCCCTTTCCTTCACCACCCCACCACCATCCCCATGCCCCTGACTGCCCCCTGCATGGACCGGCACTGCACTCACCTGTGGTGGCCAGTGCAGATCCAGGAGGGCAATGGAGTGGCACAGGCCTCCGTGCCAGCGCTGCTAACTTTCCGGGTGCCCAAAACATACTTTCCATTTACGACACCCTAGACCGGCAGAGTGCTCACTCCGCCAGCCTATAGTTAGGCAGGATTGGGCTGTGAGTTACAGAGAGCTGATCCTGGGTTTTGAGCCAGAGTGGTTTTGCCCATGGGTGGTTAGTTGTCTCCTGCACGGTAGGTGCCTGCACTTAAGGAGGAAGGAGTTTGTATAGGTAGGACCTGCTGCCGTTTTAAATTGATCAATTGTTATAGATCAGGGGTTCTCAACCTTTGGAGGCCCAGGTACCCCCTATCATGGTCCAATTTTCTGAAGTACCCCCTGCTAATTAACTACTAATTAATTGGAATAATCAATTAATTAGGTAATTAATGTTAAATAAAAAAGTAGTAAAACAATTTTAAACAGAGGTCTTATTGTTAAAAACGTCTTATTTAACTCTGTGTGTGTGTGTGTGTGTGTGTGTGTGTGTGAGAGAGAGAGAGAGAGAGAGAGAGAGAGAGAGAGAGAGAGAGAGAGAGATGCAAGGATCTCTTTTTTTCTCCAAGTCACACTTCCCAGAATCAGCTCTTCCCTCCCCCACCCCACCAAAGTACATTTTCCAAAGTACAAAAATAAGCCCAAAACCAAAATCAGAGAAACAGAAGGGCTCCAAAAATAATTACAATTTAAAATCCATGTTAATTAACACTTAATTAGCTGCTGATGGGGCAGATAAGGGGCAGGGCTTGGCGTACCCCCAGCAAGAGGTCCGCGTACCCCTAGGGGTACCCGTACCACAGGTTGAGAACCTCTGTTATAGATCAATAAACGTTCCGAGGCGCGGGGCGGGCAGGAGGGCCAAACACGCCGCAGACACTCCTAGCTCGCCCTGACAAACAGGACAATTCGCACCTCCGCCGTCCGCTGTGACACACACACCCCTGTCACCTGGGGCCCGATCCTGCTGCCCGGGGGCCCACCGCCCCAAGGCCCCCTCCCTGATGACGCCTTTGAATTCAAATGCAGACTCTCTTTGTTTGCTCTGTCTGTCTGTCAGCTCGCTAGCACAAGCAGGGCAGGTGTCTGAGCCATCTGTCGTACTAGATGGTGTGTGTAGCTATTAACAGCATTTCCTTCCTCTTATTCCCAAATACCTGAATGCGATCCTCTCCGTGATTAAAATGTGCAACTTGCAGAGATCACTGCACTGCCAGATTGCTGTGACTGAGAACAAGCTCTCATTGTTCAGAGGCTGCTTCCAGAATGGCAAAGGCATATTTTAGGTTTCAGTACTTACAGACACAAATGAGGTGAGATGAAGCATTCCACAAATTAATAGGTATTTTACACTACATGCGCAGATATAAACATAACTGAACACACATGCAAGAGGGGAATTAGAAATATTTTCCCCCTTGCCTTTGCCTATGGAGAGATGCTCATTCCAGCTCAACTACAAGGAAACAGATGGAAACCCAGAATGTGATTGACTGCTTGGAGCTGAAATTGTATGCAGGTATGTCAGAAAACTCTCTTCAGGATCACTCTTTGGCATGGCAATGCACTGTCCTAATTGTTATAACACTACAGTGGTTATTCCATAGT
Source organism: Plestiodon gilberti rubricaudatus (assembly GCA_026170595.1). Lineage (NCBI taxonomy): Eukaryota > Metazoa > Chordata > Lepidosauria > Squamata > Scincidae > Plestiodon > Plestiodon gilberti. Next base: position 26,778,517 of record JANXHW010000005.1, read on the forward strand.
AGCCAAGAGACTATGAAACAGGAAATCTGTGATGTAAATCTCACCTCCACTATGAATTCTCTAGGTGGTCTTCAACAGTCTACTCTTTTTCTACCACATCCTTTCTCCTCCCCTATCTGCAATATGGAGATCATAACGCTGTCCTACTTTGTAGAGTTGTTGTAATCATGAGAACAATGGTATAAATAATTGTGACAAAAATTCATGGTTCTGTTTTTAGGAGGAAATCTTTAGCAGGAATATAGATGGTTATTCTGCATTGTCAATTTTCCCACCCCCAACTCCACATCATTGGTTGTTGCTGGTGAGGGCAGGGAAATATGCAACGTGATGATGTCTCAATAGCAGCCCAATCCTACTTACTGGTAGCCCCAGCAGAACACATGTTCGCCAGTGCTGGCTGCTGCAAAAGCGCTATAAAGTGCTTTGCAGCAGTGCAGGGAGCCAGTGTGCCAGCGGGAAGGTTGGAACCTTCCCTCCACATGCTGCTGGAGTGACAGAGGCCCACCAGAGCAGGTAAGCCTGATGTAGGGAATGCAGTGGGGTGGGCGGAGGGCGGAATGGGGAGGAGGTGGGGTGTGTGGGCCGGGCCCAGAGGGGTGGGTTCAGTGGCAGTGGCGCATGCTGAATCCTGACCCCTTTCTCGGGCCTGATCCATCTGCATAGATCAATGTGGACTTTGTGCCAGTGATATTGCCTTACCTAGGGTAAGGGGCCAAATGTGCCCTTACCCTGAGGAGACCTCCAGCAGCCAAAACTCCCCCACAGGATGCAGCATAGGCCGCACTGGTGACGCTGCATTGCCTTGTGGGGAATTAGTTAGGATTGGGCTGTCAGTGTTGCTGCATATTATGGAGGAAGAGAAAGAGGACTCAACACAGTGATGCCCGTTTCTGTAGCACATATTGGACATAACATGTAGTTCTGCCCTATGAGGTTAAGCAGGTTCCAAGGATTTTTTCCTTGACATAGCAGTTAAGTTAATGTTGCCTGTATTAGGGCTGTGATGATATCCTTTCCTGATTCAACCTAATACATTCAATTTTAGACGTCACCCAAGTTTGTTGGCTATTGTACTTGGAACCTGCTTAACCTCATAAAGCACTGTCTGAGCTGATAAAAAAAATTGACTAAAAACTTCACTGAAAGAGTTAAACCCACTCAGGCAAATAGATGTGATGACAAAGTGTTGAATAGGATTTTTTTTTTCATACAAATCTAGTAAAAATTCAACTGGAAATTTGATTTAAAATGTAAATTGGAATCGAAATCATAACCTGGGCATAACATTTCTCCATAAATATTAATGAATAGTCTTATAGGAAAGCAAAATTGATCTAATAAGTCCTGCGTTGCTTATTCTTTACCGCCCTAATTTAGTCCCAGATCACTGGTTAATTCCAGATTTGTAATGAACCCACAAGTGTGCATTAATTCAATCAGCCGGTCATCTGGTTTTGATATTTGGAAATTAAGAAAACAAAAATGAGAGCAGATGACTTAGGTGTTCGACCTAAGTACCTATGGAACACAAAAAAATGAATCATGAGAACATGTTCTTAGCCTGATTTCGTCTAGAGTTTCTCTAATGCAGTGACATTTCTGGAACCTTCTTAGTATATAAATCAAAAGCTAAAGTCTTCCTGATTGAACCAAACATAAATAACATTAACCCCCCTCCCCCCCAAAAAAAAATCTAGGACCAGGAATGCAATGAGTTTGCCTGTGAAGCTTCCTGAGCTGCTTCCCCTTGTCCTAAACTAGCAGTTCAGATTCTTATGCCATTTGCCATGCTTTCAAACCCTTGCACAAATAGGTAAGCTTGTAAGCTTGCCATGAATCAGTCCATCCAAAAGTGCAATAAAGATAACTGGAGGCTTAATACCAGGAAGGCAGTTCCCTTAATACTGGGAAGGCAGTTCCCTTGCAGATTGTCCCTTGTCGGTTATTGGGTATTCATTGTCTCTAGTTTTTGTCTCTCCGAATAATAATAATCATTGCCTAAAACTGATTTAACTGACTCACAGCGCAATCCTATCCAATTTATGCCACTGGTGTAACTTAGCGGTGCAGCGAGAATGGGAGGCCCCAGAACGGAAAGGGGATTCAAATCCTCTCCAAAGGGGGAATCAAAGGTGATTTGAATCCCTTTTCCGTTCTGGGGCCTCCCGTTCTCACTTCACCGCTGGATTACACTGGTGGCGAAAATTGGATAGGATTGAGCTGAGTTACACCGGTGGCGTAAATTGGATAGGATTGCGGTGTCAGATTGTTCTGCTGGTAGGGGGAATTTGGAAGATGATGAGGATACCACACTACATGATGGCTGTAACGTACATTTTCTGTTCTTGCTGTTAGAAAACAGGGGGAACCATTTAGCTAGCCAACGTCTTGCTAGGCTAGAATCAAGGCTGCTGTGATGTGTGTATGTTTTCCCTCCTCAACTCTTTTCTTCTGCTAAGAGTCCATGAGCCAGAGGGGTTGGTTGGTACTACCTGGGACACAAAGTCTCATTAAGATTTTTGGGAAGCTGCAGATCCCTAGAGATATGGAAAATACGTGATACCAGTGAATCATTCTTGGCCTTCTTTATGTGATTGCCGCATTTTCAGCCGCGCAATCTACAGATGTCCACAACTACAAACATCCCCACTGTTCAGAGAACAAAGCTGTCAGTAAGAAAATGCTCACAGAGCAGCTTCTGTGAGTAGGGATATTTATTAATTTGGCAAGTATTAAAATCTAACACAGACCCAGTGGAAAGAGGAGCTGGAAAGTGAACTGACAGGAGGTCTGAGAAGGTAACCATGACCATGGTGGTGCAAATAAAGTAGCAGAATAGAGCCACACCAACCTTTAGAGTGGTGGCCTCCTTTGCTCAGCTCTCCCCTCGCATGAACAAGTGATAGTAAAGTGACACCTGATTGGTTCACTGTGTTTGGCAAGCATTTTTTTTTGGTAGCTCCACATCTTCAATCTCACCACTTGGAGCTCAGGTGATGCTGCACCTGTCTCACCTACCCTAGGGATAGTTTGAGAATAGTTGGCTGCCTATGGGGGCTGGATAGGATTTTTTTTTCTTTTTGTCATTTACTTGATTCACCTACCCAGACTGTTCCCTAAGGTGTGGTGTTAACTTAGCCAGTTCAGTCACTTCTGGCAGGTATAGTGCAGAACTGAGAGTAGGAGTAGAGATCTGGTGTGCACCCTTAGGTATGCAAGGGCCAGAGGGGAAGCCTGTACCGATCTCAAGGGGTTGGATGGCTCGGGGATGCTGGCTGGTGACCTTTAATGCCTAATTGCAAAGTCCATCCTAAAGGCTTTCCAACTTGGAATGAACTGGGTAATTTGGCTGTCTTGACCCCCTTTCCAGGGCTTGATGGGGAAAACCAGATGTTGGCATGGGCCAAGTTCTGGTTGGAGCCAGGGAGCTAACGCCCAATGGGGGAAGTGAACAGTTGCATCTGTCTCCTTAGGATAGGTGTGAGCACTAAAGGCAGTAGGAGCTCCCTAGTCAGGATCAGCTGCAAGACTCAAGTTGAATGAACTGTGTCATCAATACAGTGGCCCAATTTACACCAACAGGAATCTTGTCTTGTGTGATTTGTGGTGGGTGCTCAAGCAATAGGAAGTGATCTGAGATACAGGAACCTGAGGAACATGCAGCTGGAAGAGAAAGCTACGGTGGTAGATGCTCTGTATTTACAAGTTGCACAGAACGGAGAATCCCACCACCTGTGGCTTCTTCCATCACTAAAGGAGTAGCAAGGGTCAAGAGCCAATGGAACGGAACAATGATTTTCACATAATGATTCTGAACCAATCAGCCAGTTATTTGGCTGCAGGTTTCTAGCTTTGTTTTTTTTCATCCACAGAGCTCTGTTCAAAAACACGAAACTTTTTTTGGCCAGATATTCCTAAACAGGCACATCCCTGTCCAATGCATCTTGTTTGAATTAACAGATTCACAGCCCGATCCGATCCGATCCTGCCTATCTTTAGGCCAGCGGAGTGAGTGCTCTGCCAGCCCAAGGAGTCACAAACGTGTCGTAAAGCATGTTTGCGGCTACTTGCAAATAAGCAGCACCAGTGCAGAGGCTGGCGCTGCTAACTCAGCTGCCAACCCAGACCAGTGCCGGCCGCCGCAGGTAGGTCCCGTGCCAGTTGGTGCAGGGACAGGGGGAGGGCAGGCAGGGGTGGTGAGAGAGGGGGCCATTGGCTGGCCCAGGCTGGGAGGGGACAGGATGCCCCATCACAGCCCAGGCCAGCCATACATGACCTCCCCGGTTGTGCGCCAGCTAAAGCGCTGGTGCCCGTTCAAGGAGGCCCATTGGAACCCACGCCACCAAGGTGAGCACAGGCTGCACTGGCGCAGGCTGAAATGCATGCAGGATGCAGCAGCTGGCTAATTAAGCCCTGTTCCACCTCCCCTGCCATTGCACTTACCTGTGCTGGTCCGGCAGTGGGCCAGTTGTAGCAGCACACTCAAAATGGCCACTGGCGGCACACTGTGCACAGCACCGGAAGCCATTTTACAACAGCAGCACTCTGTTCCGCTGTCATAAACCCCCACATGTGCCAGCCCAATTCCAGATAGGTTTGGGCCATAAGTCTTTGTAGAATTACAGGCTGAGGCTTCTGTATTCTCCTCCATGAAGATGTTCATTCAAATGCACTGTGGAGCACTTCTATGCCTGCATGTGGAACTTTTTCCTTCATAAAACAGGAATGGAAATTGCTGATAGTGAAGAGCCTTCTCTTGCGCCCAATATTTTTACTTACACATTGGTCCAATAAATGGTATCTTCTCACTCGTGCTATGCTTCATAACTTTTTTAATTCTGCTCATTCATTTGCAAACTTCCTAATGTGACTGCAACTTTCTTTTATATAATGAAAACTCCCAGAGCAAGAAAAGTGCACATTACCTTATGTGTGATCACCGTAATTTCAGATTCCCACTCATATTAAAGGCTTGGCAAGTGTAATTTTTTGTCATTTCAAGACAATAAGGCATTCAGAGATTGAGAAATGGTTTTAGCTCATAGGGGCATATTCTTAAAATCAAGAGTCATTATGTCATGTTGATGCTTTTTTATTATTTTTTTAATAGGAGTCGAAACTGTGGGGGAAGTATTGTAAAATGTTCCAAACTGCGAAGTCCACAGTGATTCAGTTGTTTCCTACAGAACAAGAAGAAAAGAAAGCATACCTTTCACAGTTTTGATAAATGGCAGCCAAGGGCCGCAGCCGGCAGGCTGTAGGAAATCAGGGCAGCATATGTATTGTGTATGCATCACTCATTGTCCATTAAAATGTTAAATAATATCGCGGTGCCTGAGACTGCCTTATACACATGAAAGGTATTGTCTTTTGACTTAATCACACTCGTACAAATCTTTTCTTTGACTCAGGGGGCAGATGGGGCTTAAATTGTGATGTAAAACAAATTTCCTGTAGCTTATCAGGGAAAAGTACAAAGAGCTATATAAAGGTCAGCCAGTAGGCTCTTTGATGTGAAATGATAACAGAAGCAGGGAAGCTTGCATGAGAAAGATTCCCAGAGGCAGTCAGAGAATCCTGAAAGAGCTGCCTCAAGTTCAAGTTCAGGGCGACAAGTGTGGTCATGTGACTGCCCCCCCCCCACACAAACACCATGTATCTGCTAGTATGCCAGATACAAATGGAATCTGCCTCCACTCATTTATGAGCCCCATTAGTTGACCCAAGGAGGGGTTGCAGCTCTGTGGTATGGTCCACGCTTTTCATGCCGTCAGTCTCAGGCTCAATTCCTAGCAGGTACAGGTGGAGAAGACCCTTCTCTGAAAGCCTGGAGAGATGCCATCAGTCAATGTAGAAGATGATACGTCACTAGATGGACCAATGTTGTGACTCAGTAGAAAGCAGCTTCATAGATCTCTAGTCAGAGACATCGTGATGAGGGGGCCCATGGTCGCAAAAAGTTAAGGTTTGAGACAGAGTCAATGCAAATCAGCCTAAATAAATACATTAAGGCCTGGGTCCAATCCTATCCAAATATCCAGGGCCAATGCAGTCACAGTGCAGCCCCAAGGTAAGGGAACAAATGTTTCCTTACTTTGAGGAGGCCTCCATGGCTGTCCTCCCACTGCAGGAGGCAGTGCGTACCCTGTTGGCATGGTTGCATTGGTGCTGGAAAACTGGATAGGATTGGACCCTTACGGCGCCCATCACACTGGGTCTGAACGACTTTTTTTGATTCAGCATAGGCTGGAACAAAATAAGAAACAGTATAATTTATTTTTGCGTGGCAGTGACCCTAGAAGCAGTCCCATTAGCGCCAATCCCATTAGATGTAATACAATATAATAAAAGCTAATCAAAATCCACATTCAATTTATGCTGGAAAATGCTTTTGTTAATATTTTGAGGTCTGATCAGAGCTTTTATTTCTAATTAATTTTTCTGTAATGTTTGTCACATCAGTGTTTTCAGCTGAGGAGCAAATTTTGTGTCTCTTACACACTGTGAAAATACAAAAATGTGTTGATTAAATCCCTTGTACAGCTTCCCTTAGGAATAAAGGATACTTTTTCCCCTTAAACTCTAATCTTCAATACACTTGCAAATTTTCTTTCTGAGTAAAGGAACAACTCTTTAGAAATTGCCAAATGGCAGAAAGATTTTTTAAAAACCCACAAACTATTTCAATAGTCGCAAACACCAGAAAACAGGCTGTTGGCATCAGCTGTTGGCATGGCGGAGCATCTACTGGAGTCCACGTATTGGTAGAGATCCACCACCAACCACTACTGAAACCACCATTTTCTTTCTCTCTGTGTTCATGTGCCAACATGCACATATGACTGCCAACTGTTCCTGGATATTTCTTTTCTGGAGATTCCTGGAGACTTCTTTTTCCAGCATGATGTAATGTTGGAAATTCCTGGAAGTCTAATTAAAATCTCCAGGATTGCTTTCAGCAGACACTCAGAGATTGGTGCTGATTCCTGGAGACTCCTGGAGGTTGGAGATTCCTGGAGAGTTGGCCATCTTACAATCACAAAGGCTGCACAAGTCCAGAAGGAAGGGATTCTGTTTCCTGTGCCACATCTCCACCTCAGTAATACTTTCCACTTGCCTCCCATCAGGGGTATTACAATGGTGGGGCCTGAGGGGCAGCTGCCCTGGGCGCAACGCCAGGGGGAGCACAATCCTCAGGCTCCACCACTTAATGGCTGCCCTCGCATTCAGTTCGGAACACTCCAAGGCAAACACGAGGCCAGCTATTCGCCTCCCACTTCTGCGCACCACCCCTTCTTTCACGATCGTGAAGAGAACGAGCGGCACATGGAGGCAGCCGGTAATCAGCAGCCCTCGTGTTCCACTCGGCAGTCCAAACGGAATGCGAGGGCTGCCAATAGCACCCAAACCCGGAACTGACATCACATTATGTCACTTCTGGGGCTCTGCAAGCTCCCGTGCCCCAGGCTGCACAGGAGCTTGTTACGCTTCCGCCTCCCATAGGAGTTTTGTGCATGGCTGTGCTTTCCCCTTGGTGTCATCACCATCACTTCTTTACTGTTTGGCCCCAGTGGTGGCTGCTGTTGCCATTTGGTATCAAATGGTACTGTTTGATACCATCATCATCTTTTCCTTCCTCTCTAGTATGAAGGAATGGATGGCCATAATGAAGGGGACCCACCTTCATAGCTGCAGTTGCGAAGGAAGGAAGGCAAAGTGAGGAGTAGCCACACAACAAGGATAACAAACATTGTAAAACACTGCCTAACAATGACAGCAAATTTGTGATGGAATTTGCTGGGACGTTGCGGGATGTTATGGATATGCATCACGTAAAGAATGGATAGTAGTTTTAGTTAACATTATATTGTTAAGCAGCTTGATGGAAAACAAATGCAGTAACATTTTCTTCCCCCTGGATAAAACAAAACAAAATTTGTCAACCATTTGGTTTTCACAGCTCCTGCTAAGTCATTAAATGCTGCTTATGGCTACTTCTAGGGAAACATTTGTTTTGCAATTAAATTACATAAATGTTTGCCCTCCTAATTAGACAAACTAAATATAGAGAATACAATTTCGTATTGATTTCTGCTTTATAAAGTCCTTCTTGTAACTTTTAAATTGCATCTAATTTTAAGGGGGGGGGGGTAGAAGAAGAAAAAACTTCTCAAGCAGTTAATTCCCCTGTTGATCAATGGATTTTTATTTCACACTAGCAAGATGCTCACCAAATGGTGGGAAGGGTGAGTTGATGCTCACTGCAGCCAGTCTGGTTCTGTCCCATTTTTAGTTTGAACTTTTAAAAAAATGCTGCATTGAAATTCCTTAGTGTCGTGTAGATGGGCAAATGGTTTCATTACTGTTGTAAAATAGGCCACAGCAAGCTTGATTTGGTTGAACTGAGGCAAAGATCAGTTTGGTTGCTAGTATATTGGCCACTGTGGCCAGTGATATCATGGCACTGAAGCAGAGGCGTCGCTCCGGTAGGGGCGGGACTGTACGTTTCGCACCGTCCTAGTCCTGTTTACCAAGCCGGCAGGAGGCGGCCCTGCCCCCTCGCCGTCGGAGCCATTCCGTGCGGAGAAAGCAGCAGGCAAGAGACTCCCTGCCTGCTGCTTTCTCCGCATGGGAATGGCTCCGACCGTGAGGGGGCGGGGCCGCTTCCTGCTGAAACTTACGGTCCCACCCCTACCGGAGCAACGGCTCTGCACTGAAGCCCGACTACCTCAGCCACACTTCCTTTGGCTTTCTTCATGTATTTTATTTTGCAATAGAAATACAATCAGTGTCATAAAGCAGAACCAGCAGAGGGTGCTATAAAATCAACATATCTAAGCAGCAAGGAGAAAAAAAAAGTACAGACCAGCTGGAATCAATATGTCTTCAGCCTAATCTTGAAAAGCAGGAGAGAGAGAACAAGATGGACCTCCAGTGGGAGGGAGTTCCACAGGGAGGAGGCCACAACAGTGAAAACCCTCTCATAAGAGCATAAGAAGAGCCCTGCTGGATCAGGCCAAAGGCCCATCTAGTCCAGCTTCCTGTATCTCACAGTGGCCCCACCAGATGCCTCAGGGAGCACGCAGCCAACAAGATAACCTGTTTCCTGTTGTCACTCCATTGCACCTGGCAATGAGAAAACCTACTTCTAAAGCCAGGTGGTTGCTTATGGCTTGTAAGCTGTGATAGTCTTTTTCTCCATTAATCTATCCAAACCCCTTTTAAAAGCATCTAGGCCAGGTGCCATCACCACATCCTGTGGCAAGGAGTTCCACTGATAAATTACACGCTGGGTGAAGAAATATTTTATTTTGACCATTCTATCTCTCCTCCACTCAATTTTAGCGCATGTCCCCTGGTTCTGGTGTCTCATGCATTCCCAAGAGATGTACGTCAGATAATGAAGGTTCATGCCAGAGGTTCTCTGCAGAAAGTCTTACAGAACGTTCTGTAGATTCATATGGAGGAAGGAGGTGGTCTTCAGATACCATGGTCCCAAGCCATTTAGGGCTTCATAATGAACACTCACTGAATCATACCCAGAAGAAAGCTTGGAACCAATGCAGCCAAATCAACAAAGGGTTAACATGATTGTAATAATGACATGCCCACGCCTATACTTTTGCAGTGCATTCTCTACCAGCTGAAGGTTCTGCTGGGTCTTCAAGGGCAGCCCCATATAAAGTGCATTGCAGTAATCCAGACTGCTTGTCCCTAGGTCCACCAATGAGTCTTGTGGCTGAATGGGGATTTGAGTTCAGATCTCCAGGTTCAAGGCCAGCATTCTACATCACACTGTCTGACTGTCAACTCAGGATATACCAAGGTTGCCTGGCTCCCTCACGAGCCAGTTCAAACCTTTCTCAAGTCTTGCCATGGGGTTAGGCTCAGAAACTGCATCACTTTGAAGAAGCTGAGCCTTTGCAAAGCTGTCCAGGGCCTCCTCAAGCTTGCTGAGGGCATATTCTGTGCTGTGTAGAGACCACTTCAACGAAAAAAATATCATGGAACTTCCGAAAGAAATGTTCAGGTTATTCTGTGGAATACCAGGGGCTGTTTTGCCAATGCCTACATAGAACACAATATAGATATTCCAGGGCAGAACTCTGGTGTTAAAAAAAATGAGTGCTAGTTCTGTATCTGCAGTTACCAGTCTGAGAGAAATGGATTCAGATTTCATGTGACCACTGCAGCTATCACAAGAGAAATTGCTTTATCTGAATACATGCCTTGTCTTTTGCTACAGTTTTGTCAGGGCTACTTCCAAATGAACAGCTATAATTTGGATACACAGAAAGTCCAACAGAATGTCATCGTTCAGTAGGATCATCATGAAAAGCCTTCACATTAAGAGATACAGTTTAAAGTATCTGAGGTGATACCATAGATTGGACCAATACTTGTGTACACTACTGGACTATGTTACTGAGATAATCTACAACTGTCTTTGGAAGTTTCTAAATTAAATCATTCTCATCTTCCTTCTGCATACAGACAGATAGCATAGACTGTGGGGGTCATACATGATACAGGCCACTGCAAAGCTCTGTGTGTTAACATCTCCCAGTTTCTATCTAGTCTGTGGAAGACAAGAACAAGGTTCTAAACATGTATAGCTGTACATGTGTAGGCTCTGCATATGTGATCATGAACCCTGATCATTACGGGTTTCCAATTATGTAGAAGGGCCTGTGCATATTCATTTGCACGTGCACAGACAACCCTGTTCCCACCTTCCACTGAATGTGTGAGGGTTGGTGTGGGGTCAGTAAACATGACCCCCTTTCCCCTTCACACATTCAATCTATGTATTGAGGGAAGGTGAGAAAAGGGATTGTAGGCTCCCGTACATGCAAGGCTACCCTGGAAAAGTAGCTACCCTGGAAAATCACATTTACAGGAAGGAACCTACATGTATTTATGTGTAAGGGCTCCACAGAAATGGGCACTCAATCATGGAGAGATCAGGATTAGAAGCAACAAGCGCCTTCCAGGCAGAGCATCTATGTCTCAGAGTACTGTAAGTCCCATGGCCCGAATCCAGTCAATCATGTAATTAGCTCTATGAACACAATGGGGCAATTGATTGTTGTTGTCCTCCTACAAACTGCCCTCCTACAAACAGCAGCCCTCCTGGGCAAGTTTCAAAAGCAGCTCACCATGCATCAGGCGTGTTTTTGTTCAAAGACCAAAATCAGAAATCTGGCTAGGTGCGTGCATGCCCTTGAGAGGGCCGAAAGGAGACTTCTGCATTGTTGCCCATGTCCTTCAATCCAGCACTCTTCCTATACTGTCAAAATGTCCGGAGTGCATGTTGCAGCTGTTCTGCTTGTCTGTTGCTGCTGGGTTTTTTTTTTTTTGCAGGCTCTATTGGCTAGACCCTAACGATTAAATAAATTAATGAAAATGACCACCACCAGCTGCCACAGCCTGAAAACCAAGATCTGATCACTGACAGCTAATCAATGAACAACAAATGAGAAGTAATAATGCCCGACTTGAGAAATACTGTTTGTATTCCTAGCCTGAAGCCAGGGCTTACCAATATGTTAAGATCAATCACTTTTTTTCCTTCCCAACTTAACTTAAATCTCAGATAATCAAACCTGCTAATGTAATATATGCAGAGCTCTCTTCTGCCTGCATGCTATGTATCAAGCTGAACAAAGTAGGACAGGGTCTGCTAGTGCGAAGAGACTAGGCTGTGTACCAGTACCAGTTTAAACTTTGCACCTGCTATGAAGTCACTAGCTTCTCAGCCTCAGCAGCGACCCCACTCCGCAGCTTCAGTATGGGTGCGATGAGCCTCTAAGAGGTGTGTTATATGAATGTTTCAAGAACACTCTCTGGATGCGAGTCAGAACTTTGATATAAAATAACTTTAATGTGCAGTAAAGGGTGGCGCAGCAAGTTAAACCGCTGAACCATAAGCTGTCGATCGAAAGGTCGGCAGTTCGATTCCCGCGATGGGGTGAGCGCTCGTTGCTTGGCCAGCTCCTGCCAACCTAGCAGTTCCAAAGCATGTCAATGCGAGTAGATAAATAGGTACCGTTTGCGGGAAGGTAAACAGCGCTCTGTGTTCCAGCTGCATGCTACGTGCTGCGGCAAGGAGAGTCATGCCGGCCACATGACCACGGAGGCGTCTTCGGACAACGCTGGCTCTTCGGCTTTGAAATGGGGATGAGCACCACACCCTAGAGTCGGACACGACTGGACTTAATTGTCAGGGGATATCTTTACCTTAAAGGCTCTCTATATCAGCAAGACCCTGACCTGTATCCTGGTACAGTTCCGGAGGTTTGTGTGGAAGCCAGAACCAATGTACTTTGGAACAGTGCTATCTTGCCTGCGCAAAAACACAAGGCTAGATGGACTGCACCTGTTCAAAAGCATCAACAAGGCTGTCTGAAAGTCGGGACATCCGTAAGTCAGATGTCCGTAACTAGGGGACTACCTGTATATTTCTCAAATAGGCAATTCACTTGCAGAGATGGAGACTGAGGCTGTTACTTTGAGCAGATACGTAACACTAACTTACAGTACTTATATTTCCTTAGGTCAGTAATAGCCAAAGAGGACCCTTTTGTGGATGCGGACTACAGTGTGTGGAGACGGCTTCAACCCTTTCTCCCCATTACAGCAATGATTTGGATTTGTGCACTGCAGTTGCTATTTGTCTTGGGACTAAAGCTTGCATTGCTGCCAATAGGAGCATCACTTCCAAGGCAAATAGAAGCAGTAGGGTAGGGGGCTCCCACAGTGCAGGTGGGTGATTCAAATTTAGACATCCTGGGGGGGCGGCGGCGTGTGTGTCTATCTAGATGCTGTTTAGTTTAAGAACACTTCACTTTAGTTAATAAACTAGCACATCAGTGTTGTGCTTAACATAATGTGTTGATTGATCTGAGATCAGTGTTTGGCAGATTGTGTGTGAAAAATGAGTTCCTGCAGTTGGAATTACCTTTTGAAAAATGGTTTTGTCACATATTTTCATGTATTGTCTTTATCAAAGATATAAACATCTCTTCCAAGATACTAGAATCACTGCTGCTGCAACAAAAATAAGGAAAACAATTATAATTCCTCAATATGAACAATCACCTTATTCATTTTAATTATGGTTTATGTATTTTACAGCACAATCATGTGTAGCTAGGCTGTAGCGCGGGTGGGCATAGAGCCCGTGCTGCATCTTATCCAGCTAGGACCCAGTGCCGGTGTGGCTGGAGCTCTTCTTGGGGGAAGAGGACATTTGTCCCCTTATCCTGAGTAGAGCCTCAGCCGTCCCGATGGGTCTACTCAACTGTGCGTCAGCTATTTTGCTGGCGCACATTCAAGGTGACCATGTAACGACAGCCATGTCCAAGAAGGGGGATAGGATTTGATGGAGGAGGCTACTGCTGATCCTTCCCCCTTCCCAGGCCCAGCCGACCAATCCCACCCCCACAGAACGCCTCGTTCTGCCCTCTCCACACCGCTCCACCTCCCAGCGGGGAACTCACCTTCCCCAGTGGGTGCAGATCGGGATCTGGGCTGGGAAGAGCAGCACCAGCCTTGGCGCCAGTGCTGCTTACTCCCAGAGGGCCACACATGTGCTTTACGGCACATTTGCAACACCTTAGACCGGCAGAGCAGCCACTCTATAGACAGGATTGGGCTGCTAATATTTCTGAATTCTGTAATTTTTTAGTGCTGTATGACCAGCTTGTATTATTATGCTTTTTATGTTTGCATAGAGACTTGTGACCATATAAATATAAAAATGAGTTTTGACTGATTGATTGATATTGTCTTCATTGTTTAAGAGTATTCACAAGGTATGGTTATTTAGGCTGTAATCCTATACTCACTTACCTGGGAGTAAGTTCCATTAAACTCAATGGAGCTTACTTCTAAACAGACATGCATAGGATTGCACTGCCTTTATTATTATTATTATTATTATTATTATTATTATTATTATTATTATTATTATATTAAAATATTACATGTATAATGTATGCAGTTTCTTGTGTATTTGGATTACTTACGCTATTTTTACAGATATGAACTCTTTCTCTTGAAAAAGGTATTACCTATCAAAAAACTTTGATAATATAGCAGGCATGTGCGCGCATGCATGTGCACGTTTACGTGCATACAAGTGTTGTCTTCCTTCTGACTCACCCCTTATTGTTGTGAAAAAACATATTGAATTGAGATCCACAGTACAGGCTCCCATTACAAAGGAAAATTATGACCGTTAGTTGATGAAAGACTTTTAGGTGCATTGAAAGTCAACGGAGAGAAATTTTGTCACATCATCCCTAACTTTGATGTGCCATTTTGTATGGTCAATGTTCCACAGGCCAGTTCAAGGAGAGCATTTGCCATCTGGCCAATAGATCCGTTTGCCAGGTTGTGCTGCTGATCGAGCATAACTCACTGAGGTGGCATAACTTATTGATGTGACATAATTCACTACCCATGTCATACAGGAAATCAGATCAGTGACTTGGAAGAGGTTTCTTTGTTTGTTTTTCAAAGGACGACACAAAAAGTAAATCAACCCTCCAAATCAATATTTGAGAATTATAAATTTGTTATGAGCGCAACATGCATTCTCAATGGATGTCGCCCAAACCTTTTGACACTGTGGCACCCTAATGGACTCTGCATTCAAGGCATCCCTCTTGCTTGAGGAATTGCTTTTTGTAATTGTTCTTCCCTACACAACCTTGTTCTGTTACTAATCTCAATTACTCAAATTAATTAGGATATAAACACGCCTAGAAGGACTGTAAAACCACGTTTATGACTGTAATATAAAACAGGACATTTGCCAATGCTAATTGAAATGATAAAATAGTTTATAGGATATGCAGAACTGTTCACGTTCTCCCTCTTTGCCTTCATGTAATGGTACAGTAAATGCTTACTTTTCTTGATATGATTATAGTTTTAAACAATAAAGAGGGAGCAAATTCCATTATCTTATGTCAAACAAAGCTCTGGAGAAGATAAAAGCACAGTTAATAAACAGGATTTCTTCCCAATAGCAATTGCTCTATAATGGAAAATTCACTTTCTAACCTTCTAGTCTAGGATGTTAATCAGTTAATCGGTACTCTTTCCATAATAATAGCTTCAACCATCTTCCTTCCTTTAGAGTAAAGGTGAATTCAAGGTTTCTGCACAGGAGAAAAAGCCACTGGATGGCTGGAAAGAGGAAGTAACATGTTTGTTACGCACTCCCCAATTCCCTAAGTCAGAGGTTCCCAAACATTTTCCCCATTGTAAGTCTTTGCGGGGTGGTGGTGGCATTCCAGGATTGCTCCACCACCACCGCCGAGACAAAAAGGGGGTGTAACATTCACCTGGTGGTCGCACTGGGCTTTCCCTCCAGGGGTGCGGGGGGAGGCTGTAATCCCCTCTGCGGGCTTCCCTACGCCCCAAAATGGCTCCCTGACACGATCGTGACCCACTTCTGTTTTCAGACAAAAATGAAAAGTGGGTCGCAATTGTGTCAGGGAGCTGTTTTGGGGCATGAGGCCTACAAAGGGGATCACGGGCCTCCCTGCACCCTCCGGAAGTCTGGCGCAACCACTGCGTGAGTATTACAGGCACTCCATTTTTTGTCTAGGTGGCAGTGGTGCAATCCCAGAAGTGCCCCCGTCACTGCATATTGCCACCCCCTTAAGGGGGAAGCTTCCCCAGAGTTTGATGATGCAGGTGCCCTGCCTTTTTTTCCACTGGAAGCCAGACATGGTTGCAGTAAGTAAATGGACTGAGGCAGCTCTGCCAATTGCCTCCATTATTACAATGTGTGTGTGCTGCTTAACTGACTGCTGGAGGGGGAAAGGGCAGCAAGGTACTTTTTTTTTTAACTTGTTGGGTCCTTTTTTTAAACTTGCTAGGTCCAGTGCCTCCCCTGCCTCCCCGTCCCTGCATGAGAACCACCAGCGCAAGGCCTGGATAAGATTAACATAAGAACATAAGAAGAGCCAAAGGCCCATCTAGTCCAGCTTCCTGTATCACACAGTGGCCCCACCAGATGCCTCAGGGAGCACACAAGACAACAAGATACCTGTGTCCAGTCGCCACTCCCTTGCACCTGGCACAGAGAAAACCTACTCCTACAACCAGGAGGTTGCTTTTCCCCATCATGGCATGATGGACGTTTCCTCCATAAATCTGTCCAATCCCCTTTTAAAGGCATCCAGGCCGTATTGGGCCGTAAGACACTAGATGAGATCCAGAGGTTAGGAGGAGAAGTTTTTTTATTTCCCCTCTTACACCTCTCTCCACTCCACTTGAGCTATCTAACGTTATTCAGTTAAATGTAAAAATCAACAAGGAAACTTGTAACACCTTCAAGGATAACAAATGTATCATAGCATAAACCTTTGTTGAGTCAAGCTCACAATCTGATGAAGTAGGCACTAGTCCATGGAAGCTTATGCTACAGGATATGTGTTAGTATTTAAGATGCCACAAAACTCTGTTGTTTTCTCTGGAACAGAGAACTCCTCTGGAAGTTGTTAATTAAATAGATCTAACAGTGTTTTCCAAGTTTTTGATAGCCAAGACCCCTTTTTTTTCTGAATTAAAATGGAATGCATAGCTTTCACTTCTCTATATTCCCTTTTTGCCTCTGTCTTACTCCACTCTGCTCTTCTAGGTCACAGGCCACAGGGTTTTAAAGCAGCATAAGATAGGGTGGGGTCCTAGGTGGGACTGTAGCCAGAGGCGTTTCTGAGGTAGGGGCGGGGCTGTAAGTCGCGCTGGGTCTTAGTACCTCGTTACGAACGAGGAGGAGGAGGCCCCGCCCCCTCGCCGATGAAACCAGTCCGCATGGTGAACGCGACGGGCAGAGAGTCTCCTGCCCGTCGTGTTCAGGGGCGGCGAGGGGGCAGGGCCTCCTCCTCCTCCTCATTCGTAATGAGATACTAGGACCCAGCGCGACTTACAGCCCCGCCCCACCTCAGAAACGCCTTTGGCTGTAGCTCACTGGTAGAGCACATGCTTTGCATGTAGAAAGGACCAACTAAAGGGCCTAGCTTCTCCAGGCAGAGCTGAGGAAGACCCTTGTCTGAAACCCTGGACAGGCAGCTTTAACTCCAACCCAATGTTCATGAACAATGAGGGACATACCGTAATCCCAGCAGCTGAGCAAAAAGCTTCTGGGAACATGCAGATAGACAAAATCCTTTTTTCCCCCTCACTCTCTCACGGGCAACCCAATCCTGTTTAGGCTTGCTGCAACGTGAAAAAGCTGCCGGTGCAGATGGAGCACTCCTCGGGGGGGGGGACATTCGTCCCGTTCCCCAGGTAATGCCCCAGCTTCCCCTAAGGGTTTCCTCAGATGTGTGCCGGTAAAATGGCCAGCACAAACCTGAGGAGCCTGTGTAGGGCTCACCAGGTCTGGGATGGGGGATAGGATTTGGTGGAACGTGCCACTGAGAATCCCTCCCCTGTTCCCAATCCCCCCTCCCATTCTGCCCTCCCCATGCCCCCCCCCCACTGCCCAGCTCAAGACTTACCTCCATCTACCAGTGGTGGCTTCAGAGTAAGTGGCGCTGCCTCTCCACCGGCGCCGCTTACTCTCTGGGTGTCGAAAACATGCCTTACAGCATGTTTATGACACCTGGTACCGGCAGAGTGGTTGCTCCGCCCGGTCGATAGTTTGACACGATTGCGCTGTCACTCTCTTAATAATAAGAAACTGCCAGATTGCTTGTGAATGAGATGTCAAGTCATTGACATGGGGTGCTGTGCTCAGCTTTAATTCAGGTCATATATGAAACATCAAAAGCAGGAAATCCTCAGTATGGCTGATAATTGCTGCAAATTTGGCTTCATTTCATTTCCAATGAACATGTACAAAGTGTAAAATATAACTTGCTGTAGTTATAAACACTGTTTTTCTTTTTACAGGAAAGGAGCTGGCAATATTCAAGACCAAGTGAAGAACAAACAAGGCAATCTCTCACTTGCAGTCTCAAGAGGTACAATACAGGAACACGATCAGCTGTTTGTCTAGAGAGCCTCTGCATTTCCACCTACATTGTGCCCATCTTGCCAAGAGGATACAGAGTGTTGTGGCACAAAATCCATTCTGTGTTGCCTCCATATAATGGACTTTTCCCGTGGTCATTCAGAAAGTTGCAGAAAGCCTTGGTCACATTCTGAATGGTGTGAACGCCCAAGAAACACATCCATCATGTGAAATCAGCGGCTGCCCAGTTGAGGATTCCCTGTGGATATTTATTCTCTCCAGCTCTGTAAGGCGTATCGTGCCCTGTGCCTCTCGTTCTATGCTGCAGAAACCTTTGTGGACTAATTCTCGGCTCAGTTAGGCACTCAGCCATAAACAATGAAATGTAACAACTGCTGTTCGTACCATCTTCTAACCAATTAGACCAAATGCGAACAAAAGGACCAAAAGTGTTCAAGCATCCATTATAAACAGTTCCAATTTCCTTTCTAAATGTCAAGTACAAAATATATATTTTGCATGCAAATAACTCTAGAGGGTGGTTGCTAATATACTCCTGAAATTACTTCTTTTTTTTTTTTTTTCAAAACTGTGACCTTTCTTGCTAACAATAACTTACATTTTAATTAAATCTGTGGCCATTTTCACTTCACGCCAAATATCCCAATGATATACATTAGAGACTTTCCCTGTCAGAAAAAGAAAGCAAAAGGTCACAGACTTAAATAATTACCAACTTTAACTTTCTTAATGATTTATATTAAAAGAAAAAAAAAACCTCACAGGTGAATTTCTTACTGTAAAAAGTAGACGAACAGCGTCAATGAGAAAAGCATTTTAAAATGAAAGTAAAGATGTACACATTTACCAGTAGCACTAGAGCTTCAATAATTTTTTGGCAAAGCTCTGCTCTCTGCTTTGTGTAAATCCATCCAGTTTGATAACAATAACAAAGAGTAAAATATTGTTCTGATAGCATAGAGTAGAATTACCTCAAATCGTTCATTTTCAATCTCAACATATTTTCGATTTGAATGGATACTGCCAGCAAAACATACCCTAAACTCTAGGAAGTATTTTAAAATGTAAAAATTATCCTTTAAGAGCTCAAGGCTATTCTCCCCCCCCCCCCCCGCGCGTGCGCGTTGGTGCAGCCATGCCAAAATCAGGAGAGTTTGGAAGGAAAGGGGATTCAAATCCCCTTACCCCTCCATAAGCCTCCCGCTCTGCAATGGGTCTTCCTAGACCTGTGCCCATCTCTGTAGCTGGTGCAAGTCCAAGGAGAAAAATGGGGTGGGGAGGCTTCAAAAAGGGAGTTTAGGATTCAACCCACCCCATTGCCACTGCATCCACCCCTTCCACCATCTCTCCACCCCCATTCCTCCCCCCTCCCTTCCCCTGCTGCTGCCTTACCTGCTCTGGCGGGTCCAGGCAGGCCCAGCAACATCCCGAAAGCACTGCCACCTCTTCCACTGTCATAAATGGCTGCGTGTGACTGTGAGGACACAAGCT
The DNA here is from genome assembly GCA_026170595.1 of Plestiodon gilberti rubricaudatus. Classification (NCBI taxonomy): domain Eukaryota; kingdom Metazoa; phylum Chordata; class Lepidosauria; order Squamata; family Scincidae; genus Plestiodon; species Plestiodon gilberti. The sequence goes on from JANXHW010000005.1 coordinate 26,798,009, forward strand.
GTATATGAGGAACCTTTTGGATGTAGGGGTGGGTGAAACTAGAGGGCAGAGAGAGAGAGAGAGAGAGAGAGAGAGAGAGAGAGAGAGAGAGAGAGAGAGAGAGAGAAGATCTTGTGTCTTGTGCAGCCAGATTTGGGAGCCAAATTTCTGTGGAATGGAAAATCCACTTGAAAAGTAGGGAGGGGCTTACAAGGAAGACCGTCTAATGAGGTGCAGTGAGATGGCTGCCTCAGGCAGCGGATTGGTGGGGTCCTCACTGCTGGGCTGCCTCTCTAGGCTTCTGTACTTGCACCGCCACCACCTTACCTGGCATTGTGCCACCTGCCACTGCTCTTCCTACCCCTCCCTGGCTATTCAAAAGGCAGAGGGTGGGGAAGGAAGTGGAAGGAAGTGTAGCTAGACAGTAGCTCCAGTCCCCACTCTACTCTGCTCCACATTTCCTTCTGCCATTGGCTTGCTGCAGTTTCAGACAGAGGTCTTCCACAGCCTTATATGGAGATTCCAGGGATCAAACCTAGTTGTTTAGAGCTTTGCGACCCCCTTCCAAGCTGCTCCAACCCCACTGAGGATTGCGACTCACACTTTGAGAATCGCTGTGTTAGGTAATCACACTGAAAGATTCAGCACCAAAGGGGATGGTGGGCCAACTGCATGGGAGCTTCCTACACAATCACCACCTGAGGTTCAACAATCAAATAGGGAGGACCTGCAAAATTGGCTCTGTTCATGGACTTGCAGGACTTAAAATGTTACGGAATGACTATAGGATGATACCACATGAAAATGGCCCCTACAACTGTAGTATCCAGAAAGAACGAAGAAAGATGAAACTCTAGGCTCATGATGCATTCAGGATTAACTGAAGTGCTTCAGAGATGACTAGCACAGCCTTTTGTCACTACTTCTGGTATCCACTAAAGCCTATTAAAAATCTGCCTGTTAATGTTTTATTCAGGCTCTATTTATCTGATTGTCACATTCCGGAGTATATTTTTAGAAGAGGAAGCAAACCACTGACATTATTACGGATGCCAACGAAGGATATGAAGAACCAGGTAGAAGAGGCAAAGGACATCAGGATTGAGAAGAGAAAGGACAGAGAGACACACCACCATCATCACAAAATAGAAAAGCACTATCCGGCCAGAAACACAAAATGCACTCAAGGTATTATTAGAGGGCTGTATCTTTCCTTTCAACATTTATACACTCATTTTCAAATGATAAATTAAACAGTGGGACAACATCTAAGTTTACTTCTTGTCATTAGCTAATGATGCATTTGTTTAATCTTTGCCAGTAATTTGATCCTAATAGTCCCTGGATTTTTACAAGATGTAAAGCCATGATAAACAAACAGTACTGAGTGGGATCAAAGCCCATTGGTCATGTCAGTGGTTTTTTTTTTCCATCTCTATCACCATTCCGTATATAGCTTCGCTGATGGAAGAGGAGTTCACAGCATTCATGGATTTCCAACAGTGTAATTAACTCCAAGCTATTTGCATAAAATACATCACAAAGGTGTTTGCCTTTAGGTTAGAATAATTGCTTGTTTTTGTAATGTTGTCCTACAGCCTTTCAAAATGTTAGATGATCATCATCCTTTCAAAAATGTCCTCCTGCAAATACAGGCTTAAATTGAAGAATGTAGGGAACACCACTAGACCAGTCAGATATGACCTACATCATATCCCTTATGAGTATACAGTGGAGGTGAAAAATAGATTTAGGGCATTAGACCTGGTAGACAGAGTGCCTGAAGAACTATGGGCGGAAGTTCGTAACATTGTACAGGAGGCAGCAACGAAAACCATCCCAAAGAAAAAGAAATGCAAGAAACCAAAGTGGCTGTCAGATGAGGCTTTACAAATAGCTGTGGAAAGAAGGAATGTGAAAACCAAAGGTGAAAGGGAAAGATATAACCAACTGAATGCAGATTTCCAGAGAACAGCAAGGAGAGATAAGAAGGCCTTCTTTAATGAACAATGCAAGGAAATCGAGGAAAACAACAGAATGGGGAGGACTAGAGATCTCTTCAAGAAAATTGGAGATATCAAGGGAACGTTTTGTGCAAAGATGGGCATGATAAAGGATAAAAAAGGCAGGGACCTAACAGAAGCAGAAGAGATTAAGAAGAGATAGCAAGAATACACAGAAGAACTATACAAGAAAGATCTTAATGTTCCTGATGACCACGTTGGTGTGGTCACTGACCCAGAGCCGGACATCCTAGAGAGTGAAGTCAAGTGGGCCTTAGGTAGCATTACTAACAACAAAGCTAGCGGAGATGATAATATCCCAGCTGAGCTACTTAAAATCCTAAATGATGATGCTGTCAAAGTGCTGCACTCAATATGCCAACAAATTTGGAAAACTCAGCACTGGCCAAAGGATTGGAAAAGGACAGTTTACGTTCCAATTCCAAAGAAGGGCAGTGCCACAGAGTGTTCAAACTATCACACAATTGCACTCATTTCACATGCTAGCAAGGTTATGCTCAAAATCCTACAAGCTAGGCTTCAGCAGTACGTGGACCGAGAACTACCGGACGTACAAGCTGGGTTTCGAAGAGGCAGAGGAACTAGAGATCAAATTGCCAACATGCGCTGGATCATGGAGAAAGCACGAGAGTTCCAAAAAACCACCTACTTCTGCTTCATTGACTACGCAAAAGCCTTTGATTGTGTGGATCACAACAAACTGTGGCAAATTCTTAAAGAGATGGGGGTACCAGACCACCTTACCTGTCTCCTGAGAAACCTGTATGCGGGTCAAGAAGCAACAGTTCGGACCGGCCATGGAACAACCGACTGGTTCAAAATTGGGAAGGGAGTACGGCAAGGCTGTATATTGTCACCCTGCTTATTGAACTTATATGCAGAGTACATTATGAGAAATGCAGGGCTGAATGAATCGCAAGCCGGAATCAAGATTGCCGGGAGAAATATCAACAACCTCAGATATGCAGACGATACCACCCTAATGGCAGAAAGTGAAGAAGAACTAAAGAGCCTCTTGATGAGGGTGAAAGAGGAGAGTGCAAAAGTTGGCTTGAAACTCAACATTAATAAAACGAAGATCATGGCATCGGGTCCCATCAGTTCCTGGCAAATAGAAGGGGCAGAAATGGAAGCAGTAACAGATTTTACTTTTCTGGGCTCCAAGATCACTGCAGACGGAGACAGCAGCCATGAAATTAAAAGACGCTTGCTCCTTGGAAGGAAAGCTATGGCAAACTTAGACAGCATAATAAAAAGCAGAGATATCACCATGCCAACAAAAGTTCGCATAGTCAGGGTGATGGTGTTCCCAGTAGCAATGTATGGTTGCGAGAGTTGGACCATAAGGAAGGCTGAGCGCCGAAGAATAGATGCTTTCGAACTGTGGTGCTGGAGAAGACTCCTGAGAGTCCCTTGGACTGCTAGGAGATCAAATCAGTCAATCCTAAATGAAATCAAGCCTGACTGTTCCCTGGAAGGACAGGTACTGAGGCTGAAACTCAAATATTTTGGCCACCTAATGCGAAGAGAGGACTCTCTGGAGAAGTCTCTGATGCTGGGAAAGATTGAAGGCAAAAGGAGAAGGGGAAGGCAAAGGATGAGATGGCTAGACAGCATCACCGATGCAACGAACATGAAAATGAGCGAACTCAGGAAGATAGTGGAGGACAGGAAGGCCTGGCGGGATATGGTTCATGGGATCACGAAGGGTCGGACATGACTTAACGACTGAACAACAACAAATCTGACAGCTGCTCCAGGTGTGAAAACCCTCAAATCTCTGTGGAGTTTGTACTTCTATAGCTACTTCCGTCTCCAATTGTGGAGAACTGATCACTGCATGCCCATCAATTTTTATACTTTGATAACAAATACTTGTTTATTGAAAAAAGTATTTGTTGTTTCAACATTTGTTTTTACATCTTGTAATGAAAGATGGATTCCTACAATCCAGGTGGATTGGGGAACCCAAGTGCAACATTTGCAAGGAAAACAGTTTCTATCATTATTTGCTCTATCCTGCTTAAGTATACGCTGGTGGAGCTTCTGCTCCGCCAGCCTACGGTGTTGCAAAAGTGCCGTAAGACACGTTTGTGGCACCTCAAGAGTAAGCGGTGCCGGCGCGGAGGCTGGCACTGCTCACTCTGCCACCTACCTGGACCTGCGTTGGTCAACCCAGGTGAGTGCTGCGCGAGTCGGCACAGGGGTGTGGGGAGGGTGGGCTGGGGTGGCGAGGGAGAGAGGGAGCCATTGGGCAGCCCTGCCTGGGAGGTAGCGGGGATATTGGCGCTGGGTTACGCCGATATCCAACACCCCTTTCTAGGCCGGGCTGGCCTTACACAGCCTCTCCGGACGTGCACCAGCTAAAGAGCTGCCGTGCATCCAAGGAGGCCAATTGGGGCCTCTGGTTCTTACACCGGAGAAAAAGGACGAATATCCCCTTCTCCCAAGGTGAACCCGGGCTGCGCCGGCGCGGTCCGCATTTTGACTAGGATGCAGCGGCCGCATCTGTTGGCATACGGCAAGTTACATTGGCACAAGTGCACTTACATCGGTGGATCTACTGTTACACTGGTGCAAGAGTTACACAGGATTGGGCTGAAAGTCACTGAAGACAACATCTTCATTTTATTGTGCTCTTCTCCTCTCTTCTGCATCAGGGTGGCTTCTCATTGGCGGAAGGCCACATAGAAAGCAAACCAAGGCTACTGATTTTCTTCCCTCTAAATTCCCTGACATTATTTCCTTGCTTGTGGCCAGTAAAAAAGTTTGAGAGGAGAAGGTGGACAGACGAGTTTACATACATAGCACATTATATTGCAAGTTCCTGCCCATAGCTGGTTTTATCATGTAAAAACCTGCCATGAGTGAGCCCCAAGACGCACAGTACAAAAGTAATGTACTGGGAGTCACAGTCACTGTCTTATCCACCACCTCAAAATTGATGCAACAAGATAGTTAAAGGAAAGTGGAACTCCTTGCCACAGGAGATGGTGATGGCACCTGGCCTAGATGCCTTTAAAAGGGGTTTGGACAGATTCATGGAGGAAAAGACCATCACAGGTTACAAGCCATAAGCAACCTCCTGGTTTTAGAAGTAGGTTTTCTCTGTGCCAGGTGCAGGGGAGTGGCAGCGGGAAACAGGTTATCTTGTTGTCTTGTGTGCTCCCTGAGGCATCTGGTGGGGCCATTGTGTGATACAGGAAGCTGGACTAGATGGGCCTTTGGCCTGATCCAGCAGGACTCTTCTTATGTTCTTACGTTCTTATGTTCTTAGTTAATATTTATTTTGAAATGTGTTTATTTAGCAACTTAAAAAAACCTCTCTCCAACTTTCTAAACTTTCTTTTTGGTAACTCCAGGCTGTTTCTAATATCTGCATAAAATGGAAAGCCTATGCATTATAAAACTTTATTATCTTCTATTGTAAAATTGAGAAAACTGAACTGTAGCAGCTGCACAACACTTTACATTAACCTCCTGGGCTCTTCTGTCCCATGGGGAAAATATGACTGTAATCTCGAAACCTAATCCATATGTCCTGAGCCCTCAAGGCATGCTTTGAATAGGCAAATTGGAACCGAACGTTTTAAGCTCCAGTTAGAAATGAGGAAGCCAATGGAGCTCTTATAAACTGGAATGATCTGCCAAGAATCTTTTATGGGTGCTTTTGTCAATGCACTAAGCTACACTCAGCCCTGGGAAGTGATTCTAACTTAGGACCTGTTCCCATATCACAGCAGTCCCCATGCAACGACTTTAGGATATTTGTGATTTGTGCATCCCACAGTGAAAATCCCACATGGAGGAAAAGACCATCACAGGTTACAAGCCATAAGCAACCTCCTGGTTTAAGAAGTGGGTTTTCTCTGTGCCAGGTGCAAGGGAGTGTCAACGGGAAACAGGTTATCTTGTTGTCTTGTGCTCCCTGAGGCATCTGGTGGGGCCACTGTGTGATACAGGAAGCTGGACTAGATGGGCTTTTGGCCTGATCCAGCAGGGCTCTTCTTATGTTCTTATGTACAAGTACATAGTCACTGTGATGGATGTGTCCTAAATAAAGCCAACAGTTTATAGAAAGTTATGACAGATTCACACCCACCCCCCAAAGAAACCCACCAAAAAACAACCCAAGGACATGTTCTTTTTATTTGGGACACTCACTAGCTACTCTTCAACCAAAGCTGAAATGGCTTACAAAATGTAAAACAAACAAACAAAATGGCTGTAAAAAAACACAATGCAAAAGAAAACATAAAATGCCAGCAAATCACCTCTCTCCCCCCGCCCCCATCTAAAAGGCCTGGCAAATTATAAAGGGTTTCACCTGGTGCCAAAAAGGAAACCTAGACAGTGCCAAGTGTTTTTTTTTAAAAAAAAATCTTTGTTGTAAGCTGCCTTGGGCATTTGCCTTGGCATGGGATAAGGCGGGGTATAAATTTTAAAAATAAATAAATAAATAAATAAATAAATAAATAAATAAATGAAACTCCCTGAGGTGAGGATTCTCAGAGTCCCACAACTGGAAAGGCCCTGCTTGTAATCACCACCTCTCTTTATTCAGCTTGAGTGGAACTATGGAGCAAGGCCTCTGAGAATGATCTTCAAATCCAAGAATGTTCATGCCGAAGGAGGTAATCCTTAGATATTTCAGTTCCGTGTCATTTAGGGCACTAGAGGTTAAGAACAGCACTTTGAACTGTGCTTCAAAATGGACCAGAAGCAAGTGTAGCTGTTCGTAAATGAATTAGATATGTTCAGTACCCTTGGTGCCAGTTAGTAAATATGCTGCTCTGTATTTTCTACTAACTGTAATTTCCAGATGGTTTTCAAAGGCAGCTCCATATAGAATCAATTGCAACAGTTAAAACAAGATGTTCCCAGTGTATGGATAACTATGACGAGGCTATCTCTGTCCAGGAGGGGTCAGAGCTGGCACACCAGCCTCAGATATTGGCTGTATGGAAGACATTGCACATCTATCCCACTTTCACACAATGGGAATGGATGTTCAGTAGACCTTGCTTCCATTTAAAACATTGAACTAACAGATATCTTTATGTTGCAGACTAACAGCGCAATCCTGTGGAAGTTTTGGGCGGCGGAGCAAGCGCTCCACTGGCCAAAGCCATCGCAAACGTGCCGTAAAGCACATTTGCGATGACTCACGAGTAAGGGTTGCTGGCGCTAGGCCGGCAGCCCTTACACCGGTGCTGGAACTCCCATCTGGCCACAGGAGGAAGGCAAGGGATCCCTCGGAGGCCGCATGGGCGGTCTCAGTGGGAAAGGAGGGGGGGCATTGGCCGTGCCAGCCCAGGAGGGGGCAGGGATGGCATCCACCATATCCCCGTCTCCCGCTGGGCCGGTTCGGCCGTTACACAGCCTCTTCTTACTTCCGCCAGCTATTTAGCTGTCAGAAATTCGAGGAGGCCACTTGGGCCTTACCCAGCTCTACACCGGGGGAAGGGGACGAATGTGGCCCAGAGTGAGCAGAGTGGTCCAGATGGAGCATGGGATCCGGCGGGGGGCTACGAGCCACCCGCCGGATAGTTAGTTAGGATTGGGCTGCCCACCTGTTAGGCAAAAGAGCTCTTCAGTCCAGATACTTGCATTCTTCAACTTCTCACAGAGAAAATAATTCCTTGATTTCAAACTGTCTTCTGAAACCAAGTGCTCCCCACCTCTTGCTTGTTTTCCTCTTTCTTCTACATCTCTTTTTCCTTTTGTATGATTATCACTTTATTAGATTGTGAGTCTGTGGGTTGCACCTGTGTCAATTTTTAAATCTACATACAATGCCCTGAAACGTTAGGATTAATTAACACATTATTCCCGTTCACAGTGTTTTGTTCTTGGCATGGGCAGGGTCAGAGGTCAACCAGGCTGGGCACTGACTGACTGAGGGCCCCCATTTTGCTTAGATCTCACATGGCTGACCGTGGAGCAGTGTGCTCAGTGGAAGGTATCACTCCATCATGGCCAAGGGTGACTGGCTGGAGCATGATGGAAGAAGGAAGAGCCATTGGCTTTTCCTGCTTCCCCTGCCACCCAGCCAATCACAGTTGTTCCTCAATGACTCTCTGCTTTCAGAGGTTCAGAGACGATCCAGTGCCCACCCACCTGCTGTAAGTTGGTGATGGGGGCAATTTGAGGGGACACAAAACATGGTACTGCCCCTCTGCCCTGGTTGTTGGGTTCTGTTTCTTGTGCTTTTTATATTCCTTTTTTTTTTACCGCCCTCCCTTTTCATAAACATATTTTTCACCTCATGAAGACTATGGTGAAAAGTCACATAATTGTGGGCTTAACCCCTTCAAAAATCAACACCAACATCAGTTAACATCAACTGAGGCACCATGTTAAAAATCCATCATAATAAAGTTCAGGAACACCATCATGGAAAAAAAAATCCAGCAATTGGTAAGGGACAATCTTTGTTGGTAGATTATTGGAAGAGAAAACAGAAATGGAGGGAGTTCATAGGCCACAGTAAAACAGGGCAGCTTGATGATAGCACTTCTCTTCTTTGGTTTCCAGCAATGTTCCTTTTTCTGTGGTAACTAAAGGTCTTCAATACTCTCCGTCTGCAGCCAGTGTCTTTATAAACATTTTAGTATGTGTACTGGCTGGATCATCAATCACTGGAGTGAAACTCATGAGCTGTGGAATAATGTTAATGAAATGCTAATAGCTGGCTGCTCTGCCCTGGGCAACCAAGTGCAGGGACTAATATAATATTGATCCTGGGAGGCTGTAATCCAATAAGACTAGCAGGATTTCCTCTGAAAGAAACATTTCTGAGGAGTTCAACAATTATGAGCAATTTTGGGTGCAATTATATTAATTACAGAAAGGTCCTTTAGAGTTTTCTAACAAGTTCCCCACATGGCTTCTAGGCCTTGGTGACATGGAAAACACAGTAATAACAGGAGCAGGAAGCTGCCTGCGTGGGCACTCTCATGTCCCAGCCTGGCGGAGCCTTTTGTACATCCAGGAGCTGCTATGCAGGCTCAATGCTGCTGTCAAGTGCACAAATCCCCCCCCCTTCATTTGACGGGTTAGATTTATATGTCCAAAGCTGGGATGCAGGCTCATAGCTGCTTTCTCCACTGAAATGATGGGAAAGCCTGCAGATTTTTTTACTTACCTCTCTCGGGCCGTCAGGTAGTAGTGCCCCACCATAGCATGCAGTGCACGCTCCGTCAGCAGAGCTGAATGCTATTGTCTGGCAGGGGATACACCCGGCAGGAGTGGGGCCGCGAATGAAAACGTTGCCCCCCCCCCACTGGAGGTGCCATCGCCATGACTGCTCAAAGGTTTCCAAGGCTCCGGTCGGGCGGGCCAAACAACACGTGCCTTTTTCGCCACTGCCCACCTGCTCGCGACATTTTCGCCACCACGGCGGCATGGTTGTCGCCCCCCCCACATGCCGCCCCAGGCGGCCCGACACCTCTGAAGATGTGCTCTTCTCACAATTCTAGCTCCAGATGAAACCAAGAGAAGTTGGATAGAAAGGTTTGATTCTAAGGCACCCACCACCACTGCCGCTGCTGCCTCCGAGTTTCCCTCCACCCCCCCTCCAAAACAAAGTGTTTCCAGCTTTGGAGATATAGAAGGCAGCAGACATGTCCAGAGCTCTGGTGACTTCTTTGCCTGATGGGTGCCAGAATCCCTGGTCTGCAAGCATTTGTGATATTTTGATCCCAGAAGTGATCATTAGTTGCTAGATTCAGTGTTGGCTTTGGACCAGATGGATCACATGTGCTTAAGTACATGTTAAGTACATGTTAATATAGTTAAACTTTGGGGGGGGCGGAGAAGGGGTGTCTATTTATGCCAAAAGTCTGTTAAATCCGAATGCATTGAAGTCAATGCATTGAAGTCAATGCATTGAACTCAAATGCGCAAAACGTATATGACTAGCTTTTAATGAAGCAAGAACATTGTTTCCAAACTCTGTTAAATTGAGGTCTGTTAAATTGAAGGTTCACTGTACTGACACCAGCACACACCTCTCAGTGAGCTGGTGACCCTTACTTGGGTTATTATTCCGCCAATATGGTTGACCTAATCCTAGAAAGACGGCCAACTCAGATGCAGAAGAAATTTTAGGTAGCAGCAGTGATGTCATGCTATTGAAATTGAATCAGCTCTTGTCATTTTTTTCTTGCTAGCGTTCACCTCTCTTGCTTTTTCTCCCACTTACAATGGTCAGCTTTGCTCCAGTAAGAGCTAAAGGTTCATATATTGGCAAAGCTTGACTGAACAGCTTGCTTTCTATTCATATCCATTATGACTTGCCTTTCAGGTGCACACTTAAGGCACATGAACAGAGGTATGAATGGATATCTAAACTAATTGTACCTTGGATCCCTACTTCATCCTTCTCTGATGATATGAACACCTCCTTCTTTTATTCTCTGCACCATTGAGACTTTTCTGATACTCCAGCTTGAATCATAACGACATGATATATATCAGTGAGGTCTTGAGTTTGCTTTGCAGTGATTCTGCTTTATAGAATTATCATTCTTCTTGGTTTTTTTATTTAGTAGAATAACCTAGTAAGAGCATTCTTTTTTTTTTTTTTACAAATATAATCCTCCGCAAGCAGGGAGGGTATGAAAAGGAAAATAATAATAAAGGCCTCTGGTGCACACAGGATTACAATAGGGAGTTTGCTGAGCAGTTCTTCCTCCCTGCTGTCGGTCTTCAGCTGGGCACACTTTGTTCCATGCAGTGCCGTGAAGAGCATAAGTAGTCTGTACACTGAGGACCTGGAGAGGAGAAGCCCATACATGCCGACAATACATGAGACATAGAGGAGCTCATGATTATGGTAACAGCTGGGTGGCGCGTTGTAGTACATCTGACACAGTGCACATTCAACTGAATGCTAGCCAGGGGTAACAACGTTTAATAGACTAGGGGATCCCATCCCACGTGTGCAGATGGGATGGGATCCCCTCCCACGTGTGCCATGGGGATCCCATCCCACGTGTGCAGATCTCTGTGCATGCAGACATACATGCATGCGAGGAGTAGCTCATGCTGTGAGTTTGAAAATAGTAATGCTGCTGAATATTGAAGCTCAGAAATTCAGTCCAGCAAGTTTGTAATTCTTGCCTTCAGTGAGAGAGAAACATTATGACTCAGGACGCAATCCTGATGATTGCGACAGCGCCAAAACACCGGTCGGATCCTTACGGTGGATTGCGCTGCCCAACTATTTTGCAGCTCAATTTTTTATCCGAGCTGTAGAAGAACCTAAGACCTGCCTTCCACCCTTCAATCTCCCTGCCTCCAAGCCCCCACCCACCAATGCTTACCTTTCTTCTTGCTTTTGCTCCAGCAGCATCTCTTCCACATCCCCTCCCCATGCAGGAATGACTGTGTGCAGAGTCTGCATGACTGGGGTCCCATGGGAAAGCCAGCATTTTGCGGGCCCCATAGCATTTCCTGTCTCCCACCTAGCAGTGTGCTGAGTGCTACCATGACCATGGGATTTTTGAGGTTTTAGGGGTCAGCCTAAAACCTCTGCAGCCACTCTTGACCACACGTCTGCAGCAAGGAGTGCTGGAAAAGGTCATTTTTCCAGTACTACTGATACATATCGGGAAGTTACTGCCCAATCCTATAGAGGCTTACAGCAGCGGATCTCCCGATCCACTGCTGTAAGTCCTCTTATGGTAGTGTAAATGTTGCAAGCCTGCCAGCGACAAACAACAGCCAGCATTGAAGCAGGTGAGGTGCCAGCAGGGGCAGGTTGTGGGTGGGAGGGGGAGGTTTGAGGGAGGATCATGTGGGGAGCGGGGAGGACAGCGAGTGGTTTGGGGTGGGATGGGGGTCAGTCTCAGTGGCAGCAGCACATGCCGGGATCCTATCCCCGTTTTCCCAGCCCAACACAGGAAGAAAGGAGGTGGAAAAACAGTTTTTTGAGGTGAATTTCAATTTTGAGTAGGGGTGGAGTTTATCAATCCTTAAAAATACCCAGGCAAGCAATCAAATAATGATTTGTTTATTTATTTAAAAGATACTTCTGTTTTTTTTTTGGGGGGGGTTGTGGTTGTTGTTGTTTTTTGCTTTACCTTTCCAATAAATCCTCAAGGTGGCTAACAAATTAAGCACTATCAATAAGTCCTGTACAAAATAAATCAATACAATTCCAAAAAGTAGTAAATACAGTAATAAAATTACATCAATGTTAATCCAATAAATCTCCATAGTACACCTGCACACAGCCCACTCAACAACCTACAGTTGTTAAGGAAGAGCATTATTCATTCAAAAGAGATATGAATAACAGATGAATCTGCCTTGCAGAATCAGACCACTGGGATATCTACCAAAGTAGTATCTAGCAGGGGTCTTTCCTCCCCATTTTAGCTGGAGGTGGCAGAAACGTGCATATACAAAGCATAGTTCAGCTCTAGCACTGAAATCCAGCCTCCCTCTCCTTGCATATACATAGCAAAAGCAATATAAAAATGAATAAGGTAAATAATAAAAGGATGGGATAGTTCCTATTAGGTTGTTCCTATTAGGTACCACTAACATCTGTTAGTGGTACAGCAAACAAGGAAACAAAAGATTTTTAGATTTTATTTCCGAAAAGTTCTACTTTACATGTCAGGAAAGCTGTTAAACTTTTTTTGTGATGATATTTGAAGAACAGATGGCATTCAATTTGACTCGAGTGTTTATATGCTTGTTGGAAAGGGATTAGATTTAAGAGTTTACTAGCCTGTGCAAAAGATTATTCATAGTGTTCAGCAAAAATAATGCATGTGTTATAAAAGCAGAAAATATCGTTTTCACGCACTGTGGAGTTGGCAGCCTCCTTGCTCCTTAAACAATTTGATACTCATATGGCCTATGTTTTCTGACTTGCTTTCTTAATTATTATGACTGTGATCCTTAAACCACTTGTCTTGAAACACCTGAGAGGAAACTGCATTGTTACACCAGCCAAAGGTTTCATAAGAGTTATATATTAAATGACACATGTCATTTGAACATCTGTTGATCTCAAAGTTGCACAAATAACCCATGGATGCAATTTCAGTAATGAGCAGCAATTTTCCTGAATAAAAATTGCCCTCCCTTCCAACGCTATTCGCCCCACTAGACAAAATGATTGTGCACACTAAGTTTTTGCTAATGGGGCAAACAACAGTCCCAGAGGCCTCCTCTGGGTAAGGGAGCATTTGTTCCCTTGCTTGGGGGTAAGTCTCCACTGCCCAAATGGGTCTACAGTTCTTAGATTTGTGCAGCCCTTCCTGGCACAAGTCTGAGTGGACCCAGGAATATGGATTGAGGCCACGAAGTGGGATATCAGTGAAACCACTGCCCCCAATACTTCCCCCTTCCAGGTCTTGATCTGCCTCCCTCCTTGCCCCTGTTGTCAGGCCACTGGAACACAGCTGCGGCTGTGCTGAATGGTTTGTTGCCTTTTGCAACAGCCATCAAGCATGTTGCGCCACCAGAAAGCGAATTCCAGCAGGGCAGTGGCCCATTAGGTATCCCTTAGTTACCTGGGGAACAGCAGTACATAGGTTTGCAAATAGCAAACATACTAAGTTAATAAAACACCACCTTAAAGAGAAATACATTTCAAGCAGAACAGTAAAGTGATGTGAATCAGTGATGTGAACCAATGATGTGAATCAGTGATGTGAACCAATGTTTACACCTGACAGATGAATGTACCCCAAAGCCTTCTTTAGAAGCCAGGTTTCGACTTGGTGTCTGAAGTGAAACAGTGCTGGGGTGCCATAGATCTCCCTGGTCGGGCATTCCACAAAGTTGGCACCACCACCGAGAATGCGCCTATATTGGACCATTGGCCATGGGCGATTCCTGCACAGCTGTCCATTGTCACCACCACTGCAGTTCATTCCCCTGCTGGGCAGCTGCAACAGCCACTTATCATTGCCAAGAAGAGGGATGCGGTTCTGCTGTCGTGCTAACATGGCAGTGATGGAAATGTAATGGTGGACGTGCACCAGATAAGGAAGTGAAAAGGCTCAGGGACAGAGTTCATCCTCCCCAAATATCACTGCCCATGTCAAAACCCACATCCCTTTAAAAGTAGATTTGTTTAAGTCGATCTCCACTTGAGGAGATTGTGCTAGTATTTCATTCTTTCAAAATGTTGGATTTTCTACAGAGACAGATGATGCATGGGGAAATAAAAGTACGGCAATTCAATTAGGACATCACGCAGATGCCCAATAAGTAAGTGAACATAGAGCAGTGATTCCAGAGTCAACCCCTATGGTCCCCCCACAAGCTCATACCCTCTGCAGATATTGCTTCATAGTATACAACTACCATAGTTAATTTCCTATGCATGCTAACTTTGCTTTCTCTCACATAATAAATGATGGCCAGAAATTCTCCTCTAATGGACGAGAAAAGAACATAAGCTCTTAAAGAGGCCTTTGTGGAAACGCATCAGTGTTGGCGGAAAAACGTATTGTACATGAACCACAATTTTTCATTTGTAGAAATGAGCATGTTTTTCCTTCTCAAGTGACATGTTTTCATCTGAAAACAAAAGGCAATTTCCACAGGCAAGAGCAGAAACTTTAATGCAAATATGATTAGATACGTATTTCTCTGAACATGGCAAAATTTAGCCTGGAGCACTTCTATGAAATTTCAAACTCCTCTATTTGCACCTACAGAAGCTGGATATCACAGCCAGTAGGGAGAAATAAAATGCATATTTTCCACTGGTTTGACACCCACTCGCAAACACACTGAATGAAATCTATACAGTTTTGTACTGCTGTGTAGGCGCTCCAATCTAGCAAGGGTGAGCCATGCAAAGAAACAGGCCTCTGTGCATTGGTGCATAGGTCCACATTCATATTAAAAACATTTCAGTTCTGGTGGCATTGGCCACCTATTTGGCAGATGAGTGGACTGATTCCCATCACCTGTCTCACCCTCTGTTCTCTCCCCACCATCAAAATTGTCAAAACTGACAGCAGCCCCAACCAATGTGTTTATTAAAACACAGTCATGTGCAGCAGGAGAGGCCTCTAGCTTGTGTGTGAATCTCTGGATTACGGCCAGATGTGGTATATTTGCTACTGAATTGGAAGAAGGCTAGACCTTTGCTAATAGTAAATGTAAGTTATCCTAGGATGTGATTCCTGCTTCTTTATTCAGCTCGAGGATATTTTGAAGGCAAGCTATTAAGTCAGGTTTTAAAAACTGCTTCTTTTGAGCAAGAATGGCAACTTCAGAGATGCAGTACTACTTAATGTTAAGATTAAATTACAAGGTTATATGCCTGAAGACATCGACAATTGTAACTGTTATGCATATATACTAACCCATAAATGTACACTCTGCTTCAAAAGACATAGAAACATGCTTTCCCCCCGAGGGTCTCAGATTCTCACAATGAGGTTGAGGTCACATATAGTTTAACTTTTATTTGGCAACATTTTCTAAGAAGAGAGTTGCTGGGCCTTTGTAGCTAGTACTTTGCTTCAGCATTTGAAGCAAACCATTTCTGGATCAGATGGACACTCTGGGGTTCTAATTGATGAGTCTCAGCTGAGCAATATGGGCTCAAATTTGGCGAGGAGGTAAAATGGGGCAGAAACCATCCTCCTAGCTTACATTCTTCTCAACAGCTTACCTCCTTATAGTTGTGAACCATGATTTTTTTCCCCAACCAAATCACTTTGTACAGTACCATGTTCTCAGGGGTTTCTGGAAAATGGTGGCAGGCGGCACACTGCTCACCACTGCTGCCGCCAATGCGAGTCGCTCCCATTCCGTGTTTCACAGCCCCATCCCCCCCAAAACTCACCAAAGTATTGCCACCTGTGTCAGTGGCGTTCGTACACCCCCCGTGGGGGGCCGCTGATGCAACATCCCCACGTGACGCCACAAGTCATGCCCCCTGGGGGCATTACATCATTTTTGTGCACCGCCACCAAACTTCCCGCTGCATGTGGGCTTGCCTAATGATGCTGAATGGAATTTGAGCGAAACGTTGCTTTTAAATATATGATCTTGTACAGGTTTTACTTGAGATTTTAATGCTGAGATACATTATATTTTATAATTTTTTTTTCACGTGAATGAACTTGTGTTGCCTGTGCTTACCTTAAAAAAAAAATGCCATGGCTTTTTACCCGTGTAATTTAAGTTGCTCTTCTTTCTTGTTTGGCCAGATTGTTGCTGGCCATGAAAATTTTAAATCGTATTACAGTCCTGTTTTTTGATGCTAGAAAATCTTCCTCTCTTCCCCCTCACTACTTATACACATCCCTTTTGAAGAGTTCAGCAGAGAGGGCAAATTTGTTGGCAAGGAAATGGAATACATCATCAAATACACAAGACACATCTTATTTTGCAATAAAGTGAAGGGACAGCCATGCAATATTTTTATCTTCTAAGTGGGTGAGAATCTGCTTGGTAGATCTTCCCAGGCTAGGATGTTGTGGTGGGAATGGAAATCTTGAATAAGTAATATATGTGTTGATATGATCTCTATTTAGCTTCTTGTAGAATGGTTACAAGAAGGACCGAGGCTATGAGTTTTAACAACTCGCCAAGATGGTGTAAGGCCCTTTGAACATATAGCATGAGACTAAGAGGGAATTAGCCTGCATCTGCACAGCTGTTGTACTTTCACATCTGGTTTGTTCCTATTTTTTGCTACATGGGTATAATTGAAAACAGTGGTGACAAATTGCCCACAGCCAATTTCGCAGGCAGCCTGTATATTTCATTGTACTAGAAGTGAATCTGTTTTTCCCCAAATTCATGTTGGAACCAAGAATCATGGGAGAAGAAAGAAGATAAGGGCAAGGGTTGTCGTTTCTGATTGTATGTTGGTCTAGTTACATTTTTAATAATGATTGATTAAGTCCGGCATTTCAGACCATCGAAACTGTAGCTATTCTAAATTAATTTAAAACAGCATACAGGTTCTGTGTAAAGGGTTAGCTCAATCGGATGGCAATTTATTACTATGCAATACTTCTGAACTTATGCTTCTATATATTTAGAACAACAACAGTCCTCCAGCAGGAAATAAAAAAAACACTACTGCCTTGCTATTCGAGTTAGACCCAAGGCCTGCAGTGCAGATCTGAATATAAATTCATTCAAGTGCTTATTCTTGCTCAGCCATCTGATTCTAACCCAAGTATCATTACATTGAGACGCATTCATTTCCAGTCCTAAACGATGATCTGTGGAGGTAGCTGCCTACACATCTCCAGAAACGTCATTGCTTCAATAGAATGGACCCAGGGTTCCAGCCACATGGAGCCATTTTGTGAAACTCCAGGAGCAGAGGTGGTTGTAAAGGACTCACCGTTGGGTCACATTTGTGCCTATTAAAAGTGAGTCAAAGGTTTGTTTTGAAGGAAGGAGAAACAGCGTAGATTATAGTCCAGAATGCTCTCTTTGGTACACAAGATCAGAACAGGCTTTCTCTCAAGGAAGTGCAGTATAACATTTAAGACTCTCATCAAATAGTTAAAATGATGTGGAAAACTATTCATGAGATCTGAGAGTTGGTTACTAGGATTTCCTGGCATGAAGTAACTGCTCAACATGTTGTTAGCAATTTACATGTTACTAATGTGATTTATCTCTGTCCATTAGCAGAAGAACTCCCGCTGTTAATTTTATAGTTTTGTTTTGCATTATACCGCAAAGACAAGTCATTAATTTCCGTCTTCTTTTTTTATTCCTTTTAAGTATGGAAAATGTATCAGAAGATAGTATATTAATTCTTTAAAAATCACATCATGGATCTAGGAAATAAGAGAGAGAGAGAGAGAGAGAGAGAGAGAGAGAGAGAGAGAGAGAGAGAGAGAGAGAATGAAGATACAATCATTTTTTGCATTTTTAGAAGTTGCTATTTTTCTTTACATTACCAAAAATGAATCTAAAATCAAAATATTCATCCATATCTAAATTTGATCTTTTCCCTGTTCACTCTAGCAAAGTACCTGGCATCTGCCTTTTTTTTGCCAAGACAATAAAGTTACTTTAGAGTGTGCAATCATCCTCTCTGACAACAGCTGGTGATACCAAATCTTGGCCCTGTGTGAATTGCTAATGTTTGACCTACAGTGCAAATGTAAAGAATGCAGATGTTCCTATTATAAACAGTAAATCAATGCTAGGAGCAGAAATGTATTTATGGAATACAGAATTATCACACTATACTTGGTTTATTGTTCAGGAACGGTTAGCCAATCATGGATGTTGTCTAAAGTAGCTCAGGTGGTCTTGCAGGCTGGAAAATGTGCTTCAGAAATTACAGACATCGCAACAGTATATCTGAGCATAGAAAGTTTCCTTATAGAAAGATATCCTGGGCGTTAACAGAGACAATGCAGGAAGAAAAAAAGGAAAAGAAAAAATGGGTTTACTCCAAGCCCAAATCAAAATACTGGCTTTGATCTTTAAAGCTCAAAATGATTTGGGACCAGGATATCTAAAGGACTGCTTCTTCTCATATGAATTTATTGAAACATTGAGAACCTTGGGTGAAGTCCTCCTGTGGCCCATTGCCATTGAAGTACGGTGTATGGGGGTAGAGGAGAGGGCCTTTTAGTGGCACCCATGCTTTTGAAACTTCTGCTTCACCAAAGGGTTTGCCTGTCAACCAGACTTTGAGCCGTTTCAGATGATACTCTGTCTGACCAGCTCTGTGCATTTAATGATGTGTGTGAGCCCTGGCCTCTCCTCTTGCTTTCCTGCCAAATCTTTCTTAATGTGTATGGGGTGGGCAGTTTGTTCAAGCTGCTCCCCAATATGCACTGCTAAAATCAGTAGGCTTAGCAGGACGTGTAGGGGGAAAGTTAATCTGAAAACTGATTAGTAAGGCTTCGGGAAACAGAGGAAGCGGGGGGGGGGGGGGAGCCAGGATGTGCTCACTTCTTTTAACACCTAGGACTGGATGGAAAGGGAAAGTATCATCTGAAACTGCCAACTATCTGTTTATAGGTACCAGGACATTATTGTTGGATGGTGCCTGAAAGTTGGGAATGGGGCTATAGCTCTGTAGTAGAGCTTATGAGCTCTAGCTTATGAATTATATAGGTAAAGGTAAAGGTGACCCCTGACAATTAAGTCCAGTCGTGTCCGACTCTAGGGTGTGGTGCTCATCCCCATTTCAAAGACAAAGAGCCAGCGTTGTCCGAAGACGCCTCCGTGGTCATGTGGCTGGCATGACTCTCCTTGCCGCTGCGGCTCCTCCTCGCAAGGAGACCGCGGGTGTCACCCGGGGGCATTTCATCCCCATGGCCCCGATCCTGCTAAGACTCTGTTTACACTGGGAAATGTATACTGTTAATAAGGGAGAGAATTTGCTCATTATACTATAATAAATGTGTTCTCTGACTATGTTAGCAGAATACAGTTTATCTGCAGGTGCAATGCTGCACCTGAAATGCTTACTCTCTTTTAGATAGCATGGTGAAAATGGCATTTTCATTCCATTGCACTGTCCATTATATTGACACTGGTTCAGGTGGGCCCTCATTATTTCTGGGTTTGGCATCCATGGATCTCAATATCTGCGGATGCAGCCTGCGAATAATGGGGTGCTGGAGGGAGTCCAGCGTTCAATGTCTGAATTACTTACCAGGTGGCCTCTGGAGGCCCATTCCGCATCGCACCGACCTGCAATCCCCTCCATAGGCCTCCATGGGCTTCCACAAGCCTCTCCCTAGCAACCAGAAGTCACCTGGTCGCTTGGGAGAGGCTTTCAAAGGCCCACAGAGGCCCATTTGCAGACCGGCACAACATGGAATGCGCATCCAGAGGACCCCTGGGTGAGTAACTCAGACATCAGGTGCTGGACTCCAGCATCAGTGGATCCTCGTAAGTCGCAGGGTGTGTGTGTGTGTGTGTGTCCAGAATGGATGCCCCGTGGATAACAAAAGCCCACTGTACTTGTGAACAATTCACAAGTAGTTAAAACACACTGAATTTCCAATTTAGAATTTCGTAGTAATTTAAAACATTTAAATTAAACATTTAATTTAAAAAAAATTCATAGTGATAATGGAAGAGAGCATATTAGAGGAGCAAAGTTCATTTAAAACCATTAAGTTGCTCATGGTCAAACCTCTAGAATTACTGAAGCAGATTTCTTCCTAGCCATGTAAGGGGCATATTACCATAACTCCCATTATCAGAATTCTCCCTCAAAGCGCACTTTTCATTATTGGCAAAAGAGTAATTACTATAATGCAAGAGGTAAAAGGTTGATTGAATTATTTTATATTGCTTTTAAAATTATAGTCTTTTATCAGATGACATTGAATTATGTACTTAGAAAATTACAGCTAGTCTTCTAGCAGTTTTCTTAATAATAGAAAAACTCACTGTTTGAAAGCTAGTTCTCAATTAGATACCTATCAGATAAAACTCCCACAGGCTCTTCAAATAAGAGATATTGCCTGGGGGGGGGGGGGAGAGCCTGCTTTTTCACTTTCCTCAATTTAAAATCCATTTTTAAAAGCTAACTTCATACCACTTGGCATGAGTTCTCTGTCTATTTTTTGTGGCTGCGTCTGTGGGAAAGGTGAAATGGTTCAGTTCCTTCCATTGGACAAGCTGAAGTCCACTGACATTTGGATCTTCCCCTCCAAGAATATTGGCATACAGTAACCCTAGTATCGTTATTTGCTTAGTTTCTGTTTCTTTCCCTTGAGTGCATGGCAGAAAGGCAGCATATACAAATATTAAATGAATACATAAATTCTGGGACTTTTTGGTTTCTTGGAAGATTCGTACTTATACCCTTTTAATGTCCTATCTAGGTCTGAGATGCTCTTTTAATGTCATATTGGATCCGAGCAGTGCTAGCTTTTTCTTAAGCGTTTAATTGTCACTACCCTAAATGAATTTTGTTGTTGCCGTATGAAGCACCTAACATTTTCCAGGCACCATACATGTATAGAAAAACAACAGGTCGGTAAGCCTACAGATCAAGGCCAGGAGTGCGCCATCAGCATACAACAGCAGAACACTGGTCCGCTGTCGGGAAATCCCTCTTGTGCTGGCCCAATCTAAAGTTAGGATTGGGCCCTAAGCCTGTAACACAGGTTAGTATGTATTACTATCATCCCCATTTTTAAGAGGGAGATCTGAGGCCGTGGCTTGCGTAAGACCAGCTAATGAGTTCAACATGGTTGAGGTAAAACTTAAAGTAATCCTTGATTCTGGTTAAGGATATGAAACAATGATTTTGACTGAATGTTGGCCAGGAATTGCAAGCGTTTCAAGAGTTGTTTAGCCTTTGAGCACTCAAGTATTGCTTTTTCGCAACTGCATGTATGTATTTACCAGAGCATATTTGTACTGAAATGAGATGTTTTCTACATCTAACAATGAGCAATTAAAGGATTCAAACCTTCCCCCCCCCCATACAATAGGAACTTATTGATATTGTTCTCAGCCTACTTTTTCATGTCAGGGTATTTGATGTGGTCCAGTATTGATACGGTGATTAAAATGCCAATGCAATTGTGCTTTACATTTCCAATTAGCAAGCCTTTATTATGTGTGGAATGTATTGTTGCTAATTGCAGCATTAATAAAACATGCTTATATACAGATTGAGTGAAATTTGTTTGTTAATTTGGAAGATGAAAACGGCCTCACATATCAATGCTATTGTTAATCTCAGGCTCAAAATAAAAACAGTGTAAATTCTAATTTTGGCATAATAGTTATGATCGCTTTATTGAGTGGAATGGTTAACTTGGCCTTTGCAACTTTTAAAGTTAGTAAGATGAAGACCTAGAGGTTGGATGGTTGAAGGAAATAGTGAAGGATGGGGAAGGGAGGGAGGGAGAGTTGTGAAAAACAGGAATCTGAGATAACAATGATGCAGGGAATGGGGTGTGAAAGAGCCGACAAAACAAATGCAGGGAGAAAAAAACTTGCCAGGGTCTAGGCTAGGAAGAAGAGAAGCTGTGAGTTGCTGGTGACAGGAAGCAGGTTTTTTTGGCAAGGAAGATTTGGAAGCCAGAGTGCTGTGGACACGTCTTATAATGAAAAACAGAAAGGACAAATTTCACTGGACTGAGTTGGCTATGTGTTGTGTTCGAGTGCTTTTAAATGTTCATTAGAAAAGAGTTGCAGATCTTGTCTACTTGTTGCAGATCTTTCCTGGAGCATCCAGTTCCGATGTTTGAAAACCACTGTTGCAAATGCACTGCCTTTCGCCTCTTCTTTTCTGAGGGTGTCTTGCACAAAGCATGTCATACACATATACACATGTCTGATGTTTGACTGACTGATAACGTGTTCAATATTGTATCCGTACAATTCCTTTAGAATAAAATGTTGGTAAGTCACTTACACCTCATCTTGATTCAGTATAACTTAGTGATGGGCATCCCCCACCCCACTCTATCAGGCTTGGAAAAAAATAAGACCATATGATTCTTCCCCACCCAACTTGAAAAATAGCTCAGTTCCTTCAAGACCATTTCTGAGTCTGGGTCTGATTATGATGATTCTGAAATTATGTCATTGGGAGCGCAACAGGGTCTGATCCCTCTGAGGACATCTCCCAGGGAATGTTCATCTTTCCTTATCCTCACCTGCCCATCTATTTCCCCAGTCTCTCCCCCACACCTATTCTTGCTGCTCCATGGGTTCCAAGGGAATGGAGGGATATCTCTTCTCTCCCCCTTCCATCTCTGTTGCTTGGCACAGTGCTAATGGCTGCATGCTAGAGGCAAAGAGCACTGTTGTTTCTGCATGCTATGGACAACATGGGTCATTACTAACTAATTACCCCCCCCCATGTCCATAGCATGCAGAAAATGACAATTTCCAGTGCTCTTTGCCTAGTTCTCAAATCAAAAGACTACAGTACAGTTCCCAGTGATCCGTGCCTCCAGTCAGTAAGCAATGCATCAGAGAAGGGAATGAAATAAAATAAATATATAGCACCTTGGCACTTTATCCACATTTCAAACCGTGAATAAAGAAATCAATTGATCACTGCACCACATGCTAAATCATAGCTTAGCAGGTGATGAGGCTGCAGAAGAACAGAGATGATGGACAGAAAAAGTGGCAAGCACGCGATCCCTGAAAGACGTGGGTGACATGATGCCACCTAAGCCCTAGGAACAGAAGCTGCTCAAGCTGGCTGTTGTGTATTTAGGAGAATTTTTTTTTAACCAGGACTAGCCTTTCTCTTGGTTCCTGAGGAATTATATTAGTAATTGTGCAAGGTGGGTTGAAGTGAGAGTTTCATTGAGTACCTTGCTTGTTAGGCCTGCAGGTAAGTCAGGGTGTGGGGTATGTGCGAGAGCAAATGTGAACAGGAGGGAGCTGGTCCCATCTCTACCGGAATGGATTCTTGACACAGAAGAGTCCCCTCATTTCCTCAGAGTTCATCACATACTGAAAAGCAATCTGGGTGCAAAATAAAGTGAACTACTGACTGGTGACGATGTGATGCAAAATGTAGTATGTGTGAACAACATGCAGTGAAATATTTGTGATACTCTAAGGGAGGGTGTTATCATTTCACATGAGATAGGCATAGTTTTTCAGAGGAAAGCATGGTATGCATCATCTCATGAACATGACACAGGAAATGACAGGGCCTCAAGCACAAACCGCATACCCTCCCCCTGTTATCAGCTGATGAAAAATTAGATTGCTTATTATACCCAATATATACAGAGCAAGACAAAACATATGCAGGGATCAATGATACCAGTAATAAATGCAAATTGATGATATGCTGGGAATGATTTTATATCAAGTACTAATCAGACTGCTTCCCCCCACTTCCTATCCCCCCCATCTCGGAAGTACAGCTTTAACAGCTAACAACTTGTAGATCAGCGGGAATGTACCAGAAAATCTGCTGTACTGTCTAAGACATTTTGACAGGTACAATCTGTGTAGAATCCCAAGAAGTGCTCTCAGTATATTGCTTGGCAGGGTGGCTGGGCTGTAATGGTGGAATTATGCATTATCTCCCACTCTATACATTTTGCATTCTTGTCGATATTTCGGGCGTAATCAGGTTCAGATGTGGGATTCTGAATAGATAAATACTGCATGTAAAATTAGCACTTTTAAATTTCTTTTGTCTGACTTTTCAAACTCAGAAAATCAGCAGTTTATATTTACATTCTGCCATTCCCCTTTTACCAGAAGTTTCCCAAGGCTTTTTTTCCCTGTATAGTAGTAGATTACAAAAGTAAAAGGAGTGGGAGATATGCCACTCTGACTTCTTCTCCTCTTCAACTAACAAAGTTCTTTGTGGGAGGGAGGGGCACTCTTCAGTTTAAAATAATATTAACAATAATTTCTGTAGTACTTTTCAGAATACCCAACACTTTACAATACAGTGATGTACCTACACCTGGTGGGAGGGGGGCCACAAATGAAAGTGTTGTCCCCCCCTGCTGGAGGTGATGTTGCAGCCGCCTCCGCCGGGTGGGCGTGCCAAACAGCACACGTCTTTTTTCGCCGGCGCCCGCCCGCATCTTTTGTTGCCCCTCCCCACGTGCCACTTGGTGACCCCCCACCCCATCACCTCCTATGCTTCTGTTACAATACAAACTACTTTGATCATCATAGAAATATACATGGTGGATTGGACCAGAGAAGCATGAGCAGAATTCCATTCATGCAGTAGGTTTTATTGCTTCAATTTTTATATCATAGCCCCACAAGTTCTCTGAAAAGTTGGTTTTGACTCGGGCCAGGGGACCATCTGGACAGTGGACGCTCCTCCATAGGAAAAAATGGGGAAAAAATGCATTTTTAAAAATGAAAGGAAACAATGCATTTAAAGATGTATATAATGCCATACCTAGAACAGCCTAGACATGCGTGTCCACTGTTCCCACCCACCCCTATTTAAGGGGCCAATATGGAGGATCATCTGAACTGGCCCTATATTATTTCTTCAAATAATACGCACCATGGATACGTAACGATATCCATTTTCAGATGAAATAGCTATTCAGAAGATGGATATTAAATTTTTTTTGTAGATGTCATTTTAATCAGCCTGGCCCATTTCTCCATTAATTTCACTTGGGAACAGAATGGTGGAGAGCATATAGATTTATAGCTTAACAGATGCTCTGAACAATTCATAATGCTTTACTTCCTGGTCCATATTCATCATTCCCACCAATTCTTAAATCTATACGCCAGTCTGCGGGAACATCTGGTGCTCTTTCTTTCTCCGGTACTTACAAGTAATAATTTGTTTGAGAAAGTCTTTTTCCATGTAATACTTTAAATCCTACATTTTATTTTCAAACTGAACACTGGAACCTGAACTGCAGAAGTGAACATTTTGAAAGATTTTATAAGGAATTATTATTTTTTTTTATAAAATCTTTTAGAAACAGTAATTTCACAATATATTATATGAGGAGATGGATAAGGAGTCTCTGAGAGTAAAAGTGCATTTCAGGACCACGTGATGGACAAACGTGTTGTATGTTTCCTTAGTTATAAGCATTTTCTCTCTGCCATCCACTCCAGGAACCAAAAATAATGAATTTTATTGATTTGCTTTCATAATCAGTTCATGTAGAGACCGCAGCTGGTTCACATGTTTTAAACCAGCTGTGAGTGGGATTTTCCAAATTAAAGAAAATAGCATGCTGGCAACAGACAAGTATGTTTCTTCATAGGATAATAGAATGTTTAAATTTTTTAAAAACAGTCTTGGACAGACTACAAGAGGAAGGATGGTCTAAAAATCCTAAAACAATTGAATTAAACAGGGCTGGATTGGATGATATTTCTCCTCTAGTCAGTGTGCATGGAGGGGAGTGAGAGTGTGTCTGCTTCCTCTACATACCTGCCCCATCTCTGATACCCTGGGCATCCACATGTGTCGGGAGCATGTATAAGTCCAGAATGTGAAGTCAGTTACCTGATTTTATCCAGGAAATAGACTGCATGAAATGGATCTTTACATGTTGGACCCGTTGTACATATGAGCTGGATCAGGGAGGGGCACTGGTTAAAGTTCATGCTATATATCTGGGAGCCCAATCCTATCCATTACACTCCCTGCTGATGCATCCTGTGCGGGGGGGGGGGGGGAACGGGGGATGGGACCGGGAGGCTTCCACAGGGAAAGGGAATGTTTAATCCCCTTACCCCTATGTAAGCCTCATGGCCTGCAATGGGTTTCCTCGGACCTACGCTAGCAAATTTGTTAGTGTAAATCCAAGGAGAGAAACAAGCTTTTTTCGCTGCCGCACAGTTGTCGCCGCCCAGGTGTGTGTGTGTGTGTGTGTGTGTGTGTGTGTGTGTGTGTGAACCGCCCCTGGCCCAGGTGACCCGGCGCCTCTGCAGAGATGTACATATTTGTGAACTGTAAGTAAAGTATTTTTCTTTTAAACTTTTTTACTGCCTCTGCTCCTGTTTATTGTTAGCAGCAAACCAATGGGGGCTGGTGGGGAGTAATTGGAAAAAGGGTCTACAGCTATATGAATCTGCTTAATTTAGATCCCTTTTTCCAACAGACCACCTGTTGGATTTTGCATTTTGTATTTCATAACAGCTTATTGCTAAAAAAAAAAAAAGTGATGAAGAAATAAAAATCATTTAATGTGGTAATGATGATTCAATTTCCAGATGCTCATACCAGCTGTATCTCAGCTGGCAATCAATTAAATCTCATAATATGGCCAACAGTTGCCTCTTGACCTTTTCAAGAACAAGAAGTTGTCATTGGAAGCCTTTCAAAATTCAGAATGAGTAACGTTTAGGGAAGCACTCAAGGTACTTATCCTTAAATGGATCTGTGGGGGGGGGGAATTGGGACCACAGATTACAACATTAAGGGCGAAATTCACCTTAAACCTCCTGCGCCGGAGCAAGCACTCTGGCACCGGAAGCTATGGCAAATGTGTTGTAAGGCACATTTGCGCTGGCTCGGGAGTAAGTGCCTCAGTCCAGTGCCAGAACATCCATGCAGTCGGCGGTGGAAGGTGAGTCTCCAGCGCCAGCCGTATGGGCGGTACGGGTGGCGAGGGAGGGGGGCCATTGGGCGAGCTGGCCCAGGAGGGGGCGGGGATGGTGTCGGCCATATCCCCATCCCCGCCGGGCCAGCTCGGCCATTACATGACCTCCTCCTACTTCGCCAGCTAATCTGAGGAGTCCGATAGGGCTGACCCTGGGTTACACACGGGGAAGGGGACAAACGTCCCCTTCCCCAAGTAGATCTCCGGCCCACCACATGGTGGGCTGCGGTGGAGGATGGGATGGTGGTGGGCCCAGGGCCCAGGGCCGTCTGTTGAATACTTACGGTGGATTTAGCTGTAAAAGTGTTATTCACACTGTCCTATCACTGGATATGAATTCATGGAGGAGGGAACAGAATCATACATACTGGCCCCATCTTCTACCTCCACATGTTCAGCGAAAGGTTGGAACAGAATCTATGTGCATTCAAATGTATGCACATGAGTCCCCTTGCAACTGGGTTTCCAATCAACAGGCATACAAGTACGGCCTACATTCTTAGGCTCTGTTCTGACTTTACAAGTAATTACCATGTGTGGAGAATGGTTTAGAATGGAGCTACAGACTTTATACATATACAGCCTTTCTTCTGAACTCCTTTAGATTTTTCAGCTATGCCCAGGGAGGATTTGGGTTGGAAGAGGTTGGGGTGAGACTGGATGGATAATTTACCAAGTTTAAATGATAGTTTGGAGAAACTATCTAGTTTGCAGCTCCAATCTCTGCCCCAATCCTCCCTCTCCCTGCCCGCAGCCCACCCACCGTGCCAGCTCACTTCCTCTGGTGGTGGCTGGGCACTGGGCGCTCTGTGCTCTGGAAAGGGCCTTCGATATGGCATATCTCGCCTCTCCAGGCCCAGGGCAGTCAATGGCCGCCCCCCTCACCGCCCGGTCCACCCTCCCCTGTGCCGCCAGTGTAGGCCTTACCTGCTCCGGTGGGCACAGGGCCGGGTAGGAACCTGCTGCGCCAGTGGTCCTTACTCGCTTGGTGCCGTAAAACACTTTACGGCGTGTTTATGACACCCAGTGTTGGGGGAGCGCATGCTCCCACGGCGCAGGCCTACTCAGGATTGCGCCGTTAGTTGGAGTATATGGTGTTCGTGCTAGAGTGTACATCCTTAATTTGTTTATATATATATATATATATATATATATATATATATATATATATATATATATATATATATATATATATATATATATATATATATATATATATATATATATAGTTCAGGGGATTGGTTTCTTTTGTCCATTTTTTAAAATCGCAATACCTTGCTGGCATGCATGCAGAGCATTGGATGAGTCAGAAAGAAGCAAAATATTTTCCTGCATGGCTGTCATTGTCATCACTGCTGCCGTGATGTTCTCTGCAGAGTCCTGGGCAGACTCCAGAGGGCAGAATATGGAATGTTTACAATCTGTACTGTGTTTTGATATTTATGTTACATTCAATTTATTTGCAACGCATTAGGTGGAACATAATGAACTATTTATGGCCAAAATTTTTGTGCATTCTTAGCTAGGAAATACTAATATTGTTCCACTATTTGGGTAAATGAAAAATTCTGTCAGTATTTACATTATACATTCTAAATGTGATTTGAAAGAAAAAATAAAAGAGAAAATATGCTAACTGAAGTAAATAAACTGGCTTTCATTTAAACAGTGAGGTGATTCTTCAGCGTCATGTGTTTTCTTAACATTTTGTACAGGGTCCATGATCCAAAAAGTGTCATGCTCTACTTTTTTTTCCCCTAGCACTATTTTTTCAGAAGGTGGTCCTCTGATGAGTGAACACCTCTTGGCTCCATGAGTATGTTTTCATCCAATGAACCAGGGCAAGTTAGGCCCTCTCAGAAAAACCTGCACCCATTCCTACGATGGCCTTAGGCAGCAGTGTCCTTACCTTTGGTGTCACCTGGTGTGACACCTCATGGTGTCACCCTATGCGCACCCCATGCACATGGCGTCACAGTGCACAGGCATGGAAGTAATTGGCAATGACAAAATGTATTTTGCGAAGGAGAGCCAATAAAGTGGAGCAGACAGAGGCATGGAATCATCTACTGTATTTAAAATCAATACATTTTTGATTTTACCATTCATCAATTATCTAATGACCTTAGTCTTTTTTCTTTCTTTCTTGGTGACCAGGTTGCATTGCAGAATAGTGGACCAGTGGTGTCGCTCTAGGTGGGGCGGAGCTCTAAGTTCCGCTGTGCTCTGACCCACCGTTACATGCCCTCACGAGGCGGCCCCGTCCCCTCGCCTTTGGAGCCTTTCAGGGCAGCGAAGGCAACGTGCAGGGAGTCTCCTGTGCATTGCCTTCGCTACCCTGAAAGGCTCTGAAGGTGAGGGGGTGGGGCCGCCTCATGCGAGCGTGTAACGATGGGTCGGAATGCAGTGGAACTTAGAGCTCCGCCCCACCTAGAGCGACGCCACTGTAGTGGACAGTACAAATATGTAGTGAATGTTAAAGACTCAGATAAAATTAGAAAGACCTACTAATTTAAAAAAAGACACACTCTGCTTAAGTCATCATCTGTTGGAGTTTTTTTGAAGGGGAGGTATAACTTCACTCATGAATTAAGTACCTTTTTAGTTTTATTTTAAGGGAAAAGGTGATTAATCTGCAAAACAGGTTTCTTGAGAAAGATATGTTCAAGGACTTGGAGACTTTCCAAAGGTTCGTGAAAGGGCGTAATATGGGTCACATAAATTATTTATTTAATTCATTACAATTTTAATTATATATAAGATTACTCTACATTTTTAATTTGTAGTGTCCTTGGCCTGACATGACCTATGAATATTAAACTGTGAAACATGGTATCATCAACATTTTTTTTAAAAAAAAACAATTAAAAACCAAATCCTTATGCACAATGATTTTCAAACTGTGAGCCAAGGAATTGTTTGTTTATTTATTGGAAGCTTATCACGGATTTCTGAATGAGAAGAGCAGTAAAGATGGACAAGCTCTTTCAAAAGACAAATGAGCTTCCCCTTCACTGTGAAACTTCAGGGCAGTGTGGGGTGTGTTCTAGGTCATGCTCTAGGTTTATATAGCACTGTGGTGAGATCCAGTAGGCCTGGGCAGTGCCCTCCATAAACTGAATTTGCATCCTAGAACAACAACAACAACAACAACAACCAGTATTTATATACCA
Organism: Plestiodon gilberti rubricaudatus; assembly: GCA_026170595.1. Classification (NCBI taxonomy): domain Eukaryota; kingdom Metazoa; phylum Chordata; class Lepidosauria; order Squamata; family Scincidae; genus Plestiodon; species Plestiodon gilberti. The sequence goes on from JANXHW010000005.1 coordinate 26,828,219, forward strand.
CCTTTTGGTCATCAGATTTCTCCTTTTGACTTTAATTCAAAGGCGGTTTACACAGGCAGGCTTTCTAAACCCCAAGGGGTTTTTACAATACAATATGTTCCAGTCTTTCATAGAACCCTTCATTCTAGATGGCTTCTTTCACAGTCCAGCTTCTCACTGGTGTCCATCTCATCACACTTCAACTGACAGGCAACCATGACTCCCACTCAAGTGCAGCTGCAGCTTCTCTCCCTCACAGAGGCTCTGCAGCTTATCAGTGGCGTGCCGGTAACTCTCTGACAGACTTCCGGCAATCCCGAACTGCTGTCCATGAGATCTTCAGGCATATGACACAGCTGCTCTACCAACTGAGCCAGACCATCCTACCCATGCTAACTTACAGGCTTATCCCGGGGCAAGGGAACAAATGTTCCCTTATCCTAAGGAGGCCTCCAGATGCCAAAGCGCTGCTGCATCGCCGAGTTGGGTGTTAAGTAGGATTGGACTGTGAGTCTAGAGCCAGGAGAGGTGAAGGCAGGGCAAATGCCAGATCAAGGTGACTGCTGTGGTTGTACCAACAAGCTGGTTCTCCTTTCTCAGACCAAACAGCAAGCTGTTTGCCTTGCCTTCCTTGATCTTATGCAACAGGTAGTGATAACAGTAACTGCAAAGCTTCTTGCAGGCCTTGCTATCTATTCAACAGCTTTTTCCATTGAGAAGCATTTGTGGCACATAGTTGAATTCCCCACCTGACAGGCTCAGAACCCACTGAGTCTTGAGTCCTCCAGATGCAGCTAGTGGGCTGGGCTTCCATTTTGAGGCTCCTGGGCTTCCATTTTGAGGCTCCTTTGCTTGCATATCCACCAAGAGAGAAGGGGAGAAGGCTTAATAAGATTTTCCAGAGAGTTCCTCTTTGAATACTCAAAAACTCAATGCAAACAAAATAGCTGATCCCCACAGCCCTCCACGGAATTATTGAGAGTCCAATCCTATTGTTTCCTTCCCCTCCGCCGAAGCAACGGCACCAAAATGGCTACATCAGGCTCTGCGTCCTGTGGTGTGGGGGGCAGTCCAGAAGGTATCCTCTGGGTAAGCCTCCATGGCACAGGGGGGAGGACTACTCGGGCCTGCATTAACTATATAGCTTGTGCAGATCCACGTGGACCAGTGCCATAGCATTGGGTCCAGGAAGGGGTTAGGATTTGGCATCCGCTGCTGCTGCTGATCCCGCCTCTTTCCTGGACCTGATCCACCCATTCTGCCCTCACCCCTCCCGTCTCCCCCACCAATGTAGCTCTGTCGCTGTCATCTTCACGCTGCTCTGGAGCACGTGGGAAGGCTCTGGCCTTGTGAGCTGCCAAAGCATCTTTTACTACAGCAGTCAGCGCCAGCGGAAGAGGTGCGCCACCAGCGGCAGGTGAGTACTGTATAGGATTGGGTCGTTAGTAACATATTTCAAGCAAACTTAAAAAATATATATTAAGGAGGTAACATCCATATATGCTATAGCTTTATTATAATATGTTTGCTCTCTGAGTAAATCACAAAACTATTTTAGAATTCAGTAGGCATTTTTGTGTGTGTGTGTGTTTTGTATAACATTCCTCATAATAGATTCTGCTGGGAAAAATTCTAATTTAATCACAATATTATTTAACTCAATCATTCGTTCTCTTTCTTACAGTAATGACTTTGTGGCAAAACTAGCAATACTTAGCCTAGATTTCTAAGAATTCTTCAAGTAATTAGATTAGAAATTATGCAGCGAGCACCCATTTATAATTCTTCACAGTTCAGGACTTTTGTCAGTGTTTTAATCAAGCAGCAAATGACGTATTTGTTAGCCTACTTCCAATTCAAGTTGGGAATCCACATTTATATGCATTATGGCACCAGCTTTTTCAAGAGCTGAAACAAACCACTGGAGTCATTTGTCTCTCTCACTCTCTATAGCTAGAAAAAAAAGGAGGGGGGGGTAACCAAAAGCTATTTCAGAGTCAAAACACACCTTGATGCCTACATAAACAAACATAATTAGAACATAAGCAAATGAGAGGGATTAGAATTAATAGAATGCACCTGTCGGATGTACGGTCAGCTAAAATGAATTGTTATAATGACCTGGATAGTTTATACAAGATAGTCCTAGCCAGGTATCGAGTAACAAAACTATTAGTGGCATGGAGAGCATTGAAGGCCATCTCCGTATGGATGGAATAGTCTGGTAAGTAACATGAAGTGGTAGAAACAGCAGGGAGGATCTTGTACCTGCCAGGTGTAGAGAATGGAAGTGGCAGGGAAAGATGGATATGCCCTGAATGTAAAGCGGCTTCTGAGCTCCAGGGCATTCCTGGTTGTGTTATCAGGAGGGAGTGCACCATGGATGAGAAGCCTAGTCAATTGGGAAACTATCTGTTAAAAAGGAGATTCATTGTGGACAATCAGAAGTCCACCACATTTATCAGGTTTTATGGATCATTTCCAAATCAGAAAAGCGGTGGGTTCTGCCCATCACTATAATTTAACATTAATCACCCACACCAGTCTAGAAAGGATGGTTCATGCAGCATTGCCATCCATCTGCAAACACATGGTCCTTCTGAACGTAGTATAGTTTTGCAGCTGAGCATGACAAGGGGCAGAAACCAGCAGCTGTTGGTGTGCATATGTTGCTTCTGATGCCCTCTGGCAGCATTTATCACCTGCTTGGCAGGGGGATTGAATCCAAGCAACCCTCTCTTTCCCTGCCCAGTTATATGGACAGCATCGTCAAAGCAGATGGTGTCTTGGAGGTAGATAGCCCCCTTTTTGGACTGTGACAATTCTCAGTGCTCAGACAATTCTGGAATAATATCGAATCAGTGATTCGCCTGAAAATAGCAAGAATTGAAATTGGGACCTTCTGGGTGAATGCATGAGCTCTGCCATTAAGTGCGGCCTCGATTAAATGCACACGGTCTACATATCACCTACACTCTTTACTATCCTATTTAAATCAATGGGTGCTGAAGGTGCCTGTCTTCATTTGAATCATGCTCAATATCCATCTTCAGCATTAATAACTATTTGATCAAGCCACCCGGCAGTTAACTGTATTAATGAGTCCCAGCCACAACTGAAGTGATGCTAACTGTTATAGAAACAGGCATTTTATCCATCTGTATTATAACAGAGATTGGCTTTCTTACCATGTCTTCCTTACAAATTCTGTAATAAATAGTCTGATCATTTTGAGTGACATTTAGGATCTTTATTGGGAAAGACATTTCAAATGTATCCGTCTTTTGTCTGGTTTATATCTGACATTTATAACAACCGGCTATTACCTCTCTAAAGCCTGCATTTGAAGTGTTCTCTTCACTTCATTTTTTCCGTGCTGCATAATGGTGACATTTCCAGATTTTCTTTTCTATCTGGGCTTTTTTTTTTATCCAGCATGATTATTTCATCATCCTTAAACCAAGTCAGATTGTCACAATCTGCACAAATGACTTTCTTGTGCCAAACCTTAATCATCCTTTCATTTATCACTTCCTGCTCCTGTCCTCTAGATCCTCTGAACTGGCCATTCCATATTCTCCTGACAAATATATTTTCGACCAGCGTCTCTTGATCTTTTGGTCGTCTGTCATAGACAATAACCTGAGATGGCTCGGCGGCCCGCCTCACAGAGCTGCCGATTGTTGCCCCGGCCAGCCCCACTCCAGCTGGACAGGGGCTTGTGTTGGCAGCAGCCAATTGGCTGCTGCTTGTCTCTGGGCGGGACTGAGGGTGGGAGGAGCAAGCATCATGCTTGCTCTCCTCAGTCCCATCTCGGAGCGCAGTGCAGCAGGGTGCCTTGTGGTCGGCTCCCTGTTAGGCTTTGGGCCTAGCTCGCCTCCTGAGGGGATGAAGAGGACTGTTGGCACCGCAACCCTTTGAGGTGCCGGCCATTAACTGCCGATAGCAGCGGCTGTGGGGTCGGGGCATTCCCCCCCCCCAATTCTCCTCATCTCTCGGCCGGAGCGTCGAGAAGGCGAGGAGCGGGCCCTGACAGCTGGCCCCCTCGCTAAGGAGCATCTTGTGGGTGCGGGTCTTGTCCCCCCACCACCATCATCCTTCAAGTGGGGCGCGGGCATTGTTCCCCCCACCATCATTCATCTATGGGGCGCGGGTTCCTCCCCCCCACCATCGTGTATCCTCTGGTTACAAACTAGACACACATTACACAGATTCTCCTGCCATTTAGCTAATTTACACATACTGCTTACTTTGAGGTGAACTTGCCGTCAAGCTCACTGTTACCTTAAAGTTAACTTCAATAATGCCCCAAAAAGGAAGGGCCACAGGTTTTGACATTAGTAATTTTCTTTCCAGATTGGAGGCCCTTGCCCCGTTCCCTCAGTCTTTTCTCTCCAGGGATTAAGCCCCCCCCCCTTTTCCCTCCCTCTAGTTATATGTTGTTGCTGGCTTGTCTTGAAGGGGCAGCCATTTTCCCTCCGTCTTTTCTCTCCAGGGACTAAATCTTTTTTGCTCCTTCTAGTTACATCATTGTTGCTGGCTTGTCTTAAAGGGGCAGCCACTTTCCCTCAGTCTTTTCTCTCCAGGGTCTAAAGCTTTTTTCCTCCCTCTAGTTACACAGGGTTGCTGGCTTGTCTTTAAGGGACAGCTGCTTTCCCTCAGTCTTTCTCTCCTCTCATACTTTTCTGTTCCTTTACCTCAGAGCCCTTATTATTGAGCTTACTTTGCAGCCTTTGGTCTTTCTTGCTTGTGGCTCTGTTTCTGTCTTTTGTTTCTCTCTTAGTCCAGTGGGTGATAGTGTTCCTTTCTCTTCACTGTTTACCCTAGCATATATATACTTAATCACAACACTGGGAGAATTATTTTAGGCCGCAGTCCTTAACTTTCCTGGGAGTAGTTCCTACTGATTTCAGTGGAGCCTGCTCCTGGGTGGACTTGCATAAGATTGGACTGTAAGTTACATAGCAAAGCTGGGCATGTATGCAGGGTAAACTTGACGGGGTTACTTTGATTTTATGGGGTTGCAATGCAGCCTTCATTTTAAAATAAGGATACTTTTAGGCATGTGCTTATTGTGTATGCATAGGCGTAGTTTTCCTTAACAGTTTCTTAGAAAAGGGGGTTACCTATAGTGATAGCCAGTCACACTTGTTCCCCCCCCCACTCCCATGTTAATGGCGGGGATTGATATGCGAATTTAGGCTTCCTGGCTGAGGAACTTGACTTTAAGAACTGTTAGTGTGGGTGACCATGTTAGGTTGCTGTCCATGTGCCTCAGGAAGGTACGCAGAGTCCCTTCAGACTGCCCTTTGGGCGGCCAGCTCTAAGTTGAGCTTCCAGGGAAAGAAACTATGAGGGTTTCGCAGCTGGATTAATTCCCCTCTGCATACAATTTATAACCTACCCTTAATGGGGAAGGTTCTGACGTCTTTCTCTCAGCTAGTCTAACCCATGGCTGCCAGGGAAGGGCAGTATAATTGCAGTGGTCGGCCCAGATTTTGGTACTGTACCGTAAATGGACAGTTAGCGTGCACTGATTACAGCCAAAGGCAACTGATATAACACAGCCAGCTAAAGTGTTTCTTGGGGGCAGAGTTAACTTTTCTGGCAGCATTATTTGCTACACCACAACCGTTGACATTTAACATTATTGGAGGCTCCCACTTCAGGTTGTGTGGGTGCGAGAAGAGCACCCCTATGTCCATGTTTGGCGTGTGGGGAGCGCGCGAGTCAGCAGGATGCCGGCATCTTGTCACCAATCCCTGGCTTCTGGCGTTGGGCAATGATCTATGTCTTAAACCAGGCGGTTGCTATTGTCTGTAACCTGTGATGGCTTCCCCTGAAGCAGTTTACCCCCCCCCCTTTTAGAGGCTTCCACGTCTGGTGCCATCACCACATCCAGTGGCAAGGAGTTCCACAGAGCTAATTTTGTATTAGTTTGCCAGAACTCAGGATCAGGGTGTATTGTTATAGAGTTTAGGTCCCTAGTAGCGATTTGACTACATATGTTGCCACCCCCACACCCTGCAGGCAACTGCAGCAGTTCAAGTTGGTCCTGGCATATGCTTCTGTGACAGGTTGGTTGCACCAATTTTAAGGTAGTTGTGGTGCGCCTTTGGGGGAGGGAGTTCGCCAATTCCACTGTGCGTTTTTTGTGTGACAACCAAGCTATGGTTTTGTTGTCAACCAGCAAACGTCCAGGTCTAGAGGATCCTGCGTCTTGTGAGGGCATTCGTGTTTGGCTGTTTGCAACTGAGCACCCTCTTTTGGCAAGACAGGTTCTTGGGGTTACAGACTGCAATTGCCTATGTGCTTTCTCATGTTCAAGAGGAGCGGTTTAGTGAACTCGCCCCCCGGACTCGGTTGGAACCAGTCCCCATGCCGCAGTGGCTTTGGACCCTTGGTTTTCCAGAGCCTGTGCCGCCATCTGTTCAGCTCTAGCGCGTAGAACGTGCTACTGCTGAGCGGGTTTGACCCAGGCTTGATCCAGGCTTTTCGGTACCTTTTGACAGGCAGCAGCATTTGGTGTGATTTGGCCCATCCCTCTTGGGCCCATCATGTTCTATGCTTCACCTTCAGGAGAGGGGCCTGTCCGTTTGCTCTTTAAGACTTCATCTGGCTGCCCTGGCCTTTTTTCTCTAAGGTGTGCAGTTTTTAAGGACCACACCCCAGAATTTGAGTTACTAAGGTTGCCTGCGCAGTTTTGTGTGGCCTTCGGGCTTTCCTTCTGTGGCCTTCGGGTCTTCTGTGGCCTTCGGGCCTTCCTTCTTTTGCCTTTGGGCCTTCTTTCTGTGGCCTTCAGGCATTCTGTGGATTTCGGGCCTTGTTTGTGTGGCCTTCGGGCCTTCCCTTTTGTGGCCTTCAGGCTTTCCTTCTGTGGCCCTCGGGCTTTCCTTCTGGGGCCCTCGTGCCTTCCTTGTGTGACCTTTGGGCCTTGTTTCTGTGGCCTTTGGGCCTTCCTTTATGGCCCTCGGGCCTTCCCTCTGGGGCCCTCGAGCCTAGTTTCTGTGGCCTTCAGGCCTCCTTTTTGTGGCCTTCGGGCCTTTCTTTTTGTGGCCTTTGGAACTTGTTTCTGTGGCCTTCGGGCCTTCCTCCTATGGCCTTCGGGCCTTCCTTCTGTGGCCTTCGGGCCTTCCTTCTGTGGCCTTCGGGCCTTGTTGCATGTTGCTTGTTGTCCCCATGTTCGTAATTTCTAATTTACAGTGTGTTTTTTCAGGTAAGTTGGCCCACGGGCCTTGTTGTGTTTCAGGCCAGTTGGCCTCCTTGTTATCTATGTGGCCTGCGAGGCCTCCGTGTGATTGACGGCCTGTGGGCCTCCGTGTGATTGACGGCCTGCGGGCCTCCGTGTGATTGACGGCCTGCGGGCCTCCGTGTGATTGACGGCCTGCGAGGCCTCCGTGTGACTGATGGCCCGCGAGGCCTTGTGCAGCCTAAGGGCGTTGGCCTAAGGGCCTTGTGTTGGCGGCCTGCGAGGTCTGCTTTTGTGGCCAGTGGGTCACCTGTGTTACCCCTTCGGGGGCTCACCCAGTGGGTGTTAGCTGTAGGGACCTAGGTTCAGGTAGGCTAGCTTTGCCAGCGCTTAAGTACAATTAGGTTGTGTCTTTTGCAGCGCTGTGCCTCAGGACTTATAATTTTTTGTTTCTTTTGCAGGTCCCTGTGATGCCAGGCCTGCCAATGTGCTCATTTACGGCCATTCAATCGTTTTTTGGGCCAGGGAAAGAGGAATTGTTTCGCAATTTGGCTCACTATTGGGACTCAGCGACGTGGCAAGAGTGCGTTGGGCCGCCAAGAGAAGGATGCTCTGGGGCCAGCTGCTTCCTTTGCTACGGGAATTTTAGCGGTTAATCTGCCGCCTCAGGTACTCGTAATTCATCTAGGGGAGAACAACCTATCTCAGAGGACATCTGTGTCCTTGAGGCTCCAGGTCCTTAGTGATCTCTCCCAGATAAGGCGCTGGCTACCAGGGATTGCCATCCTTTGGCCCGGCTGGCTCCCCAGGAGGGTGTGGTGGGGGTCATTGAACCCCCGCCGGGTTGATCTTGCCTGTAGGAAGTTGAACGCGTACCTGAGGCTTTTTATTTTTCAAATGGGGGGCAGTTTTATCCCCCATCCCAATATTGTTTTCCAGGCTTCGCACCTTTTCGTGGCGTTGGTGTGCACCTCTCCACGGTCAGAGCTGACATAATTTTAACTGACTTGCAGCAGGGCATTCGTACCTTTTTGTATAGTTGGGCGGTGGGGGTCATGCGCTAGGCAGACCCCCCCGTGCGGTAGGTGGCGTGCAGGAGGGGTAGCCAGGGAGGGCTTAGTTGGCATGCATCCTGAGGTAAGCAAGGTCAGGGGGTAAGCCAGGACCGCTCACACGATGCCGAACCGGGTCGGTGAGGCAGGCTGGCAAACCCCCAGGCTGGTTGTGCAATGATCACCTTAAGGAATTTCCTGAGGTTGGTCAGCGCTGTTCAGCTGCCTCGACCCCTTTGGGGTTGGCAGGGATAGGCAGCTCGGTCGTGGACCGAGTGTGCCTGGAGTCAGGATGTCTCATGCCCGATTAGATCTTGGGGGAGGCAGACGGCTAGGTACCGTTTCCCCCACCCTAGCCGCCTGTACGCCAAGGGAGGTTTTATAGTTAGAGCCCTGCTGCATTTTGTTTGTTCTAAGATTTCAATAAAGCAACCCATATAATCCAAGCTCCTGTCTGGCGTATTCATTGGGGGGGGGGGGTCCAGGGGTAATGCAAAATGTGTCATTTTTGGAAATATTTCATTCAAACCTTTTCTTTCCCCTTCTTGGTAGGAGTCCTTTATTTTCTATGAGTGCCTCATCTTTGTTTTCATATTTGTTGGTCTGATTTATTTTGTACTATAATGAGGTCCTGTAATGCACTGTTCCATGCCTTTCTGCCAGTAGCTTTCAAAAGTATCATGCAGTGTCTGTAATCCGAGCGTCATTATTGTAAGCTGCAAGATGTCTGGATACCGACTTTTATCTCAGAGGGCTCTAAATGTCCTATACATCTGCCATCTGCGGATTCATCTTGGCTCAGTATTGTTATGTGCACTGAGAGTAATATTTCCTGCATGCTCAAATCGCTTTGATCTTTCACAGAATTGCTTCCCTTCTTTGGAACATGCAAGTCCGGTAATATATGGAGGGTACTAGTGTTTCCAAGTTGTGTGGTGTATTATTTGCAATGTAGCAGACCACGATTTTGAATATGCAGGTTATACAAGTCAAAGAGCAAAACTGGTCAGGATCAGACTGGAAAGACTTGTCAGCTGCACGCCATGGTCTTGTTCACCACTCTCTGAATCAGAACCCTTCTCCCATCAGATTCTGTTACAACAGTATAAACCCCTGCTAACTGGGCAAGAGGCACTTTTTCAACTGGTGCTCCTCTTATATTTAGGGGGGGGGAGTAACTGCCCCCTTTCACCCCAGCACAGTGTCTTTTTTGGTGGCTGTTTGCTGGTGGTGTTCTGCATCTTTTTAAGATTGTGAGCCCTTTTGGGACAGGGAGCCATTTAATCATTTGATTTTGTCTGTAAACCGTTTTGTGTACTTTTGTTGAAAAAGCGGTATGTACATCATCATCATCATCATCTCTTTTTGTGTATCTCTGAAACCACTTAGTCCCAGATACTGTTGTAACAGATGGTTTACTTCTTGCATTCTTCCCTTTCTTGTCTCATCTCATGTAAAAGTGCACATTGTAAACGCATCGGGAGGGGGATCAGCCTGTTTTTGATTATTCTGTAAAGCAGTGGTTCCCAAACTTTTTTGACTCGCGGCTCCCTTGACCTCCCTCGCCGTTAGCTGTGACTCCCCATTACAGTGCATGGAAGAAACAGGCACTCTTTACATGCTCAGAGGCACCCTTATATGTATGTGTATATGTATGTGTATATTCCCAAAACGAGCCCTAAAGTGGATTTTTCATGCTTATGCTGAGCAGCAGCTGAGCCAGGAGTGCGCAGGGTGGGGTTGGGATGCTGCCCTCCCTCCATTGGCAGGCCTGGGTAGAGGGCACTGATGTTGTCTGTGTTAGTCCTATACATGGCAAGAGAAACATCAAAGCATGGGAGGGAAGCATTGGTCATGCCTCACCCCAGTTGCATGAGAGAGAAAGAGGGAGAAAGCTAGCTCCTTTTGGTAGCATCTTTGCAAGATGAAAAACAGATTCTTATACTGCCTGGCAGTTTCCAGGGTGGGGGGGGTTTGTCCCAGTAAATAGAGTGGGGAACTAACTTAGAGGTGGGTCAGAAAGGAAGAAGGAGAGAAATCCTAATAATTAAACAACCAAACTAAACATAGAAATCAAAGACTGTATGTAAAGCAGAACCTGCTCTGCACCATTTTCAATTGCAGTTCTTGCATTTGTTTTGTGTTTGCTTTATTAAAAACATTCAACAGAAAGAAAATACTTTATTTGCAAACCTGCAATGTCTGAATGAAAATACCTTATCTGCAAACTTACAATGAGAGAAACGGGATGCTGTCTTGTCTCCAGGAGCTCTCGCTGTCTCCAGCTCAGCTTGAGTACTTAGCGGCTTGTTAATTGTTCTTTAACATAAGATAAGCAAGGGCTTCCCTCACGCTGTGGTTAAAAACAAGAAGTGGAAACTGCCTACAAACCTGAAGTGTTTTGAAATTAACTTTGAGTGACCTGATGTGAAGATCCGGGTCTTTGTTTTTGCTCTCTCTCTCTTGCAAGCAAGAATATGTGTTAATTAAAAGACTAACGTGAGGCCCCTGATGACGCACTTGGGAGTCGTGCCTCACACTTAGAGAACCTCTGCTGTAAAGTGTCAAGCGCGTGTTGTATAAATTAACCGACATACCAGGATGGTGTAGTGGTTGGGGAGTCAGACTTAGACCTGGAAGATCCAGGTTCAAATCCCCGTTCAGCCACGAAGCTTCCTGGGTGACCTTGGGCCAGTCACTATCTCTCAGCCCCACCTACCTCACAGGGTTGTTGTGAGGACAAAAAGGAGGGGAGGAAATATGTACACCACTCTGAGCTCCTTGGAGGAAAGGCGGTATAAAAATGTGAAAAATAAATAAATAAATAAATAAATAAATAAATAAATAACCAGCATCGAGGTTTGGCTCCTGGGTTGTCTTATTCACCTAAAATGGCCAGTTCACATGTTGGACTTTTATCCAACTCAGGTTTGTCCTGGGCATGCAGTTAATACAGAGTCACGTAACAGAGTGCTCTTTGCATCAACACAAAGTGCACTTTTTCCATGCCACCATAAACACTTCTAATGTTGACTCAACTTTGCATGCAAGTACTGGACAACATTTCAGGAAGGTTTATGGTGGCATGTAAAAAGCACGCTTTGTATTTATGTTGAACAATTCAGATCACTTTGTTTATGTGCTCCATGGAATCCAGGCTGACAAAAGTGGCTGGGCAGATGGCAGAGATTCTGTGAACTGGCTCTGAGATTCTAGGGAATTCCAAACTGCTGAGAGCTATGCAATAGTAGGCAGATTAGAGATAGGCTTACCATAATTTCATAAACCCCAACCGGGACAACCCCCCCCAAATCCCCCCCATTAATATAATTAGTAATAGAAAATAGCAAAGTATAAAAGTAATATAAGAAAGACATGTAGAATAAGTTTGTAAAGGGGGCGCGCGGCCGAAATTTTTAATTATTAAACATTAAGTATTTACATTATTAAAATCAACACTCTAAAGGGGGCGCAAAGCGCCCCCTCTGCCGCGCAAAGCGCGGTTGAAATTTTTAATTATTTAATTATTAAAATTAAATAAATAAATATAAATTAACTTACCTTTGCTGCTCCCCGCGCTGCTCCCCGGCCTCCTGCTGCTGCTGCTCCCCGGACAGCCTACTTGCCCGCAAACACAGCCTGCTTGCCCGCGCGGTGCCGGTCTCCCCGGCACCGCATGGAGCAGGCTGGCCCGGTCTCCCCGGCACCGCATGGAGCTGCTGGGAGACCGGGCGAAACAGAGCCTGCTTGCTCGCGCCGCGCGGGCAAGCAGGCTGGCCCGGACCCAGCGGCACCGCACGGAGCCGCTGGAAGACCGGGTCGCAGCCTTCTTGCCCGTGTCTTGTGAGCCTGCCGGAGGCTCGCGCAACGCGGGCAAGCAGGCTGTGTTTCTCCCGGTGCCGCTGCGAGACCTGGACTGTTCCGGAAAAACCGGTACGGATGGTAAGCCTAATTAGAGATCTTATCAACAGTGACAACAGCAACTACCACAACAGTTTCCAATGGTCGGTTCCACTGCAAGCATGGTCTTAGCCCATCTGTGTCAACACTCAAAGCTAATTGTAGAGAATCTCCACACAAATCAAATGCCTTTGTCAAAGGCATAAAAATATAACGTACAAAACCCATTTTCCTTTAGTTTCTCAAAACAGCACAAGATCTCTTGTACGTATCTCCCATTCATCTGCCTGCATTCTAGAGGCATGCTCAGATCCTTTTAGTGACTAATTTCTTCTAGCACAATGCTAAGGTTGTGGTTCACAACTTTAAATATTAATGTTTCATTATTGCAACAATTCATTTTCAAGCCTTCTGGAGAATACAAGATTCATACAATTTTAATTTTTGGTTTAGACAGCCCATGTATTAGAAATGCAATAATGCTTGTATTTCATGCTCTCTTACATAAGTAGAAGAGCAGGCAAGGTGACCCATAGGACTCAAAAGGTGGTCACATTGATTTTTAGTCCTCTAGGTCAAGAGATCAAGAGCATGTCTAAACATTATCACCCCCCAATGCCTCTTCAATAATGCCTGGAAAATTAATTCATGGTTTCAGTACCTTCCAGGGAAAGAGTGCATTTGATTAAACAAGATCAGAAACAATCTGTGCTCAGTCTCAGCAAGGACTCCAAAGTTGAAATAGAAACTACCATACTATCATTTCTGTGAGGGTCCCAAGATTCGTAAATGAAATTACTTTCCTTGTTGCTGTTCAACAACTGGCTTCAGGTTAACTGGACGTTAAAGGAATCTTTTATCACACGGTCATATGAAGATGACTTAAGCAATAACTCTGAGCTGAATGTTATCCAGGCTTTTTGCTTGCTTTTTTTTTAACCTCAGAATTTGTGATTGGGAGAGAAGCAAGCTCACCATCCCCTCCTGAAACTCTCCTTAATCTTACCTTTTGTGGTACTGTTCACAACTGTTTGTAGTCACTGTTTTCCCACTGGTGGATTTGGAATGGACAAGTAGTGGTGGGGGATTAACCCTTTCCTTGGCCACTGCTTCTCTGCCAGCGCAGTCCTGTGTAACCTTGCACCGGTGTAACAGTAGATGCACCAGTGTAAGTGCACTTATGCCAGTGTAATTGCACTTACACCGGTGCATCTGCTGTTACACCGGTGCATCTACTGTTACAATAGTGCAAGGTTACACAGGATTGCGCTGTGCGCCAAATTGACCTCTTCAAGGTGCTTTTTCCCCAAAAGGGGTTCCAAATGTATGTTAGGGAAAACAGTTGGATGGGTGCCAGTTAGACTAAAATGGCAGCAGACAGAAAAAGGGTTAAGCACACAATTCTCCTCCCACCATTTTCTTGTTTCAAATCTCCCTCACAAAGCTGCTGTACTTTAGGAAAAAAATGTGTGTGTATTTTTGTGTAAAATGGATATAATACACAAGCAATGCATATGTGTATGTAGTGGTTACATGCCAGAAGATCACTGGAAATGCAAGGAGTTAGTGAACCTTCACAGTTTGTCTTTGTCCCTCTGCTCACTGAAGCCTGGAGTTCAGGTGAACTTCATCAGTTGGTCAGTCTGCCTGCTCATTTAGCAAGGCCTGAGAATGGTAGGCTCACAGCTGCTATCTATTTTCCTATAAGCTTGGAGTTGTGTCCAGCACAACTTATCTAAATGCAGAGTTTAGATAGAGCCAGGCCCAGACAGGAAAAGACCTGTCTGCATGAGAAAGACAGTACAGTATAAGCTTTTTGTATTTGAAGCCAAGCTTCCAGCAGCTTCTCTGGGAGCAGTTATATAACCCCTAGAAATGCCAACTTGCCTTTGCATTTGACCGGTGGACGAGGAAATGCGCAGGTGTGCCCTGGAACTTGCCTCCCTGAAGACTGTCTGCTGATGTCGGAAACCACCAGCAAATTGAAGGGACATTGTTGTAAGCTTTTTTTTTTTTATGGTCCAATTCCTATTCCATATATATGCTTACTTTTCCCCATTGCATTTTCTCTAAATAAGCTATTTCTTGTTTCTGTACAGTCTTACTCTTTTTAACTTGTATTGTGGTCTGGCTATTCTTTGGCTACCCTCTGAACCTCGGAAAAGCTAGGCCAACTTCTGGATTTTCAGACATTTACAACATGTTATTAAGTCCTAAGAGAGCCACGTTGGGTGGCTTTCAAAGCTTACTCCTACTTGGACAGAAGTACAGTGGACCCTCATCCGCGGATTGGCCAACCACAGATTTCAATATCTGCAGTTGTCCATCCACGGGGGAGGGACTTCCACTGGGGTGGGGGAAGGAGCCACAGTACCTGTTTTAGCAACTGTGCTGGCCCACGGCCTGCTTCTTGCCTCTCGTTCTGCTTTGTAAATCTCTAAAGTGCCTGTAAAAAGGGGGAAACACCCAAACAGAAGCTTCTTCCGAACCGGTTGCTTCTTGTTGCGTAGTTTTCTTTTTACAGGCACTTTGGAGCATTACAAAGCGGTGCGAGAGACAAAAAGCTGATGCGGTTGCTAAATCAGGTACTGTGGTACCCCCCACCCCCCCAACCGCGGATTTAATTATCCACAGATTTTTGAATCTGCAGGGGGTTCTGAAAATGTAACCCCTGTGGATACGGAGGGCCCACTGATACAGTTCTATAAATATGAGGGAGGACACATAGGAGAATGACCACAATTTGACAGTGGTACTTAATTACAAACCACAGCATTTGCTCAGAAGGTTAAAGGTCCCAGCAGGATCCGGGATCCTGACACTAAGAAAATGTGCTCCTGTGTGTGTGTGTGTGTGTGTGTACCCCTACACTCTTCCAGAACTAAAGTTGTCCACCTTTATTGTGGAACTGCTACTTTTAGAAATCCAATAATATCTCATGATACTGAACTCATGCTGGAGCCATGAAAAAAGCTCAATTGAAATTTTATTTGATCAAATCTCAGACTTGGATAGAAGATTGTCTCTCTCGCGCATCTAGTGTATCCAAAACCAGCAGGACATCCTCCTCTGTACACAGATGTCTGTTTAATAGCTCTGGAAACAGTATTATCACAGGTGCGCAGTGGCCAGGAATGTGTAATTGCTTATTTCCATGAAGTTTGGCACGGCCAGATTCAATATGCTATTTCTTGTATTTGCCACCCACCGTATCATGGCTGCAGGCAACCATGATCTCTGATTCTCAGCCTTCCCATTAAAGTACTGCAGCAATTAAGATATTCAGCAGGAAGCAAAAAATGGTTTTCCTACAAGCAAATACTACTTTCCCCATTATTTGTCTTAAAAGGTGGGAAAGTTTCTAGTTCAGAAGCAGTTTTAGGAACACTCCAGAAATCATTTTCTTTCTGACCCTATGGCTCTTTCTTAACAAGAACATAGCATATGAACATAAGCCCTGCTGGATCCGGCCAAAGGCCCATCTAGTCCAGCTTCCTGTATCTCACAGTGGCCCCACCAGATGCCTCCGAGAGCACACAGCCAACAAGATAATCTGTTTCCTGTTGTCACTCCCTTGCATCTGGCACAGAGAATACCTACTTCTAAAACCAGGAGGTTGCTTATGGCTTGTAACTTGTGATGGGACTTTTCCTCCATGAATCTATCCAATCCTCTTTTAAAGGCATCTAGGCCAGGTGCCATCACCACATCCTGTTGCAAGGAGTTCCACAGATTAATTACATACTGGGTGAAGAAATATTTTCTTCTGTCTGTTCTAACTCTTCCTCCACTCAATTTTAGTGCATGTCCCCTGGTTCTGGTGTTGTGCGAGAGGGAAAAGAACCCTCTATAATTTTAAAAGAACCCATGCATAATTTTATATGTCTCTATCGTATAAATCGTGCCCCCCAGGCACCTATCATGTATGGTACGTTCAGCAATGACAAGCCCACAAGTGTGCTTCAAATATACAGTTTCCTTTATCACAATATACAGTTTCTTTTATCACAATACAGTTTCCTTTATCATTTAGGTTCTAAATGTAAATGAAAAAGAATCAGAAATGTGTGCTATCAAATGCTGAAGAAGTATTTGAGAGACATAGTTTAATGCTTAAAGTGCCAGTCTATGTTTCTTCATTTAAAATGTTTATATCCCAAGCAGTCCTCCCCCATCCGAAAGTTCCCAAGATGGCTTACAGCATGTTTTTCAGTACAGGCACATGTCAGTTAATGATGGGAATACATTCTAAGAAATGTGTTAGGTGATTTCATCATTGTTATGAACATCATAGAGTGTATTTACATAGTTGTTTGTTATCAACTATGTAATTACAGTATGTAATACATTATCATTACATAATGTACATAATTGTATGTACTATAAGGTAAAGGTATCCCCTGACAATTAAGTCCAGTCATGTCCGACTCTAGGGTGTGGTACTCATCTCCATTTCAAAGCCGAAGAGCCAGCGTTGTCCGAAGACGCCTCCGTGGTCATGTGGCCGGCATGACTCTCCTTGCCGCAGCGCGTAGCATGCAGCTGGAACACGGAGCGCTGTTTACCTTCCCGCAAGCGGTACCTATTTATCTACTCGCATTGACATGCTTTGGAACTGCTAGGTTGGCAGGAGCTGGCCAAGCAACGAGTGCTCACCCCGTCGCGGGAATCGAACTGCCGACCTTTCGATCGACAGCTTATGGTTCAGTGGTTTAACCATATGTATATGTACTATACTTTTATACAACTGGCAGCACAGTAGGTTTGTTTACACCAGCATCACCACTAACGTGATTACTGTAATAATGTGTTGCACTACAATGTTACGGTGTCTACAACGCCACTAGGAGATAGGAATTTTTCAGCTCCATTATAATCTTATGAGACCACCATCATATATGTGGTCCGTCATTGACTGAAACGTTGTTATGTGGTGCATGGCTGTACATATTGGACAAATACAAAAGCTTGGGGAAGGGGGAAGTCTCTCTGCCTTCTCCTCCTACTCCTCTACGTCCTCCTCACAAGGCAGTTGGCATTTCTCTGCAGGGGTGATGGACACAGTTCTGCTTGAAAATGTTGAGTTTCATGGACCTAGAAGGAACAGACAAGACAACCGTATTTGTACAGAGCAACTGGCACAGGTCTGAGTTGCCCCATAGCGGTTGCTGGGGTTTACCCCGTGGCAAGGGGACAAACCAATGTCGCCCTGAAGCAGCCGCCTCTGTTGTTACTTCTACTTGACTGACTTCTTCAGGCTTCCTCCCTGAGAAGCTCATTTCAGGCACAGGAACCCGCTTCTATAGTGAAGATGGATGCAAAGAATGCGTTCTGTTTGTTTGCAATCTTTCCTTTCACTTCCTTATCTAACACTCCAACTGCCTCCCTGGCAGTTTTCCTACTTCTGATGTATTTAAGGACATTTTAATTGTTTGCCTGGAAGTTTCTAGCTGTGCATGCCTCGGATTCTTTTTTTTTGTATCCCTTGCTGCCAACTTACATTTCTTTTGTCAGAGTTTGTGTTCTCAGACTCCTCTTATGAGCAATGGAGGCATCTTCCTGGGTCTGGTGATACCTTTCCTTCTTAGTGATATATAGTCTAGCTGAGCATCTGTTCTTGTGGTTTTAAATAACCTCCATGCACTCCGGAGAGAGTGCTTATCAAGTTGTAATATAGCTAAGCATTACGAGCTGAACTAATTCTTAACTGAAGCAGATAATGAGAAATGTTGGTGACATCACTAGTCTCCTTCCACTATTTTATGTGTAGATCTTCCTGTGGTTTCTTAGCTTCTGGGGCTTGAATCTGTTTTGTTGTATTTTTCACAGATATTACATCCAGGCTTCAAGACTGAAGAAACCCCATGCATCTTGGAAACAAAATATATGCAAGAAGTCTCACAGGGCAGAATTCTCTCTTTCCCTTTAAGCCTCATTTGCAATCTTTTTCTTCTTCTGAGTCTGTTTCAAATGGAAAATTGGAAACCTACAGCTAACCTGACGCACACAAACACCATTATTTCCATAACAGGTGTGTTGCTTTGCTTTTGTTGCCCAGAGCTTTCATAAACTATTTCAGCATTTCTGCCCTTGAGCCTGGTTTGAAATTATGAGTGGAATTAAGGCGAAGAAGAATAGGTCTGTTGTTGATTCTTGCTCAGGATCAGCATGGCTCGCCAACTTCAGGGCTGCCCAAAGAACTTCTGAATCATTCCGCCTGCCACTATTAGAGAGAGATTATGACATAAGGCTTGAAAAATAAGCTTTTCAAAATGCAAGCGTGTTGGGTGCTGTGGGAGAGAATTATGATCTAACGGAATGACATTGGGAAGCAAGGTACTGTATATCAACCTTACATAATGAATGCAAATTGTATTTCAGGTTCCAAATGGGAAAACATAAAAGGCTAAGGAAAGCTTTAATTTATGATTTTTACAGTTTAAAGTTTCACACCATTAAGTGCCCATTAAGTCCCAATTTTATATGCTTCTAAGTGCATCTCTATAATCCAAATAAAAATATTGTTTTAGTTCACCCTCTACCAAAGAAAGCATTTTTAATTAAGGACATTTGTGATAGTAAATAGGCTGGCACTGAAAGGTATGTTCAGGCTGAGTTCTGACAAGAGATCACCGGTGTGATTTTATTTTCATGTTATGTAATGATGTATGAAAGATTAGTGGTTATAAAATACATTTTCATTTCCTTGTTTGCCTGGCATTTATATTCCAGTGAAAACTCTTGAGAAGATATTTGCTGGCAAAAATTGGGAGTCCTGCCCATTGCCTTTGCTGGACTGAATGGCTCCAAGTCTCCTGCGTGTTGTTTTCGCTGCCTCGAATGGCTCCAAAGGCGAGGGGGCCGCCTCTTGCGGAGCTGTAACGGAGGTTCAGAGTGGGGCGGCACTTAGCGTTCCGCCCCACCTAGAGCGACGCCAGTGGCTCCAACGGCGAGGGGGCAGGGCCAACTTGTATCGGGTTGTAAATGGGGACTAGGATGGCACGAAACTTACAGTACCGCCCCCCCACCATAGTGACGCCTCTGCTGCCACTGACAGCAGGAACACCAAGTAGACCAGGGAGAGGACTCCAATTGCTTCCTTTGCCACCAGTGCCTTGAGGAGCAGTAGAGAGGAGTAGAGCCAGCAGTCAAATGATGCTACCATTAGATACAATTGACAGCATCTTCGCCAAATTAACCTCACTGGTAAAAGGTAATGAAGATACCTTCACTGTTGTGAAGGTAAAAATAAACTGGAAGGAGAGTACAGTTGTATGTTGTTAAAGGCTCCTTTGGAGTAAGAATGGAATAGAATGTAATTAAATAAATGTTTTCAATTGAATTTTGAAGTTTATGGCTGGTAGTGGAGTGAGATCTTAGCCTTTGGGGAACACCTCCGTAATATAAGTATACTTATTTCTGCTTTTCTTATGACGTTGGAGGGTATGCAGTCACAAAACCTTTCACTGTTGTTTATCCTCCCAGACAAATTATTGTTTGATATAAGATTGTAATTGCTTTTTAAACTCCATCAGCCTAAGTGTTTGATCTTTAAGTGGCAAGCAGTCAAAGAGGAGCTGTTAGGATCAGTGGTAAACGTCAATGACATTTTATCCTTGCTGTGATGTATATGTCACAAAATTCAATACACCCCGATAGTGACAGTAATAAATTGAAAACTCAGCAAAACAGAGTCATTAGTCAACAGTATCCAATGTCAAAAACACATGAACAAATGATTCGGAAGAAGCAGAGATCCAAATTAAAAACCCAGTGGCCTGTAACAAGCAATACTGCTGATATACTGTAGAATCTTTAAGATTATTCAGATTGAGTGAATATACTTACCAAATGTAGATCAGAAGCATCACCTGGATATTTGAAAATTGGCTAAAGGTTTTAAAGAAATGGGTTAGGCCGGGCGTTTAAGGAAGATATACCGTATTGGTCTGAGTGTAAGACTCACTTTTTTCTCCTAATTTAAGTTTTTAAACTAGGGGTGCGTCTTATAATCAGGCTGTTGCAATTTAATGCCAGTGATTTAATTAATTTTTTTAATAGCACCAAACTTTAAGGGTGCGTCTTATAATCAGGTGTGTCTTATACTCGGGACAATACGGTAGTAAGCAGCAAAATGAATGAGGACCATATATGGCAAGACCAACTAATTGCAGCCGATGCGTACAAGGAATAGAAGCATTAAGCAACAAATAACTTGGGAAGTCATTCTTCAGACGAGGTAGTGTTTGATTCGGGGCCGGTCTATCCATGAGGCCAACTGAAGTGGTCGCCTCAGGCAGCAAGTTGGTGGGGGGCACTCGTCTCTGTCCGCCTACTTGCCTCCACTGTGCCTCCTCCTTCCTCTCCCACGATTGAAAGGAAGAGGGGGACGGAAAGGAAGAGGAAATGTGGAGGGGAGGAGAGTGCTGAGTGAGAACATTGGAGAGGGGAAGGAGCCACATTTGACATGCTGCCTCACAGGCGAAACTAGACTGGAGCGGAGGCAAGTAGTTCTGCAAGTCTCCGTTACACTGGAGTCAGCGGCCCCTCCCCCTTGCTGTTGGAGCCATTCCAGTAGCGACGGGAGTGTCCTGCGTGTTGCCTTTGCCGCCAGAATGGCTCCAACAGCAAGGGGGAGGGGCCGCTGACTCCGGTGTAACAGAGACTTGCAGAACTACTTGCCTCTGCTCCAGTCTAGTTTCGCCTCTGCTGCCTCAGGTGTCAGGAGGTCTTGGACCAGCCCTGGTTCCATTAACAGCCATTTCATAGTGACATGGGGCACTGTGAGAAGCAGCTATTGCAACTTGTCATGCAACTTGTCACAGTGTCAGAGGCGTTCTTATATGGGGGGAGCAGGTGTGCTCCCCCCCCAGGCGCTGAGTGGGCGAGGGGCGCGGCAGCCGGGCTCGGGGCTGCGCAGAGCGGCGCGGCACCAGAGCCCGGCTGGCGCGCCCCTCCGAAGCAGCGCGCCCACTCCGCGTGTCCCCGGCCTCCGGAGGCTGCGCTCCGAAGGCTGGGGATAAGCTCTCCTTAAAGCGACCGCCCCGTTCGGCGGTCGAGAGCTTTATGAAGAAGCCGAACGCGTCGCTGGGGGTTTGCGCATGCGCAAACCCTATAAAAGCCAGCAACACGTTCGGCTTCTTCATAAAGCTCTCGACCGCCGAACGGGGCGGTCGCTTTAAGGAGGGCTTATCCCCAGCCTTCGGAGCGCAGCCTCCGGAGGCCGGGGACACGCGGAGTGGGCGCTCAGCCCCGAGCCCGGCTACTTGGGGGGGGTGCTCCAACCCCGCCCCCCCCAGGCGCCGGCAGGGCTGGGAACACCACTGCACAGTGTTCCTGTGCCATGTGAAATATGTGCTCCAGCACAGCATTTCTCAAAGTCTTACAGGGGAGTTTACTCCCCCGTAAGTCTTTGCGGGGGTGGGGCAATGTTGGAGACAGTGCTCCAGGCTAGCACCTGCCGGACAGCAAAATGCTTTTTAAAACATGTTTGGTTGTCCTGCCAGCTCCCCAAGGGTTCGGGGGCCCTGCTTCAGCCTCTGCAGGTCTCCCCCAAGTCTCTAAACAATGGCGATGGCATCAAAAAGCCCTCTTCCAGTTTTCGGCCCACCCCCACTGCTCACTTGCATCCTCCTTGGCTCCCTCCCTTCATTCCGAATTGCAAGAAGTTTCTACTTGTATGGGTAGAAAAGCCTTCATGTGAAAACTTCAAATGTTGGAACATCAGACAAGGAACATGATGCTCAGATTCTTCTTAGCTTCTGTATTTGGGGCTGAGCAGGCATTTAAGACTCTGCCTTAGGACAGGAGTTGATTACCTTCTGGGTCCTTTGATTTTATAATTCCCTTTAAAATACAGCAATGGTTCTCAAAGTTTTTAGCACTGGGACCAACTTTTTAAAATGACCCTCTATCGGGACCCATCTAGTTTTATGAGATACTCAAACATTTATCTTCCTATATTTGCACAAGCTTGCAAACTGCAGGAGCTCAGCTCTTTGAAAGGCAATCAGCAGCTATCTGATTTTTGAATAGCCTCAGGGCTTGTGGCAATTTATCTGATCTTTGCATCACCTGGGACCCGCCAAGTGGGTCCTGTCCCACAGTTTGAGAAACACTGAAACAGAGCATCGTGAAACATTCTACTACTCTGTATTCCTCAAGAACACCGCAATAAACTCTTGTTGAATTTCTTATAGTTATACAATGCCCATTAGGAAAAAAATTGTGCATAGGATCATATAATAGTCTAGGTTCGAATGCGATAACTTTTGGCAGTCTGTACATTGTAAGTTGTAATTACTCATCATTGTAACCACAGCAATTCCTAAAACTTTGTTATACAAAAAAAATCGTTCATTCCCATTTCACACCAATAGGGAGGAGAAGCTTGTTAATCGGTACTTGTAAGGCAGTCATTTTGATATATCTTTTCCTCTTTGTGTGCTGTAAAATGTTCTTTTGCTGAAAACTGCATGCTGAGTGAGTTGTAGTGGCCTTCAGGAAGGTTTTTACAATCTACCAGTTCTCTCTTGACCTCCGAAGAGCCCCAAATGAACTTGGCGCGGTAGGAGTCAAGGTAGCCCAGCCAGCAGTCAGGGTGCTGAATCAAACGGAGTTGGCATACAAACACAGAAAGCAGCCTGCAGCAATCTAACTTTCCGACAGATGTACTAGAGCAGCCAGCTCCTTCAGACTGACTCCTTACAAAACAGTTAAGAAGAAAATGCTGCAAGGGAGAATACTCCGTTCATAAGAAATTCAGGTCCTAGAATAACATGTGTGGGGGCAGCCACCTCTCAGAACAGCAGAATGCTGCACAGCATAGCCAAAGGTTTATGGGGTTCAAATGATGAAATGATTTCATTGCAAATCTCCCAGGAACAGAGTCAGAAATGGCTGAATTTGAAAGGCCTGTGCAGCCTGCCAAGCTGAGTGCTGTGTACTAGCCATGTATTGGAGCCTGGTGGTAGGGTCCACACTATGCAAACAGAGGGTCTCAGGTTTAATCCCTGCCTTCAAAGCATTTCAGGTAACGGGAGTGGGTGGGAGAGACCCTTGTCTGAGTCCCTGGAGAGCCACTCTTGGGCAGAGTTAAGACAAATCAAGTTCTAGGCTTGATGGATTGTGAGCCTGACTGTTTAAAACAGTTTTGCAAGTGGCTTGTCAGGCGCTTTACAACACCCCCCCCCCCATTAATCACTAGTCACAAGCTTGAAGGTTTGAGCCCCTGCTTGGCTGCATTTGGCTTCATGGATCACATGTTCTGCATACTTATTAGGGGTAGCTGTGAGCTAGGATATAGAGAGCCTATCTAATTTGTGCTGTCAGCGCTCTTTCCCCCGCCTGCAATGGCCAAGTTACAAATGGGCTAACAATCACCTCTTGCAACAGCTACAACAACACTGTGATCAAACGTCGGCTTTCTACATAGCACAATGGAAATGCTGCCCCTCTGCCACTTTATCAAGGCGGGGTGGGGTCTCCTTACCTGGTCCGCAAGGCAGGGAAAATAGCAAAGGTGCCTGTTTGGTGCTTGGGCCTTGAGGAGGCGGGGCTAAGGTTGTTTGTAGTGTGCAGCATTCCAATCCTGGGAGGTTTTGTGCTGATCTTTGGAGGTGATAATTTGGCTGAGCCCAGCAGCAATTTCAGATGAGTTGTCAGGAGCAGCCTTTGAAAGCAGCGAGAATCCCGTAACGGTGCCTTAGCACCAGGTGCGGAATTTGCAACAGCCTCACCTAAACACGGAAGGAAGGACAAGAGGGGATCACAGGGGGATGGCGATCCACCTGTGGGCTGGGCTACAGGGAGGTGGGGCGACTCAGGCTTACCTGGGTGGTACTGAACCTCTGGATTCATTCCAACTTCCTGTGAGCAGCTGACACCCTCCCACCCACTCCTTTGAGCAGTCCAGGCTCTGCCGGTCGCCCCCTTTGGGGGGGGGCAGGTAGGAATTTTTCTGTTCACCTGATTGGCCATGGTTGGGCAGTTTTTTCGCCTACCTCGGACTGTGCAGGGGTTTGGGGTTACCTTTGTTGTTTCGTGCTTTTCTTCAATTTAACCAGTCACTTTGTGTTGCAGGGTAGAGCGGGTACGAAGGCTTGAGTAAGTGCGTGGGGGTGCACCCCAGGGCAGCAAGGGCGGGGTTGCCCCAAAGTAACGCCCTACAGCTGCCATCCGGCGCTGTGACCGGTGCGGGGCAGGCATTGACCCTAACCTGGCAGCCAGCGCTAGATGCTATCCAGCTCTGCGCAGGCTTAAGCGGTCTTGCTGTCCTGGCCCCAACAAGGGGCTGATGGTAAAGGCCTGCCCTCCAGCGGCCTTGAGTCTGGGTAGCACCTGCCAGCGTTCAAGCCCGCATGCTGTTAGCTTTAACCTTTGCCGTAAGCTCTGCTGGTCTCCTAACCTTTCTCTTCCTGTGAGTTACATAAATAAAAGTGGCCCTTTCACCCATACTACTGACTTGTGTGTTCAATGGGGAGTGCGTGGGCAAAAGAAATAAGAAGCTAAACCTTCAGGGTAAGCATAGGAGCCAGCCAGTCCTTTAACTACATACAACTCACAAAACCACACAGGGCATGCACAAGCAGACAACTACAGTAAGCTGAGAAAAAGGAATGCCCTCCCTTTCCAACCACCACCCACAAACACAGCACCAATGGTAAGCTTCTGTTTCTCTGGCCCAAGGCCTGAGCTGGAGAAATCTCCAGTACCAGATGTTACTCAGACTCAGAGGAACCTCTGTGATCTCACTGTTCCCCACACGCCATCAAACCCACAGAAACTCTCAGGGTACATGGACCACACTGGGGGTGTTTAAACCCACTCTGGTGGTCCCATCTGGGGTGCCAGGTTTGTTGCGCAAAATCCCTCTGAGGAGAGTCTGTGAAGTGATGAGCACAAGGCGGAAGAGTAAGCACACAAGAGATCTTTGCATCCAGTCTCTTAGCAAGAGACACATTAGAGGCTCTGCAGCAATAACAGGTAGAGGTGCAGTGCTGTTCCAGAGAAGCTTCAAGCGCTGAGACTGACATTTTGACCATCAGTGGGGATGGGGCAGGTGAGTGCAAGGGCATCAGGCCCTGGCTCGGGAGTGTGGAGGCTATGCTGGAAGTATAGTGCTAATGCAGTTGGGATTCAGTTATGCCCCTCTCTGCGTTAAACAATGAAGATCAGACTGGGGTGCTACAAGCATGTTGCCATGGCAACAAACTTGTGTTGAGTTTAGGTCTGGTAAAAGGGGACCCCCATGGCTTACCATGAATGGGAGCTCATGAAAAGCTTTTGGTGCAAAGAATCTCCATGCATTTGTACATTACTTTCCTGTTCGAGAACTGAAAACTGGAGCCCCCCCCCCGGGTATTCTTTAATCCAGTGCTTTGCTAGGAGCATGGGGACAGTTTTACAGAGCTCCCTCACAAGCAGGGTTACTCCAGATATTCCAGGGTAGCTCTGCACACGCGGACCTCCCACCTTCTCCATTAGTGTGAACATGGAACATTGCCCACAAGCACCTATGCTTCAGGGCACACAATGCAATCATGGCACTTATCACAGTGCAGCCATCGAAGAAGCCTGTCAGAATATTCAAGTGGAGTGCCTTCTTCTAACTTTTTCACATTTATATGAATTCATTTTTTTCTATAGACAAATGTGACAAATGTAAACATCAAATTTTGTCTGAGAAACCTTCATCCCATTTTAACAAACCGGCCAGTCAAACTAGGCTGCATGGTTAAAGCGACACCTATTTTATGTGCTAGCCTTTCTAACCTCCTCCAGTCCTGCCTT
This sequence comes from Plestiodon gilberti rubricaudatus, assembly GCA_026170595.1. Classification (NCBI taxonomy): domain Eukaryota; kingdom Metazoa; phylum Chordata; class Lepidosauria; order Squamata; family Scincidae; genus Plestiodon; species Plestiodon gilberti. The sequence goes on from JANXHW010000005.1 coordinate 26,854,130, forward strand.
CAGCTGTTTGTCAGCGCATTTGTCTGCTTCTTGTTCACACACAAATATTTGTTTCATCTTCTCAGGTAATCCTATTCCTAACACACATGTTGTGTCAGGATTTGTATTCAGTCCCTTGCTGCCCCACTGTTTACTGAAGTTCAAAACCTGGGCAAATAGCAATTTGTTTGGGCAGAATTAGTAATACCTTATTTTTGGAGGGCACAAATAACCGTGTAATTATTTTCTGAATTAAGAAATTACCATACCATCTCAGGCTCATTACATGGGCATTTCTTCTCGGGCGATTATATTTGAAGTGCTACAGGCAGAATGGCCACTAGCAAACATAAACATCAGTTTTCCTCAACATCAGAGAAGTAGCAATTAGACACAGTATACTATTATGGGGCTGGAAGTCGTGGATAATCTCAGTAGGTGATAAACTAGCGTGTGTGTAAATATAGCGGAGGCTGGGGCATTACTCTGAGGAGACACCCAGACCCGCTCCTCTCCAGCACTGGATACAGCATGGGCCTGGTGCCCATGCTGCACTGGTGCTGGAGAGTTTTGTGCTGTCTGTTTCGAAATTCACTTTGGGTGAAATTGCAGAGGCAGCTGTAGTGCACATGTACCCCTAGGGAGGAGGAAATTGCTCTTAACTCGTCCTTGCCCCATGTGACCCCTCCCCACGTGAACCTTTGCTTAGCCTTTTTGTTACAAAAGCAAGTACTCAAAAATATGAAAAATATTTGCTCTGTGCTGAAAATTTACCTAGTCATAAGATAATTGCTTCTAAACTGTTAGTCATTCATGACATGATCCTAATTGTGTTATACTTAGGAGAGCATAATGAAACCGGCTTCAGAATTTACCCTGGAGCACTTTTATTACAATATTGGATTGGGAGCTGTAATTTGCATAAATGAAATGGATAAATGAAAAGAGAGGCATTTTTTTCACCACATTTGTCACCAAACCATTTTATCATTTAAGTAATTAACAAGATGTTGAGAATATAATTCACACATTCAATTGAAAATGAATTAATAATGTCCATTTCTCTGTTTGCATGCTACATTTGTTTGCAGAAGGATAACAGTTTTTTTTTTATTTGCATTGGTTGAGAAGTACAGGTGGGTGGGGTAGTTTATGGATCTGCCCAAAAGTCTTATGTGTTGTAACTTAGCATTGTGATTAAAAAAATATATTCTGAATGGAAGGGCTCAATGGAGTGATCAGTTCAAGGACTTACGGACGTTAGTCCTGTTCTATTCAGACATTCTAAAACTGTTCAGTGAATATGGATAGAGAGGCAGTGGGAGTGTGTTGGCTAGCCACACTCCCTGTCTGACTGCAGTCTTGCCATATCCCCGGCTTTCCTCGCATTCAGCACTTCTCTGCAGAGAGAAGCACTGAGCATAGGGAAGATTTCTCCCTGCTTTCAGTGTCTGCCTCTACAGACAAGTGTGAATCATGGGGACAGTTGTTGCTGGGTTTGCTTTTCAGAAGTGACATAACGTGTGAACACAGAAGGAAATCTGATGTGCGCAGGGACTGAGTACAATGGCCGATGGCACAACTCAGTGGATTGGCATATAAGAAAGAGGGAAGCACGGGTAAAAGTACAACAGCAAATAACTTTTGTTGTGGGAATACTAATACAAGAGTAGGGAAGAAAAATCAAAAATGAAAAGTGATGCAATGTATTCACGGGTCAGTCATACCCGTGAAGTGCCGATTGAATGGCATGAGGGTTCGGTGACCCAATTTTTATACCTTAAATTCCCATAGGAATGGATCTATGGTATCTTTTGTGGGGTCAACACATCAAGGAACCTTCTTTTGTGTCCAGATGGGATTTACAGCCCAATCCTGACGAAGATCTGGCTGGCGGTCTCCTTGGGGAAGGAGATACTCGTCTCCTTCCCTGGGTTTAACCAGGGCCAGGCCCTATCGGCCTCCTTGGATTTCCGCCAGCTATTTTGCTGGCGGAAGTAGAGAAGGCCGTGTAAAGGCTCCGGTGCCTGACGGGGGTCAGGATATGTCCGAAGGCCGTCCCCCTCCCCCTCCCGGGCCGCCTGGGCCAATGGCCACCCTACCTGCCCCAGCGATCCAACCCCCCCCCCAGCCGCTGAATTCAGACTTACCTGGGTCCGGCATCGGCAGGGTCCTCCCAGCACCGGAGCTGGGAAGGCCGGCCTTGCGGCAGCCTTACCAGCTCTAGAAGAGGCGCAAACGTGCCTTACAGCACGTTTGTGACTCCTTCCAGCGCCAGAACGCTTGTTCCAGTGTCTCAGTTTTCTTCAGGATTGCTCATCCCAGGTCCTAAATGGGGACTTCGATTGTTTTTCAGTCTACTAAGCGTGTGGCAATGAAGTTTTAGCTAGCCCTGGAAATCAGTGCCACAATTAACAAAGACTCCTTGGTTGAATTTAGCCATGGAGTTGGTGAAGGCAGCTAGGGTTGGAAACCCTTCTTTTGCCTTACTAATGGCTTTGTTGACCCTATCTCAGGAAGCTCCCAGGATGTGACTTTTCTTAACAGGTTCAAATGTGCTATGCAGGCCAGGTGTGGTCCTTCATGACATTTTCCAAGAGATGGAAGCCAGGCCAGGCTTCTCCCAAGCCAGGCAGCTAGAGTGGGGGGGGGCAGGAGGAGGGAGTGACTACTCTGACAAACCAAAGTGTGGCCTTCCTCTCGGCCTGTTTTTTTCTGAGGCCTTTGCTCATCAGTTTAAATCAGTGGCTCCCAAACTGGGAGGCGTGTCTCCCAGGGGAGCTGCAGAAACCAGCCTGGGGAGCCGCAGAGTGCCATTGAATCATCTTGGAATACAATGCAATGCCAATTGGAAGGCATCAGCATAATATAAGATTGGAAGGCATCAGCATAAATGGGGAACCATGACCAATGGTCACCAATGGTCAAGGGAGCTGCAGGTCAAAAACGTTTGGGAGACACTAATTTAAATTAAAAGTCACAGCCAGTTCCCTGGTTAATGCAGGCAGGCAAGTGCTACATATACAGCACATGTGTAAAAACATGTCACAAATCACACATCCAAACAAGGGGAGGGGGAAGGGTTGTCAGGCAACATAATGAGAGATGTCATTCTGGAGCACATCGGCACCAGAGAGCATGGCTAGCCAGCAAACCCTGATCCCCTGTTCTATGCATTTTTATGAATATCTGAAGAAGTCATTGCCTAGAGAGCCATTGCCATGACTGTCTAAAAGCTCATTGTCATGTTTTAAATGTTCAGTTCAAACATAAGGAGATGCTCAGAAGTCATACAATATTTATGTAGAAAATGAAATACATGTTGAAGGAACATCTGCTCTCTAATGATGGTATAGTCTGAGTCAAGGCTTAGTCTGAGATATGATTTAGCCCTGGAACAATAAGATAGGAGTAAGCATGTCTCTGTGCACACAGAGGATTATTTGCCTCTCCACAAAGGACTGTTGCACAGTTTCAACTAAGGTCTGCCCCAGCTGCATTTTTTATCATGCATGCAACACTCCTGTGAGTTGTGATGTCTTGCCCTCACTTTATGTGTATCTCAGTTTGATGGCTCGGACTGCTGTGGTAAGGTCCATGTAGAGCAGGTTGTGAGGGAGGGAAGGTGGAAGAGAGAGCAGTGCTGTGGAGGACCGTTGTGTTACTCTCTGTCCCCACCTCTGCAGATACACTGAAAAAGTACAGAGCCAAGCAATTATATGCTTCTATGAAGCTGCCTTTTTTTGAGTGAGATCACACAATTGTGTATCTGAAGGAAAGGGCTTAAAATATGTGAAATAGTTCATTTTAAACTTCTCAAGATGTCATTGGTAGGGAGAAGCAAGACCTGTATGTACTTATCAAAGTGATATCACATACACAGTACAACAGCCAAGCAAGCTGAAGTGGGAAGAGGAAGGAAGGAAATCACATTTTCTCTATTTCCAAGTTCTTATAACAACTGTGCCATCGGTGTTGCATCATCTGTCGTCATTTTGTGTCATTCTAACCCTGTACAGAGAAGGGAATCTATACTCTTGCAACTTGAAGCCAAGCAACATCTTCATAGAACTGCAAGTCAGCTTGCACTCCCGCTTGCAATAAAAACTTCATAATATATCAATAGATGGCAGTAGCTGAATTCTCAAAAAAAAGAGACATTGTGAAAACCTCTAGCTTTCTTTTGCAGACCAAACAGATGCTCCTTTTGCACTTAAAAAATAATTTATGTGCTATCATAAGCCAAGGTCAGTGTATGATTTCCCTTATTTCTTTCCTTCTGAAACCTCTTTTCATCAAGTTTCATAATACAGCACCAATTGTGCTGCAAGTTATAACCCTCAGGACACCACAAGCTCAGACAAAGGTCAGCTACATTATACGCATATCTTTTAGGCACAGAGAGTTCCAGACCAGGATCCTCATTGGAAAGACGTGCTGATGTTTGCCAAAACAAATTGCAAATGACCCAAACATTGTTTTGTGTTTGAAGAGGAGATATAAGTCCGAGTATTACAGAGAACAGCGAGAATTTTATTTTTTTCAAACTATACAACTCTGTTGAAAGAAAGTGCATTGTTACTGTACACTACTGGCCAGAACAAATTTCGATTCATTAATTTAAAGAAATGATGCCAGTGAAACAAATTATGCTTTTAAAAAAGTTCACAAAACAAAAGTGAATTTCTGTTTAACTGACATTGAGGGCTGCATCACACAAGAAAGGTGGGAAGATGCTGGCTTGTACCAAATTCCAGAACCAGTTGTTGTTTGCATGCATCAGCATAAGATACACTCAGCCAAGATTTGGCCTCTTTGGTACATCACAGCAAACTAGGGGTGTTACCAAAGTGCATAGTTAGTTGCTTTGGGATACAGATGTGTCCAGTTTGTAATTCCTGAATGTCTTACCAGTCAAACATCATTTTCCCTACAAGATCTTCTCTGATTCAGAATGTAAAACAAGTTTCTGAAGATGCGACTTCAGCTAGACCAGGCTGCTTTGTTGATCCCGGTGAAAAATGTTCCTTAAAGTGCCTCTTAATTTTCCATGAAACTCTTTTGCTGAACCTCTCATAAATCTCTGTAAAACTGCCGGAACTACAAATTACATATAGCTTAATCCTGCCCTTCCTCCAAGGAGCTCAAGGTCTTGTACATGGTTCTTGCCCCTCTCCATTTTGTCTTCACAGCAACCCTGCAAGAAGTTTAGGTCAAAGGGTTCTCCACACATTTCATTGTACCCAGTTACAGGGCATTTCAACTGCTAACTGGGCAAAGAGGCAAGCTGTGGTCCTTTTTTATTTAGCAGGGAGAAGGAAACCTCATGATTTTTTTTTTAGTTCGTCAGGATGGAGATGTGTCAGAAATATTTCCTTCTGCAACTGTACCATAGTGCGCTAGGTAATGGCGCATACCATCTGTGTGCTGGCATGAGCCCCCCCCCCAACTCACGAAAGCCTGGAGACTGTACTTGCACACCACCGGAGCCCCCAGCCACCACTGAAGGAGTCTCCAGGCTTTCGTGCTGGTGGCTCCACTGCACACATCACCCCAGCCACAGTGGGTCTTCCACTGACGGAACGCTCATTCCGTCAGTGGAAGGCGCCCATAGGGTTTGGCTGTAGGAAAGGGAATCAAAGAAGAACCTCCTGGAAATTGATGGCTCGGTTGTTAAGCACCTCCTAGGGGACTCATTCAGCTCTGCCTGGCCTGACTCATCAGGAAATTGGAGCAGCAGCAATGGGAACAAACTGCCAACAAGGAGCAACTGTACAATGTTTTAATTTGGACCTGTTTAATAGGGCAGGTGAATAAGGAGAAAAGGACCTGTTACGGCTGAGGCTGCTACCTCCCTTCTAGGTTTCTACCACTTTGCTTATACTATATATTTTTTCTGCATATGTAAATTATAGCCTATAATGCCTATGATGCTCATTTGTATTACAAATGTCTTGAAGCTGAATGGCACAATCAAGAGGATCAAATCTCTTCAGAGTGCATGGGGATTATTTAAAACCATAATAATAGAAGCTCAACTAGAATGTATTTTGCCAAGTAGGAAAGACATCACCAGGACTAGGAGGATGCCAGCATGGCTTACCAGTGGAGTCAAGGAAGTTGTAAAAGGCAAGAAAGCCTTTAGAAAATGGAAATCTTGCTCAAATGAGAACAAAGAGGAACAACAAACGCTGACAAAAGACATGTAAGATGACAATAAGGGATGTGAAAAAGGAATATGAGGAGTGCATGACTAAAAACATAAAGGGAAAATAATACAAACATGTTTAAATACATCAGAAGCAAGAAACTTGCCAGGAAGGCATTTGGACAGTTAGATCATGAGAACAAAAGGAAACGTAAGAGGATATTGAGACTGCAGGGAAGCAGAATGAATTCTTTTCATCTGTCTTCACTAGAGAAGACATAGGACAGATACCCATGCCTGAAACAAGATGCTGGACCAGAATGGCCTTTGGTCTGATCCAGCAGGGCTTTCCGATTGTATGTTATGTTCTTAAAGCCTCAGGTATGAAGAAGACTCTGGGCAACCTCCAGGCTTGGGGTGTAGTGGTGTGCTGTCATCAGTGGCTTCTTTTATGAACAGGAAGGTTGTGCTCATGCAAGAACCCTTGTGCAAACAGAACTTTCTTTGTGTTCATGGAATGTGCTTCTGACAATGTGCATGTTTGTTCAGATGGTTCCCTCTGAGAATGGGGTCACCTGATCAGAGCAATACAAACATTTATTTACCTTTTTTGGGGGGCCATACCTCAAGGGCATAACCTTTCAATCACTACAGCACGGTTAGAGTAAATTGTGCTGAGAAATGACTTGCTTGAGATCTCCGATGAGCTTCTCAAGAAACCTGGATGTCCTATATTGAAGCACAGCATGCTATTCATTGCACCCCATTGGCTCTCACAAAAACATCATGTCTGCTTGTTCTGTCCTCAATAGAAAGTGAAGGGTTGCTTTTCAATATGTTGCACTGTGGCTAGAAAGTAGGCAACCACAGATGTGCATACAGAGCAAATCTCATTGGCTATCCACTACATTAATTTTAGTGCCAAAACAAAACGTTACAGTTTTTAGATCTCAAAAGTCAGATTTCAGTGTTGCAACTCAGCTTCAAATATTCACTGAATCTTTGTAATCTGGAGAATATTTACCCTCAAAATTCACAGAGGAGCATCTTAAAGAGGTTCTTTGGGGACAAATTCATTTCAATTCTAATTTATTGCAAGGTTAGTTAGTAAAGTAACTAAAATCTGATGCTGTATGCACATCAGAGTTGACAGCACCAGTTGATATGCATGCATATCTATAATGCAACGCTAAAAATAAATTTGCAATTTCCAGCCTATCTTTGCTTTCCTCTTGCCATACAAGAAAAAAAGTCAATATAAATATAGATGAAACACAGATTGATTAGAAGATATTGTTGCAAGGTCATTATAGAAAACCCTTTCACAAACGTTCATTCACTCAATAGGTTCTGCAATCAGGACTGTATGCTCTTGAGGATGGAGGGCGGATTCATCCACCCATCCTAATAGCGAGCTGTAACATTCCTTTTGTCCACTTAGTCCTTTCAGATGTCGAATGTAATAGCAGTGTTTTTATAGGGAAGCAGTTCTTTCAATGGGAGAAACCCAGGCTTTAAAGATGAGTCTGTCGTCCCTTTCATTGCCGTTTGGCAATACATTGAACTTATATTGTTTCATGAAAGATCGAAGCCATGGATCCAGTTTTCATTTTATTTGTACGGTTCTTTGAAGAAAATATCACAGCATTTTCTTATCAGTCCACATTGCCATCTCTTCTATATGGCCATGATGCGGATGCAATAGCTGCCCAGATGTGTGTTCCTACACAGTTCAAAATGTAAAAAGAGCTGGATCAGGTCAAATATATATTTAGTCTATTTATGGCACAATCCTACTCAAAGCCCTGCACTGCGATCTAGCTGCATTGGGGCACGCTCCACTGGGGCAGCCCACCCCCCTCCTGGGCCTAATCCACCCTCCCAAAGCTCTGAAACACCCCAGCCCATCCCTGTTCCACCCTCACCTCCCTGCCGCCTGGTGTGGAGCTTACCTGCCCCAGCAGGTGCTGCTCCTGTGTTGGCGGAAGCTTGCCAGTGCTGGCCTCTCAGTGCTGGCAGTGCAGCGGGACTAGCCTCCATGCCAGCGCAACGTACTTTATGGCATGTTTGTGACAGCGTAGAGCCTATTAGCGTCAGTGGAGGCCGGTTTAGGATTGAGTCATTTTACTAACTACAATTTTATCCCACTCTTCCTCAAAAGAGTTCAGGACAGAATACATACGTAGTTTTCCCTGTTGCCCACCCACCTCCATTTTATCCTTACAACTACACTGTGAGGTACGTTGGGCCAACACACTCCCTCAGCCAAACGTCACCCAGTGAGCATCATGACTGAGTGGGAGTTTGGCATGGGGAGGACTACCCAGAGCAACAAGAGGGAAAGAGGACATGGAGTCCGGAGTGCTGATGGTCTCATTGCCTCTAAAGCTGGTTTTTGGGTTTTTTTGCTGTTGCTATTCAATAACTGTAGAATAGGTTGCTCTGTTTTTATGTTTTTATCAGCTGCTGCTGTTTTTATTGTTGTTATTTAATCACCAGCTGCCATTCCAAAACCTGTGTGAAGCCTCAATCTAGTAATCAAGATTCAAGAAACACCATTATGGCTGTGTATGTGTGTGAGTTTTAAAAGGACATATAGCATTGGCATGATAGTGCTTGAGTTAACCTAAGAGCACAATTCTATCCTCCCCCCCCCCACTGGTGCAGCCTCACCAGAAAGGTGCACGGGGGGGGGCAGATTGGGAGGCTTCGGAGGGGAAAGGAGATTTAAATCCTCTTACCCCCCCCCCCATAAGCCTCCCGCTCCTCAATGGGTAGCTGGCACAAGTCCAAGGAGAGAGAGGCTGCCAAAAAAGAAGATAGGATCTGGCACGTGCCATCACCACTGGATCCACCCCCTCCGCCCCCCTCCCCACTCCGTTTTGCCCCCTCTTCACCCCGCCACTGCATGACCCGCTCTGGCAGGCACAACCTGTTCTTGCAGCAGCTCTCCCAAAATAGCCATCCAAGGAGTGCTCTGCGCTCCATTGCAGCCATTTTGCAACTCAGTTCCACTGTCGCAAAGCTCTATGACCACTAGCCCAGTCTGGCATAGGATTAGGCCGTAGTTCAAGTAACATGAGACTATTCATATATTTAGAAGTGCCAAGTGATTTGCTTTTCTCTGTCATGTGTTGATAGGCTCACTTGCTTGAGCCATCTTCCTTTAGTTCAAAGAACATTGGCTCTCTGCTCCATACCCCTTATATTTTGGGTTACCTGGTGGAAGGATGCTCCTGCTCCCGCTATATGCCTGCCTATATATGACTATATACAGTATATGCCTATATGACTATATGTATATAGCCACCTTGAGTGCCCTTGCTGGGAGAAAGGCGGGGTATAAATTATTTAAATAAATAAATAAATTAAATATATGCCTATATAGACTAGACTATATGCCTGCCTGATCTATTCAGACTATACTATCACATCTGCATGCTCCCCTAACCATGAGCCACCGTTCTCCTACACATAGCCGAGAACTTTATGGTACAGCTTAGCCTCAAGGTTTCGATGCATGTTATTGGTGGGAAGAATCTCCGAAGAGGTACATTTCCCACTGACTTCAATTTCCACTGAACAAAGAGTGTTTCTCTTAATTGTCACACTTTATTAACTCACAGAAGAACATTTGTACATGAAGTGTAATTTAGATAGTCACTGCTAATAATTAGGAGGGAAAGAAACAATGCTCTTTATAGTCAGCACTTTCTGTTTAAATACTGAAGATTACAAGGATGCATACTAACAAGCAAAGAGTAGTTATTTTAAGCATGCTTTAAATTTATGGCACGCTGAAGCTAATTGACAATGCAATTGCCAAGAAAGTGCTTCACACATCAAAAATTAATGGCTAGCAAGTTCAGTTTTGATTGTGATGATCAGAAGAATTTGCTTTGCGCCACGTTGGAGTGATTCCAACAGAGAGCGGTATATTTTAAACAACTGTAGGTTCTGGGTCTTGCTCCAACCGAGTTGGGATGCCTATATTGCTGGGGAATAATTGGCCAGATACACTGTTTGATACAGAGAACTTGTGCCCACAGGAAACAATATTTCAGGATGCCCTGGTAAATAGTCCTAATTTCTGCTTGGAGCCCCTGCAGTAGAGGTTGAATAGTGAGCCTTCTGCCATAGACCCATGCTAGGGCTTGAGGCTGGAGGAAAATATGACTCTGAAAATCAGGTGGAAGAACCTGGTTGCAGCTTGTTTGACACCTAAGTAGACATGCTCTTGAAACCTCTGCTAGGTAAAGTTAAGAACAAATGTTAAGGTTGGCTCAGAGTCAATTGCTTAAAAAACTCTCATATGCTCACTTAGACTACAATCAACAATGGTTCACACTCTCTTGAATATATTCTACCAACAACAACTCAAATCTTCATTGCATGATCAATGGCTAAAGTAGCATAGTGGCTAAAAGACTGAGCTATGATTCAAGATTTCCCTGCCAACCATTTACCTGCTCCAAATGATCCCAGGTGATATGCTCCCCATACAGGCATTCAAATGGGAACAGAGGAGATCTTAGTTGAGACTTTTTGCTGAGCCTGGGGACTCACTGTCGGGTCATAGACAAGTCACCACTCTGCAGTTTCGTCTGAAAAAATGAAAAGAGTGTACAGTATACACTCTAACAGCACAGCCCTATCAAATACACACACACACCGCCAATGCAGCAGCACCATCGGAGCGCATGCTGCCTCCTCCAGAGGCGGCAGTCCCAGTGGTAGGAGGACTTTTGTTCCCTTGCTGGGGGGTAGCTACCGCCTACATGGGTCTATTCAGTCCTGCTCCAGCTATTTAGCTGGTGCAAGTCCAAGTGAATCTGGGAAGGCAGATCGAGGCCGGGAAGGGGAATAAGCTATTGGCAGTGGCGCTGCCACCGATACCACCCCCTTCCTGGCCTCAATCTACCCTCCTCTCCACACTAATATCCCCATTCCTCCCTCTCCCCACCCTATTCCACCCACCCTCCACCTCCCTACTGCTCCCGACAATGACTTACCAGGGGGATGTGGATGGGCTACCGCTTGCGGCGGTGGCTCAGCTATGCAAAATGGCATGTCACATTTTGAAACAGCCATAATGGACCTTACGCTAGTTCCGGCATCATAAGACCCAGTTAGGATTGGGCCGTAAGATAGACATTCTTATAATGGAACATTCACGTCTAGTGGTTTTCAGGAGCTGTTTTTATTTTACTGTATTTCATTTCATTTTTTTTTTTCCATCATGGAAGTGAAGGAAATATTTGAAGTTGCCCTTGATGCCTCCCTGTCAGGAGAAATTAAACGTCAGAATCTTGTTAATAGATTACTGTTAAATCCTGTTAACCGTTAAATCCTGTTAACAGTTTGCTAGTGATTCACTAGTGTTGGTGATTCACTAGTGATTCACCAGTGATGCTAGTAACTCTGGTAAGAAACACTACGTGTTAATGTCCTGTAGTTGTTGAGAAAACTAACTTTTGAGTCAGTGTTGGGGACCCGATTCATCCGACATACCTCCCTGGGGCTCCTTGGGAGCCAGGGCGACGATTACCCATGACAACGATGCTCGCTCTGGTGAGCTGGCCTGCCCAAGGCCATCCAGCCCAATGATCAGGGTCCGGCGCCAACTATGCGTTCCTCGTCAGAACTGCCGGGAGGGGGACGACCCACTGAGGTTGGGGCAGAAGCCTGGTGAAGGCTCTGAGCCGTGCCCCCAGCATCTGTTTGTCTTGTGACTTGACTAGGCAGCTCAGCATTTACCAGTTAGTAGGCTTAACAGACAATTTGCTTTAAAGTACAAATTAAGCACAGTACTGAAACCGTATCACTTTGTGTACAGATAGCAGATAACACATGTGTCCCAAAACAGATAACCACTTTGTGAAAAGCTGCCAGTCGTATTTACCTTGTACCATCCTTGCTTCAGAACTCAGGAGAAAATACACCTGATATTATGGAGTGTTAATTACCCTTGTACCCCCCAATAAACACGCCAGACAGGTGCTTGGGATATAGGGTTGCTTTATTAACTAACGGAAACACAACTGCAGCAGGGCTCTAACAATAAAACCACCCCCCCTTTGGCATGCAGGCAGCTAGGCTGGGGGAAACGGTCCTAGCCGTCTGCCTCCCCCAAGATGTACGCGGGCATGAGCCATCCTGGCTCCAGGCGCACTCAGTCCACGACCAAGCTGCCTATCCCAGCCAACCCCCAAAGTGGCTGAGGCAGCTGAACAGTTCTGACCAGCCTCAGGACACTCCTTAAGGTGATCATTGCAAATCCAGCCTGGGGGTTGCCAGCCTGCCTCACCGATCCGTTTCAGCATCGTCTGAGCGGTCCTGGGTCACCCCCAGACCTTGCTTACCTCAGGATGGATGCCAACTAAGCCCTCCCTAGCTACCCTTCCTGCATGTCCCTTGCCACATGGGGGGGGGTCTGCCCACCGCCCAACTATGCGAAAAAGTGTGAATGCCCTGCTGCAGGTCGGCCAAAAACAGGTTGGCACTGGCCATGGACAGGTGGACCCCATCACTGCAGAACAGGCACAAATTTAATTTCTTTCGAGTGATATCCACTCGGCGGGGGTTCAAAGCCCCCCGCCAAACCCTCCTGGGAAGAAGGCAGGACCATAGGATGGCTATCCCTGGCAGCCATTGCCTAATCTGGGCAAGATCACTAAGGACCTGTAGCCTCAAGGACACACTGGTCCCCTGACACAGGCCATTCTCCCCTAGATGAATAACGAGTACCTGAGGCGGCGGGTTAACCGCTAGAAATTCCCTGAGCAAGGGGAGCCCCAGAGCATCCCTCACTTGGAGGCCCAACAAAGTCTTGCCACGTCGGCGAGTCCCAACTGCGAGCCGAAGTGTGACGCGACGGCTCGCTTCCTGGCCCAAAAAACGATTGAATGACCGCAAATGAGCACAGTTGCAGGTTGGGCATCAAATGGACCTGGAAAAGAAAAAAATATTAAACCGAAACCATAACATTGCTAAAGACACATCCTATATGTCTTAAATGCCACACACAAAAAAACCTAACTGAGCCTAATGCCCTACTGCTAACACCCCCACGGGGTGGCAAAAGTGACCCATGGCCACAAACATCGCCCCACGGGCTGCATTGTAGGAAGAAGGCCCATGGCCTTGAGCTATAACGAGGCCAACAGGCCAACTTACCTGCAACGAGCAGACCATTAAAACCTCTGAATGTAGCCTTTAAAGGCTGCAGAACACCATCTCCCGATGCGCTGCACCACAGTGGAAGACAATCCGGCCTGGGCAGCCACCGATGCCGCACCAATTCGGAATGAGTGCAGGCCATAGTCAGCAGAGGAGAAGCCAATAACTAATAGTGCCCTGTGAAAAACAGCTCGGAACTGAAATAAAGACAAGGGGGACCCATCGCGGTGGTGGAAAAGGGGGCCATCCTGATTCCCCCGCAAAAAGAGGTAGTTTTCAAGGGCAGTGACAGGACAAAGTGGTAAGCCTGGTACTCTCCTCAACTGGATAAGTTGACCCCATCTTGGACTTGCGAAGCCGAATGACAGCCATGGTGAGGGAAACTTTCGCATCACCCAGCTGTAGAGCTCCTTTTGAGGCATCTGTTTTAGAGGTGCACAGCACCTCAGCAGGACGAAATGCCCCAAAGAACAAGACCGGAGAAGCCGTCCTGAAAAAGATAGCTTAGTAAGGAGAGGTACAGATGCTGCTATAAGCATTCATTACATGCTCAAGCATCTCAGGAGTCACAGGCTTCCTGGTGTCGGCAGCGGGGGGACAACGCCTACGGAAACCTTCCAACATTTTTTAGACATGGAATTCCGAGGTGTAGTCTTGAAAACCACAAGCCTTAGAGAAAAAGGCAAGGGCTGATAGGTAAACTTCCCTTCCCTCCTACAGGTATTTGGGCCTCCGGCTTGCCGGAGGCGCGAGCCTTCGGCGCGAGCCGAAGGGCGAGAGCCAAAGGGCTCTTGGCCCTTGGCTCTTAGCCCGTGGATCGTAGCCCTGAGGATACCTGCACACCAAGGACATTTATTCTCCGACTCTGTTCCCTTGTGGAATTTCTCATCTTCTGCTGGAGCATCTATCTTTATCTGGTTGTGGATTGGCAGTGGCATGAAATGCGTATGTGCCCTGGAGAAGAGACTTACCTCCTTACTTGGATGTTCTGGGTTTGGAGGTTATTATCCTGGGGTTTTTATCATCTGCAGCATCAGAGGGGATTATCCTCTGAGCAACAAGGAGAGGGCCCTGTTCTTCTCAGTTTCTGTAACCCTGGTGAGAGTGGGGTGAGGAGTAGTGGGAGGTATAGGGGGCAGCGGGACTCCTTCTGGACTTGGGGTTGGTGAGAGCGCCTCTTGTCTGGGTGATTTCCTGGTTGTTTTTCCCTACCCCTTAAACTGCTATAGAGACACTGGAGGCAGTGTTACTGTCTTGTGTTGGGGTTATATTTGTTTAAGTGTGTGTTTGTGTTGTGTGAGCCCTTTCCGGGAAGATGTGTTGGGATGTTCAAGGGAGTAGTGGCGCCACCATAAAAAGTGTAACGGGCCGAGGGCGATATGGCGGTGGGGGCTGGCCTGGCCGTTCCAGGAGAAGGTGGGATGGTCATAGGCAGACCATCCCTCTTTCTAGGCCTTCCCCCAACCCCGGAGCCTGGGGAGCGCCTGGGAGAAACCCCTGTGGCCTTAAACTGCTGCTATTAAATGCCAGGTCGGTTAATAACAAGATCTCCCTCATTCGGGATTTAATCCTGGAGGAGGGTGCCGACCTGGCTTGCATCACGGAGACCTGGTTGGATGCAGCTTGGGGTGTGAACCTTTCCCAGCTGTGTCCTCCGGGATACCGGGTGATGCAGCAGCCACGGCTACAGGGGCGAGGGGGTGGTGTTGCTGTGGTCTATCGAGATTACATCTCCCTCACCGGATACCCTGTCCCACAGTGTACTGGGTTTGAGTGTCTCCGCATCGTGCTACAGGGGCGAGACAGGATGGGATTGCTGTTGGTGTACCGTCCACCTGGTTGCCCATCGGCTTCCCTACCTGAGCTGACCAGGGTGATCTCGGCGGTGGCACTGGAGTCCCCCCGCCTGTTAGTGCTGGGGGACTTCAATGTTCATGCCGAGGCCCCTGTGACAGCGGCGGCTCAGGACTTCATGGCCGCCATGGCGACCATGGGCCTGTCTCAATGGATCAAGGACCCAACGCATGGTGCGGGGCACACATTGGACTTGGTGTTCACTGGTGGGTATGGGGATGGTGATCTGCCCATGGAGGAGATTAAGATCACTCCTCTGTCTTGGACGGATCACTATCTGGTGAGTTTTAGACTGGCAACGTTTAATCACCCCTGCAGAGCTGGGAGACTGAATTGTATGGTCCGCCCTCGGAGACTGATGGATCCGGATGGTTTCCTGAGGGCTCTGGGGGAATTCCCAGCTTCCCGAGTCAGTGATTCATCTGATGCTCTGGCTGCCCTGTGGTATGGGGAGGCAGCTAGAGCCTTGGATCAGATCGCTCCCGAACGGCCACGGCCTTGTCGTCGAGCCAAGGCGGCTCCTTGGTTTACTGAGGAGCTGCAGGCAATGAAACGACTGGGCAGACGCCTAGAGCGACGGTGGAGGAAAACCTGTGATGAATCTGATCGAACATGGGCTAGAGCCCATTTCAGGGCCTACTCCGTGGCGGTGATGGCAGCGAAGAAGGCGTTTTTCTCTGCCACCATTGCGTCTGCGAGTAGCCGGCCAGCGGAGCTCTTTCGAGTTGTCCGGGATCTGCTCCACTCGGCTCCTGTAGCAAGTGAGTTGGAGTGTTCGACGGACCGCTGCAATGAGATCGCACGGCACTTCGCAGATAAAATCGCTCAGATTCGCCACGACTTGGACTCTGGTTTAACAATTCCAGAAGTTGTCCCTATGGCATCTGTCAATTCCATCGTTTTGGATTCTTTTCACCTTATACAGCCTGAGGATGTGGATAGGGTCCTCTGTAGTTTGAGATCGTCTTCCTGCCCGCTTGACCCTTGCCCAGCTTGGCTATTACGATCTGCGCGGGTTGGGCTGGCCGACTGGTTGGAACCTATTGTGAATTCATCATTGCGGGAGGGAGTGATGCCTAGCATCCTGAAGACTGCAATTGTGCGTCCCCTCCTGAAAAATCCATCTTTGGATTCCTCCAATTTAAATAACTATCGGCCAGTTTCCAATCTGCCTTTTTTGGGTAAGGTGATTGAGCGGGTGGTGGCGTCTCAGCTCCAGGGACTAGATGAAACGGAGTATCTGGACCCTTTTCAGTCTGGCTTCAGGCGGGGCTTTGGGACGGAGACAGCCTTGGTCGCCCTGCTGGATGATCTTCGCCGAGGACTGGACAGGGGGAGTGCATCCATGCTGCTGATCCTTTTGGACCTCTCGGCGGCTTTCGATACCATCGACCATGGTATCCTTCTGGGCCGGCTGGCCGAGTTGGGACTAGGGGGCACTGCCTTGCAGTGGTTCCGTTCCTACTTGGCTGACAGGTCCCAGATGGTGATGCTGGGAGATGCCTGTTCGGCGCCCTGCCCTTTACAGTGTGGGGTGCCACAGGGTTCTATTCTGTCTCCCATGCTTTTCAACATCTACATGAAACCATTGGGAGAGATCATCCGGGGATTTGGAGTTGGGTGTCACCAATATGCTGATGACACCCAACTCTATCTCTCCTTGCCATCTCGCTCCAGGGAGGCTGTGGAAGTCCTAGAGCACTGCCTGGAGGCGGTTGGGGTCTGGATGAGGGCTAATAGGTTGAAATTGA
This sequence comes from Plestiodon gilberti rubricaudatus, assembly GCA_026170595.1. NCBI lineage: Eukaryota > Metazoa > Chordata > Lepidosauria > Squamata > Scincidae > Plestiodon > Plestiodon gilberti. The sequence goes on from JANXHW010000005.1 coordinate 26,871,041, forward strand.
ATCCAGAAAAGACAGAGGTCCTACTGGTCAGGAAAGCTTCGATGCAGGTACTGAGTCATCTGCCCGTTCTGAATGGGGTTGCACTCCCCCTGCAGGAACAGCTGCGCAGCTTGGGAGTACTTCTGGATTCACAGCTCTCCCTGGAAAGCCAGGTGGCGGCTGTGGCCAGGGGTGCGTTTGCCCAGCTTCAGCTGGTGCGCTAGCTGCGGCTGTACTTGAGTCGATCAGACCTGACCACGGTGGTCCACGCCTTAGTGACTTCAAGACTGGATTACTGCAACGCGCTCTACGTGGGGCTGCCCTTGAAGACGGTTCGGAAGCTGCAATTAGTGCAGAATGCGGCGGCCCGGATGGTAGCTGGAGCTAGGCGGTTTGACTCTGTTGAGCCGCTGCTTCAGCGGCTGCACTGGCTGCCCATTCGTTTCCGAGCCCAATTCAAGGTGCTGGTAATGACCTTTAAAGCCCTTCACGGTTTGGGTCCAGGATATCTGAGGGACCGCCTTCTCCCATACATTCCGGCCCGCTCTCTTAGGTCATCTGAGGGGGCTCTCCTGCGTGTACCACCTCTATCGCACGTTAGGGGAGTGGCAACACGTGGGCGAGCCTTCTCTGCTGTGGCGCCACAACTGTGGAACTCCCTGCCAGGGGATCTGAGAACCACCCCCTCCCTCATGACTTTTCGGCGAGGGCTCAAAACATTTTTGTTTCGTCTCGCGTTTGGGTGATGGGTTGTAGCCTGCCTCCTATGTCTCAAGATGCTCTGCCATGCTGCTTTTGTGCTCCCTACTGTTGCCCCCCCCCAGTGGTTTTTATTGATATTATTGTTTTTATTGTTTTTAAATGTATTTAAACTTTCTGTATTTTAAACTGTTTTTAATTTTTGTTGTAAGCCGCCTTGGGCATTTGCCTCGGCATGGGATAAGGCGGGCTATAAATTTTTTAAATAAATAAATAAATAAATAAACCTTTAGAGAATGGACCGATAGGTGGAGCATAAACAGCGTAATATGCTCCAGGGGAATGGGCCAGATCTCGCCTAAAGCCTCCGACTGCCGAAAAAAACTGGAAAGCCTGGATCTTACCCCTGTAGCTGCGGCACGTAATGGGTGCTATAGCCGACCAAATGGCATCGCAGACTCTGGTAAATCGAGGGTCCAGAGCCACTCCAGCATGGGGTTCGGTTCCAGTCGAAAGAAAAGAATGCTCCTCCTGAAAACGAGAATGCTAATACCTTCCACATAGTGAGATCCGCACGCATGGAGCTGGTAACCTTAACACGGTGATGCCGCATTTTTAAACCTGCCATTGCATCACAGAGCCTTCGAAGAAAGGCCCGTCCTGGGGCAACAACCCGGCAAGCGAAATTCAGGTGACGAACCAACACCTGAAGTTCACGGAGCGTCAACCTGGAGGCGGAAATAGCAGTGTCAAGCAGATCAGCCAATGTAGACAACTTGTCCTTCGGCAAACGTGAACAGGCAGCAATGGAATCGAGCTCAACACCCAAAAAGGTGAGTGTCGTGACTGGACCTTCAGTCTTTTCAGCCGCCAATGGAACCCCAATCTCATTGCACAGCGAAAAGAACTCATTCATAAGGATCTCACAATCAGCGGAACCAGCCGGGCCAATAAAAAGAAAATCATCAAGATAATGGATAACAGTATCCATACCAGTTCTGACACGAAGTGCCCACTGTAAAAAGGAACTAAAGGCCTGAAATGCAAAACAGCAATTTGCGCATCCCGTAGGGAGGACCCGGTCAACATAAATGTGGTCTTCAAATTGAAAACCCAAGAGGCAAAAACCACCGGGGTGAATGGGAAGGAGCCTAAAGGCAGATTGAATGTCCGCCTTACCCAACAAGGTGCCTTTGCCACAACGGCGCAACAAAGCCACAGCATGATCCAAAGATGCATACCTGACTGTGCAAAACTCACGAGGTATACCATCATTCACCGATGACCCTCTAGGGTAGGACGGATGGTGAATTAAGCGAAATTCACCAGGAGGACTGCGCTGATGATATCGAGTCATCAGCCTCTGGTGAGTATTCAAACATTTGTCTGTAGCACTGTTAGAACTATATTTCTATCACTCTTCTTAGCACCTGGCATGCTGAGGGGAGACGTTCGGGGGGGGGGGAGCAGGAAACGTTAAAGAGGTTTTGAAATTGGCAGGAGGGAGCCAGGACAGAGGAGAGTATAGTCCTCTCTGGCTGGGATTTTGATCTGAGCCAGAGAAGAACATTCAGGATTGTAACACTTTCCTTATATGGAGATGAGAATTCTGAGCTCAGCGAGGTTCACATTCCGAGACAGGAAGTATTGATTAGTGGCCTCACTGGCTAGAGCGAAATCCTGAATCAGCTCGCAATGTTGCTCTGGGGCAGTCACCATACTCCGTTCTAAAGAACCCGGTGCAGTCGTTGATTCCCCAAGTCTGTGTGTAGCTTTGTTTAAAACATTTTTTGTCTTCTAGCTTGTTCCTTTATGCAAGTCGGAAAGACATAACTCTAAGTAAGAAAAGGTCAAAGAGACATAGGCTTACTAGACTGACTGGCCAGAGGGATGAGGTGAGCCAGGTTGTATACTGAGCATGCATTTCCAGAAAACAGTCCTTTGGAATAATAGAATTGGCTCGTTTATGGCTTTCTATTTATCTAGTTTTCCACAGGAGTGGGGACAGGAACAAAATAACCCTTAAATCTTTAATGACAGCTGAATGCATTTTGAATTAAGTGAGAAAGATGTAAGGCACATATGTTCATTTTCCCAAAGTACAGCAAAGCTCAAAAAGTCCTTCGAATAATTAAACTGTCTGTACCTCCCTGAGCCAAAGCTTTCCCTTCATCAATTCCTATGCTATATTATCATTAGTTATATTAGACACAGGCAGTGATTTATAAGGCACAAAGGGCAAATGTTTGGAAAAACTGAACATGCTGCAGACCTGTGATCTTTTGTGGTGAGGTAATGAGAATTCTTTTATTACTGAGGTAAAAATGGCAAACATTATGATTTAATACTATGGAGGGTGTTTTATAACCATACATCATTCTTTGAATCCACCAAACACTTCTCCCCATCTCTATCACACTACACACTGGAGGTTGCCCCTCTCCTTTTTCCTAAAATAGCTTTTCTTGCAGCTGTGATCCAGTGTAATTTGGAGAATACTGAATGTTTCTGCTCAAAATGACTCCTCTCAGGGACTCAGATGCATACTCAGATTGAATGTGAACTTCCAAAGGACAAACAATGCCCAAAGGGCAAACGAGAAAGCAAAGGGACAAAAGATCAACATATGGCTCTCTTGGCTTTGTTTCATTTTTTAATTTGGAATAAAAAATATAGTCACTTCCATTGCAATGTATAGTACCCATTTTCTGCTATGTGAAAGACTTAGTTGGCTGTTGCTGAAGCTACATCAGAAGGCTTGGGGACAAACTACGCATGATGTTCAGTTATGCGTAGCTTGTCCTAGACTTGTTTTGTTTAGCAAAATACAGCCAAGGAGGCTGCAGACGAAGGTGGAGAACTGTCCCACGTGTGTAGATACAGTTGCCCCAGCCACAGGGTGGCCACACGTGGCATGGACACCCTGGCCCACACCATGCCCGGGCGCATGCCAGCACACTGCAAAGATTCCTGCAGCAAGTGTTGCCACCCCCATGGTGGGGGGCATCTGTACCAGTAGGGCTGAGGATAAGATTGGGCCTTAACAGAACAATTTAGGATGCAATCCTATACACACTTCCCTGGGAGTAAATCCTATTAAACACAATGAGATTTACTTCTGAGTAAACCTAGAGGATTGCACTGGTAGGGACACTTCATTGTGTTATTTCATGTGTCTGCCTTGGAATAAATTGAGAAGAAATGTGGGATAGAAATGCAAACAATAATAATCAGTGGCTAACAACAGATATGCTATCTTAGAAAACTAGGTTCGTTCGCTATCAGTGGATATATGAACGTTCTAGACTAGTTCCCAAAGGAATTGACAGTATTAAATAGCAGCTACATATTCAGCGTTTCTCAGTCTAGCCATTATTTTGAGAAAGCAGTTTTTAAAATATTATATTTGCTTTTCTATTGACATAAAACAAACTCATAATCTGATAGTGGAGTGTGTTTTCATATAATTTGTTACTCGTTTTGTTTCTATGCCCGTCATCATCTGCATTTGACTTTCCTCCTTATTCTTCTGCTTAACTGAAATAAACAGAACCGACGCGGTTGTTTTATCAGATAATGAGAGTGATAAAGGTAAATAAAGCAAAAGGGCAAGAACACAAATAGTGGTTTAAGAGCTCCAGTGGCTGTGTTAAGACTGGAATGAATAGCTGCATGATTTAACTATCCCTGTACCACCGGGTGGAAGAGCAGAGATCCCATTGGACTGTATATCTTCTAAACTACCCCATAGAAAGCCACAAGGGTCCAGCCTCCGTTTTGTCTGAATGAAGGCTGTTGGATTGGTTTCAGAGTATCTGAATGGCATTTGAAGGTAGCTCAGTGCTGGGAGAATGAAATTGTTATGCAGGTGCCAGGACCAAATCCCTAGTTAGGTTGATTGTAAATTATATGTTGCAGCCTCTTTGATGCTGTGACAAAGGAGGTGTGACAGTTGAAGAGTAAAGGAGTAAAAATCAAAGATAAAAAAATTCTTTGAACACACTGGCGCCTAAATAATTAATTAGAACTAGAAAAAAATCAGCAAGAAGTGAAGCAGAAATAATTGTTGACACAAATATTTAACAGATATAGGTGGATCTCCCTCCCCCCCCCCCGAATCACATGAGACAATTGGGTCTTCCAAGAGTACGTTACCATCATAACAAGAAGTTCTTAGAACGGAATGCTAATGAACGTTCAGGTTGCTCGTGTGTGTTTGTAAGGTGACAGTAACAGAATAATTAGGTTGGCCTTTGGAAATGGGATTTATTTTTCAAATATTGTGCATTTCAGCTGAACATGCAAGCTGTCAGCTAAGAGTGTGACTGTCAATTTGACTGATCCCTGTAAAAATAGCATATTTTGTCTAACTCAAAATTGCCATTTGGGGCACTTTTTATTCCCCCAGGGTATATTCCCCCAGACTTTGCAGTCTGCTGATTTTATATACTGTATATATAAATAAGCAAGTAAAAATATATATAATCAAACCCAGTGATTGATTTGAGGACTCAGTAATATTTATGCTGACCTCTGTTGGGTATTTTTGCTGGGCACACATCATAAGCATAAGGTTGTTCTATCCTAAGATTCTGCAGAAAAAAAAATCATAGAAACTGATAAGGTGCTAACACGGTCGTTGGAACTTGTAGGAGTTCTTGTAAAAACCTTTCCCCCATTTTTCAGATTGCCCCACACCCTTTCTGTCCTTGAACGTCCAAGGAGACCCATATAGGCCACCAGGAGGCCTAAGCAGAGGTACTTTTACTTACTTCTGACAGGCCTCCTGATCGCCCCCCACCATTGGATGCAACACATGCTCCACCAGTGCTGCTACATAGGAGCCAATGGTGGGGGATACGATTCGGCAGTTTGGCTGCTATTCATTTCTATTTTCATGACAATTTTACTCCTCAACCCCAATTTCAAAGTCTAAAGAAATGAGAAAAAATGGAAAAACCTCTCTCCTGACAAGAGCATTTATGTTGTGGATTGAGGCGTTGGAGCACCCCAACAGAGTTTTTCTAGGCATAGAAATTATCATGTTTGTAAGTCTTATTTTCCATATCAACATTTTCTTCCATGTTCTTTTTAATCCCTTTGCTTTATGGTCAGGATGTCTTTCCTCAACATCACGTTAGCGATGTTTTATGAAGAATGTCGCTCTGACCTAGAAACAGGTGCACGTGGAAGGCTTCCTGACACAAGCTGCATAAATCAGAATTTATTAATCCTGCTTTCGGATCCTTGGCTGGCATCTATGCGAGGTGTGTGGCAGCAAGTAAGAAAGAGTGCTGAATATCAAAGTGCTGTAAAACATGTTGCCAAATCTTATCCCAGTCAGAAATGTTTGAACCCTCATATTGGTATTTGATGTTGCTCTGGTTGGGATGAGACGTTGTAACAAATTACAGATCCTTCTTTTTGATATCTCTTTGGGCAAAATGTTGTAGAGAATGCCATCCCTGTTATTTATTTATTTATTTATTTATTTACAGAAGAACCATATTTTATATTCCCTGAGAGAGAGAGAGAGAGAGAGAGAGAGAGAGAGAGAGAGAGAGAGAGAGAGAGAGAGAGAGAGAAGTAAGAAGGAAATACACATGTATAGATCACCATTAAAAATGCCACATGCCTTCAAGGGTGGCATTAGAGCTGCCACTGACATTTTTCCTCGAATGAAATTCAACTTTAGGGGTCCCTTATTAGGAAAAATAATTGGAGGAACTTCAAGGGAAGCCAAACATGGTTGTATAAAAGGTGGATCCCATGGTAGGACAGTGACAACTATTTTCATCATAAAATTGGGAGACCCTAGTGAAAACTAACGGTCTTAGACTGGAACACGTTCAATTTCAAAAGTTGCATCAGTAAAACTCTGGTTCCAAATAAGACCATTGTACATGTATTTGAGCTGCTTCCACTAATAATTGTTTCTACCTGGCAAGTGACAGATAGGTGGCAGTAGTATGGGTACTTATTGAGGGCATGACGACATTTTTTCGGGCCCCAAGAGAGCGAGCGAGTAATGGCAGCATCAAACTCGGTTCAGCTCAGGAAACTATGGCCCACCTCAGTCTGAAAGAAGGGAGGCTGTAGAAACAGCCTCTGCCCATCAACAGAAACAGAAACACTGCCCAGGTTAAGGGAATACTTGGTGAATAGGCTCTCTCAGTATAGGTTGATTTTTCAATGAAGTTGTGGCCCAATTGTAAACCAAACTCCTTGTGTCATGTTTTATTGGGGTGTGTGGGCAATCAGTGTCCATTCATATAATCAAAAATGAGTGCTTAATTTGACTCTGAATTTTCACATTTCATCAGCTGGGAGTGACTGTGTTCCTGATGACCACCTGCAACTTGTACAATCTGATGCATAGAATAAATAGTGCATAACAATCATGATCTTTCTTGAATGTATATCAAGAAAATTCAGTGTTGCCATTCACTTCAATAGTGTGTAGATTGCATCCACTGTCTGTGCCCTGTCTCAGGAATGATAAAATTTATGGTTTAGTTTCACAATGTACATTTTTGCTTCCTGGTACCACCTGCATAAAGGAACGATTTTAGCAGCAGCTACCTTTAGTAATTTCATTTGTCTGTCAGTGTTATTCAGGATACAGAACTTGACTAACTGGCGGATAGCTTTGTAAACATAGATTTGTTTTCAGACCTTTATTTCCCTTGAGACTGCCAATGATGTAAATGTGAACAGTGCTGTGCGCATTTATGCGTGTGCATGCAGCAGATCTTTCAGTCAGAATCCTCTGTAATGACTCCAAAGCTGAAGTCAAAAATAACTTTTCACATGAAAGGCCCTTTGCTTCATTCACCAGTGAGCATGTAGGCAAGATATAGCTCAATAAATTGAGATGTGCCACTCAGGTTAAATATTTCTCCTCTCGACACACAATTCCCACTGACCTTGATGTAACATATGTGCGTGTACGGTCTGAAGGTCCTTTAATCCCAAGTGTCCTGAAGCTGTTACAGATAAAATGTCAAGAGTATGTTGTTTTGAATTTCTCAAGAGAAATGATTCCCTATACTTGAGAGAAACAGCTAATGACAAAAGATGCCCTTATGCAGACATGCGGCTGGAGAATTCATAAAAGGAAAGTTAGGGAAAGAAATGAACCTACGAAACTCATAAGCAAGAATTAAGACTATAATAAGGTAAAGGTATCCCTTGACAATTAAGTCCAGTTGTGTCCGACTCTAGGGAGCGGTGCTCATCTCCGTTTCAAAGCCGAAGAGCCAGCGCTGTCCGAAGACGTTTCCATGGTCATGTGGCCAGCATGACTCAACACCGAGGTGCATGGAACGCTGTTACCGTCCCACTGACACGGTACCTATTAATCTACTTACAATTTCTTGCTTTCGAACTGCTAGGTTGGCAGGAGCCGTCTCACGGATTCGAACTGCCGACCTTTCAATCTACAGCTCATGGTTCAGTGGTTTAACCCACTGCAATACCTTTACTGTAATAAAGCTAGGCTTAAAATACCAGTATTAACCAGCCGTAATCTTCTGAAAGGCCCTGGCACACAATTCTACCTTCACCACATACCGGTATTTGATAAGCAAATCACTTGGCTTGACCTTAGTTCCTTAGCTGTACAATGGAAATCCCAGTAACCAACCACACAGGCTGTTGTGAGAGAAAAATATTGGGCAACCCCCCTTGGGGAGCAAGAAGACCAGTATGCATTTGATGAATAACTGACATATCTAGTTGCTTGAGCAAAGTCTGCCACAGAGTTTCTCTTTCTCTGTGCCTCATTATGGTGTCAATGATAAGTTAAGCCTGTCTTCCTGATCCTGCTCACAATTGGGCATGTACCAGCAAAGGCATTCAGGTATTTTTGATAGCTGGTCTGGTGTTCTAGAATTCCCCTCTGCAAGAAGTTCACCAAAGCTTAATACTTAGCTAAAGCAACCGAAACTGTCTTTTGTCACCTTTTTTTACTTGGCTTTCTGCCTCCATATCTATGAACTGTGAAGTGAAGCCTAGCGATATTTTCATATATATTTTTTCATTTCAGAACCTTTATTGCCATCAATTAAACAAACAAGCCTAGAGATATAGGGAGCAACCTAATCTAATGTAACTACCCCAGTGCTAATGCAGCCACACCAATGGGGTGCATGCTGCATTTTATGGGGAACTATCGAGCCCTGGAGTCCTCCTCAATTTGTTCCCTTGCCCCGGGGCAATCCTTCGCTGCCCTCATGGGTCTACTTCAATCTGTGCCAGCTATTTTGCTGACACAGGTCCAAGTGGATCTGAGTAGGTGGACTGAGGCTGGGAAGAGGGAATAGAATATCACTGGAGCCACTGCTGCCAATAACCACCCCCTTCTTGCCCTTGACCAGTAGCGTCACTAGGACGCGCGTCACCCTGGGGCAGGGGACGCGCGTCACCCTGGGGCAGGGGACGCGCGTCACCCTAGTGACGCTCTGACATGGCGACGTGGGGGGGCGACCCGGCTCCCCCCCCCCCGCGTCACCCTCCGGACGCTCCGAGGCCGGCCCGGGAGCCGGCCTCGGAGCGTCCGACCCCATCAAGGGCTTTTTGCCCTCAAAATGATCTCTGCGCATGCGCGAAAATCCGGAAAATACCCAAGGGAAAATACCCAAGGGAAAATACCCGAGGGTGGCGTGCGTCCCGAGGGTGGCGCGCGCGGGGGTGCACGCGTCACCCCCTGGCAGCCCACCCCCCCGCCACGCTCCAGTGATGCCAGTGCCCTTGACATAACCCCCTCTCCGCCCCTGTTCCTCCCTTTCCCCACCTCGTTCTACCTGCCCCCTGTGCTGACTTACCGGTGCCGGGGCTCCCAAGGTGGCTGCTGTTGCCCAGCCGCCACCACTCACTTGTTTACACAGGCTGTGTTCTATGGTGCATTGCATTTTGCAACAACTGTGAGTCGCACTGCTTCTGGCTATGCAGAGTATTGGAGCCTCAGTCAGATTATTAAAAGCGGCAAGCCTCATGAGTTAATTCTTCCATCTTGATTAAGGCTTAATGCACATTTAGTTGGCAGTGAGCCTCAGTGAATACAGTGGGACTTAGCAAGTCACCAAAGATAAAATTGGGCAGTATTTGTCAATTGTAACGATGCTTGCTGTGTTTTGCAGTCAGCTGTGACTCAATGACAGATCCGTAAATCACATATTTGAACGGACTTGAAATTATAAGATCTTGGAAAAGATAACAGATTATTTATTATACTTCCCAAAGTTATGATTGCTAGTTTTGGCTAACTCCATCTCTGCTGCAACCACAAACAGTACCACTGAAACCCTTTGTGTCCTGATGTTAAAAGATATTGCAAAGCAGTGTCAGCAGTAACTTGTGCCTTTAAAATTAAACTGTCTTGACGCTGGCATGGTTCAAATTAAAGAATAGCTGCCTGCCCAATTATAGCTTTGGTTCAGGCCATTTCAGTTGTGGTTTGAGACACGCCGAAGCCCTTGTACTTATTGACGATTGCCCAAATTCTGTCACCCCCTGCACAAACACCTCAGAAGTCAACTGTATCACACAAAATGCAAGTACTGGGGCATAGAATGCTGCTACGTGTTTATTTGCTTTCTGTCTCTTGACACTTCTGTGTTGCTTGTTATTTCCTAGCTTCCTATTAGGAGACTGGGAAACGTGACATTGCCATCCTCACCTGATTGAAATATTATAGCAACTAATGAAAACTATACGTTAAAGGTAAATAATAGAAACCAAAGGGAGTTTGAATGGGAGCTCCTTGTTCTGCTCAAGCCATAAAAAAAGAATTAATTATACCACTCAGTGTTCCCAAAAGAAATTAGTGACTTTTATAACCTTCCCTTCTGGCTTCATACATTGTCGTTAATACTAGAGTGCAGGCTAGTAGCTGCTTATTGTAAATTAAAGAATGTGCCAGTGGGAGGGTTGGCGCAAAGAAAGACAGAACAGTTGGTGCGGATGTAAGAAAGCTTGTTTCCTGTTCCAGTACAGCCAGGGGAATGGCAGGAAGCTGGCCAATCAATGTCAATGACTATGCTTTTGTCATTATATGCTGATGGCATCTAGTATCAATTTATGGTGGCAAAGATGAAAAGATTTGGCTGTTGCGTGTTTTGAAAGCCTACTGAAGACTAATGAGCAACCAACCTCACTGACCTTTGTCAGCGGCAGGTGTCTTCTGACCTACAAGTAAACAGGGTTTTAGTTTTAAAACCACCTTGATGCATTTCTCAAGAGAGAAACAAAAGAATCACAGCTATTTTTTTTCCTTCCCATCATTTTATAGAAGAGATTCAATATTATTATTTTGAAATGACCAAAAAGTAATCATCATCATCATGGTTTCCACCAAATGCCCATCACTGTCAACCTTCTTCCTGACATGTCACAGCTGCCACTGTCATTCACTGGGTTTTCATAATGAGCGATCATTATCTGCAAATAAATGAGTTTTTGCGGCCCATTTTTTAAAAAAAAAAACAGAATCTGTATGCTCCTTCAAGAGAACTGATTGAACTTTAAAATCTAGTTTCTGACATTTGTAATAGCCCTATAAACTTTTCTGGTCCTGCATTTGTTTTTCAGAAAGCAGAATTCTCCGGAGGAAACAGGAGCACAGAAATGAGTGTTTAACATCTGGCTTGCTTCCTTGCATAGCACCACATGGTTACTTAAGTATGTGGTTTAGTGCTACCCTTGTCTCCCCCTGCAAAAATCTTTTCCTAATGTAAGGCTTTCTTGCAGAACATTTGGTGAAAGCTTCATTGACTACTTAAAGTTAACAAATATATGGGCAATTATTTAAATTGTTAAAAAGTAGGATAGAAATAACAATAATGTGTCGTAATATAGAACATGAGCGAAAAAGGAATTCGTTTCAAACCAACATTTTTTTTTCAAATTTAATTTCGCAAATTAATCTCTAGAATAGGACAGAAGAAAGGAGACTCATTTACAATGTATGTACTGTATACAATGCATATACTGCAAGGGCTACGCAAGGATGAAAAGTACATTTTTATGATGGATTAACAAAGCATGTCAGAATGTCCAGGACTGAACTGGATTGATGTGTTAGTAAAAGGACAGTTCTCATCACTAAAAGGACTTACAGCACTCCCCCCATATCCGCTGGAGATGTGTTCCAGGCCCCTCCGTGGATACATGAAACCCTGGATAGGAATGAACACCCCCTCCATGGTTTCCTGAGGGGGCCCCGCCCTGCCTCCCCTGTGGGCAGGCGTGCACCCCCCCCAGCTCTTATTTTTCTTTCAGCAAGCTTTGTTTCTTCCTTAAAACAAACAGAGAAGCAGCCTTCATTGCAGGCAAGTAGAACGAGACTAAGTCCTAGAGAGGCTCTGCAACCTCGTCTGCAAGTAGTCTCGTTCTACTTGCCTGCAATAAGCAGCCAGAGGCTGCTTCTCCTGTTTGTTTAAGGAAGAAACAAAGCCTACTGGAAAAAAGTAAAAGCCTGGGGGGGGGGTGTCCCTGCAATCCGTGAATAACTGAAACCGTGGATAGTGAACAATAAATTATGATTTTTTAAATCTCAATTGCGTCTCTGTGACATCTTTGTTTATATGATGCTTCATTAACCAATTATTTTGTACCATCAAAATCAATAGTATGCCCAATGACCACCGAATGCTCCGCCAAGGCTGATTGCTGCACTTGACCTAGTCTACAGGCTCTTTCATGTTCGTTTAGCTTGGCATCAATTGTTCTTTTTGTCATCCAAATGTAAACTTTCCTGTATTCACACGGGATACTATAAACACCGGGTACAGCCAAAGGTGGTTTCTGATCTTTAGCAGTTCTGAGGCAATGAGACAGTTTTCTCGTTGGTTGAAAAATGGCTTTAAAATTATGTTGTTTAAATACCCTGGCTATTCTGTCTGTAGTCCCATGTATGTATGGCAAACAAACCACATTTTTCCTCTTTTAATACTCGCTGTACTGGTGTGTATCTTAACGTCTTGCTGCACTTGCTGTGTCTACAACCTGAAGAAGAATGTAAGAATGTGCATTTGAAACGTTGTTGTTTTGAGCATGTTTTAACTGGTTTTTTTTAAACTTGTTTGAGTTTTAAATTGGATTTTTAATATATTAAATAGTTTTTATGGCTTTTAAACCCATAATGGATTTTAAATCTTCATTGATACTCTGAAAATATTCAGCTGCCAGGTCAGAGGGATTAGAATGCGGTAAAAGATATTTCATTAAAATAAATCTGATTATTTTATGAAATCTCATGATAATGAACACTACTGTATTTGTGACAATTATGAAATGTCATTTTTGTCAGTCCCAAAAATTACAGTTGGCCCTCATTATCCACAGGGGATATGTTCCAGGATCCTCTGTTGATAACAAGATCCAAGGGAAACGCACAGGGGAGGGCAACTTTGGAAAAACTGGAAGTGCTCTTCAGAAGCCTCTGAGAGGCCTTCTGAGTCGCAGGAAGGTCGTTCCTTGCATCTCAGAAGGAAGGTCGTTCCTTGCATCTCAGAAGGCCTCTCAGAAGCTTCTGAAAGGCACTTACAGTTTCTCGTAAAAATCAGAAGGGCCTTTCAGAAACCTCCAGCAGGCCTTCTGAGGCTCTCCTTTCGCTGGTTCGAAACCCGTAGTGAGTCAAATCCGCGGGTTCCGAACTCACAAAAAAGGGCACACTGTGTAAGGGTGGGGGAACCTTCACTGATCTCTTTAAAACACATATATGTATCATGTACAGATTATTGTTAGAGTACCTCCCTAGCTACACACACACACACACACACACACACACACACACACACACACTTCTGCTCCTTAAAAAAAGACTTATTTTTAAAACTCTAGTGTGCATATTTTCTTCATGTAAATATATTAACTGTATTTGACTCAATATGTGGACTGCATAAAATATAAAATAATGTATATTTTAAAAGCTGTCAGCAGTTGCCACTACAGAAAATGTTATATCCACGCAGTGCCGTTTCAGCAAGGCAGCCATTTGATATTCTTTTGGGAGTCAACCAGTTTGCTTCTGAAAGCTTGGCAGAAGGCAAGGGCAGCAGAAGCAGGCATAGCAGCACTCATGTTTCTTTATGCTGCTGTTCTGAAAGATACTTTTGCAAGTTGGCAGGAAGGCAGAGTATGGAACCTGGCATGGCTGCTGCTCATGTCTTAACATCTGAATGTAACCCTGGGGTGGCAGACTTTTCGCCATTAATATTGGTTTCCCCACTAGGCATTTATATAAAATGACATCTCTGGCAGTGGCCATGACTTTGGCACACCCATCACTGGCTGCCTCGGAAATTTCATTAAAAAGTATAATGTAGTCCAACTTTAGCATACCATGATTTAAAGTGACATAGATTTGTGTTTTGAATATAATCGAATAATCTGCTTGGTGCTGAGCTATTTTCAGCATTATGTGCGAAAATGTTTCCATATTTGTGGTCTCGCTACTTCATTTTAACAAAAGCAGACTTTGTCTTTTGTTTACAAGACACTCTAGTTCCTCATTTGCATAAGGATTACCCAACTGAGGCAAGGGATTTTATGACTGGGCTAAATAACATTGTTTTAATTCCCACAACCATTTGGGATGAACCTAAACTATCATCCATTGTTGTGTCCATTTCCACCAAATATGAAAATTGTTAGCCTAAGGATGATAGTTGGGCATATGCACAGAACATTCCCCCTCCCGGCCTAGATTCTGGTTGTAAAATCCTATTTCACCTTCTTTTATTTTTGATATTGTTATTTGTTCCAGAAGTAGGATCTCATTGATCAAAAAGCCTTCTATTCCCCCAAACAGTTGGTACAAATGTTTTACCATTCACAAATATTTGGTCATGGAATGTTGTTTCAGAGTGTTGAAAACCTTTCATAGCCAGCAGAGGTGGTAATGCATGCCGAATTGTTCAAAATATTCAAATAAGAAAAGAAAATTGAGAGGAAAATGCTGTGTAAGATAATGACTGATTTTTCAGCAAAGCATTTATTGTTTTGTCTTAGGCTGAGATAGTTATAGAAGACATGGAAATGTCATTGAAAACAATGTCATTTTGTTTCACATAAGCTGTGTTACACAAGTCAGACTATTGGCCCATCTAGCTTAGTATTGGCTACACACACTGGTACTAGGATTTCAGAAAGGGGACTTTCCTAGTCCTACCTGGAGATGGCAGGGATTGAACCTTGGATCTTCTGCATACAAAACATGGGTGTTACCACTGAGCTACAGGACCATTTTTCCTCTCTTCCTCGTAATGTCAATGAGGTGACATCACCACACTTCAAGTTTCTACAAGCACTAGCCAATGAAGCAGAGTGGGAGAGAAACTCCCAGTGTGCAGTGGCACCCTCATCACTTATTAAAGACCCCAAGATGTTACTGGGTCAGAGAAGAGGGGGACCCCAGACAGCTGTCTTGGGTAGCAGCAGCACCACATCTGCCATAACGTCTTGGGCAGGACAATCCACCGTAAGGATCCGGCCGCAAGCCCAGGGCCGCCAGCCAGATCCTGTGCACCGGCGGCCATGCTGCCCGATGGGGGCCGGGATATGATTGAGGCCATCCCCTGCCCCCTCCTGGGCAGGCTGGGACAATGGCCCCCTCCTCCGCCTGCTGAACCGCCCTGGAGCCTGCCAGATCCCGACTTACCATGACTGGCGGCTGCTGGGGCGCTCCGACAACGGAGCAAGGGAGGCTGGCCTCTGCGCCTCCTTTGCTCTCGAGACGTCGCGAACGTTCTGTCGCCGGCGCAACCTAGAGGATTGCGCCGTGAGTTTGGCTGCATATGGCTCAGTCAGTGTTGCTGCAAATATCCCCTGCATAGCAATCTAAGCTAAAGTGGGGCAGGTTTGCCCGGCTATGCTGTTGTCTCTGTATTTTCTCTGCTAATAGCCCAAGAAGAATGCTCTCATGATTATACTCTCCTTCTAAAGAGGTAATTTTCCTATCAGGAAATCACTCCCCCTTCTTAAAAAGCCCTTCATTATTTCTCAAGCTCAGAATTATATTCAGGAAGGATTACCTTTACGCTGATGCCTCAAGGGATAATTATCTAGCAAGATACGATTGGTCTGTGGTCCAGCTAGTGTACTGCCAGTAGCCAAATCTCTCTGATGATTATTTTCAAACAGGAGACAAAAACGCACACCTTAGGACTGGAAGAATGGCATGTCCTGGTTTCTTTGCCCACGTAATCCTATTTCTCCTTGACCCAATCGGGTCTTCATTCAGCCTTCTGAGGGCAAGGCTTCGAGCGGCGTTGTGCGCAAGCGCCGCTCGAAGCCTTGCCAGGCTTATTCAGAAGCAGCTGCCAAGCTGCCGAGAAAGATGCAGCTCGGCTTGCCGGCTCCAGGAGTGACGTGTCAGGATGGGGTTGAGTGTAGGGGGGGGTGACGTGCCGGGACTCCTGGCGTGTCACCCCCTCCTGCCGCCTCCCTGCGCATCACCCCGTGCACTCCCCCCCCCGCTATGCACCAGTGACGCCAGTGTTCTCAGGTATAGGATAGCAGCCCAAGTCATGCTGAATATGAAGCACTTAATTGTATCATAGCAGAATACAGGTGGGCCCCCATATCCGCTGGGGATATGTTCCAGGCCCCTCCGTGGATACTTGAAACCGTGGATAAGAGCGAACACCCCCTCCATGGTTTCCTGAGCCCCCCACACCCTACCTCCCCTGCAGGCATGCTTGCCCCCCCCCAGCTCTTACTTTTCTTTCAGCAAGCTTTGTTTCTTCCTTAAAACAAACAGAGAAGCAGCCTTCATTGCAGGCAAGTAGAATGAGACTAAGTCCTAGAGAGGCTCTGAAAGGTTTCTGTTAACCTTGCAGAGCCTCTCTAGTACTTAGTCTCGTTCTACTTGCCTGTAATAAGCAGCCAGAGGCTGCTTCTCCTGTTTGTTTAAGGAAAAAACAAAGCTACTGGGAAAAAAGTAAAAGCCTGGGGGTGTCCCCACAATCCATGGATAACTGAAACCGTGGATAGCGAATCAGTGGATATGGGGGCCCACCTGTATTTGGCGTCTTGCATGATTCCTTATCTTTTCTAGTTGTAGTAAGTTCACAGCAGTGATTATGCATGTTTCTTAGGATAACTAAAGCATACAAAAGCATGACTTGTAATGTGCCATATATGGTAGTAAGGTATTCTGATACATATTACCTATTGAATAATTGTGTGTTTTGTATGGGCCCTAACCTTTGGAATTAGAGTGTTGGTCAGAAGTATCTTATGTCTATAGTAAAATAATACATTGTAACACCTTGAGTTCTGCTAGGACGTTAATGCTTGGCTTGAGCCTACAACCAGTCTTTCTTGCTCCAGACAGCAGAATGTTTTATAAGTGGATTTTATGATGATGTAAGATTATCTGTATTATGTGTGACTAGGCTGTCTAGAAGACAAATACCTTGGTCAGAGCAAATGCAAAAAAAAAACCACAAAAACCCATGCAGGCTACAGAAGTGAGGAAAATGACAATGCAGGAGGAGGAAGAGAGCGAAATAAGGAGGACATAACTAAAGAAGGAAGGAACAAGGAGAATAAGATGTTGAGGAAATGCTACTTGGATACTACTTTTCCTACCAGAGCCCTATCCTTCAATTATCCTTCAGTTATTATTTATTTGCAGACAATATTAATTTTCTGACAGCAGGGAAAGAATTAAGGAACCGTATGTCAGCTTGCTTTCTGCGTACTGCTGATACTTCACCAAAACGTTTGTTCATTTCAATGGTTGCAGTGTGCAATCATTCATTGGGTAAAGACATTGTGCTTGATGAATTGAGCGCTGCATTTTAAGCTGCATCAAAGGTACTTTACGAAGCAAAGGAGTCAACCTAGATGAAGTATGGTAAGCTCATGTACAGGGCAGAATGGGACGGGGAGGGCAGGGAGGGCTGAATGGGGGATGGTATATGGATCGCCGGTTGGTGGTACTCAACCCTCCCGACTGGAGCCCTGAAAATGGCAGCTCGAGCTCTGCCAAGTTGGCAGAGCTTGAGCACACGGGCTTCTCACGCTAGAAAGGGCCCTCCCGCCTGCCCATGCTCCCTTACCGCTTGATTTCTGGACTCCGGTGCAGCAAAACTGCGGAAGTTAGTGGTGATGATATAATCGCCATGTACTTCCGGTGGTACTTGGCATGGCGGCGGCCCGATAGGAGGTATTCCGTGCAGAGGGGGCTGAGAAATCCTGCTCTAGATGTTGTTTTCAACCCCAATCTTAAAAGTCTGGACTACAAGTATAAGTCCATTTTTGATCATTTTGTTATAGCTTCTCCTGAAAGAATCTTGAGACTTGCAGTTGAATCCCTGACCTGATTGACCCTTATGATGCTGATGGCATTGAGGATCAAGAGTGTCTTTTCCAGCCAAATCCTGTGTAAGGATCTGATGGCAGATCCTTACACAGGATTTGGACATCAGGACCACCATGTGGTGGGCCAGAGGTCTACTCGGGGAAGGGGACATTCGTCAGCTAAATAGCTGACAGAAGTCGGAGGAGGCCATGTAACAGCCGAGCCGGCCTTGCGGGCAAGGGGATATGGCGATGCCATCCCCGCCCCCTCCCTGGCCGGCTCGCCCAATGGGCCCCCTCCTTTTCCGCCCAGACCGCCCATGCAACCGGTGGCTGAAGACTTACCGTTCGCCCCTGGCCGTATCCTTGGTCCGACGATGGTGTGAGGGAGGCCGGCCTTGCACCAGCCTCCCTTACTCCAGAGAAGGCGCAAACATGCCTTATGGCATGTGTATGACGCCTTCCGGCACCAGAGCGCTTGCTCCGGCACCAGAAGGTTATAGTGGAATTCACCGTTCGTCTACGTTGCCCTGCCCCCGGGTTCGGTTTCATGTTCACACTAATGTGCGATGTGAGGTAATGTTAGGAACTGGACTTAATATCTACAGAAGTTCTCATATTGCGCTGGTCTACTGTTTTCAGTAAGGCTTTGTCACAAACAGCTAGATATTGATGTCCTTTTTCCCAGTGTTAAGTGGTATTGTCCTACTCCTTTTAAAATAATCTTCAAAAAGTGGTTAGTGTTTGTTTTTAACATAAAGCACTAAGTTTTTAAAAATATACTGTAGTTATTATTCTTATGCTAAAGTTTACTATTTTCTGCAATTAGTGTAGTAGATGGGGAGAAATATACTCTCAAACTCTTTCTAGTTCCCAAGGTATTCAAAACATTTTCCATTAGATTCCTATGGTGCTTTAACTATTCAGATCCTATCACCAAATAAATTATTCAGGTGCTTGCAGTATTAGTTTAGATTTGATCTCATCAGAAAAGGATTAACATTTCCCATATCTCCCTAATCCACCTGTCTTCATAATTTCCAACATAGGGTGAGTTTAGAAAAAGATGTTTGGTAGTTATGAGGTATATTTTTATAATAAATATATTAGAAAGTAAAGGCCTGTTTTATCTCAATGATTCTATGCTTTAAAGCTCATTTTCTTGCAAAATATAATTTCCAGACTTACTAAATTGTCTTTTATTAATGTCTGCTAATATTTTTTAGTAATTAATGACTAATAGCAAAAACTTACAGTGGCAATTTAAGCTTGCATTCCTATAGTACATAGTTGCCTGGAAGTAAGCTCCATTGAACATAGTGGGATTGACTTCTTAAATATGTATAGGTTAGTGCTGCAAGTACGGTATGTTATTTCTGGGAAATCAAGGGTGAAGGAAGCATAAACAGAATTCAGCTTAAAAATGTACCGGAGTGTGTTGCGAAGAGACACTGTATTGGCAAGATCTTTGCTCTTTATTTACTAATCAATAAGACTGGCCAGCTGCTTCTTAAGAACTTATTCATGCAATGTATTGAACAATTGGATTATCTAGAAAAGCATTTAAACCCATGCTTCATATTAATCACATGAGATGAACAATGCTAGTTCTCAAAGAACTAATGGTAGCCTTGAAATTTTGCATTTCACTGGATCTCGCTGGGGTTGTTTGACACAGTCATCTCACACAATTTCTCTTACTAGATTTCAAGACATGAAAACAATCTCTTGAGTCACTGCACTTTCTGAACATAGTTATCACTAATTCTTGTCAAACAATACTGGTGAACTATGTCATTCAAGAGGTAGCGGTACAAGTAAACTATGTCATTCAAGAGGTAGCAGTACACCACAAGTACAGGTGGTGTCTTCCGGTTTAATGTGATGGTGTCCCAAGTAAAATCAGGTAAGTCATATCCCCTAACATTTCAGGTGAAAATAGGGACATTTGTATATTCTCAACATACAATCACACCAAGGACCATTGCTTGAACATCAGTCCCCCCCTTCCACTGTTGCACATTGCTTGAAGCCTGTTTTCTGTCTATGTGGTGAGTTCTTTTTGTTTATTCTGAAATAAATTGACAGGCTCCTCTGGAGTGTGAGGCCGGCTGCCTGCCTGCTTGACCCTTGCCCGGCTTGGCTAATCAGATCTGCCCGGGAGGGGCTGGCCGAGTGGACAGGGAGGGTGGTCAACGCTTCGTTGGTGGAGGGGGTGCTGCCGCTCGCTTTGAGGCGGGCGGTGGTTCGACCCCTTCTGAAGAAGCCCTCCCTTGATTCCACAATAATGGATAACTACCGGCCAGTTTCAAACCTCCCGTTTTTGGGCAAGGTAATTGAGCGGGTGGTGGCATCTCAACTCCAGAGGGTCCTGGATGAAGCGGATTATCTGGATCCCTTTCAGTCTGGCTTCAGGCCGGGCTTTGGGACAGAAACAGCCTTGGTCGCCTTGGTGGATGATCTACGCCGAGGACTGGACAGGGGGAGTGCGTCCCTGTTGGTTCTGCTGGACCTCTCAGCGGCTTTCGACACCATCGACCATGGTGTCCTTCTGGGCCGACTGGCCAAGCTGGGGGTCGGGGGCACCGTTCTGCGGTGGTTCCACTCCTACTTGGCAGACGGGTCCCAGATGGTGGTGCTGGGGGACGCCTGTTCGGCATCCTGGCCCTTGAGGTGTGGGGTGCCGCAGGGTTCTATCCTGTCCCCCATGCTATTTAACATCTACATGAAACCGCTGGGAGAGGTCATCCGGGGATTTGGAGTTGGGTGCTATCAATATGCTGATGACACCCAGCTCCATCTCTCCTTTCCACCTGATTCCAGGGTGGCTGTTGAGGTTCTGGAGCGCTGCCTGGAGGCAGTGGGGACCTGGATGAGGGCTAATAAGCTGAAACTAAACCCGGACAAGACAGAGGTTCTCCTGGTCCGGAAATCCACGATGCAGGTACTAGAGTATCGTCCTGCTCTGAATGGGGTTGCACTCCCTCTGAAGGAGCAGGTCCGCAGCTTGGGGGTCCGCCTGGATCCGCAGCTGCTCCTGGATTCCCAGGTGGCGGCGGTGGCCAGGGGGGCCTTTGCCCAGCTTCGGCTGGTGCGCCAGCTGCGACCGTACTTAGATCGTGCAGACCTGACCACGGTGATCCATGCCACGGTGACATCGCGACTAGATTATTGTAACGCGCTCTACGTGGGGCTGCCTTTGAAGACGGTTCGGAAACTGCAATTAGTGCAGAATGCGGCGGCCCGTGTGGTCACTGGAGGTAGGCGGTTCGACTCCGTCGGGCCGCTCCTCCAACGGCTGCACTGGCTGCCGATTCGTTTCCGGGCCCAATTCAAAGTGCTGGTTTTGACCTTTAAAGCCCTATACGGCTTGGGGCCAGGATATTTGAGAGACCGCCTACTTCTATATAGTCCGGCTTGTCCCCTTAGGTCATCAGAGAAGGCCCTTTTGCGGGTGCCGTCGCCCAGGGAGGTGCGAGGGGCGGCGGCCAGAAATAGGGCCTTCTCAGTAGTGGCACATACTTTATGGAATTCCCTCCCCTTTGATCTACGAACTGCTCCCTCCTTGGACACTTTCCGGCGAGGCCTAAAAACCTTCTTGTTTCAAGAAGCCTTCTGAGCCCTTGCCTTTTTTAACATCTCACTGGTATAGGTGGGGGTGCTACTGTTTTTATGCTCGTGTTGTGACTGTCGCCATGATCTTTTTAATTGATTTTTACTTATTGTTTTTATCAAATGTTATTAATTGTTTTTACTGTTTTAAAGGTGATGTTTTTATATGGTATTTTTTGTATTTTTGTTGTGAGCCGCCTTGGGTCCCTTCGGGGAGAAAGGCGGGATATAAATATTGTAAAATAAATAAATAAATAAAATAAAATAAATTGTCCTTTGGAAAGGAGGCACTGGTTCTGAAATTAGTATTTCAAGACAAGGGAACCTTTCCACAATTCACTCCTCTGCCAAATAAATAATGTCATCTGGCATTTTCAGAAAGCTCAGATTTAAGGAACCAGAATTGCTGTTCTAGTGTATTTGATTCTTACAAAATACAGTACAGTACACATGCAATTTACAGACACTGGCTCCTGTGCGTTGTTTTCACTGCTTTGACTGGTTCGGAAGGCGCGGGGGCGTGGCGTTTCGTTCCTCCATGTAAGGGAGGCTCCGATCACGGAGGAACTTAGAGCTCCCCCCCCCCTGCAGTGACGCCAGTGTTTACAGCACAATCCTATCCAGTTTACACCACCGGTGTAACCAGTGGGGGAGGGCAGGGCAGGAGACTTTGGAGGGGAGATTTAAATCCCCTTTGAATCCCCCTTTGGAGGGGATTTGAATCCCCTTTCCGTTCTGGGGCCTCCCGTTCTCGCTGCCCCACTAGTTACACCAGTGGTGTAAGCTGGATAGGATTGCGCAGTTACTTAAACTTGAGCTGAACAGCAAATGTTCTCATGATTGAGACACCAGCCATCTTCTTAAAGGAGATATCCAAGGAGGTGTGGGGAGGGCCTCATATTTCCAGTTTCTGTCCCTGGTAAGTCACTGACCCTGATTTGTCTCTACGCTGTTTTAAGAACAGATGTTGGGAATGCCTTTGAAAGAACATTGTTAGAATGTCCACATGTGTAGTAGCTTCTCTTCAACCTTGCCCCATAACTTTCCATCCAAACAATAAATGTTGCTGCAATGTATGCATTGCAATGCATTACGTATGATCTCTGCATTATGTCATGGACAAATATTGTCAGCTAGATTTCAGTCACAATATTTTACAAACCCCAAGATCTGAGCTATAATCAGAAAAGGATTGCAATTTCTTTTCCTTGGTTTTTTTTTAAACCTAAATGGGGATTTATTTTTTTAAAAGCAATAATCACAGAGTGCTATGGGCTGATAATCAGAGTAAACAATTTTCAATCACCTGTTCTTAATCCATTTTTTTAGGATTGAAGAACAAATGGGCTTCAAATAGGATTGGAAAAACAAATGTGCATGCAAAAAATTACAAATGGTATGAACAGCTATGTTGAGCTCATTATGAATAACTTTGCTAGTCCTGTAGTTTTTACTGAACACTTTAATCAAGTGTATTATCTTCCATTTGTCTGGTTCAGTCTCGTTGCACTCTTATGATTTCTCTTGTTGGAATCTCTTATTATTGGGCCAGGTTGGGACAATACCTGACCACATGAACCAACCCACATGTTCAGTTTGGATGAATGCCCCTGACATGATTACAAGAAAAATCCTGAATTTCCCCAGATATGAGAGGAAGGCCAGGGCCATGCTTGTTTGTGAAGTATGCACGGACCTGACCCCCTCGCCTCTAGGAGAGTTTGAGGGTTTTCTTGTAATTGCAAGGGGTATGCATTCATCCAAACGGAATGTCAATTACCATGTAGGGCTGATTTGAGTGGTAACGTATCATTAGAACCAGTCCCCTGTATTATTGTTTCTCTGGTTGATCAGACCCGGGAAGGCTGCATTCATTTGATGTAACGTACCATAAAAACCCTGTTCAAACATTCAGTGAATTTGAATTCACTGTAGAATTCACTTTTGAATGAAAGTAATCAGGGTCAAGTCCAATAGACTCACATCCACCTCTATGTATTCAGGGATCCCAGGTGCACCAAATCAACATATGTACATGATCCAAATGCACATGGACTCCCACACGTGTCTTTGGGTGCACATTTGTGAGCTCTGTACAAATAGTCCACTTAAAGTCATAGCAGTCAGAGGAGGACACAGTGGGCACAATCCTGACTCTTCCTCTTTGCAGACATTGAACTGGATTTTAATGACAAACATTTTCACAGAACAGGAAATTAGTGAAGAGCGAGATGGTTTTTGGAAAGACATAGAAATTTATTATACTGTACAAAACTATAAACACAGCCTTTATCTTAAGAGGAGCTCCTGACTCAAATGAAAAATATTTAACCCTTCTTTTACTATTGCTGCCACTACAGGGTTATGTCACGAAGCAAGAAATCGCATCAGACAAGCCACTTTCAGAAAAAAATAGATGTCAGCATTCTCATAGAGCTAAGGTGGCACATGATGGACAATGGTTGTTTCTCAGCCTGCCTGTTCTATGCACCCTGTAAACACTTTGTAATTGTGCAGTGACCAAAAACTGCTTCCCGGATCAGCGAGCACTTAAGATTCTATTAGTCTTGTCTGGTTCTATTTTATTAGCTTTGTTATTTGACAAATTGTGTTTGCTGTCCACTGCCATGAAGGAAAAAATAGAATGAACATAATGAGAAGGAGCTACAATTTAATTTGGTTAAGAAAACACCAACTTTTCTTTTTGGTCTGAAAAAAGAATACGGGCAGCCCAATCCAACCTAAGTCTTATTCCAGCCTAAACGGCGCTATTCCGTCCTAAAATAGCCTAGGGCGATTTAGGATGGAATAGCGCCATTTAGGCCGAATTTACGCTGAGTTTGTGACGGATGTAGGACGGGTTTAGGGCGGGTGGACCAAAAATGCTGTGCATGCGCACAACAGGCGCCGTGTGCTATTCCGTCCTAAGTTCAGCCTAAGAATGGGCGTAACGGGGGCACAAGCGTTCCTGATTTTAGGTCCGTATCCAGACATTGGCGAGCTCCGACACGCCCCCTCGAGCTCCGAAACGGACCTAAAATTTAGGTCGACCAAAAAGGTGGTCCTAAATTTGAGGAGACCCATAGGTGCCATTTTACCTTACACACTCCAGCCCTCTCCCGAAAATTTCAAACACCCCACTCCCGAGTTGGGCCACAGTTAGGCCAGAATAGCAGCAGCAATGTCTGGATATGACCGAAGATAGGCACCCAATCAGCACCCAGCCTCATTCCCACAAAAGCCCAGCCCCAGGCCTCCATTCTCCCTCTCTCTCAGAGCACGTGGCGTGGGGCTCTGTCCCCCACAGCCACAAAGTGGGACTTTGGTGCAGGGGAGCACTTGGCTCCAAAATTCACAAACACCTCACTTCTCTGTTTTCTCTGGACTTCTCTTCTCTGCTCCCCTCAAGGGCAGAGAGAGCTTCTTTGGCTGCGGCCAAACTGTTAACAGCTTTGCCTGGGCAGCTGTCTCCATGCAAGCTCTTGCTAACCAATGTCTCTCTCCCAGCTTCTCCCCCCCCCCCACAGGCAACCCCTGGCTATAGCCAGAACACCAGCAGGTAAGAGCAGGGGGGTCTGTGCTGAAATGTTCTCTGATATCTGCCTGTAAGCAAATGTGTGATAGGATTTCTGCCTGTAGCCACTGTGTTCTCTGTTATCTGCCTGTTTGCCATGGTAACAGAATCCTCCATGTTTGTGGAAATGTTACTTGCCTGTAGACAACAGCTGTCTCTCTCTCTCTCTCCCCCTTGCCCCCCACAGGGTCTATTGACAGGTGAGTGTTTGTGTATTGCCGTGCCTGTTCAATGATCCACAGTTGTGTTCTGTTCTCTCTCTGACCTTTGTCCCTTACAGGATTATGCTCTACTTCCGTCCAGGTAAGCACCTCAAACCAGGCCATGAGTGTAACCCTTAGCAGCTGTGTTTTTTTTTCTCTCCCTGCAGGCTTTTGCCCGGCCACGAACATGCTGGTGTGATCTCAAAGGCTATTGCAACCAGACACCAAGCGGACTTTAAACTCCCCCCTTGTTTTTTGTCTTCCCAGGAACATCCTCCGCCACCTACCTTACTGGGAGCACCCCAGGGGCTGCAGGGAGGGATCCCCACGTTTGCCTGTCTCGATGCAGCCACATGCCAAGGAGCCAGCCCTGCAACGTTCCTCAGCAGCAGCTGCTGCTGCTGCTCCACCCCCTGTCTGTTGTACTTGTTTCTCCTCCCCTTTTGTTCTGCAGGCTGCAGTTCCACAGGGGAAGAGCCCATGCCTCCAGGTCCCTGGGCTGCTTCTGCTGCTGCTGCTGCTGCTTTGAGATCGGCTGCTGGGCCTGTGACCACCCATGCCAGCCTCACCTGGGCAACTCTGCTCTGGTTCCAGAACAATAAAGACGCCCCTCGGGCAGAGCCCCCTTGAAACACATGTGCCAAACGTTACACAAGCATTGCCCCCCACACACAGACAGCCCCCAGCAGTCAAGCCCCTGCACGAATCCCAGCCAGGTGGTGCCAATATCTTCCCAGGGAGATTGCAGCAGGAGGGCAGCTAGACCCCCAAGCCACGGAGGGGGGGAGTCAGGGGGGCGGCCCGGGCAGGCAAACAGTTAAAGCTGCTATGGCGCTCGTAGTGGAACCGCTCGCGGCAGCCGCACCGCAGGCAAACAGTTAAAGCTGCTATGGCGCTCGTAGTGGAACCGCTCGCGGCAGCCGCACCCGGGTCGCACCCATTCGGTACCCATCGCGCATGCGACGTGGCGGCCACCATTAGGTTCCCCGCTCCCCCCATATGACACCCATGTGCAACCTCCCCATGGCATGGGGTTGGCAACGCCTGCTGCAGGTGGGGGGGCGGGGACTCTCCCCTCCAGCAGGTGGCTGAGGCACAGGGTGCCCTGTGGCGGTTGCCACAGTCTTCAAGACCGTCCGGCAACTGTCCTGCGACTGTCCTGTGACGGGTGCAAACAGAGTGCCGGCGCCTGCGCCCAGGCCCCTAGCAACCGGGTCAGTATGGACACAGGGAGGCTGCTGGCGCCTGCGCCCGGGCCCTTGCCGACCGGACTGCCAAGGACGCTGCAGCAGCTGCAGTCGATCAGCACTGACAAGTGCGGGAAGGGTGTGGCCCATGCGCGAGACGGACGCCGAGCTGCGGGAACGTGCCTACTTCAGAGGTAAGTTTTCCTTGATCCTGGGCTAGTGCTGGGCGACAGATATTCAGGACTACCTAACTCAGGAATAGCAGCAGCCTAACTATGGCCTAGCTTAGGCCAGAATAGCCAGGGAAGTTGGGTTGGATTGAGCCCTATATCTGTCCCCTGTGACCCTTTCTCAGACGCCTGTGTTACAGGGCGTGCTTTTTCAGGCACATGTAACATGTGATTAGAGGGGAAATCTACTACAAGCATATAATAAAGGGAGGCAAGGGTAAAGGTGCAACAATAGAAAGAAAACTGTTATTGTGGGAATAATAATAATAATAATAATAATAATAATAATAATAATAATAATAGTACAGGGTGAAATAAAAATATCAAGCAATGCAATGTATTCTGTAGTCAAACAACTAGACCCTAAATGTAAGTGGTTTCTAGGTAGAGGAAAGGAAGATGATGAAATCCTTAAGTGGGAAAGGGGGTATGTAATAGGTATGGCACTAGCAAGGAGGAGGGAAAGTAGGGGAAGAAGAACATAGGGAAATTAGGACAGATAGGACAGGGGCAACTGGGGCTGGAAAATGGAGGCTTTGAGGGAGGAAAGGGAAAGAGAAGAGAAAGAAACAGGGGAATCCTATGGTTTTAAGTCACAGCAAAATACTGTGGAGAAGATGCAGTTCTCTGTAGCTTGAGTCACAGCTACAGGCAAGGAGTGAGCCCCTTGGTGGGCTGTGAAATCACTTCCTCTCACCATGCAGTTAATGGACACTGCAGGCACTCAAAGAGGTTCCTTTATATAACTGGGAGCCCCGCTGTTTGAGCAGCTGCGGTGACAGTTCAGAGTGCCTGCCTGCCTAAAAGGAAGCCTGGGATCAATCTCAGGCCGGACCCTAAACTTTTTAAAAATAGACTGAGAGTTCGAGACTCACATACCCTCAGCAGTCGCAACAAGGAGAAAAGACAGAAGCACTAAGCGGGTCGACACTTTGACTGCACATGAGACAGAAAGATAAATGGAGGGTTGGAGGTCAATAGCCAGGCTAGCCAAAGACCAAGGCTACCTCTCCATTTCCGCTGATTTCAGTTTGAAGTGTTATAGGAATGGCAAGGCTAGGTTGCTAAGAGCAAGTGATCTCCTGGTTCAAAGATGGCGCAGGAAGGCATAAACAGGATATTATCATTTTGTCGCCCCTCCAGCACAACTCCTAGATGATGTATTCATAAGATCATATATATGGTATATAATAAATGCACAATATTTATGACTGAAGTAGGGAACAGAGGAATTCACGATTAGTTTCACAATAACAGGCCATTAGTCATTTGTGAATTATATATATACAGATATGTGAAGATAATAATTATTTGAAATGTTTTGGTACCATGTGCGTGCCTATAGTTTTGTTGTGATTTTGCAGTACATTATCGGAGGATACTGTATCTTTCTGTAAGCAAGGAAGCTGAAACAAAAAAACCCTAGAAAAAAATATTTGGAATGGACAACTTGCAAGTGCAATGAGAGATGATAGTCCAGCACAGATAAAAGATAAAGATTTTGTACCAGATAAGCAGTAGAAATCAATTTGGTCATCAAACTCTACAAAGAGATAAATAGCATGTCATTCATGAGGTCAATTGCTTGTGTAGGCTTCCATTAGGAGCATTTCAAAAGCATATGCACACACTGTACCATTTCGGTTTCCTCGATCAAATGTGCAGTTTCTGACAAACTATAGTGTACAGGAATGGAGCACATTTTGATATCTATAATCAGTTGTTCCCTACTTAGTGTTGCTTTACTGTTCTTTAACTCCTAATGTTGTGTTAGCAATAACAGAACACAAAATTGCTCAAAATCTCTGTCTTTACAGATCAAACATCTGACAAAAATCGCTGTCTTTTCAGATCATAGCTTCAGCAATGTGAGGCCATCAGGACATTTTAAATGTCCCGGTAATGTTGTTTCTCTGTATATTGTTCCTTGGGGAGCAATTGCTATGGCTCTCTTTCCCAGTCAGTGTCCCAAACAACACCATACGGTAGGGTTGTTGTGGTATTCGGGGCAAAAACAGAGCTTCTTCTAATCTAAACACTCAATTGATGTACAATGGGAATGAATGGTTTCAGCCTGTAAAAGAGCTTCACAACGGAATAAGTCCTGAACCCCCCCCCCCCCAAAAGAGGATTTTTTGCATGGGTGGCCGCCACTATGTTTTCCCACAACAGCCCTTGAATCATGCAATCATCATTCCAGGGAATTCTGGGGGGGAAGTGGCAGCTGAAGGGGATGGCAAAAACTTCAATGAGTTTTAACTCCTCCTCCCCCAAAATTGCACCCCTCCAAACAAACATGAAGCAGGTGAGGTGGGTTCACCCTCTTTCTTCTCCTAACTCATTCAAACATTTGTCTGAAAGTTGTTGGTGAACTCCTCTTCCTCTGCTGAGAAAAGTTCAGGCAGTCCAGTGGTGTCACTATGTTGCCCCTCGTGACATCACCACCAAAAGTGACATCACCACCGCTGCCACTGCAACTTCCTTCAGAGACACAGGGTGGGAGGGTGGGCCAAACCCATTGCCTTCTCCACTGCCCGCTGTTCCCGCCGCCAAAACGGTGCGGTTGTCACTCCCACCATCACTTTGTCACCCCCCGCTTATCACCCGGGGGGCCACCCCCCACTCCTCCCACCGATGCTTATGAGGCAGTCTGGTTCTCTGGGGAGCTTTGTACAATGAAGAAAGACAACTAGAAGTATGGTGGAGGAAGACTTGTGATGAATCTGACTGAACATGGGTTAGAGCTCATTTTAGAGCCTACTTTGTGGTGGTGATGGTGGTGAAGCAGTCTTACTTCACCACCACTATTGCACCAACATGGAGTCATTGAACAGAACTTTTCGAGATGGTGAGAGGGCTGTTGAATCTGGACCCACAAGGTGATGTGGAAGAACCTTCTGCAGCCCACTGTGACCAGTTTGCAAGATGGTAGGTGGCATGTCTGAGGAGAGAAAGGGCTAGGGTGGCCTGGGAAAGAGGGGATAAGATCCTGGCACAAGTTGCTGCCTCTGGGATCCACCCCTCCCTCCCCTTCCCTGAAAATCCCCAAACCCCCCCTCCCTGCCCCAAGTAGGTCTGTCTGCATAGGGTTGCAACTTCAACAGCTATGATATTCTAAGATGCCTTAGAGATTTGGTACCCATATAGGGCAGGGGCTCCTAAACTTTCTCCTGACAAATCTGTTTAAACTAAGAACACAGCAGCCCAAATGACTTCAGCCATAACTATTGATTTATAAAGACAACAGAAAGTCATTTTTCACAAAACACAGAATTAAAGTATAGAATTTGTTATCATGGATGTGGATATAGATACTTGCTTAGAGGGCTTTAAAAAGGGTTTGACAAATCTATTTTGACTATCAGTAGCACGGGGCAAGCAACAGAACAGGGTGTCTAGCTTTTATGGATTATGCTCATTCATCCTCATACTAGAGATGAAGAAGCCAACAGGAGAGGGTGACAGCAAGTCCACCTAGGCAGATGATATGTTTCAAAGGATCTTAGGCTTTGCCTTTGCTGCCGGAATGGCTCTGGGAGCAAGTGGGAGGGGCCACATTACACCAGTTTGCACGGTGCAGTGCCTTACATCACTTACAGTGCCGGAACCCCTCCTGCAATGCTACTGGGTGACAGTGCGGGATTTAATAAACAACAAAGTTAACATAATGCTGTGCTCTTGAATTTGGGGAGTAGGCACATTTATGACCCAACCCTTATGGGTCTCTGTGCCTGTGGAGTGTGCACTCCACCAGCACTAGCTTTCACAAACGTGCCTTAAAGCACTTTGCAACAACATGCCTTCAGGAAACGCTGGTGGGAAGGCTTGTGCTTTCCTGCTGGCGCTTGCACAGTGGAGGATGCCCACAGGAGCAGGGAAAAAGGAAAAGGGGGGAGGGTAGCTAGGGGCTCAAATGGGGTGGAGGGAGGGCAGCAATGGGAGCAGGGTGGATAAATTGGGCCCGGGAGGGGGCAGAATTAGTGGCGCCAGCATGTGCCATATCCTATCCCCCTTCCTGGGCCTGATCTACTGACATGGGTCAACATGGACTTGCCACTGGTGCAGGCCCAAGTTGACCTATAGCGGCAGCTGGGGCTTTCCCCGGGGCAAGGAGACTTTCCACCTGCTAAACACCCCTGCGGGATGCAATGTAGCCCATGCTTGCGCCGCTACATCCGCATGAGGATGTTTAGGTAGGATTGGGCTGTTAGCCACATTATCTCACCTATCTAGTAATGGAAGGAAGATAGAAAACAGGAGATACATTCATCTTCCCAAATCCCAACTGTAGTGGCCTCCCACTCTGAGAGGTGCAAACTGATGAGTCAAATTCTTTGTTGTCAATCCCAAGTCATGGGATAGCACCAGGGGCGTCACTAGACGCGCGTCACCCTAGTGCGGGGACGCGCGTCACCCCCCCTAGGGGCGCGACGTTATAGGCGCGGGGGGAGGGGGCCACCCGGCTCCCCCCCCCGCATCGCGTCGCCCCCTCCGGACGCTCTGAGGCCGGCCCGGGAGCCGGCCTCGGAGCGTCCGAACCCTTCGGCGCTCCAGGGCCTTCTGAAGGCCCAGGCAGCGCGTCAATCCGGGTATTTTCCGGATTTTCGCGCATGCGCAGACCCGTTTTGAGGGCTTTTTGCCCTCAAAACGGGTCTGGGCATGCGCGAAAATCCGGGAAATACACGGATTGACGCGCTGCCTGGGCCTTCAGAAGGCCCTGGAGCGTCGACGGGGTCGGACGCTCCGAGGCCGGCTCCCGGGCCGGCCTCGGAGCGTCCGGAGGGCGACGCGCGTCACGTAAGTGACGCGCGAGGGGGTGCGCGCGTCACCCCATGACGCGCGTCACCCCCTGGCGGCCCGCCCCCCCGCCACGCTCCAGTGACGCCAGTGGATAGCACAGTAGAATAAAAGAAGTTGGGTATGGAAAGAATGATGGTGGGAAACCAGGAGGAAAGAGTGGAAAGGAAGTCGATGGAACATGCCACCTCTGTAGGCATTTTCACACACTGTTCACAGTCGTGTATTTCTCTCAAGTTTTTTAGCTGCTGTTAAGAAAATCTGAATTATTTTCTTCTTTAAACCCTCAAATAGAATGGAATCTAAGAAGTCGAGGTTTCTAATGTCCCAAAGGCCACATGCCTAACAACATCACCCATTTGGATAGGGAGTCCCAATTTGGACCTGTCTGTAAGAGAAATCTATGGGATCTATTGATTCTGACAGTTGTATTGGGTATTTTACAAACTACTAGCTGGCTTGTTTAAAAGAGTTTCTCCTGCTTGATCTTTCCCCTGAATCAGGTCAACTGAACTGAAAGTGACAGTTCTGTTTACTGATCTTATTTAGGGAATTGGGATGCCAAGTCCTATTTCAGTGATTTCGGAGTGAATTGCAGTGAGGACAATAATGCAATCTAAAACAAGAAAAAGTGTATGCAGCTTGCATTTTATTGCTTAGTCATATAATAATAGCAAGAATAGTACATTTGCATATGCATTTTGAACTTGTTGGTAATTCCCAAACAATGATGCTAGATAACATTGTCATAACCAATGTGTCACGCTATTGCAACGCTCCTAATGAGCACCAAGCAAACAAAAATATTTCTTCATCAGGACGAGATGGAATTCCTACTGTCGGAGACAGTTCTAATGAGTCATGAATGAAATACTGAATATAGAATCGGATGTCACCCTTTTCACTGAATTTTTTTTTAAAATAAATACTTGTCAAGATAAGAGAATCAATACAATAAAAACCAAAAACCTGGAGTTGAGGATAAACTGCTAAAACCCCATACTGGTTACTTGATAATTTGTGGGGAGTTTTGTGGGATGCTTTTGTACGTTTGGGCGAGGGCTTGGGGTTTTTTGTGTCGTTTCTTTTTCTTTCTTTTTTTTTGCATAATCAGTTTTTGGGGGAGACATTGACAGCTGTTTCACACATACAGTTACCATCTAGGGTGGTGCTCCCAGTACATAAACTCCAGTAAGATCATGAAAGAGATGAATACAGTTTGGTATTTTCTTTTCTTCCCCCTTAAATTGTCATACCCCTTGTAGAAGTGGAGAGGAAATGATAGGGGAGGAATATATAAGAGATATACAGTACAGGTAATTGCATTCATGGAATAATTGCAGCTCACCATAAATTTCAACTTACCTGTGAGTGAGACCCAGCTATGCCTCCATTAGCTCTCCTTCCACTATCTATCTCTACTACTTAAATGCAGATGGTTGAATATTCATACTGGTTTTTCATGTACAATACACCTTCTGACAATGCAGACTATTGCTGGCATAACGGCACTAAGCCTTGTTGTGGTGCTAGTACAACATTCTTGACAGCTGTCTATGTGGCGATAGCATGAACCTCATTCTATACATCCTGTCCTAAAATATCTGTTTGCAAACCTAAGAAAGCTGAGGGTTGGACTACCAAAGTTGTAGCAGCATCACTGTACCCTAGGATGAATTTTATCATTAGATTTGAGAATTGATACCCATCAGGATTCTAGTATTTGTCAGTGCCTG
Organism: Plestiodon gilberti rubricaudatus; assembly: GCA_026170595.1. Taxonomy (NCBI): domain Eukaryota; kingdom Metazoa; phylum Chordata; class Lepidosauria; order Squamata; family Scincidae; genus Plestiodon; species Plestiodon gilberti. The sequence goes on from JANXHW010000005.1 coordinate 26,904,368, forward strand.
TATTTTCTAATGCATCCTTTGATTTTACTAGCGATGGGCAACTTGATTTGCTGCTTGATTTGCAACTGGCTCCATATTTTCAACTTTTATCAGCATATTCTCAGGGAAGGTGCAGAGTTTTTCCCAAGAATTATCAGACAGAGTTCAGAAAGACCAGGCCTAAGAGAGCTCCGCAGCACAGCAGCCTTCCACACTGACAGACACCCCCATTGTTGTTTCTCCCCTTCTCAAACTCGATTGGTGTTGAGGAGGGCTAGCAGTGGTGGAGCCGCTTAGCACCAGTCAGTGATGTACCTATGCCCTGCAGGAGTTGGGACCATGAACGAAAATGCCGCTCCCCCTGCCGAACGTGACATTGCCGCCGCTGCTCAAACCGCCACCAGGCAGGCCAAACTGCTTGCACCTTTTTCACCACCGCCTGCCTGCTCGCGCCTCTTTCGCCACCACGGCAGCACAGTTGTCACCCCCCACGTGTCACCCAGGGGCCCACCGTCCCCCCCAACTCTGATGCTTCTGGCACCAGTAGATGCTTCTGAGGGTGTTCAAGAGCCTGCGTTGCCATGAGGAACTCAAGCCTGTGAACTCGAACTCAAGCCTTGGAACTCCTTGCTCATCTTGGCTATAATTCCCGGGTCTCTTGGCGACAGTGGGTGGATTGAAGCCTCTGCTGCTCTGAGGCCTTCCTTCCATTGCAAGGTTGCAGTGAGCTGAGCCCATTATGAACCAGGCTTGAATTTTGCAAAGGTTTGAGCCTGGCTTAGAATGGACTTGCTGTATGTGTGTGAACTCCTGACATCATGATTCTGAGCACCCCTGTTTAATTTGGAAGCTTAAAAATATTCCATGGTGAATTAAACTTCCATGGCCCCAGGCTAGACGTTTATGTTTATGTTTAAAAGAAATGATGCACATAATAAAGAGGGGCAATTATGAAGTCAAAGTTTTTTCCTGGATCTGTAAAAATGTACAAAAGCATTTTGCTCAGACTCATCTGGAATTTGAGTGGCTGGTAGCAAAAGGGGAGATAATAGCCCGTTTCTGCCATCAAAGAGGTCTGTATGAGGATTTCATCAACACTGTACACAGCTTGATGGAAAGGCATTATAACCTCTATCTCAAAGGAGAGGCAACGGGAAACAGCTTAGAAAAAGGCATCAATACAAATGGAAAGCAGCTGCATGCTACTAAAGAAGGCAAGATAACTGTAACCTTAACAATATAATAACTTGTAATGTCTGCAAGGTGTGTGTTTCTGGCAACAGAAGACAATCACTCTACCACCTGGCATCTTAGCTCACTCAGCAAGCAAAGGCAGTTGCAATGGCTGGAGAAGAGAAATAATGACATCTTGCACATCATGTCTGAAATGTACTACTTAGGCTGCAAGCCTGTGCACATTTACTTGAGAACAAACCACACTGGGCTTACTTCAGAATAAACATGCATAGGATTGCACTACTAGTAGCCCAATCCTATCCAAAGCAGGCTCTGCTGTATCCAACGTGTGGCTTGAGGTCTACTCAAGGGAAGGGGACGATTTTCCCCTTCCCCTGTGTCGGAAGGGAACAATCTGTGTTGGAAGGAGACAATCTGTGCTGGCCTGTAAATGGCTGGTGCAGTTCTGAGCAGCCTTGTGCCGGGCTTTCAGGCCCGGAATGGGGGATAGGATTCGGCAGAGGCCACCGAGCCTGTCCCTATCCAGGGCCTGATCTGCCTTCCTCCCTGCCCTCTCTCTGCCCTCTCTCTGCCCTCTCTCTGCCTCCTCTCAGCCACCCACCCCTGCCTCCTGCCACCCACTGGCCGGCATGGAACTCATCTGCCCCCGGCAGGCGCTGCTCCCTCAGCAGTGGAGGCTTGACAGCACTGGCCTCCACACCAGCAGGACTGACCTCCGCGCTGTTGCAACGTGCTTTACAGCATGTTTGCAACAGCGTAGTGCCCAGTACAGCAGGTGGAGGCCAGCATAGGATTGGGCTGTTGATAATGTAGTTTATTTATTTGTTAAATAGAGTCTGGCTCAGTTGGCTCAGACAGAAGAGTCTGGCTCAGTTGGCAGAGCTGCTGCCTTCAAAGCCCGAAGACTGGTGAACTTGATAAGTTCGAGACACGCCGCCGGCAAAAAGCTGTGAAAGCCTCCAGGAGGAGAGGTAAGAGCTTCCAGCTGCGTCGGTCGAGTGTGGGAGGCGCCAGCCAGCAGAATTGTCAGACTGTAAAAAGGATACCATCTGGAAAGAAGCCGTTCATGAAAGATTGGGCATTTATATATATTGTAAAAAAAAAAAACCAGGGGGGGGGGGTAGGACAGCCTGCCCATGTACACCGCCTTGGATTAAAGTCGGAGGAGAAATCCAATGACCAAGAAAGGTGGTATATAAATACTGTATATTATTATTATTATTATTATTATTATTATTATTATTATTATTATTATTATATAGTATTTATATACAGTGGGTCCTTCGCATCTGCGGAGTTGAGTATCCACGGATGGCCACTAAAGAGTATAGCAACAACTAAAGAGCTGGCGCATGTCCGAGGAGACACAGGAGACCATGGTGTGGTGGAGTAGGGTAAGTAGAACTTTGCTCTACTTCCCCCTCCCATCGCATCATCACACACACACACACACACACACACACACACACACACACACACCCCACAGGATACAACTCAAGCCTCCTTGGCATTGATGCATTGGCAGGGGGGCAAAAGGGTAGGATTGGGCTGTAACCCTCTCTGTGTTGGAGAATCTCTATGCTGATGGTGTCTGTGTGCTAGATGGAGGTTGTGTGCATACTGGCTCTGTGTGTGTGTGTGTGTGTGTGTGTGTGTGTGTGTGTGTGTGTGTGTTTGGGGTGGGGGTGCTGTTTGTCCTGTGAAGCTGTAAATTGATCACACACTATAGTATAGCATTAAAAACTAACACTCATATTTTGGGAACACAGTACAAATTGTTCTATGAACTAAGGAAGTTTCAGGTTGCTTTTGTTTTTGAAAGTGATGGTTTTAAAAGAGACAAATTAAATTATAGTATAGGTAATTCATAGGCCAATACTATTCCTGGGGTCAGTGTGCTATAGGTAAAGGTAAAGGTGACCCCTGACAATTAAGTCCAGTCGTGTCCGACTCTAGGGTGTGGTGCTCATCCCCATTTCAAAGCCAAAGAGCCAGCGTTGTCCGAAGACGCCTCTGTGGTCATGTGGCCGGCATGACTCTCCTTGCCGCAGCGCGTAGCATGCAGCTGGAACACGGAGCGCTGTTTACCTTCCCGCAAGCGGTACCTATTTATCTACTCGCATTAACATGCTTTGGAACTGCTAGGTTGGCAGGAGCTGGCCAAGCAACGAGAGCTCACCCCGTCGCGGATTCGAACTGCCGACCTTTCGATCGACAGCTCATGGTTCAGCGGTTTAACCCACTGCGCCACCCGTTGGCAGTGTGCTGTACCTACCACCAAATGCAGACATAGCCAATAGGATTTTGTTGAATGCCAAATATGTCCTGGCATTGTTTGTCCATCTACTGGCTATGAGTCAAGTCTGAAGAGAAATAATAATAAAAAAGATGTGACTTGTTCTCCTAGACTGTTTTATTATTGATGTTGTTGCTATTTTCTTAACACTTGCAATTTCAGGCAATTGCTACTACCACCAGCCCATTAAATAGCTTCTGTGCTACATGGGAAATAAAGCAACATCTCTCCCTTCTGTCCTTCACTTTCTCTCTTGAATGCAAGAAGAGTACAACAAATCAAAATGCTTTATCAGAATTTCACATCTCTCCTGGATTATTTTGGCATATTATGACCTTTCTAAGGATGCAATCCCTAGACACGCTTACCTGGAAGTAAGTGCCACTGAACACAATTGGACGTACTTTTGAGTAAACATGCCCAGAATTGTGCTGCAAGTTTACTGAAACTTTTTGAAATGTGATGCATTTGACTGAACTGGCATCTCACATGCGGTAGCAGGTAAAGGTGACCCTCATGAGGAGGCTTGAATAATACAATGCATTGAGTGTGAGGCTACCCTGGAAAACGATTTGGAAACTTCAGTTGGTTTCGAATTCAGAAGCTAGATTATTGACTGGTACTGACCACTTGGAGCATGTTGTGCTGGTATTAAAATGTCTGCACTGGCTTCCAATTCAATTCTAGGTACAATTCAAGGAGCTGGTTTTGAGCAATAGAGCCCTAGGCAGCTTGGGAACAGACGTTCTGTTAATTAAGATCTGGAGGAAGGCTCGGATCTGGGTGCTGCTGCTTTTCTAGGGGGGCTCGGTTCCCCACGACCTAGAATGTTTCTGCCAGTAGCATTCAGTGCCAACCTGGTCTTGTTTGGCACGAGGCAAAGAAAGTGGTATTCTCCTGACTGTGTTTTTAATGGATACTGTTATTTCTGCTGCTTTTTCTTTAATTGTTGCTTGTGTGTCAGTTTTCAGCTGCTGTTTTTACTGCAGGTGGCAATTTTAATTGGTTTTAGTGTTAATAGTTGGATTTTGTAAAGGTTTGTGTCTGTAGCTTCTTTGGAAACATAAGCTGAAAGGCAACAGAGATGCTTTTTAAAATAAAATGTGTAACTCCTTGCTTTGGAGGAACCCACCACTTGAAAGCGATCCCATATAAAAACCTGTACCCATACAGGGGAAAAAAAACTACAATGTTTTTTGTTTGTTTGTTTCAAGATCCCTCCAGTGCTTGTCTTCTGTATATGTCTCATGCAGTCTAGTTACTTTCGTTGATTTCCCATTCGCCATTATTTTGTATGCAAGCATATGACAAATCAATCACATCAGCTTGCCAGGGAATAGAGATGTTCTGTATAATGCTTGCATGGTTCATAAAATTGTTTGTGTCATTAAGGTGAATAAACAGGAGCAGCAGGAACATTGGTTGCAACAAACAACATGTCATCCTTGAAACGTGGAAACGAGCGGATCTGAATGCCATGACAAACAGTAGCTTATGGTTCTTTTCAAACAAGGAAAGCAAATTGTGACAATTGAATCCAAGTTTAGTGGTGAGGAGGTGGAAATCGGGAATAATTTTACATTTTGCCTCTGTGATGGAGAAGGAAACCTGTACACAGCAGCTTGTCTTCTGCAACACAGATTGCCCTTGTCCTCTTGGGATGATGCCTTGATTTATATGGTGAAGAAGGGGTTGCCCTAATGCACACAAACACACTTGGTACTGTTAGATTTTGAATATGTTTCACTGGACAAATGTGATGATGACTATAGCGTTACGGCCCAATTCTACGTAAACTTAGGCCAGTAGAGCGAGCACTCCACCGGCCTAAGGTGTCACAAAAGTGCCATTAGGCACTTTTTGCAGCTCCTCTGGAGTAAGCCGTGCTGGCGTGGAGGCCGGCACCACTCACTCTACCGTACAGGATGACCCGTGCCGGCCAACCCAGGTAAGTCCTGCGCTGGTCAGCACAGGGGCGTGGGGAGGGTGGGCCGGGGTGATAAGGGAGGGGGCCATTGACTGGCCTTGCCTGGGAGGGGGAGGGGATATTGGCGATGGGTTGTGCTAATATCCCAAGCCCCTTCCCGGATTGGGCTAGCCTTACACGGTCTCTCCAGACGCGTGCCAGCTAAAGAGCTGGCATGTATCCGAGGAGGCCCATTGAGGCCTCTGGGGCTTACACTGGGGGAAGGGGACAAACGGCCCCTTCGCCCAATGTGAGCCCCAGCCGCGCTTGGCACAGCCAATATCCTGCCTAGTACGTAATGATTAGCCGTATAGGCAGGCCTCTGCTTCTTAGGCAGGATCGGGTTGCCCATTTCCACTTGGCTTGTCCAGAAGTCTTCTTCACTTGCTAAACTAGACTTTTTCATAGATGTGATGATGAAAATATGGCGCATGGGGGGGAAGGTCCTCTCTTGTCTACCTTGGTCCTTTCTGTGTTCCTCAGATTCCTTGGGAGAGCAGGGGATTGAATCAACCTGGTTCTCCTCCCCTCCATATGGCTCCTTCGTAGAGCCTCCACTCCTTAGGAGCATGCTGGAGCTCTTACTAGCCTGTCCTTTCCTCTTTCTCATTGGCACTTTACTGACTGGTCTCTTATACCTCCTCCCAGCTGTGCCGTTTCCTGGTCCTTCACTTTGGGCATCTGGGGTTTGTCTAAACATTGGTGTTGTTCGTGCCAGAAGGAAGGTGCATCACCTCAGGTTGGCAGGGTACCAGCCACTGTGGACCCAGAGAGAACAGAAAAACCTCACACAATTCCTCTCATGTTTATTTATTTATTCCTCTAATCTCTTGATTATGTCAAATAATCCATCATTTCTTAGATTTACTCAGCCCCCCCCCCAGCAACAGCTCTAACCAAGTATAAACCAAAATAAAAGTTTAACCACCATATTGGGATGTTCCTAGAAGGGGAGGAATTTAAGTACTGATTCTTTCCTTATCAACTCCCTAATTTCGATGCAGAATGCATTCTGTGCACCAGAAAACCAAAGGCTGGTCTGCATTTGATGCTTTCACTTCCATAAAATGGCCGCTTTAAGAACAAGATGGAGTTCTATAGCCTAGTTCTGTTGCTTTGATTTGCCTAGGACTGTGTGGCTGGCCTATGGTATGGCTGGCTTACAGTGATGGTTCTTTAATTCATTACTGAATGGAAGTGACCTCTCAACATCATATCAAATGCAGTAGTAGGAACCAGTTTCAATCAGCAGACCTCACACCATGGTCAATCCCCCGGCCAAATACTTGGGTTCTGTCACTGTGACACTGCCGGTGGTTCCAGTTTTGGATGGTCCTTGTCCAGCATCATCACTTGTCCCCTTTGTCTGGGCCCAAATGACACAGCCATCCAGAGGGAGAGATAAGCAGAGGCTGCTACTCCTTCCCTTTCTACTGCTCCTGCTAAGGCATGGGACTTCACAGGTGCCTTGGAATGCTAACAAGATACTGATTCTGGACACTGCAACTGAACAAAGCAGCCCTACTTTTTTCCCCAATTAATTGACTTCTGCCCTCACCTAGCCTTGGATGAACATAGGAAGCTGCCTTATATAGCGTCAGATCTTTGGCAGCACAATCCTGACTAAGGATCCTGAGCCCAGGCTGCCATTGCACTGGCGGGCCGGCCCGATAGGTCACCTCGAATTTCCACCAGCTAAATAGCTGGAGGAAGTCGGAGGAGGCTGTGTAACAGCCTATCCGCCCAGCGGGGACGGGGATATAGCAGGCGCCATCCCCCACCCCCACCCGGGCCAGCTAGGACAATGGCCCCCCTCCCTCGCCCGCCGGACTGCCCACGCGGCTGCTGGCGGGAGAGCTTACCTTCCTCCGACGGCCGCATCCCGGTCTGGCGACGGAGTGAGGGAGGCCGGTCTTGCGCCAGCATTCCTTACTTTTGAGGCATCACGAATGTGCTTTACGGCACAACGTCTTGGAACGGCGGAGCACAACCTTAGTCTGGATTGCGCCCTGGGTCATCTAACTCAGCATTGTCTACACTGTCTTGCCGCGATTTTCCAAGGTTTCAGACAAACTCGATGCTTCTGAAGTTTCCAAGGAGTTTTTCCCTCCTGCTCTGTCCTACAGATAGTCCTCTTGGGAAACCGCATTTAAACATAGCAAGCCTTCAGATTTCATTACCACTTCCTTCATTATTGTGCCTCAAGGTGCTATAAATAACACATGGCTAATTTGTGAGTATGGCATGTTCAAGCAAATGTGTATTTTAATCAGGGCACCTTCTGACATTTGGTAATTGGTTTACAGATTTGTTATATAATTTCATGATTATTAAGTTTGCCAGGGGGGAAAACTGGACTAAATTCAACACTGAGTTACAGCTATGCAACTCTACTGAAATCAGCAGAATCCCGAAAATATAACTCAAGGCAGACATTTGCCTTATTGTTAGATGCATATTTTCTATGATTTTTTTTCCTGTTCTTTATTGCTATCAGTAGCACAACTATCAATCCTATTTCATTTAGCAGATTACTTCTGCATATGCTCCTCTGTGATTTGCTATGACTTTTCATGCCAAATACTTATTGTTCATACCAATATTAATTTTATGAATTCTGTATTTTACTTTTTTTTTTTAACATCAGTGAGGAAATTCTTCCATTCGCTTCCTCAACAGTTTGCCATGGACACCATTTTCCATCACCAGGCTGCCGTGAGAGGAAAACAAGTCAGACCTACATGTCGTAGGTCTGGAACACGTCGTCATAGTATCGAAAGCGATTGGGGCTGAATTAATTAATTAATTAACGAAAAGAATTTTTCTCTCGCCTTTCAACCTTTGGACACGCAGCCCCATTTTGGTTACAATGCAGTGACACCAGCATGGGCTACGCTGCATCCTGTGAAGAAATTCAGGAGGTGGGAGGCCTCCTTGAGGTAAGGGAACATTTGTCTCCTTGCCCTAGGAAAAGCCCCAGCCCCCGCAACGGGTCAGACCTGTGCCTGCCATATGGCTGGCGCTCGTCTGAGTTGATCCGTGCCAGCGGATCAGGCCCAGGAAGGGGGTTGTGATATGGCATGCGACAGCACTGCTGATCCAAACCCCTCCCAGGCCCAATCTGCCTACCGCCTGCCCTGTTCCACCCCTCCCTCACCCTCCCCCCAGCGGGACAGTACAGGCCTTCCCGCCAGTGCTGCTTTCTGGCACGCCATCACAAACTGCTTTATGGTAGTTTTGTGACAGCAGAGCACACCACCGGCACTAAAGCTGGATAGGATTGTTCTATAAGATTCATTTTAAATTTTCTTGATGCAATAAAATAATCCAATGCTTAGCTAAATCAACTGAAATCAGTGGGACTTACCGGTACTTCCAAGTAAATATGTGTAAGATAAAGAGATACATAAATAAATACAGTGAGATCTAGAAGTGTTTCTGCTTAGAAAGACTGAAATATGCAAAACTGAGTTCTCCCTCCCCCCCCAAAAAAAAATCTCCCTTGATCCTGCTTGACTGATGAAGTTATTTAGTTTTCTTGGGGCTCCTTTTGTTTCTGGCAACCCTGCTTGGAAACTAAAGAGTACTTTCTAAGTACAGTACTTTCTAGGCATATCGCTCTCTGTGCTGTTGTCGGAGCTCACTATTATCTCTCTTATCACTGTATAATAAATAGATGCTTTACATTATATCACCATGATAGGCGACTCGCTCCTTATACTATCATTTGCTTCCTTTTCATATCTGACCATTACCTCTGCTATGAAAGAATGAAAGTGGTTCTCTTCAGCTGTGATCCCCGTCATATGTTCTCACCGAGGGTACATTTAATTTGGCAATCTTTTCGCATCTGCAAGATGCACCATGAAAACGTGGCAGGTGGTAATGATACTGGTAGCTCTTGGTCCTATTATTTATGATTACATGCACCTGTGGCATTATTAGCCATAAAGCCCACCTGTGCTGGAGTTTCACAGCTGTTCCTACTATCAGGCATGTTTGTAGGCAGGCATGTTGGCCTTCAAAGATCTCCAGATACGTAACAACCCAACATTCCGGGTTGTTGTTTTTTTAATGATATCTGATACTTTTTATAGTACTTTGTCTTTTATGGTGAACCACTTGCATAAATAGCACTCTGCTTTTGGCAAACGTTTGCAATCTATGGTGGTTGGTAGAATTACTTGCTTTTCAGCTTGTCTTCTATGGACCATTTTTAGCATACCTTTGCATTTATGGAAGCTGTTGATGTAAATGCAATGAAGGCAACCGGCATAAAAATGTGCAACTGTGTTGTTACGTGATCATCAGTAAATACAATGGAGCCCTTTCAGGAGCAATCCATTTTTTCCAGCATATGTTTTGTGGACTACGTTCATTTTGCTGCAACAGACTAACTACAGCTACCCCCCGCCCCCCGGAAGATGATAGGTGGGGTGAAAATCATAAGAATTTCCACTGAAGCTTTGGAAGTGAGTAGCTCCAGAACAGCAGAAACAAAAGGGCCATGGTGCCAAAGATTGATAAACAAGATTCATGCCATTTTCTTCCTCTTTTCATTGTCTATAATTTAGCTCTTCTGCACCCTCGTGTAGTGGCATTGTTCCCTATAGTAAAGGCAAATATATATAGAACAGGATGGCTGTAATCACACGCTACATAAAACACTTTTGTATGCTCTTTATTTAAACTTTCCTAAAAAGCAGCCATAGCATAGGGGAGGGGGGGCATTGACCCTTTTTTCCTGCCTGGTCCCAATCTGGCTTCTACCTTTGTGGCTTCTTTTTGACCTTGTAGGTTAGGTCCCAATGGTGCTAATGGAAGCTTCCTTCTTGGAGCAAATAGCAGTTATGGGGGAGATGACCCAGTTCAGGACTGTGGTGGGAGCAATGGTTAAACCAAGCATGAGTTAAATTGTGACTGATATTTAAGGGTGACAAAATGAGCATACAAGGGTCAATCACCCGGACACAGGACCCAATCTTATCCAACTTTCCAGCGCCAATGGGGCATGTGCTACATCCTGCAGGGGGGGGAGTCACAGATGCCTCCTCAAGGTAAGGGAATATTTGTTTCTTTACCTTGGGGCTGCATTGCTGCATCGGCATTGGAAAGTTGGCTAGGATTGGGTCCACAGTCAGCCCAACATTCTCTTGACTTGAAAGTACCCAATTCGATATTTTTGTTCCACGTTTTCTCCAAGGCTAAGATGGCAGGTGCCGCATAAATGCATTCTATATTATATATTCTAAATTATTAATTCATAAATATATATAGTGCTTTCCCCAGAGGAGGCATTTTAGGACCAAGCTGTGTTTCTTTTTAATGGGTCGTAAAAAGAATCAAGGCTTACAGATGAAAAAGTGAACTCATCATTCTAAGGGATCTATTCAGAGAAAACATTTCTCTGCATTACCTTAGATGCAAGCAGCTTGTAACATATTCAAATGCTCTTTATGTAGAAACAAACAAAAAAAATCTCCCTGTACATGTAAACCGAATATGTCAATGAGAAATGATGGAGCCTAATTATGCCCCAAACGTGCTCATTTCCACATGCAGGGAATTTCTGATACATCAGAGCTTTTAACTAATAAAGATATAGTCATAATCAAAGGGTGAGCATTCACCTTTACAATACAATTTAAAAAATCATATGAAACCCACTCCCTCAGATGGTACTTTCTGTACCTCAGGTGGTACTTTCTGAGGTAGTGCCATCTTATGAGGACTATATTACTCCATTTATTAATTTGGTTTGTTCGTTGCAGCTATTGAAATACTGTCTTCTTCATCTTCTCATCATCATCATTGTCGTTGTTGTCATCATAGCAGTAATTTAAAACATTTTTGACAGTCTTAACGCAGCCTCAGGTAGAGTGCACTACAGTGTCAAGTGTGCATGAGTAAACATAGCCAGGTATGCCTGACTCAAGAATCGATGCTGCACCTGTCTAAGTGTTCCTGGCCATAGCTGTCACCTGGAGATCCAGGCTTAAGGCTAGGTCCAGGAGCACCCCAACCTGCTAACCTGATCCTCCAAGGCGCCATCCAGAACAAGTTGAAAATGTGATTCCTGAGCTTCAGATCTCCTCATTAATAGCACCACTGTCTTGCCTGGATTTCGGGTTGTTGGTCCTTGTTAGTCTTTAGCTGAGTTGGCATTCACTAGATTCATCTGAACATCAACTGCAGCCATAAATATGATCTTTTGCAATAAAATATCTTATTGAGAGTAACCCCAACCCACTTTGATGTCAAAGTGAGATGGACAGCCAAACTAGTTCTCCAACTTTGCAGACACTCTAGAATAATTGCAACATCTGACAGGAAAGAAAAGGTGAGGGCAATGATGATTGATCCATGTCTTTAAGAAAAAGATTGAATCCATATTTCCACCCGGGGGTTCAGACAGTGATGTATTCATCACAAGAAAACCCCACAGCCGCTCAGCAGTTGCGGCACAAAAATTCTGCTCGCTTCTAGAATTTACAGCAACCATGCAAGATTCATGCTCTCTGTCTTCATTTATTGGAAACAAATCTCTCACAACTGAGTTTATACATTTAAATTCCAGTTTCAAGTGATGCTTGGGAGAAGAGGCTTTTTCTTGTTTGCTCTTTATAACACACACACACACACACACACACACACACACACACACACAATATACACTCAAGGAGATAAGCTAAAACTGAAACACTAGGGGTTAGAAGCCAGGGGTGTCCTATGTTTCAAGGAATATGAAAGGGCAAAAAGGAGGGGGGAATCACGTACTGGATGCTAAAAATAAGCACAGCACAGTTACTAAAGGATAGTGAATCAGTCAATAGTTGCATCTCTGGTGCTTTGAAAAGTGGCAATAATATTTGTTTTGCCGTTAAGGGCTATTTACAGCTGTTGAACACCGCACCTATGGTCTCCAAGAAGGTGTGCAACAGTCATTTTTATGAACCAATATCTCCAGTAGGAGTAGGGGAAAGATGCATGGCTGCCACAAACAATTAGTAAAAAGATGGTGGCAGCAACGTATGCACAACATGTAGAAGTACCAGTTCACACAACTGGTGCCTCCACATCATCCCAGCTGTATCAGGAACCCACAACTCGACCCATGCACTCCTGGGAGCTGCCATGCACATGGGTGCTACCAGTCTTTTGAGATACAGAGGCGTCATCAGGGTGGGGGCATTGGGGCGGTGGGCCCCCGGGCAGAAAGATCGGACCCCTGGCTGCAGGCAGGCGGGGGTTGTTACGGCGGCCGGCGGAGGCGTGAATCGTCCAGTTCGTCGGGGTGAGTGAGGACCTTCGGTGGCGTGTTTGGCTCGCCTGCCCACCCTGTACCTCGGTATGGTGCATAACAGCTGCAGCTGTTACGTCACTTCCGGTGCGGGGGGTGGTGGTGGTTGTGGAATTGCCACTGTTGAGATAATATGATTAATGCAGAATATCATGTAGGATGTTGCCTTAAACACACACATATGTGCGTACATGTGCGCAAACACACACACACACACACACACACACACACACACACACTCAAGTGCTATTTCTTAGATGTGACTATTAAATTCAAATGATCTAGTGGACTACTAAATAAACGTGATTCCAATGCCAGTCACCACCAGTTTGCCACAGATACATGTGACATTTTAGTTGACCATAACAAAGTATAACCCTACTTTGGCTTTTTTTCCCCTTCCTATTGGATCAACACAATCTTTATGTGGCGATAAGTCCTATTTCAATCAATGATGCTTCAATCCTAGGCATTCTTACGCACTTACATGGGAGTGAGCCTCACTGGATACAATGGAATGTTCTTCTGAGAAAGCATAAGATTTACTATGTACTGTATAGGATTGCACTGTAAGATACCCTGCTGAGTAACCATGCTTCAGAGACCATTTACAGAGACCTTCTGTCCTTGCTTCGGATTGGGCTAAAGATCAGTTATGCGGCCTATTTTCTCCTGTTTCTATTTGTAGTAGCAACTTGTGTTAAGCTTTCTGTAATATTCATTTTTATTTATCAAATGTAGGCTTACCAGATCGCCGACCGGGACGAAGCCTCTTGCCCTTAAGGGGCGGGGCGGGGGAGGGGGCCAGATCGCTGCGGCAATCTGCCCCCCTCCTCCGCCCCGCCCCGCCCCGCCCCGCCCCTTAAGGGCAAGAGGCTCCGTCCCGGTCGGCAATCTGGTAAGCCTAATCAAATGCTTTTGACATCTGCTGTAGTTCTTTTTTAGTTTTTACCAATTCACAATGGTATAGGAGCAGAACTTTTTTTTTTCTCCGACACTCTAATGAAAGGTCTAGGCCATCACCATTTTATCCTTGTTTTGTGGCCTCTTGCCCACTTCGTATTGCCATTTCCACACACATCGTCCCACTGCAATCAATTTAAGATTGGTAGCCTTAGCAAGCGCATGACCTGGGTTACTCTGAGAAGCTGTACGCTCTTTGCAGATAGGACTGGAAAACAAAGCGCTGCTATCTTTATACAAGTTCAGAGTTAGAAAGTCTTGGCTTTATCTTTGACTCCTTTCTCCCCTTTGCTCCCCACATTCAGGCTACAATCCTATAACACTTACCTGGGAGTATGTCCCATTGCATCCTATGAAACTTACTTCTGAGTAGACATGCATAGGATTGTGCTGTCAGTCATGGTGACAGACTGACAGCACAATCCTATGCATGTCTACTCAGAAATAAATTTCATAGTATTCAATGAAATGTCATTTCTCCCTCCACAATATTGCAAGAATCCATCCATTTTAGATCTGAGGCTTTCATGGCCCGCTATTATCTTCTGGTTTCCAAGGTTCACGGGTAAACAAGCCATGTGTAAAATTCTAATTTCAGCTGAAGTAAAAATTTATTCAAATTTATTCAATCCATCCATTTCTTTCTGCTCCCTTGACAAAAATATAGCTCCTTGCTGGTCATTCGTTGGCTCATCTTAGTTCCTACATCTCTATCGAATGCTGTTCTGGGATACACACCCTGTAACAATGAGCAAGGGAAATGTAAGGGCTATACCCTGGCAAGGACAGAAGGTCTCTGTAAACACTCTGTAAACACTCGGTCTCCGTAGCCGCTTTGGGTCCCCCCTATGGGAGGGAAAGCGGGATATAAATCCAATAAATAAATAAACAGAGAAGCATCAAGGCAGACAAACGTAAGGGCGGCTATAGCAGAGGAAGGCTTGAGGCTGCTGAAGAAACTGCTGAGTCACTCTGCAGAATGAAATTGTGTTGTCCTGTAAATAGTCTGAATGCCGTCACATACACAAAACACAATACACGCAGCATAGCATATGGTGCTGTGCATTCCCAATTCCACTGCAATGCAGCTAGAATACACACTGCCATTATTCATGCTCTGTAGTGTGAATCCAGAATGTACCTGATGCTTTCAATCTGAATGTGCATTAACATCCAGTCATTATATGTCATTGCTGATCCAGCAAGGGAATTTGCATGCAGGAAAACTTCAGGTAGCTTCCTTACTGACTTGCAGGACAAGCGTTGTTAGAAGACATCATACAAGATTTTTTTTTTTTTTTCAGCATTAGTGAAGTGGCAGCACAGGTAGAATGACGAGAGCAATATTAATTTATCACCCTAGGATGACAGCAAAAGCGCATAATCAATTGATTTTTTTAATTAACATCTTTAGAATTGTTAATAAATCACTCATGTGAAAAGAGTGACGTTATTTCCCTCTCATACAGCCTTGACATTTTATAATCAACTTATATGAAGTATTCCATTTTCTTCAAAACTAGATTATCCGGTCTGTGTGTGTTACTTTTTTTGTGGCTTCATGTGAAGAATGGAGAATATCATCAGGGGTTTTCATTCTCAGCCCTAACATTTATTTAAGCGCAAAATCCTTTGAAAATCCTTGAATGCAGGCTCCCTGATGATCCTTTCCTAATTACTGCTTCCAAGTGTCTTAGAAAAACAGAAGCTCAATTTACATGCAGGCTTCCTTCACATTTAATAATATTACTCATTTGATGGGAGATTTTTGTACTTCAAAAGGGAATGACTCCTCCCAGGTTTACTACAGATACTGATATGAATTAAACGGAAAAAGACCATATTATTATTATTATTATTATTATTATTATTATTATTAACAGTATTTATATACCGTTTTTCAACAAAAAGTTCACAAAGTGGTTTACAGACAAAATCAAATGATTAAATGGCTCCCTGTCCCCAAAGGGCTCACAATCTAAAAAAGATACAGACCGCCACCAGCAAACAGCCACCAGAAAAAGACACTGCTGAGGTGAGAGGGGGCAGTTACTCTCCCCTGCTAAATATAAGAGGAGCACCAATTGAAAAAGTGCCTCTTGCCCAGTTAGCATATGGACAGAAGGTCGGCCCAAGACTTCCTGGCTCCGGAGGTAGTGTGCCAAATGCTTCCCCCTCCCCCTTACCTGGTCATATGCCAGCCTCTGCTCCTCCCACTCCCTAGATTGGAAAAAGAAGAGGGGATGAGCAGAAGGGAAAGTGGAAGAGAGGAGAGTGGTAGGCTAGAGCATTGGAGGTGCTATCCTCCCCACTTCCTCTTCCTCTTTCAATTCAGGAAGTGGGAGCAGGAGGAGGAGGTGCAGTGGAGGGATAAGAACATAAGAAGAGCCCTGGAGGTTCAGCAGCAGCAGTATGCCTCTGAATACCAGTTGCAGGAAGCAATTGCCTTTCTCTTCTGCTTGGGGGCTTCCCAGTGTCAGCCAATGGGCCATAGGATGCTGTGGTTGGATGAGCCATGATCCTGATCCAGCAGGGCTTTCATAGTGTTCTCAAGATAGGGGGAATGAACGGAAATTGGGTGAGGTGTTTCCTGCCCTCCCAACCGCCCCGTGGGGCTGTTTTCGGCCAGTGATGGGCCAATGATGTCACCCCCAGGGGTGTGGCTACCGCCGGGGTGTGTGTGTGTCATCGCGGCCTGCCACCCCCAGCCAGGGGTGGCATTACTAAACCACTGAGGCATAAAGAAAACTCCATTTAAATTTGAAGTGTTGAACTCCATAAGTCAATTAGGAAGGAGCAGAGGTTATTTCAATGAAAAGTGTGGGCTTCCTGTCCTGTAGATCTGTGACCTCTTGTCAGCAGTACTGTAAAGCGAAATTAACAAGAATAAAGTATTGACCATGTAACATGTGGGGTCCCATCTGTGATTTTTTTCTGTCCAGAATAAGTGCTGCCAGTAGCACCAACAATGAAAATAAGTGCCATCTGTAAATGTGGGGACAGAAAGATTTATTCGCAACTACAGATCTTAAATCAAACAACTCTACCTATGATTTATAAAAGACACATGGTGCTTTTATAAAACTATTGTACATTAAATGTGACAGGACACTGCATTCATTCTTTAAAATCAGCCATATCACCTTGTCAGTTTCCACAAGGAAAGGAAACCTTTTGCTCCTGTCCTTATATGTATACGTATAAAACTAGTTTACTGTGTGAATTTGTCCTTGTCACTTCTGGCTGTTAAATTAAATGACAAAAGGCTGTTTCTTCAAATTGTTTTGCTGTATTTAATAGATGCAACAATGGCAGGCTCTTTTTCTCAACAAATTTTTGAAATTAAATTCTGACATGTTTCCTCGTGGGAATAATACTCAATATCTTATTGCGATGAATGAAAGGAGAATAATGTAGTTCTATTTCTTTTTTTTCCCCATTTTGGGTACATATTTGGTGTGACACAACAATCTGACTTTGTTCAAAATTCAGGGAAGAAAACAAGAAATATTATTTATTGTATCCAGTGAAAGGAGGGGACAGAGCTTGTTGAGGACAGAATTTTCTTGTGGGCTTCATTTGTGCTCTGACATTATGCTGTTCGGGGTTTTACAGCAATAGGCACTCCACACTGAGTCTTGCATATATATGTCAATTTCTACAGCTTTCAACCTTTCCTGAGAATAAGTGATTGCCTAAGCAGCACCCGGTCCTATAAATCTGTAGCTGTAATGAAGCAGAAGATGACTTGTGACATCCTGTGGGAAACAAGTGGCGCTAGTCTATTCTGTTACGATGTCTGCTATTCCCAATCCCATTATAACAGTGTATTACAATATATCATGTGAATAGTGTTGTATAGTCATAACTGACTCTATGGTAGCTTCAAGACTTCATATACATGTCCATTTCCCAAAGGTGCAGATTCCCAAATTGTATGTGGAGTCCCATTCAATTTTCCCAGGTTTATATCATGTTCCCCTCAACCTAATAATTCAAGTCTCCAATATTTTGGCTTAGCTCCTGTGAGGAGGCAAGACCAATTTTCGTCCCTTGACCCCAATTCCCCCCCCCCAATCTCCCATACAGCGTAGGGAGGATTTTAGGGATGTCTAGAATGCTCTTGAGAAATTTCACTTCACTTATAGAAACTTCTTTGGCTTCCCTTGAAAATTCTCAGATGTTTCAACTTGGGAAGAAAACTGAAATTCACTTTGCATTTCATGTTTTTGTCACCCCTTCCTATAGACAACATCCGAGGGTGAACTGCGGTGAACTGTGAAGCTTGGAAGTGCAAAGCACAAGCCAGAAGGAGGGCTATACTCGGAAGGGAAAACATCTCGAGCATGGAAGGTTCTATATAGGAATAGAACAATATTGTAAAGACCCTTATCAGGTCGAAAGATAGCCTGCCTATGTAAACCGCCTTGAATAAATCTGATGAGAAATCTGATGATGAGAAAGGCGGTATATAAATACAGAAAATAAATAAATAAATATGTGAGCAGCTTCCTGCTCACCTAACCCCATCCCTGAACCTCAGCTGTCAACACCATAAGGGCAATTGTGTTATAGTGCTAGACACTGGCGTCACTACAGGGGGGGCGGAGCTCTAAGTTCCTCCGTGATCCGAGCCTCCATTACACGGAGGAACGAAGCGCCCCGCCCCTGCACCTTCCGAACCAGTCAAAGCGGTGAAAACAACGCGCAGGGAGTCTCCTGCGCGTTGTTTTCACCGCTTTGACTGGTTCGGAAGGCGCGGGGGCGGGGCACTTCGTTCCTCTGTGTAATGGAGGCTCAGATCATGGAGGAACTTAGAGCTCCAACCCCCTGTAGTGATGCCAGTGGTGCTAGATGTCTGAAGTTCAAGCCTTGGTGAGCAAGACGCTACTCAGCAGTTTCATGTTATTGAGCTATGGATGGGGGAGGGGGATTTTCTGATTGTTTTATCTTCCCTTCCCCCTTTGCTCAATCCTCATAGGCCCCCAGCTTGTTTTAAACTCATTTTGACATATACACTGCCTTCTATCTTCCCCACTGGATTTGGCAGCCACAACAATAGCCTGAACCTGAATGAGGAAGTCATGGGCCTATGAGTGGATGTCTTTGGCATCATTTGGTATTCTACTCTGTATGAATTTTTTGGATGTAATAACAATTAAGGGCCAATTTTAAAAGCCCGATTTTGTTTTGTTTAAAAAGTGGCACAGGCTTAGATCGAGCTGCAGGGCTTGTAGAGCTCAACAAACTGTTGGCCTTGTAGTGTCCACCATGCTGCCAGCTCTAAGATTTCTAATCTCTTGTATTGGCTTCCTGTCTTAAGCTGTAGGCTTCAGATCATAGGTTATAGCCTCACCTCTTTCCCAAGCTGGTTCCTATGAAAGTCTCGGCAGAACAGTCACCCGACATTCCACTAAAACAGGACCAGTCTAAAATTCAAGGGAAAGTGGAAGTTTCACCGTCAGTGGAGAATGTATGAGATGATTAAAGATGAAATCCCACCATCCTCAAGTGGCTTGACCTATTGCTTTATCTCTTCACATCAGAACGGGGCTGGCTTGGAATTTCAATGACAAGTCTCCTGCATATTCACTGTCAACCAGTCGGAATGCTCCCAGTTAATTCATCAAATAGATTTCAAAAAGTGTATTTCAGAAGCCTTACACTTTATTTGTGCACTATCACTGTGTGATGTCAAATGGATTTTAATGTGAGTTGCAGTGGACAGCACAATGAAATAATCAAAGAGAGTCAACACTTTGCCCATTGTGAAGCATTAATGTGCAGCATCAGAAACAGGTACTATTTAGAAAGAAGAATGATAAGTCACAACCTCGTAGTTCGTCATCTTTGTTATGAGTCTTGTAGTAAGATGGTTGATTTTACTGTCTTTGACTCTTTGCATGTAGGGGACACAACAAAATA
The DNA here is from genome assembly GCA_026170595.1 of Plestiodon gilberti rubricaudatus. Classification (NCBI taxonomy): domain Eukaryota; kingdom Metazoa; phylum Chordata; class Lepidosauria; order Squamata; family Scincidae; genus Plestiodon; species Plestiodon gilberti. The sequence goes on from JANXHW010000005.1 coordinate 26,923,994, forward strand.
GTTTATTTTAAGAACTGACAGCGCAATCCTGCCTACTTTTAGACCAGCAGAGTGATGATTGCTCCACTGGTCTATGGTGTTGCAAACGTGCCAGAAAGCATTTTGTGGCACCTGATGAGTAAGCGGTGTTGGCAGAGAGGCTTGCGCCGCTCCGCCAGCACCACAGAGCAGTGCAGTGCCGCAGTGTAGAGGCAAGTCCCCATGGTGCGGCTGAGAGCAAGGGAAGGGCGGGAAGGGGGAGTTCTGGGGGGCTGGATTGGCCCGCTGGGCCCAGAAGGGGGAAGGGATTGTCGTTGGTGCACTCTGCCAAATCGTATCCCCTTTCCCGGGCCTGGCCAACATTACATGGCCAGCTTGAATGTGCACCAGCAAAATAGCTGGCGCACACTTGAGTAGATCCATTGGGGCAGCTGGAGCTTTACTTGGGATAAAGGGACAAATGTCCCTTTACCCCGAGGAGGCCTCTGGCTAAGCCAGCACAGCTCCAGGATGCGGCAGGCACCTTCTTTGCACCGCTGCGCCCTGCTGGGATTGGGCGGTTAGAGTTGTCCTTTTCTCGTGGACAGAAGCTGTGTAGATTGGAGGGGGACGGAATCGATCCTGCTGCTGCCCCTGCTCCTGACTTTCATGCTTTCACAGACTTTATGTGCTTACAGTGCATGAACAGTGCATGGGAAGTTAGTTAGGATTGGGCTGCCCGTCTCTTTCCCCCCTTTTAACTTTATACACATTCTTCAACCAAAGAGAATGCATATTCATCTCACAGGCAAAAATGCATTGTGTTGTACAGATTTCTTTACAAATTAATCATCGTAGTCCCTCTTTGTGAATCATCAGTATATGTCTGACTAGGCTATAGATCTTCCTCTGCAGGAAATTATCCTTCCAAAATGGGGAGAATCCTTGTTTTGATGTCTGGTAGCTGCCTCAGATACACTAAGTGTGTATTTGTTTGTTTTTAAATATATCACCTCTATAAAATTAAAACCTCTATTTGTATGCAGCAGATGCTGTCTGTATAGGCTAATTAAAATCTCCAAAGAACTGATGAATATGCAGAATAGAATAATCCAAAGAGAAACATGGATTTCTTTAAACATTTCATCTTTGTAATTAGAGTATGACACACAGGTTCCTTATTTATCCGCTTCTGCTTTATCATCTGGGCACTGTTGGTTGACAAAGCCTGTTTCATTAGCATTTCCATCTACTGATAGTCGTAGTTTATAGCCTCTAACCAGACCTGTTCCCTGTACTCACCAACTGCTTGCCCTTCTTTTTCCTGGAGCTCTTCTCATTCACTCACACCTAACTGGCACCAACATTCAAAGTGGGGGGGGGGGGATTGGAAATGAATACTGGCAGTCTGGAAAACAAGACATTATGAGCTGAGCCCAAACTCCCCCCCCCATAGTTCAGAACCAGCTCTTAATAGCTTGCCCCAGCACCAGAACTTAGAGTTGTCAACTCTGGCTGAAGTCATTCCAGAACCTTCCCGGGCCTGATCTGCCTGCATGGATCAACTCAGACTTGTGCCAGCTATATCACTGGCACAAGTCTGAGTTGACCCATAGTGGCTTCTGAGACTTACCGAGGTGCAAGGGGACAAATGTCCCCTTAGCCCGAGGCACTGGCGTCACTGCAGGGGGGCGGAGCTCTAAGTTCCTCCGTGATTGGAGACTCCGTTACACGGAGACTCCTTGCGCGTTGTTTTCACTGCTTTGACTGGTTCGGAAGACGCGGGGGCGGGGTGCTTCGTTCCTCAGTGTAACGGAGGCTCCGATCACGGAGGAATGTAGAGCTCTGCCCCCCCTGCAGTGACGCCAGTGCCCCAAGGAGATGTCCAGCAGCCAAAAATCCTCTGCAGGGGTCCGCGTTGGCTTTGCTTTGCTGTGCAGAAATTGGTTAAGATTGGGCGGTAGAATGGTAATTCTACACACCAGGGGCTGGTTCAGATGATACGTTTAACTTCAGGTGATACTTTTTAAGTTTGTCTCCTCAGTTAAATGACTTGCGAGCTCACGACACATACATGACCTGGTCCATCCCCTTGTCTGCCTGGTTTTCCTCTTCAATCTCCCTAATTGCGTAGGGAGCAGTTCAGATGAGCCACTACCCATCACATGCAATTAGGGAGAATAGTAAATAGAGAAGCAGCTGAAGCACATGGCATTGAACATGTGGAGCCGGTTCAGTCTTGAAAGTATCATCGGAATCAGCCCTGGGTTAATTTGTTTATGGGCTGAGCAACTCTATTTCCATGCTGTCAAACATCAGAGGGGGAAAGGGCCTATTATTTTCATTCCATATACAGCAAAGACTGCTGTCAAAACTCTAAAGTACCTTAATTAAGATATTTAAATTTTGTCTTTCCTTTGCAATTAACATCACTTTTAATATAGAATTTTTGCATTAAAAATGTAGAGCCGCACAACACCGCAGCACTTTGGGCTATTTATTTTCCCAGCTTAAGCTAAATAAAGTTGATTGTGGGCAATGTGAAGCTGAAAGCCTACGGAGAGTATTCTGGCAATGTTTATTTCAGTAGTGAAAACTCTCCTGGGTATGGCAATTTTAAACAAAAACTAAATAATGGAATTAGAAATTACTGTACTGTCTGGGATTTTTCTCTTTGTTTGAAAATTTGAGTCAGGGTCTTGCTCAGGTTTGAAATTTTAATTCCCAGGTAATTTTTTTTCAATTTGAGCGTTTTGGGAGTTTGCAGTATTTATGTGCTGCTTTGTTTATTGGTTTTATACTACCTGTAATGGGGAACTGGGGGCATCTTGTCTCGAGATGGTAAGGGAACATCTAGTTACTTTTAAGTCCCCAGGATCAGATAAGCTACACCCCACAGCACTACACAGTACCAGGAACAGCTTATTAATTAAGCAGTATGTCTGTGAGTCCAACCCTGTCTTTCCCCCTACCATAGCATGTAGCTGCGCCAAAATGGGCTGCACTGTATACTATGGTGGGGTGGGGCAAATTGGGAGGCTTGGGAGGGAGCTATGGGAATAATAGTCCCCAGCTATGGGAATAATACGTATTTAACTTGTAGAGATGTGATAAGGATTACATCAGTTACATAATGCATGTGAAGTGCCCAGTACATTCAGAAAGCCGTATACAAATGCTAAGTATTTTTTTAATAAAGTATAGATTGAAGAATGTAGGGAACACCACTAGACCAGTCAGATATGACCTAAATCATATCCCTTATGAGTATACAGTGGAGGTGAAGAATAGATTCAGGGCATTAGATCTGGTAGACAGAGTGCCTGAAGAACTATGGACGGAGGTTCGTAACATTGTGCAGCAACTAAAACCATCCCAAAGAAAATGAAATGCAAGAAGGCAAAGTGGTTGTCAGATGAGGCTTTACAAATAGCTGTGGAAAGAAGGAATGTGAAAAGCAAGGGTGAAAGGGAAAGATATGAACAACTGAATGCAGATTTCCAGAGAATAGCAAGGAGAGATAAGAAGGCCTTCTTAAATGAACAATGCAAGGAAATCGAGGAAAACAACAGAATGGGGAGAACTAGAGATCTCTTCAAGAAAATTGGAGATATCAAGGGAACGTTTTGTGCAAGGATGGGCATGATAAAGGACAAGAAAGGCAGGGACCTAACAGAAGCAGAAGAGATTAAGAAGAGATGGCAAGAATACACAGAAGAACTATACAAGAAATATCTTAATGTTCCTGATGACCACACTGGTGTGGTCACTGACCCAGAGCCGGACATCCTAGAGAGTGAAGTCAAGTGGGCCTTAGGTAGCATTACTGACAACAAAGCTAGCGGAGATGATAATATCCCAGCTGAGCTACTTAAAATCCTAAATGATGATGCTGTCAAAGTGCTGCACTCAATATGCCAACAAATTTGGAAAACTCAGCAGTGGCAAAGGATTGGAAACGGTCAGTTTACGTTCCAATTCCAAAGAAGAGCAGTGCCAAAGAGTGTTCAAACTACCGCACAATTGCACTCATTTCACATGCTAGCAAGGTTATGCTCAAAATTCTACAAGCTAGGCTTCAGCAGTACGTGAACCGAGAACTACCGGAAGTACAAGCTGGGTTTCGAAGAGGCAGAGGAACTAGAGATCAAATTGCCAACATGCACTGGATCATGGAGAAAGCCCGAGAGTTCCAAAAAAAACCCCTACTTCTGCTTCATTGACTATGCAAAAGCCTTTGATTGTGTGGATCACAACAAACTGTGGCAAATTCTTAAAGAGATGGGGGTACCAGACCACCTTACCTGTCTCCTGAGAAACCTGTATGCGGGTCAAGAAGCAACAGTTCGAACCAGCCATGGAACAACCGATTGGTTCAAAATTGGGAAGGGAGTACAGCAAGGCTGTATAAATTGCGGAGTACATTATGAGAAATGCAGGGCTGAATGAATCACAAGCCGGAATCAGGATTGCCGGGAGAAATATCAACAACCTCAGATATGCAGACGATACCACCCTAATGGCAGAAAGTGAAGAAGAACTAAAGAGCCTCTTGATGAGGGTGAAAGAGGAGAGTGCAAAAGTTGGCTTGAAACTCAACATTAATAAAACTAAGATCATGGCATCTGAGCCCATCAATTCCTGGCAAATAGAAGGGGCAGAAATGGAAGCAGTAACAGATTTTACTTTTTGGGGTTCCAAGATCACTGCAGACAGAGACAGCAGCCATGTAATTAAAAGACGCTTACTCCTTGGAAGGAAAGCTATGGCAAACTTAAACAGCATAATAAAAAGCAGAGATATCACCATGCCAACAAAAGTTCGCATAGTCAGGGCGATGGTGTTCCCAGTAGCAATGTATGGTTGCGAGAGTTGGACCATAAGGAAGGCTGAGTGCCAAAGAATAGATGCTTTCGAACTGTGGTGCTGGAGAAGACTCCTGAGAGTCCCTTGGACTGCTAGGAGATCAAATCAGTCAATCCTAAATGAAATCAACCCTGACTGTTCCCTGGAAGGACAGGTACTGAGGCTGAAGCTCAAATATTTTGGCCACCTAATGCGAAGAGAGGACTCTCTGCAGAAGACTCTGATGCTGGGAAAGACTGAAGGCAAAAGGAGAAGGGGTAGGCAAAGGATGAGATGGTTAGACAGCATCACTGATGCAACGAACATGAAAATGAGCGAACTCAGGAAGATAGTGGAGGACAGGAAGGTCTGGTGGGATATGGTTCATGGGATCACGAAGGGTCGGACATGACTTAACAACTGAACAACAACAACAACAAAATGGTTGCCGATTGCACCCAGGAGAGCTTCTAAATACTATTCTGAATGTCTTTATGTGTAAATGTGTGTGACATCACTACAGGAATGCTATTCAGGGCAGCATCCCCATGGGAAGCATAATGTGTGCTCCGGAGCCGGAGCCATCTTAGATGGGTGTGTCCTTCCTTTAAGAAATTCTTGTTTCTGTACAAGGCCATAGAATGCTGCATATCCCCCAAGGAATCACTGGAGTGGGTGTTTTGCCCTTTCCTCCTTGCACAAGGCCAATTGCATGAAAGATAGCTCATTGAGGTAATAAGGGGAGGAGCAGGGGTGGAGTTAATTAATTAATTTATTTTTTATTTATTTTTCACATTTTTATACCACCCTTCCTCCAAGGAGCTCAGAGTGGTGTACATATTTCCTCCCCTCCTTTTTGTCCTCACAACAACCCTGTGAGTTAGGTGGGGCTGAGAGATAGTGACTGGCCCAAGGTCACCCAGGAAGCTTCGTGGCTGAGTGGGGATTTGAACCTGGATCTTCCAGGTCTAAGTCCGACTCCCAAACCACTACACCATCCTGGCTTTATTGCATTATTGAAGTGCATAATTGCATAATTGAAATTATATTGAAATGGCATTAATGCAACCATTTCAGCTGTTGCTGATGTTTGCGAATCAGTGTGTGTGTGTGTGGGGAGGGCTTTTTAGCATCCTGGCTCACAGATTCAAGGGGGCAGTCGGAGTCTTGCTGGTCACCTTTGGAGGCTGAGTAGGAATACTTTACCCTTCACTTGTTGTTGTGTTAGTCAGACTGTCTGAGAGAGAGCATGTTGCTTTAGCTCAGTGGTGGCCAACCTTTCAACATGAATGCTGGCCCTTTAAATGGTTGCAGAGGTATGGGCATTTCAGCAGGTGCAGCTGCTTTAGCAGCACCATCAGCACTTGCAGCTGCCAAGATTCTGCCTTCTACACGACTCTTAAGAACACAGTAGCCCTAATGGTGGAAGGTTGGCCACCCCTGCTTTAGCTAGTCAGTCTCCACTGGCAAGAAGTGCAGATGCATAATGCAGGGCAGGCAGGGGTTAAGACAGAGGATAAGAATTAGTGTTCATCCACAGGCATTGGCTGATGTGGGGCGGTGGGCGGTGGGCCCCTGGGCGCAGGGTGCAGGGCCCCAGGGTCGGGGCAGGGCTCCCTAAGTTTCATTTTTGTTTTTCCGTTTTTTAGCTTTTTTTTTACTGGTTTCCAGGTTTTTTTAGTGTTAACGGGGCATCTCTGTGTGTGTGTGTGTGCTTTTCCCCCAGTTAGCTTGTATATAGGGAGCTTCCAGCGACGTTCTTCTGCCTGCGCCGGGCACATCTTCTGCCTCCACCGGGGCGAACTCTATAAAGCGCCCAGCAGTGCTTTCCACAGTTCGCGCAGGCGCAGAACGTCGATTGGAAACCCGTTCTGCGCTTGTGCAAGTCTTCTTCAGTTCATGCATGCGCAGAACGACGAAGTTTCCGATCGACGTTCTGCGCCTGCGCGAACTGTGGAAAGCGCTGCTGGGCGCTTTACGGAGTTCGCGCCGGGCGCAGGCAGAAGATGTGCCTGGCGCAGGCAGAAGATCGTCGCTGGAAGCTTCCTATATACAAGCTAAGTGGGGGGAAAAGCACACACACACACACACACACACACACTCACACACACACAGATGCCCCGTTAACACTAAAAAAACCCTGGAAACCAGTAAAAAAAAGCTCAAAAAATGGAAAAACAAAAACGAAACCTAAACTTTTTGACAGGTTTATTGGGGGGCATCGGGGGCGCACCAACCTGCGGGGGGGGGGGTGGCGACGCCACTGTGCATCCTGAGAAACTGGATTGGCAAGGCAGATCCAGAAATTGATCTCTACAGGCTGCTTGGCTCAGGGATGCTGGCTGGAAGCCCCTTGTCCAAAGACACTTTAGAAGGTCAACTTTAATTGGGAAAATAATGTAGGATGAAAAGGTTAAACGTTGATAGATCCTATTCATGGATCTTCTACATCACATCTAGTTTGGCCCAAAGACAGGGACAAGGGGACCTTTCTTTCACAGGCATAATCTGGATGGTCACTCTGATTTTGGCAATGACCAGAAGAATGGATAATATAATAGATACTTGAAAAATGCTGATGGGTTAAAAAAAATGATAATCTAGTACATTTTATATTTTTAGGCTCTGGATGTTCCCCCGACACTGTCTCCAGGTGATCAATCTCTGAATATTGTTGAAAAGAGGAGGGGAGGAGGGGATCTTATATAAATCAATAGTGATTTTAATAAACTGGGGGCTTCTAGGTACTAAATCTGTCTGCATCTGATCTGAATTGCAATTACCTGTCAAAAATTCATCCATCATCATAGCTTAGTTCCAGACACATATTCTGGTAGCAGATGTTTCAGGAAAACTATTCCATGTGGGAAATATATCTTATAATGTATACCATTCCCAAAGACAAAGGAGGAAAGCAGCAAATATTACACACATAGCAATACCCACATCCAAACTTAGTTTGTTAATTTGCATAATTTGTAATTGTGTCAAATACTATATAAACCAATATCAAAATGCCAAGTTCCGTGGATTCCTCAGATATGAATAATTGCACTTCAGTATTGGAGACTTGATAACAGTTATAACTTACATTTCCAACAGTCTTAAGGTTGTGATCCTAAGCACCTTTCGGTGGCAGATGAAATACTTTTGAAATATCTTGGCCTGACCTTTACAAACCAGTTAAAATAAATTCACAGAACTTCTTTCTAATTTCTTTGCTGCATAGAACTTTTCTATATTACAGCAAGCTGAGAGATGTGTTAGATATCATATTTAATTTCCATATATTTGCCTTTTCTTAGTATAAATGTTATGTCAGTCTTTCCCCTCAAATATTCTTTGGAGAGTGACATTCTACTGTCTTTAATGGTGGTTTAGTGAACCCTTTCAGCTCTTACTTTGTGAAGGATTGTGGTCCAGCTTCAGAACTGTTGGGGCCTTTTGGCGGGGCCTTAAGACATTTTTATTTAGACTAGCATTCGACGTCTGACATGGTGGGCTGACTTTTAACTTTTAACTTTTAACAAATGGCTTTTAACAAATGTAAATATAGGTGACCCACTGGGGGTGCTTGTTTTAATTGTTTTAATTATCTGTTAATTATTTTAATGTATGTTATTTTAATGTTGTAAGCCGCCTTGAGTGCCCTTGCCGGCAGAAAGGCGGGATACAAATTATTTAAATAAATAAATAAATAATAAACTTCTTGCTGCTTTCTCCATTCCACCTAGGAAGTAGAGGGATGGAGCATTATGTCCCCTTTTATTCTTCAAATCCCTGTCTTTGCTACAGACTTGTGACTTGGACTTTTCATTCTGTTGTACACCCACGATTTTCTCATTTTGACAAGAGTTCTAGTTTGTTTGTGCTTTTCCCCCAGATTCTTAGGTTGCTTGTGAGACACTGATTTACAGTAGATTCAGGACAAACAAAAAACTGGACTTCATCCTACAATGCATCATTGCCACAAGATATGGTGATGGTCATTAGCTTAGATGGCTTTAACAGGATCTTAAATAAATTCATGGAGGATAGGTCTATCAATGGCTAGCAGTGCTCATAGCCATATGAACCTCCATATTCAGGGAGAATTAGCCACTGAATACCAGTTGCTAAGGAGCAGCAGAGAGAAAGGTCTATTGCCTTCATGCATTGCTAGTAGGCTTCCTAGAATTATCTGGTTGGCCACTGTAGGAAGCAGGATGCTGGACAAGATGGACCTTTGTTCTGATCTAGCATCCAGGGATTTTCTTATGCAATGTAGAATAGCCTATGAAGAGAAGATAATCTGGTCCTGTAATTGAACATTATCTGTCTTCCATAACACCAAAGGCTACTCTAAAAACCACCCTAATTCTTAATTATTGTAGTTATCCAGTTTAGCAGACCTGATGGTGTGATCTTTCCTTTGTTCAGCTGCACGCAGGGTTGCCAGGTGGTTGCAAGCTGAAGACTAACCCCATGGCTGGCCCATTGATGACATAAACTGAAGCAGTTGCCTCAGGCAGAAGATTGGTGTGTGTGTGTGTGGGGGTGTGTGTGACCATATCTGCTTGAATTACCTACTTGTTTCCACTGCTCCTCCTTCTTCCACTCCCTGGATTGGAAGAAGAAAAGGAGGATAGAGAAGAAAAGGAAATATGGAGTGGAGGAGAGTCCTGCGCTGGAGCATTGGAGAGTGGAAGGAGCAGAGGCTGGCACATCATTGGATAGGGAGGGGTGGCAGTATTTTTTATGCCACCTCAGGTTTCTGGAGGTCTTTGGCCAGCCCTGCATCCAACCCACTGTGGTCCTCTAAATGTGCACTGAGCGAGGAAGTGAATCAAAGGCAATTTCTCCCACCTTTTTAGTCCTTTCAGGTACCTCTCTCACAACGTGCAGTGCTGTTTGCTATATACCAGGCAGGCGTGCGTTAGACCAGCAGCGTCACTGCAGGGGGAGCGGAGCTCCAAGTTCTGTCAGGCTCTGACCCTCCATTACATGATGGGAGAAAGCGGCCCCGACCCCTCGCCTTTGGAGCCATTCTGGCCGACGAAAGTAAGTGCTTTCGTCGGCCGGAATGGCTCCAAAGGCGAGGGGGCGGGGCCGCTTTCTCCTGTCGTGTAACAGAGGGTTAGAACCCGACAAAACGTGGAGCTCTGCCCCCCCCTGCAGTGACGCTGCTGCGTTGGACAAAAGGACCAAGAAGAAAATGTGGGGGGGGGGAGGAGAGAAAGTAATCACTGTTTCATCTCTTCTGAGTTGCAACAACCTAACTTACCCTAACCCTAACCTGCCCTAGCCCCACACATTTGAGTGTAAATGTTATTATCTTCAAGGGAATTACCTTCTGACGTCCTGGTTTCGTTGTAAAACTTTTCAGTTATTATCGTCTTTGTTTCCTCTCTTATTTAAATGACAGGCCTATTCTTCAGCTCAGCCAGGGACAGCTGTTTCTGTAAATGAACATTTTAAACTGCTGTATGTTTTGGCTTCTTACATGGCAGTGATTTCCTATGCAGAATTCAGAAAGAAACCTTGGTGCCCAGGGCTGATTATGACTGCAAGCTCCCTCTGCCATCTTGAAAGTGAGCCCTGGCTTATATGTGAGGCCAGTTTGGATGCCAGTTGAAAAATAATATTGATGTTTGCACCTCCCTGCTGTATTTCTGATGTACAGACTGAAGTGAAATGTTCTGTCTGTGAAAATGATGGGATCCGAGACTCTTCAGCTCCTGCTACATCTCCCTTGAATGAAATGCTGTGGGGCAACGGGAAACCCACTTTCAAACAGAGATGTGCAGAACCCCCAACTCACTTGCCTTATAACAACTTCTGCTTCCTTTCAAAATTCTCAACATGTTTCATGTTAGAAGAAATCTTAAAATTACCTTTGAATTTCACGTTTATGAAATGTTGGTACCAATCCGGCCTTCAATCCCCTGTTCTGCCCACAAACCTTCATGAAATGTCTTTTTTTTTAAAAAAAAAAAGTTAATTTATCTCACTCTGACTTAATTGATCAAGTATTGATATGATTTTAGGCTGAAAAATGCTATGAGAGAAGTTGAACTGGATTATGTTACACGTGTTGTTTCCCTAAAAAGAATAAAACTCCAACAGCCCAATCCTATGGCCTGCATGCCTTTAAAAGGGGATTGGACAGATTTATGGAGGAAACGTCCATCACAGCTTACAAGCCATGATGGGGATAAGCAACCTCCTGGGGATAAGCATGATGGGGATAAGCAACCTCCTGGTTTTAGAAGTGGGTTTTCTCTGTGCCAGGTGCAAGGGAGTGGCGACTGGACACAGGTATCTTGTTGTCTTGTGCTCCCTGAGGCATCTGGTGGGGCCACTGTGTTACACAGGAAGCTGGACTAGATGGGCCTTTGGCCTGATCCAGCAGGGCTCTTCTTATGTTCTTATGTCTGCAGATAGCACCCATTGAAATTTAACTTTTGCCATGAAACATTTAGCGAGGCCTACAAAGACCCTGAAAGTGGTCCATAAGTAGGCTTACCATCTGTCCTTTCACCAAGACCTTTCAGAAGCAGCCAGCAGCGGCTTGCACTGCTTGCAGTTTTGACAACAAACGTTGCTGTCAACGTTTCTCAAGGATGCTGCACTCTTCAAAGAAACGGAGTGGGTGAACTTGGTGATCCAATCCCTCCCCCTTCTATCTCTCTGATTTCTACATTGGAAAATGTACTTGTGTTCTGTGTTGAAGTTTCTGTTTCTGTGTGGCTGTTTCTTTTTTTGTGCACAGTGCATCTGTGCAATGTATTTTTGGTAGTTGGAAGGGAGATTGTTAAAAGCGGCACTTTTAAAATGAATTATGCAAATTAGCTAATTAATTATGCTAATTAGCAGGGGTACTCCAAAAAATGACTGTCATAGGGGGTACCCAGGCCTCCAAAGGTTGAGAACCTCTGATCTAGAGTTCACCAGGACCTTGTTCCCAAAAAGACCTGCTTTCCATGTTATAAGTCAACATCTGAAAACAGATGAAGCAAGAGAAATGGGATTGATCACCGAGCAAGTGTGGAAGTACCTTTTCCTCATCACTGGGAAACTTCAACCAGCCATCACCATACACCTGCTATTAGAGAAAGATATCCAGCTTAGAGGACATCAATATAAGATAGGCTCGAACTGTTTCTTCCCATTTGAGAAATAATTTATTGATCTGAATCATAATTCTACTCATCATGGGGAATTCATAATAGATCCATTAACTGACCTTCGTCTCCACCAGTACTTTCTCTATAAGTTGTAAGGCCTGCTGAAGATGGAAGTTTCTATAAAAATAAAATATATTCTACAAGAATATAAAACAAGCATAATCAAAATAATCATAAACCTGGTGCTTTGTAATCAGATTCCTGTCCTTATTTTTGATTGCCTGCAATAGAACTGGTTTTCATAGTTTTGCATGGCTTCATTCAAATAAATTGCAGCGGAACGATCTTTGGAAGCTAACTCCTGATGTCCTTATATATCCTGTAAGGTGCAATTTCTGTTTAGTTCTTCACTATAGGAGAGATAAATGCTTGAGTTTATGCTGTATTGGCTTTCACTTTGTTTAGCAGAATCAGTTCCACCTTTTTCCAGCGGAGGTCAAATGAGTTTGTTTCAAAATACATTTGGAACAAAGAACACATTTTATTTAGATTTGAACACACATTGTCCCGAAGGGTCACCATGTGTGTAGTGTAGGCTTCCTCTCTACCCTTCTCCCAATCTTTATACCTTCTCAGTTGGATTTGTACCCTGAGTTTTTCTCTCAACCATTTCCCACTGAGTGAATTATCCCATGCAGAGAGTTGTGTCCATTTCTTGTATGTGCTAAAGCAGTGGATCCCAAACCTTTTAGCACCGGGACCCACTTTTTAAAATGACAATCTATTGGGACCCACCTAGGTTCATGAGGCTTAAAAAAAGTGATCTAGAAAGAAATAATATTTTACAATTTGCCAAAAACTCAATCCATTTCTGATAATGAGGCAGTCCTCATGAATAGCCTCAAGGCTTGAGGGGCTTAGTTATATGGCCCAGCCTTCACCTGCTCCCACTACCTGTCATTGACGGATTTGGGGGGAAAAACACCATAAAAAGACCCTCAAACATTTATTCCCTATATTTACACAAGCTTGCAAACTGCAGGAGCTCAGTTTTTTGTAGGGCAATTAGCAGCTATCTAACAGAGACTAAATCTAGAAGCTATTATGATTTCACAAAGGAGACCTTCGAGTCTTCTTAACAGACAGCAAGAATTATCATTTGCCAAGAAGATCTAGTGGCTGCCTATCTTGGAAAAAATCCCAGCTGCATTCAGCGAAGCAAGGAACGACCGAGAGGTTACCTCCGGTCAATGTGGAAGTGAGTGCTTCCGTTACTAATTAATGGTTCCCACGCTTTTCAGCTTTATATGTCTCCAGCATTCCTTTACTTCCCATAGTGTCATCTAGCCTGCTCCTGCCCTGCATACAGTCCAAGACTAGCTGGCCGCCCATTCGGGGGCCAGGTAGATTTTTTTTTTTTTTTGCTATTTGCCAGATTAACCGTTGGCTGACAGTTTTGTGTTGTTGTTTTTTGCCTACCCTGGACTGGTATCATGGGTGTTTGTGTGTTGTATATAGGTTTCGGTGGCATCACTTCTCCCTGTTCTTATTGGTCACTTTAGCAGGTGCCGTGTGGGTCAGGGTAGGCAAGGTCTGCTCTTTGGCATCCATTCTGGGGCAACAAGGTTGGGGGGGTAAGCCAGAACCACTTCACACGAGACATACCTGAGGCTGGCTGGCAAATCCCATGGCTGGAAATGGCAAGGACTAGCAGATGAAGTGGCCTGTGGTTTCCAACCATCCAGCTGCCTCTGCCTTTCGGGGTCGGCAATGATAGGCTAACTCAGCTTTTTACCGAGTGCTGCCTTCAGTCAGGTGGCATACCTGTTGAACATCCAGATCACCTGGGGGAGGCAGAAGGCTAGTGCCGTTTCCCCTGCGTTAGTGACCCACACATTTTCTTATTTGAGTTGTAATTTTTACAACATGTGTGTTTAATTCCAGACTGAACACGAGGTGAATAATGGTGTTTCATAGAGGTCAATACAACATTCTCCATTCTCTTTGGAATTTGACATTCTTTCTCTTAGGAGAAATTTCTGGCTTTTTAAAGAGCTGTGCATTATTTGTAAACCAGCAAAGTCCTTTGTGTGTAATTCTACACCTTCAAATCAATATTACACATACACACTCACCCCATCCAGCCACTCAATTCATAGCACACACAATACCTCTGGAGATATGATTGTGGTTTCTCGTTTCTAAAAACCCCATCACACTGTAGTAATCTTATTATGGGATTAAAATTATGGGATTAAGATGAGAGCATCCTATTATCATGTGCTGGAGCAAGTCAGCACCCTTAGACATTTTGTTCCAGTTCCTTTCAGTTTCTCCCTATTGTATTCTGGCAAGAAGCAGACAGTTTTCATAATCTGCAAATCAAGTTAGTCAGAGTGTTACTGATATAGTGAAAGATGGTGTGGTACAAAGATGCCAACATTTAATGGACTATTACGTAATATCTTAGAAAAACTGCAAATATTGAAGTATTTCAGGCTGCCCAATTCAACTTAACACCCAATGTGGTGATGCAGCAGTGTCAATAGAGCGTCCACTGCATCCCGCGGGAGAGTTTCAGCCTCCGGAAGCCTCCTGGGGCAAGGGGATATTTGTTCCCTTGCCCCAGGTTAAGCCCCGGCTGGCCCAGTGGGTCTACTCGGGCATGTACCACAGATATTGCTGGTGCATGTCCATGTCGACCCGTGAAGACAGGTTGAGCCCAGGAAGTGGGCTTGGATGCCTCTGCCACCAATCCCACACCCTTCCTGGTCCCAATCTGCCCTACTCCCTGCCCTGTTGCCACCCTGTTCCACCCACCCCCACCCTATTCCTCCCACCTCCTGCCTCCCTCTGAGCCCCACCACGATATTACCCGCGCGTCTGGTGTCCAGAGTCCACTGCCACATGGACCTGGCTGCACGCCACTTCAGGCAGTGGCCAGCCCAGGCGTTCTGGAGTGTTGCACTTTGCGACTGCCGTAAAGCACCTAGTGCCACCAGAACGCTAGTTCTGGCAGTGCAAGCCACTTTAGAATTTGGCCGTAAATATGTCAACAGCACTTGGAATAGAAAGCTTAAACTTAAATCTAAAAACTGCAGAAAAAGCTGAGAAGGCAAGCAGTTCCTTAGCAGACTACAATAACTGCGAGGCTATTGTTTGGAAAAATGCTTTCCACACTCAATGTCACAAGCATGGATTACTGATATGGGTGACCATATAACCACATAGACATACCAAATGTGGAAAAACCTTACCACTTCATAAGGTCCTCAAAATTTCCCAACATTAAAATGTGAGGCATTTAATTAAAACATTTTTAAAAATACACTACCTTTTCATGGTGATGACCACTGGTGTTGCTGGAGGTGGGGTGGAAAGCTAAGTTCTGCAGCTTTCCGCCCACCGTTACTCTCCGGTACGAGGTGCCCCGCTCCCTCGTCATAGGAGCCCGTCATCGGAGAGAAAGCAACGCGCTGCACGTTGCTTTCTCTCTGCTGACGGGCTCCTATGATGAGGGGGTGGGGCACCTCGTACCGGAGAGTAATTTTGGGGCGGAAAGCTGCAGAACTTAGCTTTCCGCCCCACCTCCAGCGACGCCAGTGGTGATGACCAAGCAAAACAGCTTTACAATTTCATAATCGGCGGATCTATATTGGGCCACTGTCTGGTGGGAATCTGTGTTGTTTGAAGGGATATATTGAGTGGTTCATTCTCCAGCCACCTCTCACTGAGCAAGCTGCAAAAATCTAGCCTGTACAACTTGTGGACCCTATGGAACGCATTGTTCATTAAACAACTTCATTGCAAGTGTCAACACACATCAGATAAAAAAATCCCAAATGTCAGAATTCACACAGCCATTTCTGAAGTAAAAGAACTTCCATTTAAAACAGGAGTTCAGCACCAGGTAATGCCAATAGACAGTGTACTTCTAGCTACCAGCTTCATATTTCAAATGGAAGTTGGATGTGTATTGAAGCTTGCAAATCAGGTGGGGACACCCTCTTACACAGTCCAGATGGAGCAGTAAGGCTCACTGAAGTCAGTAGGACTACACCTAATTAAATGTGGATAGTTGCAAATTTCACTTTATGATGAAAGACCCATCAAATTTGGGCTATTCATCAAATATATTTTCTTACAAAGAACTTTGTTGCACAGGCTGGATATTACTGATGGCATTATTTTTACACTTGAAATATGCAGTTGATAGCCCAACCTCTTGGCGTGTTTCTGTGCTAAGCTCCTGTACTAATAAGGCAACCTTTTCTCTCATTTGTAGTAAAGTAGTCATCCAGAAAGAATAATCCCTTATGATAAGACTGCAATGCACTGTTTGATACGTAGTAGTGTACGCTACATTGTGTGGTGTCCAAGCTGATAGCTGCTTTTTCAAGGATTTTTTTTGTTATGCTTGACACGTTATCTTACCATAAGAGACATTAGGCCTAGAAAAAGGACAGCGCAATCCTATGTAACCTTGCACCGGTGTAACAGTAGATACACCGGTGTAAGTGCACTTATGCCAGTGTAATTGCACTTACACCGATGCATCTGCTGTTACACTGGTGCATCTACTGTTACACCAGTGCAAGGTTACACAGGATTGTGCTGAGAATCAGGTTTTCCTTGAGCTGGGCAAGGTCAGGATCATTATTATCTTCTTCATCAGAATATTTATATATTTTCAATGACAACAAATTCTCAAAGTGATTTACATGGCAAAATAGTGTTGTTTTTTTAATTGTTTCCTGTCTTCAAAGGACTCGCAGTCTAAAAAAGATACAAGAGAGCAGGGCTGACATTGGAGGTCAGTTAGGTCAGGCACTGGCTTGGAGGTCCAGACCATCAGCTAGCCAGGCAACCTCAGTACTGGTAGCAGTGCCCAGTGTGCCATCAGGTGGCGAGTGGGGGCACTATGGGGGGCCCCAATGCCTCAGAGACCCAGCAACCTTGTACTGGCACTGCAAGGGAGACATCAACAAAAAGCCACTGGGTAAGATACTATGCTAGAATGAATAGTTGCTCTCTCTCTCTCTCTCTCTCTCTCTCTCTCTCTCTCTCTCTCTCTCTCTCAGCCAGTGGCGGACCTCCTTTGGTGTGGCCGGTGCGGCCCACACCAGCTCCTGCATTGGGAGGGATGACACGCTGTGCAGTGCCCCCTCTGGCAGGTGACAAGTCCGCTCCCAGCACTCTGAGTCCGCCTCATCCCTTGCCGCACGGTAAAAGTACAGTAGCTCTCTCTCCATCCGAGTCTGACGGAGTATCGGCGCGTGTGCATGAGCATTCTTCTATTCGTGCAAATGCGCTAGGCCGCTCTGACAGTCCCTGGGCATCGTGAGGAGCATCCTGGTGCACATGCGCAAACAGAAGAAGGCTCACGCATGCACGCCGATACGTATGGGCCATTCCATCAGACTCCTCCTGCCCACAGGAAGGGTCGCTGCTCAGCGCATCACCCACCCCTTCCAACGCGGCGAATGCGCTATGCGGCAAGGCCCCAGCAGCCCCCCCCCCCCGTGTTCGCTCTGACAGAGGAAGGTTCAGAGGAAGGTTCTCGACAGGCGCTCAGTAGTGTGTGGTCAGTCCTGGCCACGAGGAGGGGAGAGCAGTAGCAGCAGCAGCAGCAGAAGCAGTATGGGTGGACTGGAGACCAAGCTGCTGGAAGAAGGCCCGCCCAACTGGCAGAACCACAACAGCAGAACGCGGGGGCGCACAGGGCAGGAAGAAGAACATTGTGAGAAATGTTTGTGTTTACATTTCATTCATTTTCTGCTGCCTTTTCTGTAACCAGAAAGTTTGACGAAATAATGTACAGCACTGTGTATAATGCACTTACTCACCTTCCATCCCCCCCCAGCTTTTCCATGTTCCCTCTCCCCATTAAAAGTAAAGTTCTGCATATAAAATAAAAACATTTCATGGTCTAATGATAAAAAGAGGACTACCTAATTATATGTTTTAATCCCAAATACTGACCAATTCTAATGTGTTTGTTTGTTTAATAACTACCTAAATAGATGCAAATGGATGGTAATGATGGCAGGTAATGGGGGCTACTGCTCTCCCCCCTTCTGAGAAAAAAACGTTGAACTATAGGCTGGCTAACTGATTGGTAAATGTGCATGTTCGTGCTCTGTATTAAAAAATACCATAGTTCAGGGGTTTTGTTGTCCAAATGAGGGTTTCATTATGTTGGAAAGATTTTACCCTGATGCTAATCCAGAGACAACATCAGTAATTGCAGAGTGTATTTGGAAGGATTGGATCTGCATTGGAAAAATAACTCCATATCAATTAAAATGATTTTTTTTATTTTACTCAAAGGTGTAGTTTTGATGATGCAGGGGGCGGAGTGATGATGCAGGGGGTGGGGCAATGATGCAGGGGGTGGGGTGATGCACGGGAGGAGGTCCAGCATGGGGGTGAGGCACTGATCTCCCACACCAGGTGACGAAAACCCTAGGAACGCCACGGCTCTCAGCTAAATATAAAAGAAACATCCTGTGTTGTGAACTCATCCTCTCAAAAGCCCTCTTACCAAAAGGACCTTCATAGCACAACCCACAAGGTCTCCCCAGAACACAAGAGGGAAGGGACAGAGTGCCCAACGTCACAAGGGAGCAGCAAAAAGGAACAAAACCACAACTTCACCACACCACCCCTGTTTGCCAGTTAGCAGAAATCTGTAAGCAAGTGTGCTGGAAGATCAGAACAGCCAAGCAGAAGGAAGTAAGCCGGGCAGCAAGCAAGAGAGACACCAGCAATAGCCGCTGGTGCAATGATATGGCGAGTGGGTTGTATAGAGACAGTTGCTCTCCCCCTGCTGAATAGGAGGGTCACCACTCCAAGAGGTGTGTCTACGTCCAGTTAGCGGGGCTGCTTTTTTACAAAGCAAATATAGGTGAGTGTGTGTTTCAAAATCTGAAGCCTTCAATGTCTGTATTTTGGACCTTTAATGTAACAGAACCAGCCAGGGACTTCTTAACCAATGTGGTATACTGGTCTCCGTATGCATTTAGAACCTTCTGGTTTGTGTGTTTGCCTTCAGAAAATCCAAGCAGAGCTCCTGTTCCTTTGAAAGCTTTAGAGTCAGGGAGACACATGGTAGGTTGACATCCTCTCATCCCATCCCCAATACTACCTCAAGCTCCCGGCTTCCTCAGTACAACTGCCTTTGCTTTCTTGCAGCACACAGCTGAGTCCCATATGCTAAATCAGGCAGGAGACCAAGTTAGCTTGTAGCTTAAATTGTCTCATGTTAGCCAACCCATCGGTCAGATGGCTATACTCTACAAAGCCAAAGGGCCATATTTTTAATACGGTCCGTGGGCATCACAGTGAACATCCTAATCCAAACCCTTGGTTCTGCACAGATGAACACTTTTATATCTGGCTGTTTCTTTCCACATAAAACAACTTAAGGCACTCAGAACTGATTAAAACCAGTAGAACTATAACAGATAAACTGTTTTGATGATCATCATTCATAATATAAGACTTAACTAGAACAACAACAACACCCGAACATCAAAGTATGCCATTCATATAATAGTCTTTATGAGGGTTACCTTTATCTGCTCTTGAAATGAATTGTCCTGCTTTTGAGTCAGTGGGGAAAAAATGCTCTTCTAAAGGAAAATCATGGTTGTATGGGGGGGGGGGGAAGAGATTAATCAGCTGATGAGGGCATGAACACATGTTGCCGCTTGTGTGTGCTGTGTCCTAGTAGCTATCCCCCACATCCCTAGCCCAAAAAGGATTACCTTTGTCTCTTGAGATAGAGATGCATGTGCTGGGCACTGCATTATCCCAAACTCTTCTCTAGCATGCTTAATGGTGTTATCAGGACTTCATCTCACTTGGCTCTCTGCCAATCTCTCCCTCCCTTTATCTTTGTGGGTGCGCACAGGAGCGTATGAACTTATTCCATCAGATCTACCATTCAGCTCATTTCTGGGAGGTTTCAGAGTTGGCATCACTCCTAGAGCTGGCACCATACTTGTTCCTGGTATGCTGGATATCTCTCTCTGTCTCTGTCTCTTTATCTCTCTCTCTCTTGTGTGTGTGTGTGTGTGTGTGTGTGTGTGTGTGTGTGTGTGTGTGTGTGTGTGTGTGTGTGTGTGTGTGTGTGTGTGTTTGCTGTTATTTGCTTTGCAACTTCTGTTCAGACTTCTTTTGTCACCAACAGGACTACCATATCCGTGGGAGCATGGCTAAAGCATGATGACACACTGTCCGTCTCCACAACCTTCGTAGATGCAGAAAGAGTAGCAAAACATACTATGGAAAAACACATTATTACATGGAGGGAAAAAAAGTACTCTCCTAGCTGGCAAACTGCCCTGTTAAACTCGTTCTAATGAGGCCCTAGACACTCACACAAGCTTTAACCTTTGGAAACTTTCCTGTGATTGTTCATTTTTCATTGCTGTCAGGAAGAAGACATGTAGTCAGATTTTGGACACTTGCCTGTTGCTTAATAAAGGGAAAAAAGAGCTTTGAATTTGTTGACTAAATATTAACACCTGAGGACCAAACTGAAAATTAAGAAACTGTTCCAGTTGACTTCAAATATTATGGCAGACTGCTGAAATGATCCGCTACCTCAGCTGTAGCATTTAGGTGCTGGTAATTACACATCAGATCAAAGATTTCAGAATTAACTGAGTTTAAATGCAGTTAGGACAGCGTAGAGCGAGATGCTT
Organism: Plestiodon gilberti rubricaudatus; assembly: GCA_026170595.1. Lineage (NCBI taxonomy): Eukaryota > Metazoa > Chordata > Lepidosauria > Squamata > Scincidae > Plestiodon > Plestiodon gilberti. Next base: position 26,944,614 of record JANXHW010000005.1, read on the forward strand.
TCCTGTCACATTGAGTAACTCCTCTGTTCAGCCTGTGAGTTTTATTCATACATGTAATTATATAAAACAGCCATAAAAATCTCCAGCTTTTTTTTTCTTTTTTTAGGAGAAAGCGGAGGGGAGGGAGAAACTGATTTATAATTGTTTTTTTACAGCTTCCTTGGAGACAGAAGGCAGCGACTTATTTATTTTTATGGCAGATAAGGAAAGTGCACTTGTAAGCCTTTTGAGTACATGTACTTAATGATTTAAAACAGGGAGCTACACTAGCCTACCATAAAAGTCTGTTTACAATATATTTCTGACATCCCACATCAAGACTCAGTGGGTGATCTATTGACTTCATCAAGGTCAATGGAAAAACTTCTGTTGGTTTCACTGACGCCATTATTTCCTCCTCCTCACAGAGGGGCTCAGGGTGAGACTGGTCTCTTGCAGGACTATGGGCCCAATCCTATCCAAATTTCCAGTGCCGATGCTGCTGCTAACGGGCCATGTGCTGCATCCTGCAGTGGGGGGGGGGGGTTTGTCACAGAGGCCTCCTCAACATAAGGGACCTTCCAGGGCAATCAAATACAAAGATTCTCAGATGTTTAGTAATACTGTATAACTTTCCTATACATTTTACGAGGACCAGCTTTTTATATTTGTGCAAAGTGCTCTTTCACTATGATTCCTGTCACCAAGTCCCCATTCATGTGTTCTGCAGCCACAAGGTCAGAATGATCTAACCGGGCACCTGAAGTGCGATTTCCCTAGTTGATATACCTGGTGGGCTGCCATGGCTGGCTACTGAATTAGTTGGAATCCTACACCCTATCATGTCTCTGGAGACAGAGTGGCAGGAAATAAAGACAGAAACTAGGGGCTCACCATTGACATCAATGGAAATATTTTCATTTCCATAATGTTTCAGATTGCTTGGGGTGGAAAGGGTTGGATGCAGCATAGGATTACAACTAAATCTTACTCCTCCCCTGTCGCCACCACCACCCCATCAGCCTGACTATGATTGTCACACCAGCATGGATCCCAAATGGTGGCATATTTCCCAGCAATACCATCAGAAGAGAGCTTTGTATTCTAGCCTCCTCGAGTCAACATAGGTTGTTAATTGCATTTAATATTATTTACTAGGATAAGATTGCATTAATTGCCTTTAATACTATTGAACATAACTGCTCGATGCAAAGAACAGATTCCAGAGGCTTGTGTCTTACCTCCATGTTTGTTTAGTACGCCCATCTTTGGCTCCCAGCATTTCCTTTGCTCCCAGACGGCTTTCATTTGCTACCCTATTCTGCAGTTCAGTTCCAAAGGCAATGGCAAAAGTAGAATGCAGTTTATTTAATGACGTTGTTCCTACACAACCAGGGAATGGAAACAAGGACACAAACACAAATATTTCCATTACTGTTGCCTTTTCGCCATCCATCTTAACTACAGTGTATAGGTTTCCTGCTTTTGCAATTTACTCGTACTGTGACTTATTCTTATACTGTGACTTTGTTATGATTTAGAAAATTGGGCACTTAACTACTATTAGGCTCTCTCCAATTCCCAGAGAGGTTCCTGCACCAAAGCGACCTGGGATTGGCTTCCTCTGGAGCAGAGAGCACCCGTTTCTTAGTGATATTTGCTTTATTTGCAAAGTATACAAGTAGAGTGTCTATGGAGGTGAATAGCACAAGTCCACACACATGCTATCCCATATCAGATCCTGAAGTACTGTAAGGTCTTTTGAAGTCAAGGACACCACACACACGCCCCACCCTCAGCCCATCTCCTTAGCTGGGAAGGTTACCTCCTCCCGCTCTCGGCACTTTCCAGCATTCCAAATGCTCCAGAGCAGTGTTTCTCAAACTGTGGGTTGGGACCCACTTGGTGGGTCGCGACCTGATTTCTGGTGGGTCCCAGGTGATGGAACGATCAGATAAGTAATTGCCATAAGCCCTGAGACTATTCAAAAATCAGATAGCTGCTAATTGTCTTTCAAAGAGCTGAGCTCCTGCAGATCGCAAGATAGCTGCTAATTACCCTGCAAACAGCTGAGCTCCTACAGCTTGCAAGGAGCTGAGCTCCTGCAGTTTGCAAGCTTGTTTAAATATAGGGTGATAAATGTCTGAGTGTCTCGTAAAGCTAGGTGGGTCCCAATAGAGTGTCATTTTAAAAAGTGAGTCCCCGTGCTAAAACATTTGAGAACCAGAGGATTCTGGAGCAGAGTTCAGAGACAGATGCTGAGTTCAGGAAGGCTCGGGCTGAGTTCTCGGGTCTCACTATGAACTGGCAATGGGAATATATTGACTTTCTGTGAATTTTACCACCATTACAAATCTTTTCATGGAGCTTCTGCTGAAATGCTTCTTTCTGAGGAACGTTCGCCTTGCGTTTCCTGGGAACACAGTTTCAAAACTATTATTGCCCTAGTGCTTCACAACACTTGGAAGCCACTGAAAGCAGAGGTTTATTATGTAAAATATGTTATGAATGATGAATCTATTACATCTCAAAGACAAACATTCATGGGACTAATATCTTCACTAATGAAGTCAGAAAGTTTTTCTACCGGCTTCAAAGAAGCTGGAGCTGAAGCCCTTGGTGGATTCTGTGGGTTTATATGAGAAGTTTTGATAGATTGTTTTGTGGCAAGTAATTATTTTCTAATAAATACAAAGCTCTGGAGTCCTCAAGAATCTTTAAGCTAAATGAATATGAAGCTACAAATAGGTTTATACAATTTCACAGTTCATTTTCAAGTGATGGCATCCTGGGAAATATTAAGGTCTTTAAATAAAACCCTTTGCATCATGTGCTATTAATTTTAGAATCACTGAAAAAGAGAGATTTATCATTGTGCTTAGTGCTTGCTTCCTTTGTCTTCTCTGCTGCCCAGCTTGAACTGGCAAAGGGTTCAAGCAAGTCTTTGAAACCCCAAAGAGAAATAGTGAGTAAGATGAGTCACAATCCAGTTAAAGATTATATGAGGCAAGAATACTATTATGGTACATAAAAAAAGGTTCTAGGGCACTTTGAAAAGGTTTTAAGAAGAGAGCACTACCCTCTGAGCCAAAGGAGATGAAAGGTTCATCTGTAGCCCAATCCTATCCTCAAGATACACCAATGCATCTCCACATGCGCCAGCACAAAAACAGCCCCACCAAATTTGAAGCCCATCTACTGAAAGATGCACAATGGATGTTGGCACGATGATGGAAAAACCGCATGCTGGCATAGCTCAGAATACTCACGGCCCAATCCTATAGGACACTTATGGCAGTGTAGCTCCTGGTCCACCACTGTAAGTGTCACTGCAGCATCGTAAAAGGCCTGCCATTGCTGTGAGCTGCAGGGCTGCCAGTGCAAATGGCCAGAGTCCCCATGTGCACAGTTGCGGCTCCCAGACACCAAGCTGGAGCAGGTAAGGTGGTGGAGGGGGCAGTTGCTGTTCAGGGCAGGAGCAGGGCTGGGAGCAGGGAGGGCAAGGGGTAGGAAGGCGGGGATCTTGGTGACAGTAGCACACACTGGATCTATTACACTTTCTCAGCCTGGGACTGCCCCAGTAGTCTCCTTGAACTTTGCAAACTAAAGCGCTGACGTAGGTCTGAGGGCAACCGTTGACAGCCACGTGACCTACAGAGAGGTAAGTAAAAATAATTTCTACTTGCCGCTCCCAGGCCATCTGGTCATTCCCTCACCATAGCATGCGGCACACACTCCGTCGGCGGCACTGCATGCTATGGAATGGTGGGGGATAGGAATTATTTCAGATACCAGTGTAACTTCACTGGTGGAGAGGCCAAAACAGGGAGATTGGGGCATGATATGGGAGGGACATAGGAGGAACGTGGGAAGGAGAGGGAGTCAAAACATCACATCCTAACACCCCATCAGACGTGCCCCAATAATGGAAAAATGCTATGCCAACAACAGACCTGATGTAGGCAGGAGTAACTTCTTAAGGGTAAGAAAAATGGGGAAGGAAAAAACACCAGAAAATAGCACCTCCTGCCACTGGGCCCACCCACTTTCCTATGAAGGAGCACAGAATACAGACTATATTTGGCAGCCAATCACAGCAGGCCCACAGTAGACCCACCACTAAAGCTCCTGCAGTGGAGACTACGAGCCCAATCCTATCCTTCCCCCCTCCCTGCTGATGCAGCTGTGCCAAAAAGGTGTGCGCTGTATCCAGCAGGGGTGGGTGGGGGTGTTGCCATGAGACCTTTTTGAAATATATTGTGAGCCTAAAATAGAACATGAGCCAAACGAGACTGTATCATTAGCAATGCAATGACCACGCATGGATTGCTGCCAGGAAAGGACTCCCAGGTCATGCTATGCCAAGGAGAAAAACCTGACCAGCACCCACCATTTCGCAAAGGCCATGAAATGGAACACTCACAACACATCATCACTTTGCAACCCACAGATCTCCTGCCCTCCCATGCACTGATTGCTTTGATCATCTAGTTTTCAGAGGTATCCTGCCTCTGATCATGGAGGTTTCATTTAGCTATCATGCTTGTTAATTGTCAATTGTCAATGGACCTCTCCTATGTGCATTTGTCAAATAACCCTTTGGCCATCATTGCATATCGTCACAGTGCATTCCATACTTTAATTTTGTTTTGCCTAAAGAAGTACTGTACTTCCTTTTGTAAGTCTATGACCTATTGCCAGTTTCATTGGATGACCTCAAACTCTAGTAGGAGAGGGGGAGAAAAAGGTCACTCTGTCCAGAGATTTGATGTCAATGTGGAGATAATTCTCACTATTATAGTGAAATGTCCGACTTCCTGATCGATCAAGTGGATGGAGGAGCCTTAAGGTGAACGAAAGCCATGTTGCCATTGCAGAGCATGCAGAGTTCCATACAGGCCAACTGCAATCAATCTTAGCTGGTATTTATGCACTTTGCTGCCTTTAGTTGGCAGCTGGTTTAATGAATACTTTTCATTTTAAAGCGCGTCCAACAAAAACATTATAACAGCATTATGTGAAGCATCAGAAAATCTAACCTGTCAGGCATGAATCCAAACAGATAAATACTTAGGTTCCTTCTTCCTTTCCTTTTAAAGGCCGGACTTAATTGTAACAGCAATGTCTTAATATGGATTAGTTGCATTGTCATTTTTTCTTAAAAAGTAGCAGGACTGAATCTTTCTCCTATTGATCATCACATTCGTTTTTATCTTGGCCGAAGATAATACACAACATTGTTATTGCATTATTATTTTTCATTTGTAGCCTATTGATTTGCTGCCAGTAACTTACAGGTCAATTTACAAAAAGATCGAGTGTGATTTATTCTTTTTCTAAAAGATTGTGCCATGCTGGGAATACTTTTATAAGGCTGTCAGATCTTCAGGATATTTTTCCTTCTCACACAAATTCATTATAGAAATAGATATGTGGCTCATCTCCACCTAGATTTATATCCAGCCTACCCTTGACAATTCACACAAATAAGTGTTTATACGTCTGGAGATAAAGTGTGTCTTTTATGCCCAGAGCTTATTAATTACTTCCACCAGAATAATTTCTGTAATATTTGCATGGCTTTCAGCCGAGCTGAAGTGGAATATTTGTAAAATGGAGGGTGGAGAACAGTTTGCTCTTATGCCTTATTCACAGTCATAACGATGAGCATAATCCTTCCCTTCAAGCGAGAATCGTCTGCATCCTGGAGTCCTGCAGAGGAGCTAGATTTCTCTAAGGAAGGAATGCGTGGGTCTTCCAATCAATTAATGGTCAGTGAGGTCCCCTCCTACAGTGACCACTCCACCTGGTAATTATGTATCTTCATCATGGCCCAGTTCAGATGATATCCCATTGCATTGGCCCATCATATGAGGAAAACTATTATTTAAATCCTGCAATTGGGGTTTATTTGGGAGCCAGGATGGTGTAGTGGTTTGGGAGTCGGACTTAGACTTGGAAGATCCAGGTTCAAATCCTCGCTCAGCCACGAAGCTTCCTGGGTGACCTTGGGCCAGTCACTATCTCTCAGCCCCACCTACCTCACAGGGTTGTTGTGAGGACAAAAAGGAGGGGAGGAAATATGTACACCACTCTGAGCTCCTTGGAGGAAGGGTGGTATAAAAATGTGAAAAATAAAAAAACTAAAAAATATTTGGACGTAGCAGCCACATGTGATCACAGGGGAGCAAGGATGGCCTGCTTGGGGGGGGGCAAAGGCTGGAGCAGCCACCCTTTTTCCTCACGTAATGTGCCACTGTGAAGGGGTATCATTTGAACCAGCCCTATGCAACTGTATGAAAGATTCTGTAACTGAATTTGCTTGTTTTCCTCTTTCCTCTCCATTCCTTTTTCTTTTTGTATCTTGTCTCTTACATTGTAAGCCATGATTTTAAAATACAAACTGCCTTAATTGCTGTGGCAGAAAGATTATTATTTAGATGGCATATAAGTGTGGTAAGTTAGTGTGGGCCAAAGGGCTTCACCTTTTTTTTCCACCACTCTCTGTTTTGAGGCACTTCTCTCAGCACCTGCAGTGGGATTCCTCCTGGCAGCAGCTGGCAGCTGTCATTTTTTTTCCCAGAAGGGCCCTCACCACAGTAATGCTATATCATGGTGAGGAAACTTGAGGTGGAAAAAAAAGCCAATAAAAATAGCAGGCACTGAAAGAGCCTTGGTGTTGATCAGTTTGTCTGATTCTGTCCCTGAGAATCCCTGCAATGACCTCCACAACTTTGTCACCGATGGATGAAGTGACAAAATGAGGGATGGTGGAAGGTATTTCAGTTCAGCACTAGGCTATACACGCAAAGGATTCTCAGAGCAAATTTAAACTAGGATGAGTATGATCCATTCCTAATCCACATTTAGGGAGGAGATCAGCAGAAGGCTCAAGGGAGCCCTCTTCCCTCCTTTCCCCTCTCAAATGGTCCACAGGCAGGCAGATATGCAAGGGTTTTATGGATCCCACAGCACTAGCCATTATTTACAGTGGAAGGCTGGCATGCACATCCCTCTGCTTCCTAGAACCCTAGTCTACAAGGTCATTCTCTACCAGTGGCGTTGTGATCCCCCCCCCCCCCCGTGACGACCGGAAGTGACGTCGCCACCGCCGCCGAAACAAATCCCTTTGCAGGCGCAGGGCAGGAGGGTGGGCCAAACCCATCACCATCTCTGCCGCCCGGTGTTCCTGCCCCCAAAACGGCGTAGCTGTCATCCCCCCTATGGCGCTTTGTTACCCCCTGCTTATTGCCCCCCCCCCGGTGATGCTTCTGTTCTCTTTTACTTTTGTAGGAACTCTGCTTCTAATCACCTGGTATCTGCTGGTACCTGGTATGTGCTGTATTTTGACTGGCTTTGAAATCTAATATGACTTAAATAATACAAACTGTAAGGGCTGATTGCTAGGAAACCAAAAATAAATCCTACTGAGATTATCTACTTGGCAATAACTCGTGCGTCTTGAAAAGGAGGTTTCATGAGCAGGTGCTGCACAGACAACATCCTCAGCTCATTCCACGGAAAGTTAGCCAACTGTGTTTGCAGGTGTTTATGGATTGCCTGACTGGTACGCTGGGGAAAGGAAATTCCCCTGTCTGAACGAAAGATCTTGCTCAGCTCGCTGAAGCACAGAAAAGGAGAAGGTGCAATTGAAAAGAACTTCGCAGCGAGCCAAGAGGGCAGCATAGCAGGCTTATGCTAAGATGTGTCTAGACTTTGTATGTGGTTTCAGAATGCTGAAAATGGAAGCAGGTGGTGGCAACAAAACAGCCTGAAAGCATGGGAAAGGTTTAATTGGCGTTATCATTTACTGATAATTTATATAGCACGTTTAAAAGGGGGTAAAGCATGCCATGTACATTGCCTCTGATCATAGGCTAAATAGAAAGATGCCTTATACTGAGTCAGACCATGATTCCATCTAGCTCAGTACAGGTATGGATTTGACAATGGTTGGCAATGGCTCTCGTACGTTTCAGGTGGGTGTTTCCCAGCCATACCTGGAAATTCTAGGGAACAAACTTGGGATATTCTGCAGGCAAAATGGGTGCTCTATTACTGAGGGTAGGGACTTCCTTGGTCGGTTCTTGCCAAAGGTGTTACTTGCCTTTGGTCACATGGGCACCAAGCCCATTTGGATGACTCCAATGGATGGGACATTCCTGAAACACAAGGTTCATTGCTGCCTATGGCACTGCAAACTATCGAGTTAGGATGTGATTGGAACAAGCAGTTCCCTTCCTTTGATGGAAGGACTCTTTCCTCCAAAGAAGGGAACTGTGGAATCCAATCCACTAACTCCAAGGTGCACTCACCTGTGTGACAGCATGGCGACAATGTTGCAACTGTTTGTGAGCAAAGCATCCATGCTGGGCTCCACTCAAAGAGTGTGAGAGGGTTTTGCTTTGTGTTTTTGTGTTTTAAAAGGTAAAGATATCTCCTGACAATTAAGTCCAGTCGTGTCCGACTCTAGGGTGTGGTGCTCATCCCCATTTCAAAGCCGAAGAGCCAGCGTTGTCCGAAGACGCCTCCGTGGTCATGTGGCCAGCATGTCTCTCCTTGCTGCAGCGCGTAGCATGCGGCTGGAACACGGAGCGCTGTTTACCTTCCCACAAGCGGTACCTATTTATCTACTCGCATTGACATGCTTTGGAACTGCTAGGTTGGCAGGAGCTGGCCAAGCAACGAGAGCTCACCCCGTCGTGGGAATCGAACTGCCGACCTTTCGATCGACAGCTTATGGTTCAGCGGTTTAACCTACAGTCAATTTGTATCTTTGTTGTGTATGAAGTTGCCTGTACCCTTGGAGTATCCAGGCAAGTGCTGGGTGCTGCTGCAAGGATGTGAGATGGGAATTGTTATTGAGCAAGAATAAAGAGCAAGTGTAAGGAACATTCTCTCTGACGGGCAACCAGTCCCCAAGTTGCCTGGACTGAGAGTAGCCCGTTAGGTCTTCCCACAATTCCAGGTGCATCCCTTGTACCTGAAACTGCCTCCTGTCCATTTTCTTTTAAAACATCAGCAAGTCTTAACACAGGGGCATTTAAACCTTTCCTCTTACACTGTGATCCTGATGCCAGTTGTGCCCCTGAAACTATTAGTCCCAAGAAGGAAGCTTTCTCTTGAGATTAATAGCAGCTTTGTGGGTGCAATTTTCATCAAGACCACAGGACAGCAGGTGGTCTCCTGTCCTGGTACTGAACAACCCCCCCATGATTCCTGGTTAACTTGAGAAGAACATAAGTGAAGGGCCAGACTTCTCATTCCAACTAACATGTAATTTGGCTCTCACTAATCCACATTTGCATTCTTCAAACACTTTCCTGAATTAACCCAATTTGTTTTATCTGCCCTTACATTGCTATCCAACTCCCTTATAACGTCCACACTACGTGCTTGTCCATCTGTGACCTCTCCTCCTTACATCGTCATGATATCTAAAGTAAATTGTAAGCTCTCTGGGCAAATTTGCTTAAAAAATGCTATGGTCTGTTGGATCTGTAGGTCATGTATATGTCAAAAGGCTTCATGGCACTCTCTTTGGCCGGGGAGGTCTGGTTGTCTGTGACTCAGTGGATGGAGTAGGTACAAGAGTGAAAAGCTCAAGAAATTCAAACTCAGGGTTTTTGTTTGTTTTTAATAGCACCACCTGTTACATGTCTGGAAATTGTCATCTCCTGTGCTCTCTGTCTTCCTTTAGTACCCTGGCTCACATCATCTGGATAGACTCACGCCCCTGTGCTTGCTCCCACAAACTTATTTACTGCCGCATTACACCGGCTTGGGTGACAAGACTGGCAATTAAAAAAAAAAAAAAGCAGCAAAGTTGCATCCTAAATCATCAATCCACTTTAACTCCCTTGCAGCTTTTCATTTATCTCCCTCACAAGCAGTTCATATCACCAGCTGAGCCATGCTACATTGCATTGCCCTTTGATATTAAAAGAAAAAGAACACACACACACGCCACACTCTTTCTTAAAGACGCATCTCTGGAGCTAATGGGAACTACATGATTAATGGCACAAACTGCATTGCTGTTCAATAATAATAAGCCTAACTGGTGAGGGCATTGCAATAATAGTTCTGTGCTAAACTATTTCTGTGTAAATTGTCTGTTAAATGCACTTTTTATTATTTTATATAGCTGCTCATCAATGCAATGTCAAAAGTCAAGGTACAGTGGATCCTTCCACATCCAGTAGGTCTCCAAAGTGTGGTGAATGGCTGTCTATTAACACCTCACAGAATGACTCTGAATAATTCATGCCAGGATCCCCAAAGATGAATATAAAAATTCAAACTTAAGGCAGGAACTTCTTTATTGAGATTGAACTTGAGGCTATTAGTTGATCGTAGACCAGTCTTTTGTAAAGATGTCCCCTGTAACCTCATTATGTGTTTGCAATAAATTAGAAGCAATGTGTTGCAGTATCTTGGCATAGTAGTCCCCTCTCCTCATACTATTACAGCAAATTGCCCAAGCAAGTCAAGGTATCAGTCAACACATCAAAACCTTAATCAGCTGTGATGTGTTCTTGAACAGGGTAGCAAGGAGAGTAGTCATTTATTTAATAACAAGCTCCAACATAAATACAATGAATAATGCTGAAGCCTCCAAAAAATTCAGCCTTTGGGTTGAGATCTGAACTGTCGTATGATTGAATTTTAGGAGACACTGGCAATTTATCAGTATGAAAACTTCATTTATTGTGCCCAAGTATTGTATTTCTTTCACTGGGTCTTTATAGGAACACAGAGATAGTGTTACATAAATTTGACTACCGTTCTCATGTTGGTCAATTCTGATTCATCTTTTAAAGAAGAAAGTACATATATATTTATAAGGCGGTGTCTGGGTGTACAGAAACCAGCGACTGCGCATAAGAGCAAATCTTGTAGATTAAACACTCACAGTCATAACTTCCACCGACTTTTGAAATGGGAGTTCAGAATCTTTGTGTCAAATGATGGAGTGTTTTTGATTTGAGGTATTTTGTTTTTTGTTTTTTGCAAAAGCTCTAAAAAAGTTTCCATAATGCTTTCATATGACTTGATATATTGACATGGATATAAAACATATGCCAGGATTTTATATTTTTAAGCACATTGGGAAAAAAAGTTGTGGTTCTTTTGGTGGTTTTTTTTTAAAAGAAAATTGAAAAACTACCACGTATCTGATGTCCCCAAAGATATGAGCTGTGAAATGTTGCTCTATTTTCTATATGACAGTACTGGATAATGTATGCCAGATTAGGCAACACCTTCTCATATCGTTTCGGGAAGATAAAGCCCAGAATTCCTCTGTACTTGCTCACAAAAATTATTATGAATATAAGTTATGACATATGTAGTATATGACATATTGAGTGAACCTAGAGGTGTCTTTTCGGGGTGGGAGGGGCATGACATTTCAAGAGGATAGGAAAGAACATGATTTTCATGGATGTATTCAAGATTAACTTGCAAAACAAAAGTACATTTTAGAACATTTTTGTTTTTACTTTGTAATGTATCATAATAACTATGACACATTATTAAGGCATCATTCCCTTTTCTTTTGAGGCAATGAGATTTCTGCCTGTGGCATATACAACCAGTACACAAGCTCATACATTGTTCATAAGAGTAGTTTGTAGGATCAGTGAGCAGGCCTGAAACAGAGCAGTTCCTGAGGAATAATCCCATATAATAGGAAGACCACTAGGGAAAGTGGGAAATGATCCATCCACTAGGAAAAAGCTCAAGGCAGGCAGTCCAGAAAACAATTTGTCAAAAGCAGAGAATAGACAGACTCTGGAACTGTATCTGCAGAACAAACCACTTCAGATGATTCCTGGAGGTCTTCATCATGAACAGGTACAAAGTGATATTCCAATGTGGCCCACAAACTATTGTGGGCAATTTCCAGAAGTAAAATACATGCAGATGTTCAGATTAATCACTGCCCAATGGCCCTAGTGCAGGTATTCTCAACCTGTGATACTAGTACCACCAGTGGTACTTTGGCAGACTTCTGGTGGTACTCGAACCATCAGACCGCCAGAATCCTGAACGCCAGAATCCGATGCAGCCCTTCGGGGGCACGTTTTTGCTCCCAAGAGACTCCTGCCTTTGTCCGAGCCTCTCAGGAATGGTGAGAAGCACCCTCCCACCCACCCAGAGTCTCCTACCTGCGTTTTATGGCCTCCAAAAACCTGAAAACCCGGAAGTAACTGACAATGATGTCATCTCCAGTCACTTCTGGTGGTACTCAGCAGGAGAGTGGTGCTGGCGGTGGTACTCGGCCAGGAAGGGGTTGAGAACCCCTGCCCTAGTGTATTGTTTGCATTTCTACCCAGGAGATCGGTTCAGCTCTGCATCCCTATTCAGATATGAATTTACTGGATAGCTTTAGGCAGGTGCCTCAGCTACTCTTCTATTCCCGTAAAATGCCAATAATACCAGTTTATTGAAAACCATTGTTGTATCAGCAAATCCTTTTTTATTTAGCTTTGCTTTACTCATGGCTTGTAAAACAAACAATTGGCAGCAGATATAATGATAAAGGGATATGGATGAGAGAAGATGACCTCAACAAGGGTGGTAAGCAACACAAGCGTGGACTTCGGAAGACATGATCATAAAACAGAATAACCATGTCAGTGCCTTTCTTCTCCAACGCTTTCTGTTCAAACACAGGCTGTGCCCTGGCATCCTCATCTCTCTGTCAGTAGCTCTAACATCTGCATATATGACATCAAGGTCAGGTACAACACCACAAACTTAAGCAGGCTGTCTTGTCTCGCCATGTTCATGGGTTTGGAAATGTCCTTGGATCGTGTCTCCATAGTCTTTCTAAATCTCGGCTCATTCATTTTTAGACACTGATCGTTGCGTTTCAATTTTTTTTTTTTTAACAGAGGAGCAGACAAATGTAATAATATCTGCTTCAGACGGTTTGCAGTTATGGCACACCTGAGGATATATAACTTTCATAAGCTACATCACTTTATAGGCAATGTTCTGGCTGTGTCACAATGTGTAATATTGTTTTGTGCCGTGCAATCTATATCTTGGACACCTTTCACTAACTTGCTGTAGAAAGTTCAAAGCTCCATCTTGTCCCACTGCCCCATGTGCACCTAACACCTTTTCTGCTAGCACTGGTTTTCGTGTTTTGCCTCTGGAGTCCGATCAGGGTAGATGCAGCCAGTATGCAAATATCTTCAATGTAAGATTGTTTGTATTAATGTGGAATCAGTGGCAGCTCCAGGTTTTTTGAGAGGCCAAAAGCCCTGAGAAGGCATGATGCACTCCCCCACGATTTGAAAATGTGTGTGTGTGTGTGTGTGTGTGTGTGTGTGTGTGTGTGTGTGTGTGTGTGTGTTAGGCATCTTACTGGTGCCCAGAAACTGGGCAGCAGACAGATGGAAGTTGTGCTGGCAAAGTCCTGAAGGGGGTCCTCCCCCAGCACCCCATTTGATGGCACACATGGGGCCACCACTGTCACTGAAAGTTCAGGGTCTCGCCAGTTAGACCGTCTGATGTATATGGACCCTCAGCTGACACCGCCCTGGATGTGAGCCCAGTTCCTGGTTAACTTTCTTGGCTGGGCACCCAATGAGGAGGCTTACTGGGAGGCATTGGGGAGCAGAGAGCAGCAGACTGATCTATTTCTTCCCCCAGCACTATTTAACAAATCCCCTATGCCCAAGCCCCTGACACAGCATCAGGGGATAGGATGTCCAGGAATTTTAAAATGGCACTGAGGAAGAAGATGACAGTTCAATGCTACTGGTGTTCCTGCACAACACTCCAATGACTCTGCCACTGGCTTACTGAAAAGCAGTGAGGAGCAGCAGCAGCAGCAGCAATGGAGCTTCACTGTCAGAGAGGTTTGCCAGAGAGAGGTGTGGGTGGCGCCCCCTGGCACATGCTCCACAAGGCCTCAGAATCAGTGATGTCGACTTGAGTCTATTGACTCGGACTTGAGTCTATTGACTCAAGTCACGTCAATGACTTGACTCAGACTTGACTCGGCGATTGTAAAAGACTCGAAAGACTCGACTCGAGACTTGGAGCCTTTTATGACAAGTTGAATTTTATTCAGGTTTAAACCCATTTTCCCCATTAAATAGATAGGGACTCGCAACCAAAGACTCAGGACTTTGGGGCAAAGACTTGGGACTTGACTTGAGACTTGGACCCAGAGACTTGGGACTTGACTCGAGACTTGGAGTCAGAGACTCGATCCACATCCCTGGTAATGTGCATTTTTAACAGGGGATTGTGCGAGTTTATCCATATTCATGGCTAGAAAACAAATTTTGAACCGGAAATGTGTGGCTCATTTTAGTATGGATTTTTCCCCCAAAGATTTGCCTCTGCTGTACTGTAGAGATGCCAGCACTGCTCTCTCTCTCTCTCTCTCTCTCTCTCTCTCTCTCACACACACACACACACACACACACACACACACACATGTCTACCAATACATGCGAACATGTACATAGTCTCAGACTCAGGTCTGCCTGGTCAAGAATTAAAATAAATGGGGGAATTTAGAACAAGAATGGCCAAAATGCAGTGTATGGGGGCTGTCTTGGGACCATGGAGTGAACAAGGGCCTCTGAGGGGTACAATTGTACCCAGGCCCAGGGTCAAAAAAGGGTCGAAAAGGGGGCCCAGGAGCAAAAATGGGGGCCCAAGAGCCAAATTCACACGAAGAGAAGGGGCCCAAAAGAAATTTTGTACCCTGATAAAATTCCTGTGTGGCCCTGGAGTAAACAACCTCAAATTGCCTGCAATTAGGTTAACACTAACCACGAGACAGGGCTTTCCAAAAGAAGATAGATAGATTTTATGAAGAGATTTACAGCTCAATCCTACCTGGGCCTTGAGCTGCTGGAACCTGTATCTCCAATATAATACTGATCTACCTTGCAGGGTTGTTGTTAGCAGAATTGACAAAAATATGTTGACCGCTATGGCAAATCAAAAGTGCTCTATAAATGTATTATTTATTTTTGTTTTAATTTGTTTCTTTACATTATAGAGGCGCATTTCCAACCAGGCTCTCTACCAATTTAATTCTGAAGTTTATTTTAAACACAAATCACAGAACTCCTTCACTTTCCTCACATTCCCACGATGACATCCATCAAAATCTCCATGAGTGTGGGATTTCTAGCACTTGTTGGAAACCCTGTCGAGATTTATTAACAGACAGCCACATGTTCTTTTTGGCTTACGTACAGTGAGTGGAAGTTAATGAAAAGCTGTCAAATACTGGGAGAACAGAACTTTTGTTCTGTTTTTCTTCTTCCCCTCAGATTCATTGAAGAACTTTCTGCAACATCCTTGGCACAAAGGGGAGAAAGGGAAGGAAGTTTTTGAAAAAAAATAAAGACCAACATGGAATTCAACTCTAAGGCAACCTGCTGGCTGAACAATCTGTAATGTCTCATGTATGGATGAAACATCACCTGGGGCGAGGGGTGGGAGGGACGGAATGTGTGGGCAGCAGGATTTGTGCGCTTGCTGTAATGTAAACAGAGCTGTGCAGAAACTTCATCAAATTCTAGTGTCTAGGATCCTGTGGTACATGCTTATTCGCTTGCTTCTATGATTTATATTTCATATTTCTACAGTACTGCACTATAAATAAAACAAATCTACTTGCTATAAAAACATCAGGAGTTAGTATACATGCCCAGCTCAACCAAAGGGTACATCTTTCCAGGTATCCTCAGACTGATTTGCAGCTCGCTTTAGAGGAAATACACAAGTAACAGGGAAAGTATAGGAAGATTTAGTAATTGTCTACCATTCATCTCTGGAGTTAGCCAACTAGATATGTAGTGATAATCTGAATGTAGATTTGGACCAGAGGACAGAATTTTTCTTCAATTTCAGTGTCTGTGTTGCTGAAAAATTAATGTCCTTTCTGGAAAAAAAAAAATCTTTTGGCTCATAGTTCCCACCCTGCTCAAAATGTTCAACCCTTTTTGTTCTAAATCTAAATCTTGGCAATTATATAGTGTCAATTCTTCTTTGGAAAATGTCTCCAAGGGTGAGTATTCAAATTCGTCCCTTTCCGCCGGTGTCAGCCCCAGCGGCCCCAATGGACCTTCTCGGATGCACGCCAGCTATTTTACTGGCGTGCATCCAGGGAGGCTGTGTAAGGCCGGTCAGACCCGGGAAGAGGGTTAGGATATCGGCAGAGCATGCGGCCGATATCCCTGCCCCCATCCCTGGTCTGGCTGGCCAATTGCCCCTCCTCCATCACCCCGGCCCTCCCTCCCCATGCCCTCCCACCACCCAGCGCAGGGTTTACCAGGGCACTTTAGCGACACCCTAGGCCAGCGGAGCACTCACTCCGCCGACCTCAAGTTGTGCAGATTTGTGCTGTAAGGGTTGGACTCTGTTCCCAGCACATGACCTGTTTAAATCTTCTGGATGAAAATTCAATATGCACTGCCAGAACCATATATGACAGGCTACTTAGGTTAAAACATAGGTTACATAGGTTAAACCGCTGAACCATAAGCTGTCGATCGAAAGGTCGGCAGTTCGATCCCCGCGACGGGGTAAGCGCTCGTTGCTTGGCCAGCTCGTGCCAACCTAGCAGTTCCAAAGCATGTCAATGCGAGTAGATAAATAGGTACCGCTTGCGGGAAGGTAAATAGCGCTCCGTGTTCCAGCTGCATGCTACGCGCTGCGGCAAGGAGAGTCATGCCAGCCACATGACCATGGAGGCGTCTTCGGACAACGCTGGCTCTTCGGCTTTGAAATGGAGATGAGCACCACACCCTAGAGTCGGACACGACTGGACTTAATTGTCAGGGGATACCTTTACCTTTTTACTTTCCTTTTTGTAATAATCGTTAACAAAGAGAACTTGAGTTTCCTGTACTATATTGATGGCTCTCTTAGAATGGCTATGGCTACAGTCTTATGCATGCTTCCTTGGGGGTAAGCTCTATTAAAATCAATGGGGTTTACTTTCAAGTAAGCATGCATTGGATCAGGTTGCTTGGCAATTGTACTGTAACATATCACATTGCCCATCAACATTATGAGTATTTCTTTTCTTTTTTAAAAAAAGGAACAAGCTGGAATGTGAATTTGTTAATTACATGCAGATGCAACATTTCTTTTGCTGCTTCATCAATATCACGGCCTTCCATCACCAGGAGTCAGGGGTAATTCTTCTTCTACATTAGAAGAACTCTGGAGAATGGAAACTGTCACTTATGCCAGATTAGATATGGGGAGTACGTGAAGTGCAGTATTCTCTAGTGAAAGAAGGGATGGTGTGCTAAACCGATTTCAGTTTACACTTTAGTTTATCTGTACTATTCAGCTCTGGAAGCTACAGAATGCTGTTTTATGTAAGCTGATGCTTGTTTACTCAAAAGTACATCCCAAAACTTCAGTGAAACTTATGCCACAAGTAAGCGTACATAAAATTGCAGTCTTGGCCTACAAGTCCTATACACACTAACCTGGGAGAAATCTCATTGAACTCAATGAGACTAACGTCTGAGTAGACTTGCAAAGGATTGTGCCATTATTCTCTGAATTGCTTAGCATGCACGTGTAGTAGGTTTAAAACTTTCAAACTGAGGGTGCTAAGAGAACCTCCTTTCCTTAGAAAGACTAACAAACAAATATTTTCTCCTTAATATTTGTAGATCTTTGTGTCTCTATAGCAGAAGTGTGTGTGTGTATGAGGGGGGGGGGAAATCAGTATTCTTCCCATACCCTCTCAAATGCCCTTAGACTGCTGCCCCACTGCCAGCATTTGGGGGGGGGGGTTGTCTTTCTTGCCCTGGCCCGCCATCACACAAGGCAAGAGCAGAAGAATCCTGGTACCAGGTTGGGGGCCCTGAGCTGTTAGCTGGCCTCCCTCCTTCTCCGCAGCTCAAGGTGTCTCGAGCTTTGACCCCCACCTGCCTGCTCATTGTGCAGTCTGAGACTAGCTGGTTGCCTCAGGAAGCTGGGTAAGAGTTTCTTGCTGTTCACCTGACTGGCCATGGTGGCAGAGGCGTCGCTACGGTGGGGGTGGTACTGTAAGTTCCATCCTAGTCCCCATTTACTCTCCGTTATGAAGTGGCCCCGCCCCCTCATCGTCACAGCCATTCAGTGCGGCGAAGACAATGGGCAGGAGTCTGCCTGTTGCCTTTGCCGCCACTGAATGGCTGCGATGGTGAGGGGGTGGGGCCACTTCATAATGGAGAGTAAACGGGGACTAGGAAGGGGTGGAACTTACAGTACCGCCCCCACCGTAGCGACACCTCTGTATGATGGGTATTTGGGGGGGGTATGAGTCTTCCTTAGCCAAGGCGATCACATCTGGCCAGTATAGGGTGGGCAGGGAGTAGGCGTAGGGTGTGCACTCTGGAGTAGCAGGAGTCAGACAGGGAACTTGTGCCAAACCTTCCATGCTGACTGGCTCAGGGAATTCTGGCCGGTAACCCATCTTGCTTGGATGCGAACTCAATCTCGGAGGCTTTCTGTCTTGGAGAAGATGGTGCAACTCAGCTTCATCAACCCCTTTGGGATTGGCGTAGAGAAGTTCAGGATGGTCTGCAGCTTCAAGTCCGGGTCGGAACTCCCAAAGGAAGACTAAATAGTGGTTAGAGGCCTGCACTAAAGTGGGGAATTAGTGTTTTGAGTTAGGGCCCACTGCAGGGCTCTTGTAGTAACTTTCTGCCAGTGCAACAGAAGCAATCCACGACAAGTGAAACTGTTTTTGTTGTTGTTTGCATGCTTATGTTCTTTTTTTAAATGCCACTTCAGACTCCTGGATAAATTCTTCCATGTTCCTAGGGAACATTATTTGCTTCTGGAACACTTCTAATACCACATGACGATATGGTTCTGCTGTGTCCCATAGATATGCATGGAGGGCACAAAACCAGCGCGTATCGTCAATGAGCTAATGACAAGCATTGACAAGGCATCGCCTGAAGGGCATTTCCTGCTCTGTTACTTGCTATTCTGCATTTAGTCACATTTGCTTAGCAATCTAAATGGTGTTGTTAACTGCTGACAGCAGCGATTTCTAATATGTCTGTGCTATGGGGGAATGATTAGTTTATGATTTATAACTGACCAAGTGCTTATTCATAACAACGAGTGGAACAAATGTAGTAGTTAAACTAAATGAGAAATGCAGGAGGAATAAATGGTGCCTGCCAGGCTATCTCCATGTGCTATGACCTTTCGAAGATGCTCCCTCCCCTTTTCAAGTACATTAAGGAAAGACAAGGTAGTTGATCTTTATAGGTGTAGCCTGAGTGGGTCAGTGAGCTTAAAGACAATTGGAAAGCACTGACTGACTCAAGCATTTGTTGATGGGGGCATTGTTAAGGCCCTCCAGAAAGGAGAGGAAGCTGAAATGTGGAGCTCTGTTTCCTTGCAAAGTCTATGTGTGGGAGAGTGACTTACACAGAGGGACACATGCCTGTTTGCTTCTCTACTGACAGCACAAGTAAGATAACCTCAAAAATATTAGAAAAACCCTATTGAACTCGAATGGAAGCTTTCATGGCCAGCTATAATCTTACTTGTTTCTGGTATTACGGGTGAAGATGCCATGTCAATAGGAAAAGTCCTGGATCAAATTGATAATTTCCTGCACCGTCTGCGGGTCTCCACACACTGGCAGCCACGCACGGGAAAAATAGACAGCAAAAATCCAAAAGACAGCAGACCACCACTGTCTAATGCAGGAATTTATTCTGTGGCGTGTGATTGTGGCTTGTGTTACATCGGGATGACCAAGAGAGCGATAAGGACCAGGATCGCTGAACATGAGAGATCGGTGCGCCTTAAACATCCTGAACAGTCTGCAATTGCTGAGCATGTGCTCAACACGGGGCACACGATCCATTTTCGAAAATGCCACATGTTTAAAAAGTGAAAACAACGTCAGGATCCTGAGAAACTTAGAATCTCTTGAGATAGGTAAAAGACCTATGGGGAAACTCCTCAATAGGCAACAGGACATGGCATTTGTCAATAAGGTATGGCTGCCTATTACACATAAGTCTTTTCAGCAGGAAACATCAAGAGAAAACAACGAACGAAGCTCAGCTAATTGACTGATAGATCGTTCCCGGCTGAGCATCTGCAGCTGATTGATAGTGTCTGGAGGCTTCCTGCTCCTTTGCCTTTTTAAACCAGGAAATGGTGGGGAGATACAGTTTCAACTGCAATCCCTTGGGGGTTGTTTCCTTTGAGAAAGTTCCAGGCAATTGGAACGAAACGTAAGGACCTTGCACACCTCGGATTTTAAAGATTTTTCCCGTGCGTGGCTGCCAGTGTGTAGAGACCTGCGGACGGCGCAGGAAATTATCAATTTGATCCAGGACTTTTCCTATTGACATGGCATCTTCACCCGTAATACCAGAAACAGTAAGAAAACCCTATTGAATCAGGACAAAGACTCATCGAGTCCAGCATCCTCTTTTACACAGTGGCCAACTGAAACCCCGGGAGTCCAAAAGCAGAAGGGGGGGGCAATATACCCCTTTCTGCCATTGCTCCCCAGCAACTGGTATTCAGAGGCATATTCTGAACCTGGAGGAAGTATGTTCCCATCAGGAATAATCACCACTTCTAGACTCTCCACAAATTTGGCTAATCCCCTTTCAAAGCCATCTAGGCAAGTAGCCACCACCACATCTTGTGGCAGAGAGTTCCATAGTTTAATTAAGTGCGATATGAAGAAGTAATTTCTGTTGTCCACCCAGAGGTGCTAAAGGCAAAGTGTCCAGAAGCAGCTGCTAGGAGAGATGACAGAATTAGTCACTCTATCATCATCTCTCTTCTCCTGCTCTCCAGCCAATGGGCTTCATCAGAAACCCCTGTGCCATTGCAATGGGTCAGACTCTGATAGTTTTCATCTCTAAAACATTCTGGGCCTTATAGATGTGAATAGTGGCTTGAAAGTGAAGAGGCAACATGTGCTGAGCTCTCAGAAGTCAGAAGCCAAGTTGAATAAGTTTTTCAGGGTTTGGGAGGGGGCCCCTGCAAAGTTGCGAGCCCCTCTTTCTGATTGGGGGGGTGAATTACTTATGCAAAATAGGTAAGCTTGTAAATCAGTCAGAGTATGCAGTCTATGTGCTAGAATTTAGACCTGGACTAGAGGGATCTTTTCAAATCCATACTTAAATTAGGAAGTCAACTGGACCTGTCACCATCTTTTATAAAATGGGAAGAAACCCATGAAGTTCCATGGAAATTCCTTGGAAGAAGCACAGGATCAAGATGTGATAGATTTCATAACCTACAAATCTGCATAATTTATATAGATTTTGGTTTTTCTTGGCCCAGAACATCTTGACATACTGTGTATGTGTTTGTAGAGCACAGAGTATACACAACATATACACATAGAGCACAGAGTATACACAACATTTGGCACAATCCTAAGGTGTCACTGCACCAGCCTAGCATGTGCAAGGCCGGTGCAGGCTGTCTAACTTTTGTTCATTTTGTTCACATTGATATCGGTGCAGGCTGATATGGATCCATATCTGGATCCAGAGAGGGGTTCCAGCGACCAACGCTGTCCCGAGGCTCCAGCACCTACTCCTTGGTGCTGGCTTTCTTCCTGTCCCCCTCTCTTCTCCTTCATTTCACGTGCACCTTTGAGGAAAAACTTTGGTAGTTGATTCCACTGCCACCAGACCAAGGAACTAGGATAGCCAGAGGGGCTCCCTGGGCCAAACCCCTCCTCCTAAAACAATACAAAGCTTCAGGGGTCCCTATTTAGATCACCCACCTTATTCCTTTTCTTTTGGGTTGTTTAGTAGATTTGTAAAATGTGTGTTTTTAGTAATTTTTAAAGTCTACCAAGGTTATGAATGTATTGTTTTTAGTATGGGAGATTTGTTGTCATGTGGCTCAAGCTGGTCTATGATGATATTGTTAATAAACTTGTAAACTTGATCAGCATTACAATAATACCTACAAAGCAAAAGGGTGACAATTTCCCCAAACAAGGTGGAGGAAAAAAAATACAAAGTAAAAGATTTATTTAAAAAAAGTGAAATTTGGCAAAGATTTAAAAACATGAAATTTGGTACTAAAGCACGTTGCGACAGTGCACCAGAGGCCTGGGCTTGTGCAGAGGCCTGCACTGACCCAGGAGCACCAGTACTATGTGGGGTGCACTCCAGCAAAGGTAAGCTGGTGTGGGGGAGGGGGTGCAACAGGTGGGGGGTGGGGTGGGCGGATTGCGCCTGGGAGGGGGGCAGGATCGGCGGCAGCATCAGCCCAAGCTGAATCCTATCCCCCCTCCCAGGCCATTTTTCCTTGCATGACTTGTGCCAGCTAAATAGCTGGTGCGGATCCGAGGGGATCTGTTGTCCCCCCTTCTTCCGAGGAGACCTCCCAGCTCCTACTTTCTGCACAGGATGCAGCGTTGCCTGCACTGGCTTCACTGCACCGCTGGGCAGAAAGTTAAGTTAAGAAAGTTAAGAGCCAGGATGGTGTAGTGGTTTGGGAGTCAGACTTAGACCTGGAAGATCCAGGTTCAAATCCCTGCTCAGCCACGAAGCTTCCTGGGTGACCTTGGGCCAGTCACTATCTCTCAGCCCCACCTACCTCACAAGGTTGTTGTGAGGACAAAAAGGAGGGGAGGAAATATGTACACCACTCTGAGCTCCTTGGAGGAAGGGCGGTATAAAAATGTGAAAAATAAAAAATAAATAATAAAATAAGTAGGATTGGACTGTGTGTCGAGAAGGGAACATACCCAACAACCATTTCTGTGGCTCTTTGTTCCAAAGAATAGCTAGTGACATGTTGCCTAAAAATAAGAAAAAAGGAACTATATTTTATTCTAATTCTTTCTTGTTTGTCTCTTGTAATGGCCTTGCATGAGAAGAAGCAAACAAAGAAAGCCTACCAGGAAGACGATTAAATGCAAAGTGACTATATGAAGTGACATTTGTTCATTTCCCATTGATCCTTGAATAATTAGCTGTGCCCACAGTTTGGATACCAAGATGCTACTAATCTGTCTGGGCATCCCAGAGTACCCTCAAGGACCAAACTCCTTTCCTCCCCCCTCCCCATTCTCATCCTTAAAAAGGAAAGGGGAGAAAGTCAACTGATATCAGTCAGAGCCACCTAATAATAAGGCTGATCTTCCCAAAGGGAAAAACAGATTCTTTTGTGCCATTTGTGATCATTATAAATGCTTCCAGCGTAATTACCCAGCCATGGGGGAGACCTTTTGGTCTTTAATGTTTTGTCATTCCTCATCATTGCAGACTTTCGTTTCTCATCTCAAATGCTGACTGCATTACCTAATAATTAGTAAAAGATATTAAATACCCACAAAGCCAAACGTTTCCTGATGTATGAAGAAAAGCGGCACAAATCCTTTTCTCCCCTCTCCTCCTGAAGAGTAGCTCTTTGCTCCCAGTTGCTCATTGCTTTCTGTGATCCTTTCTTGAGTAGGTGTTCATTAATGAAGCCTCCATGGTATGACTTCTGCCCAGATGAGTAACCGATGCTAAAGTTAAACTGTTTGTTATATAGATTAAAACTAGCACTGATGCACTGCAGGAGAAAACTGTACAAATATACCTTTCCCAGTATAGTTTGTCTTATCCAGCTTTCTTGGAAGGCAATATAATACCCTCTTCCTACAATGACCATATGAGCCTAGTTTTACGGGAAAGCCATTTTGACATGGGGATGGAAGTGGTGGGCCTGTCATCCAGTGTTTCATAAGCTGCACTGCCAGCAAACGTCATAGTCAGGCATTAGTCCCACCACATACTTCTCTTGCTTTTGTGTTGGCAACTGAGGGGCCAACTGAAGGGGCTGGAATTGGCTCTGGGACCTCTAGTTGCTGATTCCCTATATGGCCACCATCAAATTACTATATGTAGTGATGATGCCCAGAACACAGTTGTCTCAATCTATCAAGGAAGATCAGCATGTAGAACTAGGCATTGTAACTACATGTGCAGAGTAGATGCAGATACATAGCTGTGTAGCAATGCACATATGTGCATAATGCTTATCTGTACTGGTGGAAGGTGCACGACAGGATGTATGTTCTTACCAGCAATGCATGTATGCATTGCACACAACTCACTGTAAAGTAGCAAATGAGACTGCACATGGCATTGTGAGGAATAAAACAAGTTATTGTAAAAAGTTATTATTAACAAATATTATTATTATTATTGTTTTAATATTACTAACAAATAAGAAAAATATAATGCCTAACAGACACTCTGTTTGTAATGCCACAAGAAGTAGTGAGGTAGCTGGTTGCAAACTACAAAGAAAGAATGTTCAACCAAAAATAATTAGACATCAGCAAAGGGAGTAAGGGTATGTTTGAAGGCCATGCTGGTGAATAGGCCTATAGACAGGAGAAAGATAAAAAGTAGCAGTTACATTCCAATTAAAAACAGGATGTTAGAACTGAACCAAGCCAGGTGGTGATAA
Organism: Plestiodon gilberti rubricaudatus; assembly: GCA_026170595.1. Taxonomy (NCBI): domain Eukaryota; kingdom Metazoa; phylum Chordata; class Lepidosauria; order Squamata; family Scincidae; genus Plestiodon; species Plestiodon gilberti. Next base: position 26,969,061 of record JANXHW010000005.1, read on the forward strand.
GGTGAAGGGGAGATTGGGGGCCTCTTACACCATATAAGGGAAGATGACAGGTTGTTTGTAGGCTGTATCTAATTAATGCAAATTAAAAGCAAACAGGGGCAGGGAATATTATATTATAATTTGTTCTGTTTAAACACTTCGAATTAGTGGAAGACGCATGGCCAGGGGGCCAATGGTATCCTTAGTGGGTGGGGGGATGAGTGACGGGCTTAGGAATATGTACTGTTGAAATATATAACCAGGTGTGGCTTCTCTCTTGAATGCGAGGCCACCAGCTTTTGCAAAGGCTTAACAAAACTTTACTTCTGATCAACACATGTTTTTGGTGAAGGATTTTGTTCCGAACAGCATTAATTCAAGATGTGAAACTTTGCTGATGGAACAATGCTTGATAGAGTAATGGAACACTTCATGATTGCGAGTGTTTCCAGCCACGAAAGCATACCGTCTTGCTGGATTAGACCAAGGAGCGTCATGACCTGTTTCCAAGAAGAGGCAATCAGAGGGGCAATCCAATAAGGGGCAATCCATTTCAGGGGCAATCTTTTGCCTCTGAAAAGTGCACAAGCAGAGCACGGAGACAGCAGCCCTCCCTTTTGGTTTGACCCTGTCATCTGCATTCAGTGGTCGCCTGCCTCTGAACATGGATATTTATCTAGCGATCATGTCTAATGGCAACTGGTAGTATTTCTCGGCTCTACCTGCAGATGCCAGAGACTGAACCTGGAACCTTCTGCATGCAAAAGCTCCTCTGCCATAGAACAATGGCCCCATTTCAAACTTCAGTGGGGCTTACTCCCTAGTAAGTTTGTTCTGGATTGCACTCTTAATTATCTCACAGGTTAATAGTAATGTTATATTAGTCCAGTGGTGGCCAACCTTTCAAAATGAATGCTGGCCCTTTAAATGGTTGCATAAGCGAGGGCTTTTCAGCAGGTGCAGCTGCTTTAGCAGCACCATCAGCACTTGCAGCTGCCAAGATTCTGTCTTCTACACAACTCTTAAGAACACAGTAGCCCTAATGGTGGAAGGTTGGCCACCCCTGTATTAGTCTGTTACCCACAATGTTCCTAATTCCCTATTTGCTTTGCCCTTTTTAATGCTATTTGTTTTTTTCCCCAACCTATTTTAAGTAAGTTACATGTTTTCTTTCCAGAGCATTATGTCTCCTTATCCAATTTGTTTCCAAGATGCATAATCCAAAAGCATTTCTGCCTCGGATACTTTGCCCTGAACTTCTGCTCTCCCTTGCCTATTTAGCCCTTCTCAGATCATCCTGCTGTAATGAAATAGCCCATGTCACTTGCTAGGCTTCTGTCTTCGAGGGATGCAAGCGACAATCTGGAGACAGATGTTTCAGTGAATCCATGAAGAATCAGATGTCTTGCTATTGGGGCAATTTCTGCTTGAGTTAAATATTCCCTACACTCCAGCTTGAGGCTTTGTCAAGTGTTAGCAACCTACATTTTGTATGAATCTTAAATTGTCAGAAATGATTTGGCAGCAGCACATATAGTTGTAGAGAAATGGCAGGACTGCATTTCCAGAAAGAATCAGCATGCTTTCATTTTTCTCAAGGTAGTTGGGCCTCATGTAACTGATCTGAAAAATAAAGCACCTAAAAATATTCTTGTTTTGTCATAGGCAAAATAACACAGATCTGGGTCCACCAAGAAATCCACCAACTGACTTTACTATATCTGCACATAGAAACTATGATCATGTATACTTTGGCAAGCTGGTTTGTTGAGTTGAATTGACCCCCTGTCTGAGAATGTCCATAGGTAGGCTTACCAGATCTCCAACCGGGACAGAGTGCTAGACCTTTGGGAGAAGGAATGTGGGCAGGTGTAGCTTATTAAACCTTACAGCACAATCCTAGGCATGCCTACTCAGAAGCAAGCCTCACTGAACACAATGGGTCTTGCTTCTGAGTAGACATGCCTAGGATTGTGCTCTAAGGGTTTAACAAGCTACACCTGCCCACATTCCTTCTCCTAAATTTCTAGCACTCTGTCCTGGTTGGAGATCTAGTAAGCTTACCCATGACCATTGAACTAATTCACAAGGAGCACAAAACCACTGTGTGTTTTTCAACCTTCTGAAAACAAGTCATACTGGTTAAGACACACTCATTATCACACACACACACACCACAACAAATGAAAATTCAGAGAAGCCAGAATGCAATACAGACTGACTGAGATACAAAATCAAGACAGGCCTTCTAAAACCATGGGAAATTTTTAAACCAATTGGTGTCCGTATATGGAACATTTGAATTTCATACAGCCTGATTTGGGGGAAGCTTGAATCCAAAACACGCTGCTGCTGCTACTGACACTGAACTTAACAGAACATTAATGGTGCATTATTTAAAAGTGATGTAAAAAAGACGAGTTGGTGTTGTAATATTGTGGAATCTATTTTTTTCCCATGGTGTGAATATCCGCCTTCAAGCAAACTATCTTTTCAAAGATTTAAAATGGCATGTTATAATTAGTCTACCAAACTGTCTCAAATTTTCACCGAATACTTGTTACTTCTAATAAGATGAAAAGCAGGCGGCTTCAGCATAAGATGTGTTAGAGAGAAAACACTCCAAGTAATCCTTTAAAAACAGTTTCAAAAGAGAAAAGGAAAATCATATTTTAAAACTTACACATTCGGCGTGCCATATTTCATTATTTCCTGAAGTAGTTTTCAGGACAGAGCAGGGGCTGACTTTTACTTCCTTCACACAACATTTCTAGAAGATTCATTAAAGAGTTTTGCCCCTAACCCTCCCATTTTGAATTAACCTTCATTCTTTTCCCATGCTTTGTCTTGCCATGCAACAATCAGAAACAGTAGGACTGCCTCGAAATGCTGGGGGAAGGGGAAATAATACTCATCCTCCCCCCCCCCAGCATGAGTTGATTATCTCCCCCCCCCATTTGAAATTGGAAGGCAAAGAGAAAGGAAAAAAATATTTTTCTCTAGGAGTTTTCAATTACTCTCTGCCATTTCACTCTTAAGCATGTTTACTCAGAAGTAAGTCTATGGCATGGAGATCAAAAAAGAGACCTTCCTCCCCCTTTTGAAAGGCCAAGGTTGAAAGGGTTTTATCTTGCTCATTTCTCTGTGGATTGGGACAAATTTGGGAAGGGGGTAAACTTGAGATCTCTAGCTTATCTGTATGAAATTTCAGGAAGATTTCAGGCAGCCATGCTTCTTGAGGGGAAAAACACTCCCTCAAACCCCCAATAGGCAAGAGTGACATTATTCTGACCTACTGGACAGAGAATTACAAGCTAATGTAACAGGAATCCCTACACAATGGATTTTCTTTAAAATTACAAGAGAATATGTCTCTTGGAAAAAAACTTTGAATTTTTGAAAAAAGTTTCCGGGGCATGAAACTCAAGGGAAGAGCTGCAAGAAGACCAGGCACCATTGTAAACAGCTGGAACTCCCTCATTTCTTTAAAAAAAATGCACCAAATTTGGTAGGGTTCTGAAGCCTACCATCTATTTCTGACAAAAGGGGAAGAAGATTGGTTCGAGAATTTGGATTTTATGAGCAATAGAACTCTCAGGGTTTATGATGCTGGAATGCTGCTTTTTCTCCTGGGCTAAACGATAGAGGTGCAAGCATGCCTGTATAATTTGCCTTATTTGAAAATACAGAATCAGAGAATAAGTGTAGAGGAACAGACACCCCTAAAACAGGCAGCAGATCCCCAGAGAGCAAACTGTACAGTTGCAGCCCCTCAGCCCACAATTCTAGTTCCAGATATCTGTCAGCTATTTTTCTCAGCCTCAATTGCCATTCATTCAAACTGCAATGTTCTATTTTTGCTCACACACACAATCTGCAGAGCACGGGTGCAAATGATTTGCCTATTCAGGGAACACCCACAGACATCAAAGCAATATTAAGCCTTTTCAGCCAGATCCCTGATCATCATCAAGTGGCAATTGAAGCAGAACCATAGCGATTCATAGATCCAATCACAGTAACCCAATGGCCAGACTCTCAATACTGTCCTTGATGTCACTAGTGATGCAGCCAACATTTCAATTTGAGTTCAGAATAGGAACTTTCTCAAGTTAGAAACTTTCAGTTTGTTCAAAACCTGACTGCAAAACTTGGACTGCCACTTAGCTCATAATTATTCTGATCCCAGCCCTCCCAACTACAGTAGCTGTTAGTTTCTATTTCACCACTGCAAATTACACTGGGGCGGGGGGGTTGCAGGCTTGCAGCTATAGAAAGAATGGTCTTCATTAGTCAGCAAGGAAACAACATTGCCCAGAACTTTTGGGTCCTTAGTAGGGATTCGGGATTCCCATGAAACTACTATTTCCGGCGGGATTGTTGGCACCCTGATACTTCTGCTAGCATGCTGAACAGTATCATGTATACTAGGATCTCAGAGCTATAGTTTCTCAGGAGTCTTTAATCCCTATATTTTCTAAGGATGTAGGTACATATAATGCTTCTGCAGCCTAATAACTGCTGCTGTTGCTGCTGCTACCGCCACTGGAAGGTAATTTTTGGGGGACAGGGAATGGGACAATGAGGGATTTGCAAAGGGATTGGGGTGGGAGAGACCTCCAGGCCTCGTCATATTACCCAGTGAGGGCTCATGAGGGAGTTATGGGTAAGATGAGGAGATTGCAGGGCTTGTTGTGGGCTTAAGCGAAACATATTTAAGTCTGATTTGAATCCAGTCCAAATTACTTCATTTTAAGTGAGCCCATTCCCAGTCACGCTTGGGAAAGCTTGCATATTGCTAGGTACCACTCCAGTAAACTAGATACAGAAACTACATGGATGGACCCATGGTTGGTGTCAGAGGTTGACCAGGTTGGGTACTGGCCAAGGGCTGACCCAGATGACTCCTGAAGCCCCCCAACCTTTACATGATAGCAGCAGAGTGACATGATTAGTTGAGCATGTTGCTTCATTGCCGCCGTCCTTCTAGGTTGCTGTTTCCTCTCCAGGGATGGGGAAAGGTAGAAGGAGCACCACAACTCTTGTGTTGGTCCTGCCTCTCTCCTCCACCCTCAGCCCATTCTCCACCTTCAACCCATTCTCCCATAATCTTGTGTTTCGCGTGGTCATTGGGGCAGGATGCAAGGGCAATTATTATTTTAGTATGAACTCTTATCGATACTAGCTCTGAATTTCTTTAGTTACTTTCTTTTCCCAGTTACTGAACTACAGTCAGACCTTTTTATCCACTGGGGTTCTGTTCCTGCAACCACAGTGAATAAGAAAATCAGCGTTATATGAAATCGGGGGGGGGGGGGGCGGGAGCAGTGCCACATTACCTTTTTTCCAGCATCTTCACCGCTTCCCTCCTCCTCAATTTGTTTAAACTGACTGAAAAAACAAAAGCCACTACTGGAAGCAACCTGTAAATGGCGCCAGAGACACCCAGCTGCATTTTTCAGTGGTTTGAACATGTGCAGGAGGCAGGAAGTGGCTGGCAGGCCCCTGACAATGCTGAAAAAAGAGGTAATGTAGTGCGGTTGGACTCCCTCTTCCACAGTTTTGCTATGTTGGACTCCCTCTTCCCAGCGGCGTCACTAGGGCGCGCGCCGCCCTAATGACCCCCGTGCCGCCCGACAGCCGGCCGGCGAGGATGTCTCCGGAGCCGACAGCAGCTGCCGGCTCCGGCCGGCGAGGATGTCTCCGGAGCCTCCGCTGCTGCCGGCTCCGGAGACATCCTCGCCGGCCGGCTGTCTTGGGCAGGAGGAGGCCTCGGAGCGTCCGCCCTCGGCGGAGCTCCAAGGCCTTCTGAGGGAGGCCCGATGCGTGACGTCATATTTATAAGTTTTCGCGCATGCGCAGTACGTTTCTGAGGGCAAATTTGCCCTCAAACGTTCTGCGCATGCGCTAAACCTTGTAAATATGACGTCGCGCATCGGGGTTCCCTCAGAAGGCCTTGGAGCTCCGCCGAGGGCGGATGCTCCGAGGCGTCGCTGGAGCATGGCGGGAAGGGAGGACCGCCTGCGCGCGACGCGCAGGTGCACGCGCGGACCGCACGTTACCCATTGCGCGTGTCGCCCCCGGGCGATCTGCCCTTCCCGCCGCGCTCCAGCGACTGCCTCTTCCACAGTTTTGCTATGTTGGACTCCCTCTTCCACAGTTTTGCTATCCATGTTGAGTCAAATCCGTGGATAAGAAAACTGTGGATATAAAGGTCCAACTGTGTTGTGTGTGTGTTCAGCTTGGGAAGAAACTGTCTGGCAGCTGCCCCTCTGCTACTGCAGTAAAATGAATTGGCCCTCACTATCATTGCATTTAGTCAGAACTCAAGGGGATGTTTTTCACCCTGCTACAAATAAAGTGGCTTCCTTATGAGGACCCCAATCTACAGAGTGTATTAATCTGCTCAGCAAACAGATTACAAATGCTACACATCAACTCCCAACCTGCCTTGTTGTTATATCCTAAAATCGTATTGAAAAGAATTAGTGATTTTCTAAGAAATTGGACATGTTTGCATTCGCTCATGTAGATTTCCTTTGACATTTTCTCTATTACACAGGTTAATGATTTTTGAGCTTCAACTATGGAATCGCATTGCACAACTCATAAATAATTAAAATATGACACAACATTAATAGCTTTTCAAACGAACATGCTTTTGTTTGTTTGTTTGCTTTTTCATGACAGACACAGAGGGTTACATTTCTGGGATTTTTATTTATTTATTTTTTTGGATGTTCAAGCTTTACCTTTTCAAACCTCCAAAGAGAATAGAAAATGTGGGGGAAGGGAGGGGGAAGCCAATGTTTGCAGTTGCCAGAGATTGTGTGTTCACAGCATTGGGGGTGCTCCCATAAAGCTGCTGTGTGGACATCTTTAGTTGCTCCTCCACAGCCTTCCAAGGGCCCTGGGCAGGATTTGCAGTCCAATCTTATCCCCTACCATGCTATAGCATGCATCCGTACCAATGGAACATGTGCTTCATTGCTAGTGGGGGGAGGGGATGCAACCAGAAGGCCAATGAGAAGTAGAGAAGTATGTAAAAAAAACCAACCTTTGGTAGGCCTCCTGGCTATGTAGCTGGCATCTGTCCGAGGAGAGGAAGAGGGCCAAGTTGCCTGGAAAATGGGGGATAGGATCTGGCATGCACTTTTCCCCTCAAGATCATCTGCTCCCCACTTCTGCCCTCTCCGGAACCACCCACAGCCTGCCCCTGCCACCACCTTACCTAGGTCGGCAGAGTGTCTGGGCGATTCTGGAACATGCGCGACCATTTCCTCCAATGGCTCCATCTTGTATGACAGTGGCATGGCTTTTGTGCTGGCTGCAGCGGGGCCTATGGCCCTTGATAGGATTGGGCTGTTAGTTAATGCAAAAGGTGAGTGTATTCTAATGATGATGTGCTGGACTGGGTGTATATGACCCTTTTTAAGGTTCTGGGGCTTTGAATATCCTTTCCTTCAGGCCAGTGGTTCCCAAACATTTTAGCACCAGGACGAACTTTTTAAAATGACACCCTATCCGACGCACCTAGCTTTACGAGACTTTAAAAAAAAGGAAACACCAGAAAAAAGACGCTCAAACATTTATCTCACTATATTTACATAAGCTTGCAAACTGCAGGAGCTCAGCTGTTTGCAGGACAATTAGCAGCTATCTGATTTTTGAATAGCCTCAGGGCTTGAGGCAATTACTTATCTGATATTTCCATCACCCAAGTTTTCATTGGCGGCTTTGCAGGACCCACCAGGTATCAGGTTGCGACCCATCAACTGGGAAATGCCAGAGACTGAACCAGGGATTTTCTGCATGCAAAGCATATGCATCATCTACAGCCCGTCTTCAGTTACAGTTGTCTCTTCAGAGTTTTGCATGGATCCTCCTTGCCTGTATTTTCCAGTTCCCCATGTTGAACAGGAAGGGCCTCAGATAGTGGATAGGTGACAGTACTTGCCCTCTTCATCCTTGTTTTTTGGATCTCACCCTCCCACTTCAGGAACTTTCCACAAGTGTTCACTCATCAGTGTGGGTGATCAACCATTTTTATGTTGGAGGGACAGTTTGGTCCCATCTTGAGGCTTTGGGATAATACCCTGACTCCAAACAGTGCCCCCATGCCAGGGCCACACATGTTCATCACAGTCAACCTCGTAAAGGGGGGAGGCAGCCGGACCGTAGAAGCCAACCCCAAGCCAGGAAGCATTTGAGGCAGTTATCCGCAATCCAGGCCAGGAGCAACCCCCCAGCCCCTTGCGCCAGCAAGCCACTGAGGAGTGGGAAGTGAGGAGCTCTGCCTTCGCTGACCTCCGGATGCACACTGAGAGCCAACGTTCAGTCTTCTTGCCCGCACTAACCTGCAAGACAAGGTAAAGAAAGAGAAAAGGTTCATCCCTCACACAGTCTGAGGTAGGCGAAAAAATTGCCCGCCTATGGCCAATCAGGTGGACAGAAAAGTTCCAACCCGGTGCCAAGCAGCAACCAGTCAAGCCCAGACTGTGACAATGGGACGGTGGGAGGGGATCTCAAACCGCATGCAGAATGGTGGCTTGCATGAAGCGCCGCCACTGCGCTCAGCCACCAATGAAGCCAACAGTGAAGTCTCGCGGGATGGGGAGACTTGGCAAAGGTGATTCCCATGTGTAGCAGCTTTGGGGATCAGGTTACAAGTTGTAAGCAAGGTTGGGTTTATTTTTAAGTAGTCTGATTCTGCCCCCTCTGTCAAACCCATTATATAGCCAAATACAATGTACATGCAGTCCTCCAGGCATCTCCTTTTGCAAAATCAGCAAGCAGTTGTCATGTTACTTGACATGAACTTTTCCACCCAAAGCCACGTTCCATTCTACCTGGTGCAATCTCTAATTACTGCACAGACGTGGTGCCCCGTCTGCAAACACACAACAATTTATTACCTTCGCTAAGTAAATGAGAATCACCGGGGCACATTCTCACAAAGCGTCTGCTGCTTTTTAACAAACCTTTGCTTCTACGGAGCTTGTGGATCATTCTCAGAACAGCATTTGGGAGGCTGTAAGAAAAGCCTGTCTTAATGATCACTCTTCATGCATGTTGGCTGCTCAGTGTTGGGGAGGGGGGGGAGCTCTTCATGAATATGGAATCCAATTATTATGAACAGGTGCAACCAAGAAACGACATTTCATGCTCGGTGAGGTATCACAAACACTTAAATCTGATAAGGTTAATACACAAATATAGACTGGGGTACACAACAATACGTTAATGTACATTCATGAGGATGCAAATACGGCATTCGGGATTCTCAGCTTTGTGGCTGCGATCAAGGCTCATTTGCAGTAATTTTCAACAATTATTTCAACTCATTGCTTCATTTTTTCCCCACAGCTGGGTATCCACACGTCCTCATTGATGCTTTTCTTACTGAATGGAGACCAGCCCTGCTTCTAGTGTTGTTATAGTGTCAGGGAGACAAAGCAAGGAATTTGCAGTCCACAAACCATTCAGAGCTTCATTGTGACTACCATCCCGATATGCTGAGGTTCTGTAAAGCAACTGGGATTCTCCAAACAAATCCAGCCATGAATTCTGAAGCCAGTGATAGGAGAAAATGACAGCGGAGAGAGGTGCCTCATGCTGATGATGTGGCACTTAGCTTATTAAGGCCTCATTATGAAGTGGACTGGTAATATAAAATGGTACCCATGGTTCTTATGGCTGCCAAGCTTTTAGGAGCAAGTCACTGAAATCGTAAAGGCAGAGCTGTTTGGAAAATCAGGGATAGGACCTGGTGTGCACTTTTGCCACCAAGATCCACCCCCTCCAGCCCACTCCCTGAACCCTGTCCTCCCCATCCCAAACCTCCCCCAAACTGCCCACTCTGCTATCTTACCAAGTTAGACATGGACTGGGTCTGGCTGTGGATGATGCACAAAACTTCCGATTGTTTATGTTGGCAACTGCAAAGTTCCCAGCAGTGGTATGCCATTTACAGTGGTACTCTGCAATTACGAAAGCGGAATGCAAATTTCACTATTGTAAATCGAACATAGGATTGGGCCATGAGTGATGTTTTCAAAGATCTATGGAACCATCTCCCTCATTTTTGATACTGAGTCGGCGGCGTGGCAAAGGTCGCTCAGGAGCGATCTCATCCATGCCCTGGCCATTTCCCCATTCCAGAGGTCAACCAGGGCCTCAGACGAGTCACTAGTCTTGGCAGTGGGAAAGTCCCCCAGAGCCCTCAGGAAACCTTCTGGATCCATTAGCCTTTGGGGGCGGACCATAGAATGAGGTCCCCCGCCTTTGCGGAGGAAGGAAGCTGCAACAAGCCTACACCTTACCAGAAAATGATCTGTCCATGACAATGGAGTGATCTTGATCTCTTCCACATCCAGATCACCGCCCACTTGCTCAGCTGTAAACACCAGGTCCAATACATGTCCCGCCTCATGTGTCGGGGCCAAGATCTTCTGGGACAGGCCCATGGTTGTCATGGCGGCCATGAAGTCCGGAGTCGCACCAACCCCGGGGTCTGTTATAATACAGTATAACTGAATTTCATTTAAATAACCAGATGCTTTGAGATACATTGTAATAAAATGGTAGTTGTATGTATCCCAGTGTTGGTATCTATGCTTATGGGAGGATCCATATTCAAATAGAATGCTACAGCCATGGAGTTCATTCTGGAAAGTTTTGGAGACAGCAGCTGGAAACAAACTGTTAGATAAACTTTCTGTTGGACAGTAACATATGGCAGGTAGTGTTGCTCAGTTGGTCCTCAATTTTTTTTCTTTGAATTTTGACCATTTGTATTAGGGAACTAATACAAAATTATGGATAGTGAGGTTTCCAGAGAGGCGATTCCCAGCACCATGTGTAATGGAAAACCTTTCATCAAATAGTTTACCATTTTAATGCTGAAATGTGTTGTCAGAAGGAAGATAGAGGGGGACAATTTCTCATTGCTTGTCTTTTTTCAAGGAACAGCACTGCATGTCATGCTAAAAAGACTCAATTTTCAAATTAAACTGGGCAGAACAATTTTATAGGTTTTTTTTAGCAGTAATCTCCATGGAAAACAAACCTACTTGCCATCTGTCATTTAGACAATTTTTTGGAATAATTTACAAGAAGAATTTGATTTCTGGTTGCTTGAGTATCATTTTATGGTACTGCAACTTCATGTGTCAGGATCCTGTCCAAAAGCAGCACCTGTGAGCAGGGCCAAAAGCTGGCCATTGGGTTCATCTAGCTAGATGTCACGAGCACATGATAAAAGTACCTTGTTGATTGATATAGGTACAAGACCAGGACGGAAGGAAAGCAGACTCAACAAAGTCATAGAAGCTAGGAGAAGAATAGATGAACATTGAATTGCAGCCAGAATGTCTGTATTAGAACATTCTGCATTTCGTATTCTTTGACAGATAAGTTTATTCAGAAGTCCTAACTAACTGAGGGCCCTATCCTATCCAGCTTTCCAGCACTGATGCAGCCGTGCCAACAGAGTATGTGCTGCATCCTGCAGGGGTAGGGCAGTCATGGAGGCCTCCTCAAGGTAAGGGAACATTTGTGCCCTTACCTTGGGCCTGCATAGGTGCTGGAAAGTTGGATAGGATTAGACCCTTAGAGGCAAACAGCCCAAGATGGTGGAATATCTGAACTGTGAAACTGAACTAACAGCATAATCCTGCCTAATGCTGTGCCAGCGGAGCGAGTGCTCCGCTGGTGCAGGGTGTTGCAAACATGCCATAAGGCACATTTGCGGCACCCACTGAGTAAGCAGCACCAGAGCTGAGACTGGTGCCGCACACTCCACCTCTGGAGGAAGGTTGCGCCACCAGACACAGGTAAGTCCTGCACCGGGCGGCGGGAGGGCGTTGGAAGGGCAGGCCGGGGTGGCAGGGAGAGGGCAATTGGCCACCCAGGCCAGGGATGGGGGCATGGATATTAGTGGCATGCTCCACCAATATCCAGTGTCCCTTCCCAGGCCTGGCCAGCCTTACACTGGCCCCTCATATGAGCACCAGCAACAGAGCTGGCGCACATTCAAGGAGGCCTATTGGGGCCACTGAGGTTTACACTGGGGAAAAGTGATTAACTCCCCTTCTCCCAAGGTGTGCCTCAGCTCCCATGGCATGGGCCTGATCCCACACAGGATCCGGCGCAGCATGCTTCGTGCACCGCTGCGAATGTTATGCAGGATTGGGCTGCCCATATCATCCTAAATGTGTGTGGGACAGAGCACCAACCAGTCATGGTGGAATGTGTAGTGCCATTATGAACAAAGAGAAACAGTGTGCTCCTCAGCTCTATCATTAGATAGGAAAGGTGTTAAAATTTGAACAGGTTGAAACTAAGAGCCCAACCCTAACTCCCCCAGTGCTGATGCAGATGCGCCAATTGAGCACATGCTGCATCCCGCAGTGGGGGGCAATCACAGAGGCCTCCTCAAGGTAACAAAAGTTCTCTTACCTTGGGGCAAGTCTCCGCTTCCCAATGGGTCTCTCCTCAGATCTACACCAGCTGTTTTGCTGGCATAAGTCTGAGGAGATTAAGAAGGGGAGGCGGCCTTGTAAGCAGTGTCGGGCACCTTGCTGGCGGCGCCGCCGCTTACACTAGAGGTGCCACAAAAGAGGTGCCAACACCTTAGGCCAGCAGAGCACGTGATCCGCCAGCCTAACCTTATGGTGGATTGCACCATCAATATCATATGGTAGCGGCAAATGGGAAAAAAACAATCACCTGCATACCCTACTTGTGAGTGACTAGAAGTGCATCTGGATGGTTGCTATTGGAAACAAGATGGAGGGCAAAGTGGACCTTGGCTCCGTCCAGCATGGATTTTTGTATGTTCTTATGAAACAAATAAGTGCAGTGACTATACTAATTTACATATGCTGAGAATAATTTATCTTGGTGCAGATTCTTCCACCAAGATTCATTTTTCCCCAACAGTCATTTTCCTTCCAAGTCACTCTAAAAATGATGTCCTCTCCCCAAAATGAAATTTCCTCCAAAAGAACGTTTCCCCACCTTTTTCCTTTCAAAACTTAATTCCCCCAAATTAATTTCCATTTCCAAGAATTCATTCCATTTGATTCTGCCAGCTCTGTCTACCCTTCAGTCTATTTTAAACCACACAGCAGTCTACGGAGCTACTTTTGTTTGCAGGACCTGTGTGAGATTTCCATCTCAGTGAAACCAACAATTTTCTCCACTCTCACAGAAGACAGACTTGCAAGCATTCTGACAGCTATGTTACTTGAGCAGTTGGAATGTTCATGAGTATTGAATGCCATCACTTTATCACAGTCAATTGTTTTCAGAGGCTTGGCTGGCACAAGTGCAATACAATATAGATTTATTTATCAAAATTAGTATGGTAAAAAAATGTTGTTAAGAAATTTGCCATGCAATACACATGCCTGCAATTCATTACACTCTGCAGATTACTTATGGGGTTATTTTAAACTTCTTTTCAGTGTAGATTAAAATAATCTTGGCCATTTATTTATTTTAGCAAACAACGTATAAAATAGATTTTCTGAAGAGCATGACTGAGGACTTAGTTTTGCAGTCAAACACTGGGGCAGACTAATTTAAAAAAGAAAACCCTCAGTATGAAAACCTGCCATCAGCCTTGATCCACCAATATTTTTCAGATATTGCATTGATTAGCTTTATCATCTCTTAAAAGGGAAGCTTAATCCAGGCTTTTTGGAGACTTGATGGTGCTTCCTATAGATATCCCCAGTCACTTTCGGAGAGCATTCTATCAAGTTCAGTTGATAAAGATTAGATTAACCTATTATGGATGTCATTTTTCTAAACACCAATATTTTCATTTGTCAGTGAGAGGCAGCTTTGACCTTTACGAGCGAAATATATAAGATCTTGTCAGGATGGCTCAGAAGCTTAAATAAAATAGATGATCTGCCGCACGAGGAAATAGCATTGGGAGCAGGAGTCTGTCAGGACTTGCTTAGCCCTTATGTCTAATAGCCCCGTCTCACCAGAGTGGTGGCAGTAGCATGACCCGCTAAAAAGGATGCGGCAGTCATGTGAATTTGCATATAGAGAATGTAACCGTTTGCTCCTGGAAAAATCTGGGAGCATCGCTTCTTCCCTACTCAGTAGTGTTTGGCATGACAGATACAGCTCACCTTTTAGAAACCTTGTGGAATTTTGATAACAGCTTTCTTAGCATTCAGTATTCTTTATCATTATCATCCTACAGCCCAATCCTATGGGCCACGTGGTAAGCCACCTTGCAATGCGCAAACATTGTGCCATCATTGCAAGTTATAGAGCCACCGGCAGAAATGACCAGAGAGTTCATGTGCACCAGAACACCCGGATGCTCCACTGATTCAGCTAAGGTGGCAGAAGGGGCAGTTCAGAGTGGGGAGTGGGCTGAACCAGGGGGCAATTCAAGGGCAGGAGGGGTGGTTCTTGGCAGTAGTGCATGCCAAATCCAATCCCCCTTTCCCTGCCCAGACCTGCCTCCTCTCCTTAGATTTATGCCAGCAAAATAGCTGGCGTATGTACATGGAGTCCCATTGGCAACCAAACGGCTTACCAGGAGATAGGTAACACATACTTTTAGTTACCTCTTGCTGGCCATCTGATCACCCCACCACCACCAGCACCATATCATGCAGCATGCGCTCTGTCAGTGGTGCTTTATGCTATGGACTGGCAAGGGATAGGATTCGGGTATGTATACATTCTAATGGGTGAGGCAAGTGGCTTTGACAAACATTTGAAATATTCCACGGCATTTGTTTTGGGACAGGGAATGTGTGTTCAAACTACACCTCACTTAAAATGTCTGTCTTCACCTTGAACAATTGGCTTGCTAAAGGATAACCAGTGAATGTAAGGCTTTGATTTGTACTCTCAGTATAATCTGGCACTTCACCCAGTGGATTACATTAACTCTCATTGAACACTCTGGTTTACAAAATGCCAAAATCAAAAGAAAATGTCACCTTAGCGCCAAACTTGATGTAATATGGGAGGGTGCATATTCTGCAATCAGGGTCTCCGGCATTCTAAAAATTAGTTATCATACTAACTCTCTTTTTTTTTCCCTGTGGGAAGAATAGAAGTTTTAGGGGGAGGGAGATTTTCAGCCCAATCCTGCCTCAATCCCCCCCCCCCACCAATGCAGGCATGCCAACAGGGCACACACTGTATCTGTGGGAGGAGGGAGATTTCCCCGGGGTTTTGCTTGCTTACCCTGTAGAAAGTCTCCACCACCACCATGGGTCTCCTTGTTTATCAGGTGTATGTCCAAGGCTTGTGATGGGTTTGGACAGATTCATGGAGGAAAAGACCATCACAGGTTACAAGCCATAAGCCACCTCCTGGTTTTAGAAGTGGGTTTTCTCTGTGCCAGGTGCAAGGGAGTGTCAACGGGAAACAGGTTATCTTGTTGTCTTGTGCTCCCTGAGGCATCTGGTGGGGCCACTGTGTGATACAGGAAGCTGGACTAGATGGGCTTTTGGCCTGATCCAGCAGGGCTCTTCTTATGTTCTTATGTTCTTATGATGGCAGTGGTAAGGGAGATGGACAGGGTTAGGATATCGGCACACACGAGTGCCACTGATACTGCCCCGGGTCCACCTCCCTCCCCACTCTCTGCCCTGCCCAGGACAACCCCATTCCTCTCCCTCCCTGCCCTGTTCTGCCTCTGCTGCCTTTGCACTTACCTGTTCTGGTCTAGTGGCGGGCCTCCTGCACTGCCACCATTTGTGGCAGTGCGCTCAAAATGGCCATTGACAGAGGACATTTTACAACCGCAGAACTCTGTTCTGTTGTCGTAAACCCCTCATGTGCTGGCCCAATCCTAGACATGATTGGGCCATTAACTGAGAAAATAATGCAAGAGAAATGTAAACTTCCCTCCCGCAGTGCTACAGTCCTGATCTGATTCAGGAGTCCCTGCATTGGTATTAGCTTTTAAAAACAAAACAAACATGGATATCCCATGTCACAGATAGTTCTGCCTGACACTAACTGGTGTACACATGAAAATGGTACACTCACACATACTGTATATAAAGTAATTGCATTGGGCCTTTACATAATATATGTAAAATAATTGCATTGGGCCTTTATTGTATGAATATTAATGCAAAATTCTTGTTAACTGAAAAGTGTTTAAACTAAAAATGATTCCAAGCCGTGTCGAAAAGAAGATGAAGCCCTCATCAGTACCAAGAAGAATAGGCACACTTATTAGCAAGAACCTTCTAATGTACTAATGGAAAAATCTAAGCTGAAAAAATATACTGTTCAATTTCAGCCCCACAGATGCTGCGTTGTCCCTAAACAAGCTCTCCGTCTTTCCAAGGTAAAGGAACTCTGCCAAGCCATATGCTCCCCACGTTCCCCTTTGCAGGCATAGCGGCTGTTCTTCTGGCTCTCCCCATGAAGTTCTCTTGCAACCAAGTGGGCAAGCATCCAGTTTTGGGAAGCAGACCGTCTTCCACCCAAATGTCAGCATAAAATAGATTGGAAGTGATGTATGGAACTTTGAGATCACAAGATGTCAAGGCCAGATGTTCAGCATATAACACAGATATCACTACCTACATTAGGTCATCGACTATGATCAAATCAAATTATATGAAATAAAGTATAAGTACATTCTCTTGCATGCCATTCCTGCCCCGTGATAACCCAGCTGTCACAAAATCCTGTAGTATCTGCTACTTCCACATCACAGATGGCAAAACACAGTGTGGTTTGGCCTGTTTCAAAGCCAGGATTTTGCGCCAATTCATAGCTACGTTTAGATCCCTTGGCACTGCAAAGTATCAGTTCTCTATTTCCAGAGTTACTTGTCCCTGACATCCCAAATACCTGCACATGCCCCCTCTCTCCATCATGGGTCACTCTTTGTCTATGTGGACATACTTACCAATAACTGGAATGTCCCAGTTTACTGTTTCGGATTCTTCATACATCAAGAGATGTCTATCCAAGTAACATTGTCTGTGCTAAAGCTTAGCTATGTTTATAAGGATAAGAGTGAACTATGCCATGAAATTCTGCTGGAGTTAGTTAGGGGGAAATGCACCACCTCTATACTCCAAAAATGCTATTTATATATACACAAGGTATATTCCCCTCTACTGCATTGCTCAACAAGAAAGATTAATGGCACAATCCTATGCTGACTGGTGCTGTGGCCTCAGTGCTGGTGTTGGGTATGTCACAAACATGCCATAAAGCAGGTTGTGATGCCCCTCCTGGCCCATTCCATCTCCCTCCCCACCCCCCTCTCTGCCCCCAAAGGCCCCCATTCCTACTCCCTCCCCATCCTTCCCACCTGCATTACCTAGCACCGACAGACAGTGTCTTCGCCATTGGTAGTTTTGCACAGCCACCGCCAGAGACTGCATTGGTGGCCTTATTGTGCTCACCAGCAGCAGCGGTGAGTGTGACGACATCGCACAACACGCACCAGATCCAGACACTTCCATCTGGATCCTGACACTTCTGCCGGCAGACACTCTCAGAGAGGATTGGGCCGTCCTTCTATTTATTCCCACCTCATCCAAGGATTTCTTTTCAGGTGGCTTACACATCATAAAAACAGTAAGCATGAAATAATCAATACCAACAATAATAAAACAACAAGGAAGCATGAATTAAAGAACAGCACTGAAAGCAATGCAGCGGCAGATAAAACAGTCCAGTTAAAACTATAATGTCCTGAGAGTCTATGAGCAGCAACCAATAAAACAATGCCTGGCTGAGTTCAAACACCTGGTCAGCTGAAATAATGTTTACCATCTGAAATTCAAAATAGTGGGCACCAGGCGCACAGATTGGATTAGAAGAGCATGACTGGCATTTCCATGTACAGTATTGGCACATTTTCATTTCCCTTTGCCACATGGCATTGATCCATTATTTTCAAACTCCATGTGCAAAGAGGTTTGTTCTGTATGTTTTGTCGTACGTCCAAAATAACATTTTCTGCACTTTTAGTCTGTTGACATATGCTGAAGTAAATCTCAACGTTATTGTCGTTTTGTCACTAACCAGCAATTGCCACGATAGCAAATGGTTACCAGCATAAAGGAATTCTGGCATTCTAGTCATTCTAGCAATTTCATCGCTAACAGCGTTCTGAATGACTGAAAGGAATCTGTTTTGTAAGGATCCCACGCCATTAATCATATTTCCAGCGTCTCAATGTGATAAAGCATATTCAAAAGTGAGTTTTTATTTTAGTCTTAGCAAAGATACTGCTTGGGATAGACATGTGAGTGCTTTGAAAAGCCTTTTCTTCAACCCCCCCCCCCCACAGGAGATACCCCAGAGAGCTATCTTAGGAGAGCTGCACTAGGAACAAGGTAAGTCATCAAAGTTACTAAAGTGATATCTTCTAGCCAGAGCCGCCCCTTGGGTAGGGCAACCGGGGCAGCTGCTGAATGACTGGGCTGGCCAAGTCTTTAAATAGGTAAAGGTGACCCCTGACAATGAAGTCCAGTCGTGTCCGACTCTAGGGTGTGGTGTTCATCTCCATTTCAAAGTCGAAGAGCCAGCGTTGTCCGAAGACGCCTCCGTGGTCATGTGGCCGGCATGACTCTCCTTGCCGCAGCGCGTAGCATGCGGCTGGAACACGGAGCGCTGTTTACCTTCCCGCAAGCGGTACCTATTTATCCACTCGCATTAATATGCTTTGGAACTGCTAAGTTGGCAGGAGCTGGCCAAGCAACGGGAGCTCACCCCGTCGCGGATTCGAACTGCCTGGTTCCATTTTGTGTCCTACACTGATCTTACCTGAGCTGGTGAGATAGCAGATGACCTCCCTAGCTGCATTCTTATGGCAACTGATGCACAGATGTGTAGCTCACTAGCGCTCGTGTAACACTGTCCTTAACGTTTCTTCCCATTCTCTTCTTCAGCTTGCTGCATGATCCTGTGGGGAAACCAACACTTGGTTACTGCATTATATTTTCACCTTTGTCCAGAAAGTACTGTATAGATATCAAATGTTGAAAGTGGAAATAAGTATGCTGCAGTCTGTGTATGCGTAAATACTGTTTATCGTCTATTTGCAGGTGCTGCTATGCGCAAGGTGACTTGCACTGATACCTGTGAGCACATAAATATTCCACAAAAGTCACATCTCAACGTATACATAATGTAATGCATTACAAATTCTAAGTGGCAATGCAAAGGAACGAGTACCCTGCACAAAATAAGCAGGCATCCGATGTGATGTCGGATTGTCACAGCATTAAGAGTGCTTAACTGGGATAAACAATCCAAAGCAAACATTATTCCAATTCTCACAGAAGAGTCTCGTGCTATTCTATTTATTCGACCTGCTAGCTCTCTGAAATAGAGTAAAACATGAATTGACTGAATGTGATTTTTTTGGCATAATACAACTTAATACATATGAAACAGAAGGACTTGTGTTACATTCATTGAAAGAAAGAGATGTTTTGCAATTCCTTTCCAAGGGAGGGGCGGATCCCTAGGCAGCACATTTGCAGAAAACTAATAGGGGCAACACCAGAATGACTCAAGCAGTGAACACCTTTGAATGACACCATACATGATGCATGAGTAGTTGATATGAATTGGTAGCAGTTAAAGTCCTTAAAAATTAGAATGCCACCAAAGCAGAATTGCTCTAACCGAGCTCCGGGGAGGAAGGCAGTGTAGATTGTTAAATGAAGTAGACAAACAAGTGATTCTTCCTGAAGGTCAGTTGTCTACTCATGTCAGGGTTCCAATCCAGATTGTGGATCCTGCTATTTGGGGACCAAATGGTGGGCGTAAGGGGCTCAGGGCCCAATTCTATCCAACTTTCCAGCATCGATGCAGCTGTGCCAACGAGGTGTGTGCTGCATCCTGCGGTGGGGGGGGCAGTCATGGAAGTCTCCTCAAGGTAAGGGAACTTTCAACGAAGATGTAATGTCCAATACAAGTTTAAAAACCATGACACATTTAATACAATTAAAAACTGAGTTCAAGGGAGTCTCCTGCCCGTTGCCTTTGCTGCACGGAATGGCTCCAACGGCGAGGGGGCGGGGCTGCCTCGTGCCGGGTTGTAAATGGGGACTAGGATGGGGCGCAACTTACAGTACCGCCCCTACTGTAGAAACACCTCTGCTCCTTCTCCATGTCCATGCTTTGAAGAATGTACCAGCATCTCTACTCAGAAGACTGAAATCCTGTACACACTTACCTGGGAGTAAGTCCCACTGAACTCAATGGGGCTTACTTCTGAAAAGACATGCATAAGATACTGCTGTAGGTCCCAATGTGTTCAATAGGGCTTATGCCCAGGTAAGTATGCCTACGTTTATTATGTCTAATCCACCACTCTGTAAGAGATATGCTAGACAGCTAAGCAATAACCCCTTAAAAGTACTATAGAACCAATACGTTCATCATTAAAATTAACCTAAATAAAGCATAAAGTACCGTATTGGTCTGAGTATAAGACTCACTTTTTTCTCCTAATTTAAGTTTTTAAACTAGGGGTGCGTCTTATAATCAGGCTGTTGCAATTTAATGCCAGGATTTAATTAATTTTTTTTAATAGCATCAAACTTTAAGGGTGCGTCTTATAATCAGGTGCGTCTTATACTCGGGACAATACGGTAATATAAAACAACAGCAGCCCATTGTTATTTAAGAGGCAGAATTAAAAAGAAGAAGAATCAGGATTCACTGAAAACAACAAGATGTTAGCGACTGTTGGAAGATGAGCAGTGATGAAGCCAGGCAGACCTCTCTTTGGAGGGCATTTCAAATTCTGGTTGTAGAAATGTGCCTCATCCCTCAAGCCAGCCTAACCATCAGACTTGGACAGTGGAGAGACAGAGCAGAGACTAACTTGCAGCCTTAATAAGCCTGATTCACAAACTGACCATTTCATTAAAATTATAGTGCCAGCCTGCCTTCACAATGCAGTACATATTATGTTCAAATCATGAGTCACTGCAAGACTACAGTGAACCTGGAAACAATGTCATCAATTTTACAATTTATTATGAATGATAAAAGGGGGAAAAAAGAGAAACAGAAAATCAATTAAAACTCTGAAATATAAGAATGGGAATTAAATTATCATCTGCAAATAAGCTTAAATTGCCTTATTTTCAGGGAAAAGTACAGTATTACAGAGTGGATACAAATCCAATTTTAGCCTAATTCCATAGACATTAATGAGATAAGATCTCTAACTCTAATACATTTTTAATTTTAATTTTTAATAACACAGCAAATAACACAGCATTAACCTGAACTGCCACAAACTGGAATTGTCTTCATCTTTATGTATTATCTCAACTTGAATGAACGATGGTTGGGCAATAAAAGAGGAGCAATAGGTTAGCTAGAGCTAATCTAAACCATAAAGTAAGGTTTAGCATATATGGGAAATAAGAGGGATCATTGCCACATTTTTCATTTTAAACAATGCTCTGCTGCTGTGTGGTGTTTTGGTTCTTTTAGATTAAGCGTCACTTCATTATGTTTTTAGGTTTCCTACTGGCTGCTAGTTTTCATTTATTGTTGTAAGCACTGAGCTTCTTTCATGACTCTAGCTGCTGCTGCAAACAATGATGTTTATACAAGGGAAAAAGGAAGGCAAAAATGGTGGTATAGGGTTGTGGAGAGGACATGGGAAAGAAAATAAAGAACCAAGGCAGAGAGGGGCAGCCTGAACTGAAGCAGATGCAAATTCTGCTACTGCCCCCCCCCAAGAACTGCATGGAAGGCAGCACTCCAGCCACCTACTCCCTTACTTTGCTTCTCCTCGTGTAGTCCCTTAAAAAAAACAGGAAGTGCAGAATGCACTGGGAGCAATCCCAGAGTGTTCTGCACTTCCTACTTTTTTTAAAGGGACCACATGAGGAAGAAGTGAGGTGAATTGGTAGGTAAGCAGAGCAGAGCAGTTCTGTCCATGGCAGTCTGGAGAGAGAGGCAGTGGCAGACTCAGGATGAAAGGCACCCCAAGTATGTTTGCCACTCCTCACAACCCACCACTCAACATGAGCCTCGTCACTCGTTTCATACATGGGGCAGCCATAGACAAAATGGAAAAGAAGATGGGATGAGAGTAAAACAGAGAGAAACAAGGGCTACGGTAGAGAACAGGGGAAGAGAAAAAATTGAAAAGCAACACATAGGTTAAAGAAAGCAAGCAAGTGGGAGCTGTTGCGTAGCTAGCCTGCCACAAGGGGGGGGGTGATGACACGTTTTGCATCATCGCCTCACACCCTGCACTCCTGGAAGGCTTCATTTCAATGTCTTCCAGAACCTGAGGCAGGCGGCAGACCCAGAAAACGCACCGTTTTCGGCGTGTTTATGCTCCGCGGCTGCAAACACAGCACTCCAGTTGTAAAAAAGCAGCCGCGGAGCACAAAAATACCACCATGACTCTTTCTCGCAAGGAGACCATGGCTGTCACCCAGGTTCACAGCACCCCCTGCCCCCTTTAGCTACGCCACTGAGTGGGAGAGGGCAGAAAGCAAGATAAGAAGCCAGTAGAGAGGGAAAATGAGAGACAAAATCAGAGAGTGAAAAAAAGCAAACAGGAGTAGATGGAAGTAAAAAGAACAACAGCATAAACAAAAAGGAAAAAAATACCACCATCACCTCAGCACAGCAGCTTCCTAAGTGATCCTAATCACAAACACCATGGAAGCTCTCCCTCTGTGATATTACCACAGAATCCAAGACGTGGGTTAGTGAGATGGTAAGGAACAATCTGCCACATATGTCTCCCTTGTGGCTAGCAATGCAAACAAACTGAACACCACAAGCCTAGATTTGCATTGCATTGCATCACGCATTGGCTAGATGAGGTCTTCATCAAATTTTATTTATTTATTTATTTTTCACATGTTTATACCACCCTTCCTCCAAGCTCAGAGTGGTGTACAAATTTCCTCCCCTCCTTTTTGTCCTCACAACAACCCTGTGAGGTAGGTGGGGCTGAGAGATAGTGACTGGCCCAAGGTCACCCAGGAAGCTTCGTGGCTGAGCGGGGATTTGAACCTGGATCTTCCAGGTCTAAGTCCGACTCCCAAACCACTACACCATCCTGGCTTTCCATCCCACCTGTCTGGCAAGGAGGCTCAGGGTGGTATACAAGGTTCTTTCTCCCACTTGATTCTTACAACACCATTGTGAGTGAGATAGGGAGTGGCCTAAGGTCACCCCAAGTGCTTCATGGCTGCATGAGGATTTGCCACACTCTTCTGGTATAAAATCAGCAGGCTATAATTGTTCCTTTTGCATATTACTTAGCATGAATCTGGAAAGTACTTCTAAAACTCTTCAGTTTGTGAACTCAAATTTAAGAAGCCAAACAGGTTATTATCCAAAGATACCCATAAATAATAATAATAATAGTAGTAGTAGTAGTAGTAGTAGTAGTAGTAGTAGTAGTAGTAGTAGTAGTAATAATAATAATAATAATAATAATACCAGTATTTATATACTGCCTTTTCTTGGTCATCAGATTTCTCCTCCAATTATAAGGCGGTTCACATAGACAGGGTTTTTCTAACCCCCAGAAAGGGTTGTTACAATATATTATGTTCTAATCTTGCACAGAACAACTTTATTCCAGATGGTATCATTCACAGCTTATCTCTGGCATTCGTCTCCTACACTTGACTGACCACAACTCAGAGTGCCGCTGACAGGCTCTGTAGCTCATCATCAGCGTGTCATCAGCTCTCGGATACTTCTGGGTGTCTTGAACTGGTGTCCTCAGATCTTTGGGCATACAAGGTGGCAGCTCTTCCACTGAGCCAGACCTCCTGCCCAATATGTTGCATATTTTTGTACTGTAAAATATGCACGTGAACTTTTACCACTTGGCATTCCTGTTGGTATAATGTCTATAGTCTGAAGCAAAACACAGCCTTTTCAAATTAGTAGAGAGCTGTGAAACATTTTAACAAGGAACTCTCTAGTTTTCTTTCTTTGTGCTTAAACAAAGAAAGCAAAAACAGTAGGGAACTGAAGGGTGAGGATGAATTCAGGAAATGATAAATCCACTCCCAAATATCCGCAGTCCTTTCAAACTCACAGCACCAGGTACGTAACTTCAATCCAAATGTGTGTGTGGGAAGGGATTTGGATTTACAACTCTTCCACCTGATGTAGTCAAGGCCTTGCCCTCAGTTCTGCCAAACTCTACACCACATCATACTAAAAACATTCCTCAGAACCTGAGGAAGCCATCTTACTTCCAGTTATTGCCTCCATCACATAACATGATTTCTCAGAACTCGACAGCTTTAGTTTTCTATAAAGCTCAAAATGACTATTCTCTTCTCAAATGAGAATCTTAAAACACAATTCTATGCATGTCTACTCAGAAGTTAGTCCCATTGTGTTCAGTGAGGCTTACTCCCAGGAGCGTGTATTTACAATTGTAGCCCAATAGTGGTACCACTCCTTAGGGCTGAGCCAAGAAGCTACGTTTTCTCTCATTCCATAGCCTATGTCCGTGATTTTAAAGCACACTATGGGGGGAAAATTCCTTTGTTTTGCAAAAAAATCCCGAATGGCCCAGTCCTAATACAGGGCCTTACACTGTCACAAAGTGAGACATGCCATTCTGTGCACCCATGTCTTACTGGATGTCAGTCAGCACGGGGGGGGGAGCTTGGGAGGGGGAGGAACAGGACAAGGAAGGGAAGAAACCAGGCGGAGATCGGGGAGGGGATAGAGGCGTCTCCCCTCTTTGCTTCTGCATCTTCTTTTTGCACCTTACTGTTTCCATGGGGGTGGTGACAGGGTGAGGACAGTCACAGTGGTGGGATCAATAGTGGGGTCCCCAACCTTGTACTTTATTTATGTATTGGGGTTGTGGCATGAAAAAGGTTGAAGACCACTGCTACTGGTCTGGCCCTTCGCTCTCCAGGCAGGTATCTAGCACAAAGTACATGTGTTTAGATGTGTGTCTCCTGCATGCCTTGAATTAAATAGAAATACACAGAAATAAAAAAAAATTGACCATGTTACAATATAGCCTGGAATATACTGTATAAAAGGAAAACGCTATGTATGAACTCGTCTTTTCAAGTGGTGAAACATCAAATGTGATGAGAGGCAATGTCCTTTTCAGACTGAAGATAATAATCTGATTGACATGGTCAACCATTTTCTTATTTAAATCCATAAGTTTTTATTTATTATTATTATTATTATTATTATTATTATTATTATTATTATCTGTATTTATATACTGCCTTTCTTTGCCTTCAGATTTCTCGTCGGACTTTATTCAAGGCAGTTTACACAGGCAGGCTCCCCTAAACTCCTGTAAGAGTTTTTACAATAATGTTCTATTCACATAGAGTCTTTTCATTCCAGATGTTTTCCTTCATTTGTGTGATTATCTCCCTGGCTTTAGTCCCACTTTAAACGTTGTAGTTGTATATTTATTAGGACAATATAAATTAGATTAAATTAAAGAAAAACAGTGTGCTAAAAAGTGGAGCCACAAAGTGGTTTGGAGACATGGAGCTGACAAAAGATGGAGTCGAGGAGAAAGTGGGGCTGGGGCAATAATTGTGTCAATTTTGCCTTTTGCCACTGCAGCATTTTGTCCAGAGAGCACTAAGGCAACAACAAGGGCAAAGAAGCAGTGGTGGAAGGTCATTTTTCTTCCAGACTGTTCCCACCGTCAGCGAATGGCTTTCTTCTTAACATAGCAATGACAAGAATGCACGTGTTCCAGTCGGAACTTTGAATGTGAACAGATGTGAAAGGGTAGTTAGAACCTTATCATCTACTAATCTTCTAAAATGGTAATTCATCAACAGTACTATCTGTGAAGAAAAATGATAAATCAGAAAGTTTCGCCGCTCTGGGTACATTCTATAGTGCTGGCTTCTTGTTGGCGATTTTAATCTATTTACAAAAAAGGGGGGATAACATTCAAGCAATCTATCAGCTCTAGGAACTCATTGTGTGGGATTTCCAACATCAGTTCAGTATTACAAATGCAGAGCACAATCCTATGCTTGTGAACTCAGAAGTACGTTCCACTGACTTAAATGGGGCGTGTTCTCAGGAAAGTGTGGCTAGGATTGTAGCCACAGTCTGTAAATATTGCGCTTTGTATTCCAATTGATATGCAGTCCCTCCACTGTTAGAATTAAGCCGAGTGCTCTTCATGGCCGGTCCCGCCCTGCATGAAGAAAGCCAGGGAAAACAGGCACCTGATTGGTGCTTTGGGCCAGCCGGGGGCAGGACTACTGCAGCATTTCAGTGTGTGGATCCCTGACCTGGAATTCTGATTCTGGGAGGCTTCATGCTCTAGCCCGCTCACCCATGAGATCGCCTGACACTAGCTGGTTGCCCTAGAGGAGAATGTTTTATGATTGTCTGTTGATGGGAAGCTTTTTTCACCTACCCAAGACTATCTGTGAGGTGTGTGGTGTCATTAGCCAGTGTGGCCACCACTGGCAGGTTCAGTGTGGGGCAGGGAGTAAGATGTGGTGTGCATTCTAAGTTAAGCAAAACAACCAGAACTGATCTCAGGAGCCTGTTTGAGTCTTGGGGACTCCTGCTGGGAACTCCTTGGGCTCGAGCCGCATAGTTCATTTCAAAGGCTGTCAAGCTTGGGATAGGTGGAGCAATTTGACTGCCTTGACCCCCTTTACAGGTGTGGAATACTATAAGGTAAAGGTAAAGGTGACCCCAAACAATTAAGTCCAGTCGTGTCCGACTCTAGGGTGTGGTGCTCATCCCCATTTCAAAGACAAAGAGCCAGCGTTGTCCGAAGACGCCTCCGTGGTCATGTGGCCGGCATGACTCTCCTTGCCGCAGCACGTAGCATGCGGCTGGAACACGGAGCGCTGTTTACCTTCCCGCAAGCGGTACCTATTTTTCTACTCACATTAACATGCTTTGGAACTGCTAAGTTGTCAGGAGCTGACCAAGCAACAAGAACTCACCCTGTCGCAGATTCGAACTGCCGACCTTTCGATCGACAGCTCATGGTTCAGCGGTTTAACCCACTGCGCCACCCGCAGGCTTGTGGAATACTATACCTGGGGTCATTGCAAAGCCATGCATTGGATTGGAGCCAGGGTGGTCACACCCAAGGGGGAAGTGGCAGTAGAGTCGGTCTCCTTCAGGAGAGGTGCCCACACTAATGGGGGAGGACTTGTGTAGATAGGACCTGCTGCTGGATGCGTTTTAATTGCCTGCTGTAAACTAATAAAAGTGGCCGTTTCATATCAAGCTGCACTTGTCTCATGTCGGGGGGGGGGAGGTTCTGGGAAATGATCACTTTATAGATTTCAAAATAATGTGGCCATTGATATCTTTTTAATGCACAGGCATTAACACAAGGATAGGTGCCCAAAAGAATATGGTAGGTGCCCACTGGGAGCATTCAGATGGCCATTTTTAAATGACATCATACAATGGTTTCCCCTCGGAATCGGGTTGTCTGAATGAGTCCACTGTGTGAATGTTTCTGTATGATTCCACCATACGTTAACCAAGCATGCATTTTGTCAGAATTGCCATGTCTTTGGACTCCCTGTTGAACCTCTTCAGGGAACTGGGGAAGAAAAGTAAACTGAATTTCTTCCTGATTATTTCCTTTGCAGCTTAATTCTTTCTGTGTGCACCTGTATGTTCCTCAATATGTTTTCATCATATGAAATGATACTATTTATCCATAGTGAATAATAAAAATAAAATATCTTAGATTTCCTTATGGCTGTTTGAGAGAAAGAATGAAGACCAGGTTTCTGAGAATCAGATTTTTGATACAACATCCTGACAAGTGTTCCAAAACTCCCCTTAAGGTCAGTAATAATTGCTGGGCATTCAGTGTTTGCATAAATTAGGACACATCTAATCATTTGTGAAAGCACTTCCTTGGGAATCTAAATATGAAAAGTGCCCTGGAAAGCATCTAAAATGGAATGCAAAATCTTAGAATTAAATCGTGCATGTCTTTATAATGCAAGTCATCCCACACTGTAGAACTAATTGGTGAATAATCAGCTCTTTACTATGTTAGTTTGTAGTGGGGGCATTTATAAATGGATTGTGCTACATGGAGGATAAACTTTACTAAGCTATGGGCAGACCAATCCTATCTAAATCCCTGTGCGGCGATGCAGTGGTGCAGGCGCAGCTACCGCTGTATCCCATGGGGGATTTGGGTTGCTGGAGGTCTCCTCATGGTAAGGGGACATTTGTCCCCGTGCCACAGGGTAAGTCCCAGCAGCTGCTATGGATCAATCCAGACGTGCACCAGCTCAATCATTAGCGCATGTCCACGTTAACCAAGGAAGGCGGATCAGGCCCAGGAAGGGGGTCGGGATTCGGCATGCACCACTTCCACCAAACTCTCCCCGTTTCTGGGCCTGATCCATCCTCCTCCATGCCCCATCACTGCCCCATTCCGCCCGCCCTGCCTCCCTTCATCCCCCTGCTGGGCTTACCTGCTCCAGCAGAACTCTGTGGGTTCCTCAGCTCATGGGATTGGGCCAACAGTGGTCTTTCACAGCTCTACAGGAAGACAACAAGGACTGATCCTGGACCCTTCTGGATGGACGCAATACATGTGATTTGCCACTAGGTTTTGGTTGAATGACGCAGGGATCCTTCAATTTCTGCTCTTCCATTAGGTTCAGAAGAGTCCATCTTTCTTCTAACTAGATACTGAGGCTATATCACTTTCCTGGGAGTAAGAATAGCTTTTAGCAAGTATAGCAGGAGAGGCAAAAATGCACTAAATTCAAAATGAGAATTCCAAATACAATGATGGCAGATTCCTATGAAGTAATAAAAATACAAATAGAGCAATAAAAGATGAAAAGATGGATGCCCTGCTAAAATCTATAAAAAGCAAATGAAAAAGAGAAAGTTCAACATGCAGATAAAAAATGAGAATGTTCAGCTTCCAGAAAAAAAGAACCCTGAACTTTGTTTTCTAAATCTGTAAGCCTTGGCCAGACTGGTGTAAATCTTATTAAGCTACCAATGTTTGGATCCTTCTACAGAGAGAGAGAGAGAGAGAGAGAGAGAGAGAGAGAGAGAGAGAGAGAGAGAGAGAGAGAGAGAGAAGCCTTGGCCATGACTTCAATAAAATCTTATATTCCCTCAAGTGCATAAATTGTTCTGAAGATGACCACCAGCACATTCAATTTAACCCAGAAACAAATATTAATCTGCCTCATTATTTATTTAATATATTTATTAATGTATTTAATTAATAAATTCATGGACCAATGAAAGGTCTTGAACTGGCTTTACGGGCATTATCTTGCAGAGCCAATTAGCTAAACAGAGCTTCTTTACTGACACAGCTTATCCATGGTGGCCAGATATTTGGGACAAACCACCATGGGATGATGGCTAATGTCATCTTGCCCTGATCACGAGTTTCCCAGAGGCATCTGCTCAGCCCCTTTTGAAGGCAATGTGAAGGACTGAATTGACCTTTGGTCTAATTTGGCAAATGCTTATGCTCTTTGGTTACTTAAATGCTATGCATTTTTTAGAAGTTGATTTTTTTAAAAAAAAATCAGGTCACAGTGGTTACACAGTTAAAAAATAATAATCTAATTGCCTAGGGTGTGAGTGATTCGTGACAAGTAATGATGGCATCTGCTTCTCTTAAAAGATTGCCCCTCTTTGGCCAGAATCCTCTGGGACCTGAATTCTCATTCTGGGCTAAAGTTGGAGAACCATTAGCCAGGGGCACCAACAGGGAGATTCTCCACCTCTCTTATAAGAGTAGACTTGGTGGCTGGATAATAATGTGTGTGGTGGTTGGACTTGGTGGCTGGATAATACATGGTGTGTGGTGGTTGGAAAGAAGGAAGGACATCTACTCTTGCAAGATCATCTTCCAGCTGCCAGAATCCCTATGGACCTGAGGCAAGGACTTTTTCCTGGACCAAAATTGGACCATTGTATGTTAGTTGCATTTTTAGCCCACCTTTCACCTTTCAAGATCCCAAAGCAGCATTAGTCAGGCACATCAACAGGGAGGTTATTTCTGTTCCTCCCTTGTAAGAGCAGACTGGGCAGTTGAGCATGGCGTATGTGGGCTCTATCTCAAATGGTTTGAGAAGCAATAGCACTTCCACAGTGACTACCCATGCATTGTATTGACATGCACAGACATGAGGGATCTTTAACCATTGACCTGTGACACATCCTCACAGTGTATCAGCACACAAGGGGTTAAAAGAGAAGGCAGAAGACAAGTGTGACTAATACAAGGTTTATTGGGGGACTGATTACATATAACATTAGAGGTGGGGGGAAAGCAATAAAATCAAACTGAAATAATAGAACTCAATATATTTTCAACTGAACAGACAAGAGGCTGAGAAGAAGTTCCTTTGCTCCTGTAATCTGACTATGGGTGAAAACAGAAGTAAGAGAGATAATACCTTGGAGAGAGTGGAGCAGAGCTGAGTGTTCTGAAACGGACCAGTTTTTCTTATGGAGAGGGGAGGGATCATGAAGACAAGAGACAGAAACAGACAAAGATGCTTCCATGACTGGGGGGGGGGGGGAGAGAGAGAGAGAGAGAAGGCAAACTTGTACGGAGCTATGAAAAGAGACTGGGGAAACTCATTTCCAAATGACTACTTGAGTAAAAAAATACAAACGTTCCTGCTTAGATAGTAGAGAAGGAGCAGAAGATGTTAGAAATAGAAAGTGGAGACAGAGACACATAGATTAGCCCTAGAAGGGGGAAAAAGATAGAGATGCAACATCTCTTTCCTAGCGCCTGCTGTTTGGTGCGGTCACTGAAGGAGGTGCAGCAGGCAGAGGTGTATTGCTGCAAAGCAGGAATGATAGTTATATACACCAGTTAGGTGCAAGAGGTCAAATTGGCAACTCCAGATACATCAATTACGGCATTTTTTCATGTGGAGTGAGTGAGTCTGGAATAACTCAGGAGTCACTCCAAAGTTACTGGGAATCTTCCCATCGCCTTATTTCCTGATCAGCTTTGCCCGCTGACCAACCGCTAGGCCCAGGACAATGGATTTATATAGGGGGAAAATGGGGGTGTCTAGAGCCTGTTTAGAGGGTTAATTGCTGCATCTCCGGAAACGAAGGTTGCAAACTAAGGCTGTACCCTGGGTACAGTTACCTAAAGAGCAAATTTCAATCAACTCAATGGGGCTTACTTCTGAGTAGACCTGCCTAGGATTGCACTGTAAGACAACACTGCGGGCACAATCCTGTGTAACCTTGCACTGGTGTAACAGTAGATGCACCGGTATAAGTGCACTTACACTGGTGCATCTGCTGTTACAGCGGTGCAAGGTTACACAGGATTGCGCCCATAGTCTCATATTGGCCTGCATCCTGGGGGCAGGACTGAAGCAGACTCAGGTCACAATGCTATCCACATTTACCTGGGAGTAAACCCCATTGACTATAATGGAACTTCTGAATAGACATGCATAGGCTTGGGCTCTTATTTTCTTTGGAGGGCAGGTTGTCACACTATTTGTGTCATGCCTTTTGGGTCCAGAGAGAGCTTTTAGCGTAAGTTGTCATCACCTTTTGTGTTCCTTTTCAGGGGCGAGGGACAAAAGAAAAAAAGGCTTTTAAACTTTGCTGGGGCTTTATGCTCTCCTGGTATTATCCCTGGGTCAAAAGTCACATATCTAATACCCAGCATGAGAATTAGGGAGTTCTATAACAACAGTGAAAGTTAACATATGCAGAGGTCAGATCTCGGGTTAAAATTCCTGGAAGAATATTGGGGAGACCTTTTCTGGTACTATATTAAGGCACAAATCATAAGGAAAAAAATCAGATCTGTCTCAACCCTACACAAGAAGGTCACCATCACACAGTTCTATGTATACCTTGCAAGTAAATACAATCACATCAAAATAAATATTGATAACCAGAAGAGAAAAACAAGTACCTGTGCAGCTATTTTCTATTCTTCAAACTAGACACAGGAAGCTGAAATATGTATAAACGAAGATAAGACTGGATAATGGTGGTCCTAATTGTGCAAGCACAATTGGACATGTTTTTACGCTGTTCATAACATGACACGGGCAATACCTGCTAACAAGTCAATTTTATGCTATTTTCCAAATCATATAAGCCTAGTAACTAAATGCCTTTGTATGCCATGGCATAATAATTTATGAGGAGTCCTGCAGCCCATCAGTTAATCCCGCTGTCAAATTGAGAGCTGCTCTGAACAGATGGCAGTGGATGCCACTTGAATAAAGACTGCTAGCTTTTTAACAGAAGGAGCAGGGGAGTGGAGACAGGAACTAGCATTTCCAGATGGGAAATCCGTATGATCAATCCACAAGATGTCACTCTTTCTCCAGAGAAATAGAATGGGTGGAAGATTTTTGAGGATGGAAATTGAGATGAGTATTTGCCCAGATGAGTATTTGCCCAACAACTGTGCCTCTAACTCACAATGTTGTGTTTCTGATAATAATTTGTGGCCATATCAGTGTGTTACATGAAACAAAGCCAGTATGAAGTCTTGGCTTCCAAGAAGGGATACTGATCTCTCCATCTTGGGAGGGCAGCATAAGGAATACCGGGAAACTCCCAGCCTGCACTAAATAAATACTTCAGTGTTCACACAGCTACACAGTTTTTGAACCAAGATATTTGAAGGACCACCTTCTCCTGAACAAGTCAGCCTACCTAATGTATTTGTTTTTGGACACTCTGCATCCTGTTGTCATCCGAAGTCTGAATGGCCAAGACGTGGAACAGGGGCTTTTCAGTAGTGGTGCTCAGACTATGGAATTCTCTTCCCAGAGAGGGTGGCCCCTTCACTGCCGGCAGTTGAAACATACTTTTTTTCCCCTCCTGTGTATGGAGTTAATTAATAAGTTACAGCCCAATCCTGCCTAGGGCCACGGCAGTGTGCAAAAGGATGCTGCACCGGATCCTAGATAGGACCGGGCCACTGTCGACAGGGCAGGAGGTCGCCTCAGCGGGATGGGACATTCATGGCCACAACACAGCTCATGATCTCAGCAAACGTCAGGCACTGGCAACCTAATTCCAGACTTTTTCACCGGTGCTACCTGTTGGAACAGCAAAGGCATTCAAGCTGAACAACCCAGTGCATATAGCCAGTGAGTGTGGAAATGTTGGCTTCCATCTGGAAGAAGAGTTTATTGGTTGTTTAAAGGCTTGCGGGTTTGCTCTCTCATACTTTTACTGGACCACTTGTTTCGCTTCTTTTCCTGTCTTGTTTTGTTTTCTGCCTATGTGTAACAATGGCTGCAGTCCTCCCTTTGTTCTAGTAAAGCTCTTAACAAAAAGTCAGTTTGTGTGTGGGAATGCTTTAATCCCTCAGCTCTGCTAACATTGTGTAGCTACCAAGCTTACCTAATGCTACGTTTTGTAATGCTGAACTAGTATAGCTCCACAATGCAATCTCACAGCGCAATCTGACGTAACTTTTGTGCCAGTTTAACCAGCGGCACAGCGAGAACGGGAGGCCCCAGAACGGAAAAGGGATTCAAATTCCCTCCAAAAGAGGAATTCAAAGGGGATTTGAATCCCTTTTCCATTCTGGGGCCTCCCGTTCTCATTGCGCCGCTGGTTAAACCAGCACAAAAGTTAAGTCGGATTGCGCTGTCATACATTTTTATTTTGAAGTACGCCCTACTATGTTCAATGGGGCTTAAAGGTAAAGGTATCCCCTGACAATTAAGTCCAGTCGTGTCCGACTCTAGGGTGTGGTGCTCATCCCCATTTCAAAGCCGAAGAGCCAGCGTTGTCCGAAGACGCCTCCGTGGTCATGTGGCCGGCATGACTCTCCTTGCCGCAGCGCGTAGCATGCAGCTGGAACACGGAGCGCTGTTTACCTTCCCGCAAGCGGTACCTATTTATCTACTCGCATTGACATGCTTTGGAACTGCTAGGTTGGCAGGAGCTGGCCAAACAACGGGCGCTTACCCCGTCGCGGGAATCGAACTGCCGACCTTTCGATCGACAGCTTATGGTGCAGCGGTTTAACCCGCTGCGCCAAAGATTGCAGTCTTAGTATGCTTCATCTAAGGATTTTTCTGCTGTCCTCTTAGTATAGGGCTGTAAAAAATCAATTGTGCTTTCACAAGAAGGTGAAATAAGTGGGATAGTCTTAACCCTTTTCTCCCTTCACAATTTTCCTGCTAAAAATCACCACCACCACCACCCCAAAGCTATTATTCGGTCCAATTGGCAAAACCATGGGGCAAATCACAGCTTTACTCTCTCTCTCCTATTTTGGCTAGTGATTGACCTAAACCAGTGGTGGCCAACCCGTGGCACACCATGTGCCACATTTTATGTAGATAATCTTGAGCGTGCCAATTAAATAAATAAATAAATCTAAGGTAATGAAAATATTTAAAGCACCGTGACAATGCAAGAAGAATAAGGCGCAGTGGGGTGCAGAGACCTCCTCTAGTGTCACAGGCTTGGAAAGGTGCGCTGGGGTCAAGAAAGAGAGAGGGACTTCAGCACTCGGCTCGAGCAGGAACGGCAGTGCGTGCCACTTCAAAAGGCTCGGCGTGCCACTAAGTGGCACCCGTGCTGTGGGTTGGCCAGCTATGACCTAAACCTTCAGTACATATGCTCCATCTGATTTTTAGTCAAATATCCACCAATCCTGACTATGAACTAGTCTATATCTTATGATAGTCTATAGCTTAACTATTTGTTGTTGTTGTTGTTCAGTCGTTAAGTCGTGTCCGACCCTTCGTGATCCCATGAACCATATCCCGCCAGGCCTTCCTGTCCTCCACTATCTTCCTGAGTTCACTCATTTTCATGTTCGTTGCATCGGTGATGCTGTCTAACCATCTCATCCTTTGCCTTCCCCTTCTCCTTTTGCCTTCAATTTTTCCCAGCATCAGAGTCTTCTGCAGAGAGTCCTCTCTTCGCATTAGGTGGCCAAAATATTTGAGTTTCAGCCTCAGTACCTGTCCTTCCAGGGAACAGTCAGGGTTGATTTCATTTAGGATTGACTGATTTGATCTCCTAGCAGTCCAAGGGACTCTCAGGAGTCTTCTCCAGCACCACAGTTCAAAAGCATCTATTCTTCGGCGCTCAGCCTTCCTTATGGTCCAACTCTCGCAACCATACATTGCTACTGAGAACACCATCACCCTGACTATGCGAACTTTTGTTGGCATGGTGATATCTCTGCTTTTTATTATGCTGTCTAAGTTTGCCATAGCTTTCCTACCAAGGAGTAAGCGTCTTTTAATTTCATGGCTGCTGTCTCCGTCTGCAGTGATCTTGGAGCCCAGAAAAGTAAAATCTGTTACTGCTTCCATTTCTGCCCCTTCTATTTGCCAGGAATTGATGGGACCAGATGCCATGATCTTAGTTTTATTAATGTTGAGTTTCAAGCCAACTTTTGCACTCTCCTCTTTCACCCTCAGCAAGAGGCTCTTTAGTTCTTCTTTACTTTCTGCCATTAGGGTGGTATTGTCTGCATATCTGAGGTTGTTGATATTTCTCCCGGCAATCTTGATTCCGGCTTGCGATTCATTCAGCCCTGCGAATGAATTCAGCGATTCATCTTAACTATACTGGTATATATATACTGTATTCATCTTAACTATACTGGTATAACTAGTATAATAGTATATATACTATTCATCTTAACTATACTGGTATAATAGTATATATACTATTCATCTTAACTATACTGGTATAACTATTTGATAGCATTTTTAGTAATACTTTGTGGAAAAGTACAATTAAACCTGAGAGAACCCTATTCCTTTAGTCTTATTTGAGGCCACATTAAGGGATGCAAATCTCCATTCCCAAATATCTGATCATTATCAGAACCCACCTGAGCCTCCTTTGAAACAAACTATGTTATCACTTTTGGACTGAGGAGTCCCTAAAGCTTATCCATCACATGCCAAGAAATCTGCACCATGGAGCACAGGGAGCTGTATTGTACAGATTAATGCTGCCTCATTTACTTAGTATGGCTGTGATAATAAAATTGTCTCACTGATCACTGCCAAGCTTCCAATCATGAATTGCTCTGTTTTGAACAGCATGGCAATCCTGTTTTCCAGTAATGAGCTACAGCTGATGTCAATTGCTACCTACTGCTGACTTTGACTGATGCTTCAAGCTGCAGCATCAACTAAGGGAACTGAATGGCTTTGCCGCTTTCTGGATGAGAAAAGGATCACCTGCTGAGTGTCAATCAGGGAGGAAAGAGTGTGTGATGGG
The DNA here is from genome assembly GCA_026170595.1 of Plestiodon gilberti rubricaudatus. Lineage (NCBI taxonomy): Eukaryota > Metazoa > Chordata > Lepidosauria > Squamata > Scincidae > Plestiodon > Plestiodon gilberti. The sequence goes on from JANXHW010000005.1 coordinate 27,005,277, forward strand.
CCTCAATATTGAGGAGCTGTTGAAAGGTGGAGGAATGATATACATCAAGAAGGAATGTTCAGCTAGAGCTGATGATGGATATTTTGCTACGTATTGTTGGATTCCTTCCTGTGGGGGATTGACAAAGAGTTCCCACTGACTTTCAAGGGTGGATTCAGGCAACTTGTCCAATTTACATTATTATCATATTTTGCCTTTGGTGGCTAGAGAGCCTTTGGGGATTAAGGTTGCAATCTTAATTGAGAGAAGGCCCCATTGAGCACAGTGGGATGGGCTTCAGAGTAAACACACATAGGATTGCTCGACTACAGTGTTGTTTTAGTTTCTGCACTTTTAAATGCATTTGAACATTGCTTTTGTAGAGATGCTGGTGACGTTTGCCAGGCTTGGTCCCCAAAATGAGCTTCCGGTATTCATGATGCTCACTTCAAGTACATTGGTCATTGTTTTGTAAAGGTCACCATTTAGTTTGTACTCGCAGCCCCATAATTTCTAGGTACAGAAGGTGGGGATTCTGCTTTTAGGACTAGTGCCAGTGTTCCATCAAACACTCCCACTTCCCTGTGACTGTGAGCTTTTTCAAGAGTTCAGCTGGAACATTTAAAAAAAACCCGATTTACTTGGAGAGGAGCAAAGACAGGTGAGATTCATTTCTAGTGCAAATGCCAATTATGAGGATGAGCATAGCAAGGGAAGGTTTACTGGACCAATGCCTCAGATCTGCATGTTGCTATATGACAAGATGTACCGGTACATACACATGCAGTCATTTTCTTGCCGGTATCCATGCATTTGAAACTGTCCTCCGATCACTACAGGATTGAAATAATGGTAGAAAGCGCTAAATGCTGCAGCCTATAATCTATGCTAGAGTACTTTTTTATGGGGGGATAGCAGCTATACTAAAAACCAGCAATCAGTTTTCTGTCCTCAGTTAAAAACAAATGGCCAACAGCATTGGGTAAATATTTGATGATATATTCGAGTTATTTCTGACAATGAGAAATAAACATGCATCAACAGATTAATGCTAAGAATCATCAGTTTTGCTGAGAGAGAGTTTTCTGTTGCAGCTCTGTGTTAAAGAACTTGTTGCATGCTATTTTAAAACTTGTAACAATAAGCTACAGATGGTTTTGCATGAAGGCTGCTGCATGCTGTATTTGTAGCACAAGGGAATACTCTTTCCAGGTGTGAAACAGATAATAGGCTTTTAAATGGCAATTTATTCTAAATGAAATGCAGTGAACAAAACAAAGCAACACACTTAGATGCTCCTTATAGGGATAATTCAAAAATAAATTGGGTTTTGTGCATTTTCATTAGAGAGTTGTTGTTTTTTAAAGGATGGGAGCCCCATTTCAGTTCCCCTTATCAGTATCTGAGTTTCAAGCACAACAAAAACTATACAACAGATTACCTTGGGTAGAAAATGTCTCTGCAATTGGGGCATTCAATTGCTATCACTTGAATACTTGTGTAATATCTGTACAGCTGGTATCATGGATACAGTTTGCTTTCACAGGTAGTTCTGTGAAATAGCATCAATTTAGAATATCTTGCATAGCAAGAAAAACCCGGTGGGATCCAGCCAATCAATGCCAATCTAGTCCAACACCCTGTTTCCCCCAGTGACCCACAAGCTGCCTCTGGGAGCGCCACAAGAAGGAGAGGAAGGCATACTTCTCTTTCAGCATTGTTCCCTATAAGAGTCCAGTGGTTTTGGCCCTAATACTAGCTTCAATAACCATACAAATGACTTGGCTCAAGTTCAAATTACTTGGCTCTCTCTGTTCCAGAAATGATTGCATATGGCTACATGCTCAAGATTTATGGTGGCTGTTCCCATCATTGTAGAACCAATTAACCCTGTTTCTTTGGCATGGTGTCCATAGTCGCTGCAGATTGGACATTACTAAACACTAGTCATCATAGCGCTCATTGTAACTCATATGTTAAAATTATTAGTTGAATCATGCGTTAAGAAAATTGCCTTCCTCCATGTCCAGTCATCTGCATTGCTAAAGTGCAGTAATCTAGATTGTGAGTCCTAAAGTGCAGTAATCTAATGTTTTTAGATTGTGAGCCCTTTTCGGACAGGGAGCTATTTAATCATTTGATTTTGTCTGTAAACCACTGTGTGAACTTTTTGTTGAAAAGCGGTATATAAATACTGTTGTTATTATTATTATTATTATTATTATTATTATTATTATTATTAATAATGTCTTGAAGACACTTCAACAAGACTCTTTCATGTTGCTTTATATCAACGTATACATATTTCATAATTTCCTATGCAAAAAGTGCAAAAATATTGTTTATCAGATTATCTGTTTCTCAAATTCAGACACATATTTAGAAAACCATAAGAACATAAGAAAATAAGAAGAGCCCTGCTGGATCAGGCCAAAAGCCCATCTAGTCCAGCTTCCTGTATCACACAGTGGCCCCACCAGATGCCTCGGGGAGCACACAAGACAACAAGATAACCTGTTTCCCGTTGACACTCCCTTGCACCTGGCACAGAGAAAACCCACTTCTAAAACCAGGAGGTTGCTTATGGCTTGTAACCTGTGATGGTCTTTTCCTCCATGAATCTGTCCAAACCCCTTTTAAAGGCATCTAGGCCACATCCTGTGGCAAGGAGTTCCACAGATGAATTACACGCTGGGTAAAGAAATATTTTCTTTTGTCTGTTCTAACTCTCCCTCCACTCAATTTTAGTGCATGTCCCCTGGTTCTGGTGTTGTGCGAGAGGGAGAAGAATTTCCCTCTATCCACTCTCTCCATCCCATGCATAATTTTATACGTCTCAATCATGTCCCCCCTCAGGCGCCTTTTTTCTAGGCTGAAAAGCCCCAGACGCTGTAGCCTTTCCTCATAAGGGAGGTGCTCCAGCCCACGAATCATTCCGGTCGCTCTTTTCTGCACCTTTTCCAATTCAACTATATCCTTTTTGAGGTGTGGTGACCAGAACTGGACACAATACTCCAGATGTGGCCTTACCATCGATTTGTACAAAGGCAGAATGATATTGGCCGTTTTATTCTCAATCCCTTTTTTAATGATCCCGAGCATGGAATTGGCCTTCTTCACAGCCGCCGCACACTGGGTCGACACTTTCATCGACCTGTCCACCAGCACCCCAAGATCTCTCTCTTCATCAGTCACAGACAACTCAGAACCCATTAGCGTATATGTGAAATTTTGGTTTCTTGCCCCAATGTGCATCACTTTGCACTTACCTACATTGAAGCGCATCTGCCATTTTGATGCCCATTCTCCCAGTTTGGAGAGATCCTTCTGGAGCTCTTCACAATCCCTGCTGGTCTTCACCACCCGGAAAAGTTTAGTGTCATCTGCAAACTTGGCCACCTCACTGCCTATCCCCGACTCCAGGTCATTTATGAATAAGTTGAAAAGCACCGGTCCCAAGACCGATCCTTGGGGCACACCGCTTTTCACCTCTCGCCATTGTGAAAATTGCCCATTGACTCCCACTCGCTGTTTCCTGGTCTTCAACCAGTTCCTAATCCACAAGAGGACCTGCCCTCTTAGTCCCTGACTGTGGAGTTTTCTCAGGAGCCTTTCATGAGGGACTGTGTCAAACGCCTTCTGAAAATCCAGATATATAATATCCACGGGTTCGCTCGCATCCACATGCCTGTTGACCTTTTCAAAGAATTCTAACAGGTTTGTGAGGCAAGACTTCCCCTTGCAGAAGCCATACTGACTCTCCCTCAGCAGAGCTTGTTCTTCTATAAAATTTTATCCTTAATGAGACTTTCCACCATCTTCCCTGGAACAGATGTTAGGCTGACCGGCCTGTAGTTTCCCGGGTCCCCCCTCCTTCCTTTTTTAAAGATTGGCGTGACATTAGCTATCCTCCAATCCTCTGGCACAGTGGCCGTTTTAAGGGACAAGTTGCATATTTTGGTCAAGACGTCAGCAACTTCATTCTTGAGTTCCTTCAGAACTCTTGGGTGGATGCCATCCGGATGGAAACCATGGGTGGAAACCATGTACAGTATCTGCATATGTGTTGCTTTGGTTTGTTACCTACATGTTGCTAGTCAAAATAAAATACAGCATTTTACTGTCCTGTCTTACAACACTGTTACATTTTCCCTACTTTCTTTATTTGGTAATAGCTTTTCTACTTGATACAATATACAAAGAATCCTGAAAGACTGCTATGTGCTGTGATCCTACAGAGGCCAGCAAAAAAAGTTCAAACAATTAATGAAAAGGGATCATAGTCTTCCCATCTACCCAACAGATTACCCTCTCTTGTATCACCAGGTAGAATACAGTATAGAAAGAAGAAAGAGCCAGACCTATAGGTTCTAGATTGGGAATAGTCAAAGCCCTGTGGATTATTTTGTTGTATATTCACTGGATACACAGGAATAATCTACTAGATCTAAAGTATTTCAGATAGTGATGGGGATCTGCTAGTAAAGTCAGACTGAGAGCTTGCATACAAACACTGGTCAATTATACTATTTATTGACTTGTGCTGGAATGTCAAAGGTTGGTCTAGCCCAGGGGTGGCCAACCTTTCAACATGAATGCTCCTGGTTTTTTAATGGTTGCATAGGTGTGGGCATTTCAGCAGGTGCAGCTGCTTTAGCAGCAGCACCAGCAATTGCAGCTGCCAAGATTCTGTCTTCTACACAACACTTAAGAACACAGAGGTCCTAATGGTGGAGGGTTGGCCACCCCTGGTCTAGAGAGATGCCAGAAGTCTTATTATTGCTGTTGGTCCCATGGAGAAAGGAAGGAGTTCACCTCCTCCTCTTTGACTAAATTCACCCAGTGAATTCCATCTGGCAGTGCAATCTTATCCTTCTCCCCCACTGGTGCAGCCAGTGGGGGAGGGCAAAATGGGAGGCTTTGGAAGGGAAAGGGGATAAAGCCTCTTTCCCTTCCAAAGCCTCCCATTCTGCCCTTCCCCACTGGTTGCCCCAGTGGGGAAGAAGGATTGGATTGCACTGTAAATCCACGAGTAGGCTTCATTATTTTCATCCTAGAACCAACAAAATTTAACCATCTGCACATCTAACTTGTATGCACAACTGTGACAACAGAGTCTTTCTCTTTCTAACTTGAATTACCAAGTTGAAGTATGGAGAGCAGCTACCCAGGGGTGGAACTCGCGCAGAGCATGTGGAGCTGCTCCAGGCGCGGGGGGCGCACTTGGTGCAGGGGAGCACTTACCGTCATGATGTGCCGCTTCGTTTTGGCTCTCCCTCCCTCCCTGGAGCTCGTTCAGCTCTGAAATGACTTCAAAACCGGTGTGGGGGGGCGTCGACATGACGCGACGCAGGCCCCACCCCCACGTGCCAGGCGCCGGGAGGGCGTCCGTCATTTCTGTGAAGATGTATTCAAGAATCTGTGCCTTTGGCAGGTATAACCTCTGGGAGAACATCAAGGTTCACAGAGCTGACCAAACAAATTTACCTTTCAGATACCATCTTGTCTTTTCTGATCAGTTCCTCAAACCCAAAAAGACAATCTGCCAAATTGAGCAGTATGGGTGAAATTTTAACTTCTGGCTATTTGTTTACTTTCTTTTTCACTAATTAATTTCAAAACAGTTGCCATAACCAGGCTAGTAAAACACATTTTAGTAAATCATTGAGAGGCTCTTGAGAATTAAAATGAACCAAAATGTACAATGTCTAGTGAACTGGAATACAAAATGGAATTGGAATTGAAGCCATTATAAAGGTTTCTAGGCTGAATGGCAGTTCAAAGAATCCCAACTAGGTGATTTATAAAAACTTCAACACAATTTTGTTTTAGGCATCGCTGCACAAAGAAGGATTCACTAAGCAACTTACTCAGGAAAAATGAATTGTTTCAATGCTGAATTCTTCTGAATGAATGTCACGGAGTTCAAATGCCTAAAATCACTTCCTTGTTTCATACTTACATTGGATATTGCACCCATCATTGCTATTACCTGATGGTATGGATTGGAATCTTGAAACTTTCCACCCGCTCAGGCTGCAATCCTATTCACACTTACCTGGGAGTAACTCCCACTGAAGTCAATGAGACTTAAAGGCAAAGTTCAACAACCAAGCACCCTCCGTTCTAACTTGAAGCACCCTCCATGTCAGAGTCGCACAGGCTAGAGAACCATGAGGCAGGTACTGCCGGAGAACCAGCATCCTCACCCAAGGGCCTCATATTAGCTTATTCACCACCATTGCAGGCAGTACATCTAACAAGGAATAATGAAGTGCTAAACTCCAGAGTGCTGGCCCTTTAAGCTTTTTTATTCTCCAACAAAGGGGAGGGGCCTGAAGGGACAGGCCAGCCCAGGAATACATAAGGGCTCAGTTAGCAGCAAGTCCTCTTTGGAACAAATTTATACGACCTGTCTAAGGTTCTGAAGATCTTATACCTGACCATCCTTGACTCCTGCTCTGTTTTGAAACTTTGACATGGATCCATGGTTCTGGCCTGTTGAGTTTATTTCTCTTACTCCACACTCCAGACTACTGTCTACCCTGCATCCTGGGAACATCCATATGGGCTCATTTTTGCTTTCTATGGAAATGGTTCATATAGAGTCCTAAAAGTATCACTTTTGCCTTCAGTGCTACGTCTGTAACTCATTTTGTGTTCTCTATAGCAAAACATCAGATATCGTTCCATTCTGCCTTACGGAGCAGGTGCGTCACTGGAGCATAGTGGGGGGGCAGTCTGCCGCGCACAAAGGGGTGACGCGCGCACCCACGTACGCCACCTCCGCTATGCGCGTCACCCTTCCGGAGGCTCCGAGGCTGGAATAAGGCCTCGTAGTGTCCGCCCCAGCCGGCGGTCCGCGGCCTTCTGACGAGGCCCAATGCGGCGACACGTCATTTATTAGGTTTTTTGCGCCTGCGCAGAATGTTTCTGAGGGCAAAAGGGCAGCCCTTGCCCTCAGAAACGTTGTGCGCATGCGCAAAAAACCTAAAAGTTCACGTATTTCCGCATTGGGCCTCGTCAGAAGGCCCCGGACCACCGGAGGAGGACGACGCTTGGAGCCGGCAGCAGTGGGGGTAAGTCCTTTGCGCTGCGGTGTGGCAAATTTGGGGGTGGGGTGCACGGGGGTGGCGTGCGCGCCCCCTGCTCAGGGCGGCATGCGCACTAGCGACGCCAATGTGATGGAGTATACTTTGTAGCTGAAATTCTTCATGCTTCTATACTACATGTGTCTACACTACATTTATTATTTGCTTAATAAATATCACTTCATCTATTTTATATTTCTAAAACTAAATAATAATTTAAAATAATCAAAGGTATTAAGACTGGAATCCTGTACACATTTACCTGGGAGTCAGTGTCATTAAGCTCTGTGAGGCTTACATCTGAGTAGACATACATAGGCTTGCACTGTAACAGTGCAATCCACCGTAAGGATCCGGCTGGTGGCCCAGGGCAGCCCAACGGATTCTGTACACCGGCAGCGATTATGCCGCCGTGCCGGAGGTCTACTCGGGGAAGGGGACAAGCGTCCCCTTCCCCGAGTGTAAACCGGGGCAGGCCCTATTGGCTTCCTAGGATTTCCGCCAGCTAAATAGCTGGCAGAAGTCGGAGGAGGGTATGTAACGGCCTAGCTGGCCTGGCGGGGGGTCAGGATATGGCCGAGGCCATCCCCGCCCCCTCCCGGGCTGGCTACACCAATGGCTCCCCTCCCTCACCCGGCGACACACCCCTGTGCCTGCCAGATCCTGGCTTACCTGGTCCGGTGGCCGCATGGGTGCTCCAGCGACAGAGCAAGGGAGGCCGGCCTTTGTGCTGGCCTCCCTTGCTCCCGAGTAGTCGCGAATGTGCTTTACGGCACGTTTGCAACTGCTTCCGGCAGTGGAGTGCTCACTCCTTTGCCGGCTGGAGCGTGAGGATTGCACTCTATGAGTGTTTGCTATCAGTCCCAAAATACCATTTCTATACTGGCAACTTGATTCTGCACACATCTGCTGTGATCTACAGCTCTGAGGGACTCCCATCTGCACACAACTCCTTTAAGTGACATCAGAGTTACTCACACCTTGCACAAGTATCTATGCACATATTGGAGCCTTCACTGATTTCTGTCTTGTGCCCCATGCAAGCTGTGTATTTCTTTTTCTGTGACCGCAAATAAGAAAACTTGTGCGCTTGAGTGATCTTCAAGAAAGTGACTGTGGGGCCTATTTTCACATTGGGAATGCAAATACTCCTTGATTAAGCTTCCTGAGGATAATCTAATAATGGCATGGCATTGCATAGCCATAGCATCTTATATCAACTGTGTAATAAAAACAAATTATCTCTTTCCGCCAAAGTATAACTGTAGGAAAATAGATCATGACTGCTGACAGCCCCCAAGACAGACTGCTGACAGCCCCATGTCTAACAAGCCTATTCACAAAGCTTTGTTGTCCATATCAGTTAATCTTTCCTCCTGGGTCAATTATGTTGTTTATATTCAAATCAATCCCTTAATCTAATCCTTTGATAGTTTCAGCCAGCTAGGTGGATATTTATCACGTAAATGTAATGGAGGTATCTTTGTTTCAGAGTGGCATCCTTTAATGGTGTGTTGCCACAACCGACCATTTATGCATATATATGTACCCAGAGATCCTTCTTATCAGCGTACACAAATGCCTTGTCATCTCCTGCTCCCCTCTTAGTAGAGACTTATGAAAGAATCACATTCTCATTATGCTGATAAGACATGCATCTCCCAGCCTTGTGTCAGAACATCCTAAAGTATCTTCTATTAAACAGGCTGTTTCCCTTCAAAAATAGTTGAAATTTGAAGGGAAATGCCACTATAGCTAGGCAGGAGAGCAACATTGACTTGTTTCCAATTAACATATCAAGAAGAGCAGTTAAATATGCAGTGCAGGGTTTTATGTTCAAAAACATTGCGCATTTTCTCCCCTCCCTGGGTTTCTTTGAGCAGTGGCACTTTTGGAATTCATAGAAAATGAGCCACACATGCTCATTTTCTCATGAGTAGGCAATCATGCCTCAACTCATAGGGAAGGCCAGCCAAAGAGGAATCCGCTCAGCCACGAAGCTTCCTGGGTGACCTTGGGCCAGTCACTATCTCTCAGCCCCACCTACCTCACAGGGTTGTTGTGAGGACAAAAAGGAGGGGAGGAAATATGTACACCACTCTGAGCTCCTTGGAAGAAGGGCGGTATAAAAATGTGAAAAATTAAAAAAATTAAAAAGGCCATCGGAATGGTCCCATTCTGATGGTCCCATTCTGATGAACGTGGAGCTCAACAAAAGCTCCAGAAGGTGGTCCTCCCCACCATAGAAAAAAGGATAAAAAACAGAGGCTTGAGCTGGTAAAGTGAAACTTTTTTTTTTAGTCTCATAAAGCTAAGTGGGTCCTGATGGTGTGTCATTTTAAAAAGTGGGTCCCAGTGCTAAAAAGATTGGGAACCACTGTCCTAATGTTTAAAGCCAACCCACCTTTCTCAATACTATTCACTCTGTGGAAACATGCACTGAGGAATTTATTATTAATTATTATTATTAATTATTTTTATTTTTTAATAAATTTAAAATATTTATTATTCATTTTATTTATATGTTAGCTCTACATAAAGGTACCTTGGACAAAGAGTGAAAACAATGTCATCTATTTCTTACGTTAATTCTGCATTTTGCAATATTCATTGTTTCTGAATATTGGAGGCCATCTGAAGAACTGAACAGTTTTACAAGCATGGTGAACATGTCCTGTTCTTCAGACGTTGGGAGCACAACTTTCGAAAGTCCTTTAACAGCATAATCCAATGCACATCCACTCAGAAGTAAGCTGTATTGAATTCAATGGGATCTATTCCCAGGTATGTGTGTGTATAGGATTGCCTAACAGCTCAATCCTACCTAAGTTCCCCCGCACCGATGTAGCAGCACCAGCACATGCTATGCTGCATCATGTGAGGGAATTTGGCAGGTGGGAGGTTTCCTCAAGGTAAGGGGACATTTGTCCCCTTGACCCGGGGAAAGCCCCAGGTCATGCAAAAGGTCTACTTGAACCCGCACCAGCCATATGACTGGTGCAAGTCCGCATGCACCAGTGTCAGAGGATCAGGCCTGTGAAGCAGGTTAGGATATGGTCCACGCTAGTGCTGCAAATCCTGTCCTCCAGGCCCAATTTCTATTTTCTGTGTGGTCTCTCTTTGTGTATACAGTTTGCTTTTTGTAAGCCGCCTTGAGTGCCCTTGCTGGGAGAAAGGCGGGATATAAATTCTTTAAATAAATAAATGAATACTTTTTTTGAACTCTAGTGAGAGCCTGAAAATATGGCACAAGAATGACGTATTCTGCTTATCAAAGTTAACTGTAAAACACCCCCCCACACACACAACTGCAACAGCATAAACACTGAAGTTACTCTCTCCAGAGCTCTGATTAGCAATGAATGTACAGTATTAGCAGAAAACATGTGTGTTATTTTTATTTTGACAATAGTTCCCACCCTTGCAAACTTATCTGGAGATAATTAGCCACCATGCAAAGCATTCCTTGAATGATTGACAGAATAATCTGGTGCTATCAATGAGTCCATCTAATAGTAGAACTAATAATGAAAAATAAGTTTTAAGACCAAAACTAAATGCTCAATGACTGTCCCTTGTTAATAAGAGAACCAAGGCTGCAATCCTGTACACATTTTCCTGGGAGTATGCCCTGGAATTAATCAATCTCCTCCCGTCTTCCCATGGTAACCTATGTTCATAAAGCATGTTTTAAACATATTGATGCTTACCTGGTTATCTTTACCTAGGCTTACCAGATCGTCAACCAGGACGGAGCAATTGCCCCTTAAGGGGGAGGAGCGTGGACGCTCCTCCCCCTTAAGGGGCGATCGCTCCATCCCGGTTGACGATCTGGTAAGCCTATCTTTACCAGTAGACTACCCTAGAAGTCTAGTAGGTGCGTCTGTGTGTAAAGCTGGTGACAGACCAAGCCCGTGCTCCGTGCGGCACGGGGGTGCGTCCGTGCTGCGGGCGCGTTTGGTCAGTGTGACAAGGCTCCGTTTCTGCTCCTGGCAGCCGCCGTCAGACGTCGTCAGCCACGGGCGCGTAAACGCTTCAGCTGCCCCAAGCCCAGCTCTGACAACGTTTGTCCTGTTCCGTCCGTGTCCCAGCCCCCTGGATGCGGGACACAGAGCGGCCAGAGCCAATCAAAGGAAAGGAAGCAAAAGTCAATCAAAGGGAAAGAGGGGCAGAATGTTTTCATAAAGCAGCCATTTTTCTCCTCGCTTGGGGTAACTACGAGTGAGCGCGCCTTTCAAACCTTCGAGCATCTTGTCATTTGCTGATTCCCCCCTGCAGGTCCCCTCTCCCCCTCGCTAGTTGCCTAGAGAAACTCATCTGTACTTGTGTGTGTGTGTGTTTACTAAAGCTACAATATAAATGGCAGTAACTATCGCAAGTTGCGATAGTTACTGCCATTTATATTGTAGCTTTAGTAACCACACACACACACACACACACACACACACACACACACACACACACACACACAGAGGCCTGAAATCCTACATCATTTTCCTGAGAGTAAGCCCCACTGAACACAATGGGATGTATTTCTGAGTAAACATGCATTGACTTGCACTGTAAGTTAGCCATGTCTCAGTGATAACAGTAACACTTGTGTTGTACTATGCAGAGTTGAACCTGGGACAAGACCTACATTTCTTGAAAATGGACATAGAAATGAAGAACTCTATCTAGCTTCAGCAGGCTGGGAAGCTGTGTAGGTATGAGCTGCTCAAGTGACCAGTGGAAGCTTGTGCTGCTAAGCACATCCACTGCTGTACCCAAATGATCGATTCAAATGGCTTTGTTGCAGTTGTCCTGCTCACAGACAAAGAGCCATTGTCTTTCATGAGCTTGGTCTTCCAATATAATACTTGTCACACAATACACGACTCTGTTGCATGAATTTCTGTCTTCTGCCATTATTCTTCTCATGCGAGATGAGCAGTCGAGTGAATGGTTATCATGGTAACCCCCTGTACTGGGTTGAAAGAGATCCTTCAATTAACAAAGTCAAAAATAGAGGATTGCCCCACCGGCATTGGCAATCAGTGCAAGGAGAGCAGCATACTGCCTTCTGCAATACATTGATAAGGAATGGTTGGGAGGGAGGGACCTTGTGCAAATCCTAGCAACCGCCCATGTCTCCCTGGTAACCTTGCCGCACTGTCAAGCTCCTGCCTCAGAGGGGCCCACTGAAAAATTGAATCACACCATCCCAAACATTATGCTGCGAGGGTCTGAAAGGAGCACGAATGCTTTCAACGTATGTTCGTTTTTGAACATTTGGTAAATGTAGTTTACTGTGTTTGAAAATATCTCTGTCTCTGAATAAGGAACATTATTTCCATTTTTTTTAAAGGAAAAATAGTTGACTGTACAAGGAAAGGAAGCAGATCAAGGTTTTCAGATCTGGTTAGTCTGTCTTCATCAGTGAGTAGACATCATACTTTCCTGCAGTTAGTTCAACTCACATTATCACCCTGGTTGGATTTTACAACTAAAATGCCACAAAGAGTTTAGGTAAAGAAAAAAAAAATTGAGCCAGCCATGTTGGAAGGACTCCCATTTAGCTATATCTATAGACACCTTATTTTTTATTTCTATAACATATCTGTTATCAACTACAGGCAGGGGGTTGGACTAGATGACCTTGTGGGTACCTTTCAACTATGATTCTATATTTACTTCTTGTATTTGACATGCAGTTGACACTGATTGCTTGAAATGATTCCCCCCCCTCTCTCAATAGATCCTTTTGGGATTATTCCTTGATGCTGCTAATGTCAAGTTGAATTTCAACTTCATTAGAATGAAAAGCAGTCCCTTTGATTAACAAATACTGCTACTGAGAATTTAAGCATATTTTGCAGCAGCATGGCAGATTTTCTCCTTTATCTTATCCATGTAATCTCAGTATTTTTTGTGTGCATTTACAGGTTGATTACCCCTTATCTGGACATCCGAAATCCAGACTATTCCAAAATCCAAACATTTTTTTTGGACTATGATGTTTTTTTAAAAAGCTTTTGCCAGCACCTGGCTGGCATAGGGCAAGGCATGCTGGGGTACAAAATTATTTAAAATATTGTATAAGATTACCTTCAGCCTATGTGTATAAGGTGTATATGAGACATAAAAGAATTTCGTGTTTAGACTTTGGTCCCATCCCCAAGATATCTCATTATCTTTATGCAAATATTCCAAAATCCAGACAAATCTAAAATCCAGACAACTTTGTTGTTAGTGATGCTACCTAAGGCCCACTTGACTTCACTCTCTAGGATGTCCGGCTCTGGGTCAGTGACCACACCAGCGTGGTCATCAGGAACATTAAGATATTTCTTGTATACTTCTTCTGTGTATTCTTGCCGTCTCTTCTTAATCTCTTCTGCTTCTGCTTCTGTTAGGTCCCTGCCTTTTTTGTCCTTTATCATGCCCATCCTTGCACAAAACGTTCCCTTGATATCTCCAATTTTCTTGAAGAGATCTCTAGTCCTCCCCATTCTGTTGTTTTCCTCGATTTCTTTGCATTGTTCATTAAAGAAGGCCTTCTTATCTCTCCTTGCTATTCTCTGGAAATCTGCATTCAGTTGTTTATATCTTTCCCTTTCACCCTTGCTTTTTGCATTCCTTCTTTCCACAGCTATTTGTAAAGCCTCATCTGACAGCCACTTTGGTTTCTTGCATTTCTTTTTCTTTGGGATGGTTTTAGTTGCTGCCTCCTGTACAATGTTACGAACCTCCGTCCATAGTTCTTCAGGCACTCTGTCTACCAGGTCTAATGCCCTGAATCTATTGTTCACCTCCACTGTATACTCATAAGGGATATGATTTGGGTCATATCTGACTCGTCTAGTGGTCAGTGGCGTCGCTAGATTTTTTAGATTGTGAGCCCTTTGGGGACAGGGAGCCATTTAATCATTTGATTTTGTCTGTAAACCGCTTTGTGAACTTTGTGTTGAAAAGCAGTATATAAATACTGTTAATAATAATAGACGCGCGTCACCCCAGGGCAGGTGGGTCCGCGTCACCCCCCGCCCTGGGGTGACCCCCCCAAACACCCCCTCGGAGGAGCTCAGCCTCCGTTCCGAGGCCGGAGAGCCAGCCTCGGAGCATCCGGCCCCGCCGGCGCTCCAGGGCCTTCTGAAGGCCCACTGGCTCAAAACGTAAAGTTTTCTGTTTTTCGCGCATGCGCAGTACATTTTCTGAGGGCAAAGGGCTGCCCATTTGCCCTCAGAAAAGTACTGCGCATCCGTGAAAAACTGAAAACTTTACGTTTTGAGCCAGTGGGCCTTCAGAAGGCCTCGGAGTGCCGGCGGGGTCGGACGCTCTGAGGCTGGCTCCCCGGCCTCGGAGCCTCCGGACTCTGGAGGCTCCGAGGCTGGGGGAGCTGGCCTCGGAGCGTCCGGAGTCAGGACGGTGACGCGCGGGTGACACACGTCACAGAGGTGACAAGCGGGGGTGCGCGCGTCACCCCTTTGCGCGCGTCATGCATGCGTCGCCCCCTAGCGGTCCGCCCCCCCCGCCACGCTCCAACGACGCCCATGCTAGTGGTTTTCTCTACATTCTTCAATTTAACCCTGAATTTTGCAATAAGAAGCTCATGATCTGAGCCACAGTCAGCTCCAGGTCTTGTTTTTACTGACTGATTAGAGCTTCTCCATCTTTGGCTGCAAAGCACATAATCTATCTGTTTTCGGTATTGACCATCTGGTGATGTCCATGTGTAGAGTCGCTCTTGTGTTGTTGGAAAAGAGTGTTTGCTATGACCAGCGTGTTTTAACTATCAAAACTACCAATGTATATCAACAGTTAAATAGTGTCATATTGCATCCACCACGTTTTCATATTTCATCACCAATATAGTAATACTTGTGAATTTACAGTGCAATCCTAGGCATGCCTACTCATATTTCTTATTCTGCTTTGTCTCCCTCTTCCTTGCAATCCTCAGCAGGAAGGAGGAGCAGTGGATGAACGCAGGAGAACAGAAATGGGCTGGAAAAGGTGCAGAAGAGAGTGACCAAAATGATTAGTGGGCTGGGGCATCTCTCGTATGAGGAAAGGCTACAGCGTTTGGGGCTCTTCAGTAAAAAAAAAGGTGGCTGAGGGGAGACATGATTGAGACGTATAAAATTATGCATGGGATGGAGAGAGTGGATAGAGAGAAGTTCTTTTCCCTCTCACACAACACTAGAACGAGGGGACATCCACTCAAATGGAGTGGAGGGAGTATTAAAACAGACAAAAGAAAATATTTCTTTACCCAGGGTGTAATTGGTTTGTGGAACTCCTTGCCACAGGAGGTGGTGATGGCACCTGTCCTGGATGCCTTTAAAAGGGGTTTGGACAGATTCATGGAGGAAAAGACCATCACAGGTTACACGCCATAAGCAACCTCCTGGTTTTAGAAGTAGGTTTTCTCTGTGCCAGGTGCAGGGGAATGGCAGCAGGAAACAGGTTATCTTGTTGTCTTGTGCTCCCTGAGGCATCTGGTGGGGCCACTGTGTGCTACAGGAAGCTGGACTAGATGGGCCTTTGGCCTGATCCAGCAGGGCTTATGTTCTTATGGGTGCTCCTCACCAAGTTGCGGCTTGAGGTAACCGTTTCTGGCCCTGATCTGCCCTGCTCTTGACTGCAATCTTGCACACTGGTAGCCTGATAAAATCCCATTGATTTCCATAGAATTTAAGTTGCTTAACAGCATACAGTCCTCCAGCAACATTAACAGTCCTCCAGCAACTTTCTTTATTTGCAAAATACTCTTGGATTTCTCTCTGTTCCAGTGTGTATACTTAAGGAATACTGTAATTTAAGCACCACATGAATTGACTGCCATCAAAAGATTGTCTGATGGGATCATACTGCCATTGTCCCAAGAAAGTCAAAATACCCAAGGGAAATTTTTATAAAACATTTCAAAACAGTTTTATGTAAAATAAATAAGTTTGATTTGTATAACAAACTTGATAAGTTTATCAATCAATTTATGGTTCCACGCATTAAAAGACATTGGAGTGAATCCTTGAAACTCTGTTAGTTATTGCTTCTGATACTCTGCAGGGCTAATGGGAAAAAATCTCAATTATCATTAGCAAGGAATGTAAGGAGCAGCTAATTTTTAAATTGATTTGGTATCACGTGCAGTATTGTATTACCAAATATTGTCACATGATGATATCACTGAAGATGACTGCCTTAGGGCCCAATCCTAGCCAACCTTCCAGCGCTGATGCAGCTGCAATGCAGCCCCAAGGCAAGGGAACACATGTTCCCTTAACTTGAGGAGGCCTCCGTGACTGCCCCACCACCACCACAGAAAGTAGCGCACGTGCTGTTGGCACAGCTGCATCGGCACTGGAATGTTGGATAGGATTGGGCCCTTAATGAGGAACAAGTGGGTATTGTACTCTTGTGTAATCATGCATGTGTGAACAGTACAGAACTGTTCACTTTGGTAGTATGCTGCGGTATGAAGATATAAATAGTGGAAGCTCAATAAATTGCAATTCAACCTTCTACAGTGGCAATTAGAAGAGCTGGATGACCATTAATATCTAAAATTAAATTATACTTGAAAGAGATCTCACATTAAAAACTATGAAAAATTAATTATGCTGAAATTACCTGGTTCATGGGCAGCAAATGTTATCCATTTGAAGCTTGAATAAGTCCTGTAAGGTACCCTGCTATATATGACTTTACTGCTTTAATAAAGTTACCAAATTAATTGAAAGTCAACGGGCAATAGAGAGTGTAAGATGTCTTTAAATTTAATAAGTCTGCCAGATGAATTAACTGGACAATGTTGCAGTTCTATTATTGTATTAATATAGTGTGCTCATCTCATAGTGTATTAATATAGTGTGCTATTTCTCTGTTATCTGTAGCATCTGTTTTCTACAATGCTACTATTTTACAAAGACTGTTCATCATGTCTCAAATAATTCAGACTTTTGGTGGGATGTTTTCTCTATGTGATAAAAGGCACATGCTCAGTACGTGGCTTTTTCTCAACTACTCACTTTGCATTTACTGGAAACTGGCACTTGTACATATCTGCCTGAGCCTCTGTACTCGCCATTTTAGATGGTGACCCCTTTTCTTTTTCTAACTGCAATAACTGCCCTACTTTATTTTTAATTGACAGCGCAATCCTGGAAATAAAGGCCGGCGACGGAACGCTCGTCGCAAACGTGCTGTAAAGAAGACGTCACAAAGTGCCATAAAGCACGTTCGTGATGCCTCGGGAGTAAGCGAGGCCGGCGCAAGGATGGCCTCCCTCACTCTGGTGCCGAATCTCCACGCGGACGGCGGCGGAAGGTAAGCGCTCCATTGCCGGCCGCGTGGGTGGTCCGGCCGGACGAGAGATGGGGGCCATTGGTGTAGCCAGCCCAGGAGAAGGCAGGGGTGGTGTCGGCCATATCCCCATCCCCACTGGGCCAGCTACGCCCTTACACGGCCTCCTCTACTTTTGCCAGCTATTTAGCTGGCGGAAATCCAAGGAAGTCGATAGAGCTGGCCCGGGTTTACACTCAGGGAAGGGGATGAGCATCCCCTTACCAGAGTAGACCTCTGGCCCACCGGTCGACGGGCAGCCCATGCACAGGATCTGGCGGGCGGCCCTAGGCTGCCGGCTTGATCCTTAGTCAGGATTGCACCCTTAATCACCCACAGCCCTTTTCCAACTCCTCCAGTTTTCAGTACACTCATCCCCCTTTGTCTGTACTTAATCCATTCCTGAAAACAGCCCTCATAGCAAAAATCCGGATAATGAGTGCAATTATTACATTAATTTCAATGGGAAAAATTCCAAAGTCATTCCAAGTTCACCCCAAAATCAACCTAAATGCTGAATAAGGGAAGAAAAATATGGGGCACAATAAAATAGAATAACATTATGTCAATAAAACAATAAACATAAAAATAAAGTTTTAATAAAATCAACTTACTGTAATAAGGCATGTCAACTGGCTTAAGCAAAGCTAAGACAGGCAGAGAAGGGGGCGATGATGTTTTGTGGAGGAAGAAGACTGAGAAGCGAACCTTGAAAACCAGCATGAAACTGAGCATGGGTACTCACTACCCATCAGGCAGTGCATCTCATACAGCCACTTGGTGCAATTTTTAATTGCGGTCTTTGATCACATGGACCAGATGCCTCTTCCCGGACCTTATAACCAAAAATGTTGGTATGGATAAAGAAATATGGTATTAATTATTTGTGGTACGTATAAGTGAAAATCCATATAGTGAATGTACAGATTGCAGGAGACGAGTGTATCTACACTGATCATCTCTCATAGTTTGGCTTTTAGACAGAGGAGACATTGGTTGGATCAGACAGGGTCAACCATTAGGGTGGCTTTGCTACTCTGTTCTTCACATTTCCCAATATTTTTGTTGTAGTCTACAGAATCTCCAAAGCTGATTGGAAGCAGGATTTGTCTCTCCCACACCTTGGTGCATTCTGGATCCTGAGTGATGTCACAATGCTGGTCCATTTGCTCAGATAGTTCCTCGACAGAGCATTCATTGCAGCTTAGTTGCCACTATGGGGAAAACTCTGGGAAGGACACTCACCTCTGCTGTATTATGGAAATGTACTAATGAGCCACAAATCTGAAGTCCTTTCAAAAGAACATGGCTCTTAGTTAATCGATGTTATTAAAATTGAGAGCTTTTAAATCTCAATATCTCCTCCTCCTCCTCGTCTCTCATTTTTGCTTTGCTCAGATGGTCTGGTAAGCTATCAGGGCTTGCTTGGGGTTTCAGGGACCATGGTCAAAGTGCCTTCTGCTGCCCCCAAGTGGGTGGTGATGATGGCACCCCCAAGGGAGTGGCCTCTAATAGGCTCATTGGGTGGCTAGTTGGCAGCATTGCTCATTTTAGCTGCTGCCAAGGGCTTACTGGGAAACTCTGTCACAGTGACTATGGCTGCAAGTGCTCCTCACAGCACTGATAGCATGGAAGCATCATTTTAATATGCCCACAATGCCCTATATCTCTGTGTAATGTTGCTCCAACAATGCTGTGACTTTGTGGGTAAATTAAAATGACAGCAGTGCTGTCAGAATGCCTTCAACTGCCGACTGTGTTCTCCAATATTCTGGTAAGCTCATGAAAGTCTTCTACTGCTGGTAGAAATTGTTTCCATGTATTCGGGGATTCCGTGTACAGTATTTTGACAGTCCAGAAGCAGGGCGAATCTTGGCACTTTGTCATTTACTCATTTTGTTCTTTACTATTAAACTATCAATTTGCTTCTGTTTTCCTTTTCAGAGTTTGTGCGTATCCAAGGTGACTTCTATTTCCAAACTTCCTCCCCCACAGATATTATTTACATTAAACAACAAAGGGCCAAACTATACACTTAACGTATTTGCAGTTTGGCGTTAGGTTACAATGAACTTCAGATTGCATTTGCTTTCCAGAACAACATCATCAAATGTACTGCAAAAACTTTCTGTGCTAGTCTCTGAACCTCTTATTGATCCTTTATGTCCCTGCAGGAATTTGCCTTTGGTCTTGTCATTCGTTGCATGCACCATATGGAAGAAATTCAGTTCCAGAAACCTTGCAGTGCTCTGCTGATCAGCTACCATCCTAATACTGTGTAATGGACAATCCAAAGGTTGGATGTTCTATTTTCCACTGTAGGAAGGAATCCCAACTATACCAAGTTATAGGGCTGTAATCTTATACATAGGTTTAAGGGAGTAAGTCCAATTGAATTCAATGTAATTTAATTCCAAGTCAAAATGCATAAGATTGTACTGTAATTGTCCCTTGGACCATTTCTAAATATATGTATTTCATGTAAATGATTTGTTTTTATCAGAAGCTTCCAAGGTGGCTACAAAGGTTAAAAATGCAACTTTTAGCATTAACATTACAACAATGAACATGAAAATATATGAGGGTAGGATATTGCTCATGGTTATCTTAGAGGTTGGAAATCAATGTTCTTATTTCTAATGGGTACCAGCAATAACAGTTCACTGTCAAGTCTTTGGACATTGCATTAAAGAAAGTTTCCTGTAGGATTTTCCTCTTCACAAAACCTCAAAAACTAAAGCATGTGGTGTTTTTTTCCCAACCACTGGGGACCACCCAATTACTTAACTTCTTACATGGTGGTTTTCAACGTGCATTTTAGCAAACCATGGTTTCCTGAGAAACTTCTTAGGAGATCCTTAATGAGAAGATTTGGGAAAGATGCAATCAACTGGTTTAGAGTGATTAACAGCGCAATTCTGTCTACAATTCGACTGATCAATTAGACTGTCTACAATTAGAGTGATCACTCCACTGGTCTAGGGTGTTGCAAACATGCCAGAAAGCACATTTGCAGCACCCGATGTGTAAGTGGCGCCAACTTGTGCCGCTCCAGCAGCGCCTCAGAGAGGTAAATCCTCATGGTGTGGGGTAGGGGAGGGATGTTCCGGGGGGCCAGATTGGCCCGCCGGGCCTGGGAGGGTGGACGGATTGGTGGCAGCATGCTCCGCCGAATCCTATACCCCTTCCTGGGCCTGGCCGGCTTTACAAGGCCGGCTCGAATGTGCTCCAGCAAAACAGCTGGCACACACATTCGAGTAGACCCATTTTGGTAGTTGGGGCTCTACTACTGGAGGAGGTCTCCAGCTGCGCCAGCACAGGCCCAATCCTGTGTAGGATGTGGCGGGCACCTTATTTGTGCCACTGCGTCCTGCTAGACAGGATTGGGCTATATGTGTCATCGGTGGGATTTGTATATTTTAAAACGATCGACGGATCTCACACAATCGATAGGGAATATGCTTATAATGGGACTTCTTTACTCAATGAGAAATGTGCAATTAATGAGACTGTAGCCACTATTCATCGTCAGCCAGCCTCGTGCAATCATATGTAAACAGCGGGATTTCTGTAAACAATGGGATTAATGCAGTAAGAAATTTATGTAAGCAGCGGGACCTGTGCAATTTAACTGCAATTAATGGGATCTGTGCTATCTAGTAGAAGTAGTGCATTCAGCTGCAACTGATGGGTTTTGAGTAGTTAATTGCATTTAACAAAATCAGTATAATTAATGGAATTTGTGCAATTAGTGAGACTGTATATCCAATCAGATGCATACTTGCTTCGAGTAAGCCCCATTGAACAGAGTGGGATTTACTTCACAGTAAACACACATGGGATTGCTAAATGCAAATGGTGGGATTCATGCAGTCAGCAAGATCAATAGAGATACTTATTGAGACTTCTGTAACGAAATGTAAGCGGGATCCAAATGATCGATTGGAGCGGTATAATTGGCTACACCTGATCAAAGTGGGGCAAGTAAAAATATTGAGTTAAACTCATGCAATCAGTTATAATTAGCAGGAATTGTGTTGCTGCTGATAGTATTTGTACAAATAGTCAATGTTATTTAGTAGCTTTATTATTTTGTAAAATGAGAATGACAGTGGATTGTATCCAGATAAAGTCAGTCATGTCCATAAAGCACGTTCGTGATGACTTGGGAGTAAGGGATGCCAGCGCAAGGCCGGCCGTCCCCACGGCCACTGGAGGAAGGTAAGAGATCCCCAACGGGGGAGGTCCCGGCAGTGAGGGAGGTGGCCATTGGCCGAGTCGGCCCAGGAGGGGGCGGGTATGGCGGCCACCATATCCCTGAGTCCCGCCAGGCCGGGTCGGCCATTACACGGTCTCATCTTACTTCCGTCAGCTATTTAGCTGGCGGTAATCCAAGGAGGCCCATCAGGCCATCCCCAGTTTACACAGGGGGAAGGTGACGAATGTCTCCTTCCCCCGAGTAGACCTCCGGCCCGGAACGGGGATAGGATCCTAATGGGCAGAGGAAACCCAAGAAACCACTGATTTCCTTGAAGTTGGGGGTGGGGGACAGCAATTTTGGAAGATATTTTTAAAAATTCACAAAAATTAAAATGTTTTCTGGAAAGAATGGTGAAACAGAAGCAAAAAAAACAGATACAAAAAAGATTATATAGATTAAATTAAACAACATAATTCAGATGAAGTCATAAAAGTAGGCTTACCATCCGTCCCTGAAAAACCGGGACAGTCCGGGGAATCGGCCACGATTCCCGGTTTTCTCCCGGCCCAGTTTTCCGGGAGGAATGGCCGCCGCGCAGCCACCATCTTTTTTTTTAAAAGCTTACCCGGGCGCCAGCATCTTGGATCACGAAATCTCGCGAGATCCAAGATGTCGGCACCCAAATCTCATGAGGGCATGATGCCGGTGGGAGACCGGGCCGCAAAGCCTGCTTGCCGGCGCTTGACGGGGAGCAGCAGCGCGAGGACACGGGGAGCAGCAGCAGCAGCGTGGGGAGCAGCAGCACAAGGGTAAGTAAAGCTAATTTATTTAATTTTTAATAGGGAAATTAATTAAATAATTAAAAATGCTATAGGGAGCGCGATTAAAATATTTTTTTAAATAATTTTATTTTTAATTTTTAATTAATTAATTAATTAATTAATTGACTGTGGGGGGGTGTCCCGGTTGGGGGTGGGGAAAATATGGTAACCCTACATAAAAGGCATTAAATATCTTATGGAAATTAACAGCCCAATCTGTCTCGCAGGCTGCGTCAGTGCACATAAGACACCTGCTGCATCCTAACCAGGATTGGGCCTGTCTTGGCGTGGCCGGAGGCTTCCTTGGGAGAAAGGAACGTTTGTCCCTTTACCTCAAGTAATGCACCAGTCACCCCGATAGGGCTATTTGGATGTGCGCCAGCTATTTTTCTGGTGCACATTCAAGAGCCCCGTGCAACAGCAGCCAGGTCCGGGAAGGGAGATAGGACTCAGCAGAGGAGGCCGCCGATGATCCCTCCCCCTTCTCGGGCCCAGCCAAACAATCCCACCTGGAGCAGACATTATTGTTTGAGTAAAAGTTTGCGTTCATTAGCTTTTTTAGGCCTGGTGATAAGGAACAGATTGTTGTTAGACTTTTTGAAGTCAAGGGTGTTGGGGGACAGATCAATGCTTGACTATCTGTGGACCCTTGGACATTATCTACAGTGAACTCATTTCTCCAGGAATGCAGCATTTAGTATTCAGGGTGGAGAAAACACATATCTGCAGTTTAAAGGGAGAAGGTTCTTCTAGTGCTCTTCAGTCTCTTCTTATAATGATCATAGTCTGCTTCTGCAAAGGAGAACCTAACAAAACTGGTTCACTTTCTTCACCTTACATCCAAGAAAATGCAAGGAAAATATCACAGACATCATCTGGGGGTCTCTGTCAGATCCTTGGCACTGGCGTTGCTGGAGGTGGGGCGGAAAGCTAAGTTCTGCAGCTTTCCGCCCCACCGTTACTCTCCTGCACAAGGTGCAGCGCCCCGCCCCCTCGTCGTAGGAGCCCGTCAGCAGAGAGAAAGCAAAGCGAAGAAGAGTCCCTGCGCTTTGCTTTCTCTCCGCTGACGGGCTCATACGACGAGGGGGCAGGGCGCCTCGTGCAGGAGAGTAACGGTGGGGCGGAAAGCTGCAGAACTTAGCTTTCCGCCCCACCTCCAGTGATCCTTGGTATTCCTATATTCAGAGAGACAGAGAGAGAATATGTCAGGGACATAGAAAATATTATGCTACCTCTCATTCATCAAAACCTCCACCTCCAGTCATTTGACTCTGCATGTTTGGAGTTTTTTCAATGATGTGACTAGAGAATGTCACAAGACAAGAGATGCAATATGTCAAAACTCCTCAAATGCTGTCGAAGATGAGGAATGCCATTCAACTGTTGAGTCAGCACTGTAACTGGCAACCATAGATTAGTAACCTGGAATCTAGGGCCACTGAGCATCCAGGAAATTGCAGAGTGAAAAAGAAGCCTTGAGACATGTTCCAGTGTAGACATTCCCAACCTCCTAAACCAGAGCAACAAAGCAAACAGACAGCTTTGCTGGAGAACAAATGCTGCAAATTCACAGGAAGTGAATTCACTGCATATTCACAGTGAGATTCAAGTTAGAAGCATGTTTGCTCCGATTACAAATTCAAGGAAAGCAGCGCCTTAGCTCCAGAGAAGCCAGACAGCTTCTGACAGGTAAAAGAGAAGCTGTTTCTCATTGCTAACCCTGATGAGCTTTTATCTGTCAGGGGAAATTTTTCATAAGACAAAGCGCTCTGGAAAATGTTGGCCAGCTGAACAGACCCTTTTATGGAAGGCACACCATCTTCTCAGAGCTCCAAAGATAGTAAACTTCCAAGCCTGAGGGAATGAATTGCATTTCTGGAGAGCCAAGACTACTTTTCACAGAACAGACAAGTCAGAGTCAAAATAGGAGCCAGTTGGCTCTGAACACAACCCATTCACTTCAGAGCCCAGCTGTTTTTCACAGGTCCAAAGAAATGGCTTCTCGCTGCTGACCTTTATGTGCTGTTTTCTGTCAGGAGAATCCTTTCGTAAGACAGAAGGTCCTGGAAATATTTGGCCTATGAAGTTGATGCTTTTCTTAGAGAAATGATATATTCTGTGGGCTAGTTGAAAAAGCACTTGGTACATCTCCTAATTCACCTGCAGGATGATGATCCTGAGGTTGCAAAGACAAGGAGAGAGTTAGCACTAAATGAATGGAGGGATCACTCCAGGATCAATTCATGACATTGCACAGACCTCTGCATACCAAACACCATTACTCCTCTGCAGGGACCACAAGAGGGGGGTAAAGGGGGTAAATTGTACCTGAGCCCAGGGTCAAAAAGGGGGCCCAGGAGCCAAAGGAGGGGCCCCAGAATTTTCCTGGGATCTCAGCTGGCCTCATAGAGAGTGAAAGACAGAGGCCGGGCTAACCAGGAGGCCAGATCTACCAGGCAGGTAGACTTGGGTGCCACATTGGGAAGCCTGGTAGACCTGGGCTCCAGAGACTTTTCCAGCTGTTGCTGCCCTCCCCCTGCCCTGCTTTGCCTCCTCCCCCTTTGAGAAGGGTCCCAAAAGAAACTTTGTACCCCCTGATAAAATTCCTCTCAGAGGCCCTGCTCCTCTATGCTATCTGTGGCTGCATCAGCAGGGAAGGGATAGGATAGGATTGGGCCCTGAGAAGTTTAGAACTAGAGATATTTTAAGTTGCAGAGGAGATGCTTGGGAAAAGTAAAAGCGAGGTGGGGTCCATAAGCAAAGGTAAGCAAGAAATTGTCCATTTTCATATTGGTGTGATAAGCTTTGTATACGCCTCGTCTCCAAGATGGTTGCTCTGCATTTCCGCTCACCAAGATGTCAAAATCTACTCTTCATTTACTCTTTTGTGTGATGGGAAAATCTGTCGAGTGACAACCCCACAGTTTAAATTCTTGTGAATCACTATGGTTCAGGCATGCACAAACATGAATGTGCCACTTGTTCACAAATGTTCCCAACCAGTTAGGTACTCTAAACCAGTGTTTCTCAACCCTTTTCTGACCCCGGCCCCCTTCCGACCTTGTTTCCTTTCTATGGCCCCACTGTCCTATCTAGGCTTACCAGATCTCCAACCGGGACAGAGTGCTAGACCTTAAAGAGAAGGAATGTGGGCAGGTGTAGCTTGTTAAACCTTAGAGCACAATCCTAGGCATGTCTACTCAGAAGGAAGCCTCATTGTGTTCAGTGGGGCTTCCTTCTGAGTAGACATGCCTAGGATGGTGCTCTAAGGTTTAACAAGCTAAACCCGCCCACATTCCTTCTCCTAAAGATCTAGCACTCTGTCCCGGTTGGAGAACTGGTAAGCCCACTGGCGTCACTGGAGCGTGGTGGTGGGGGGAGCGGGCCGCCTGGGGGTGACGCGCGCCATGGGGTGACGCGCGCACCCCCGCGCGTGTCACCTCCGTGACGCGCGACACCCTCCGGACACTCCGAGGCCGGCCTGGGAGCCGGCCTGGGAGCCTGGGAGCCGGCCTCGGAGCGTCCGGAGGGCAACGCGGGGGGGGAGCTGGGTCGCCCCCCCGCGCCGCGATCTCAGAACGTCACTAGGGTGACGCGCGTCCCCCGCCCCAGGGTGACGCGCGTCCTAGTGATGCTACTGGGTAAGCCTAGTCCTATCGGTAGAAAGGTAGCTTGCCTGTGACAAATGAGATGTGGACAGCTTGGTGTGTGTGGCAGTGGGAGGGAGAAGGAAGGGGAAGTGACGTTGCTGCCGCAGAGTGCGCTTGGTGATCCATCAACTGGGAAACACGGTCATTTCTCTGTTCACTTCTCTGTGTTCTTTTTTCTTCACTTTTCTGTTTTCTGTTTTCTTTCTCGGTCACTTCTCTGCTTTCTTCACTTCTCACTTCTCTCTGTGGCCCCCTGATCTCATGCCATGGCCCCACTTTTACGTGATTTTCACCAGTGTCCCCCATGGAATATCCATATGGCCCCAGGTTGAGAACCCCTTCTCTAAACAACTGCAAGTCACATATCTTCCAACTAGTTTTGGATGAGGAGAGCCTTTTCCTCAGGGACATTTGAAACACTGGCCATGGAGGTAAATTCTGGGCGAGTGGTATACTGTATTTAATCTAGGCCTGCTGCAAGCAATGGTGGGCTAACACCTGTGAGTCACCTGAGTCTAGCACCAAGGATTCTATTTAAAGCCCTTCAGAGCTGTGTGTGGAGGCCCTTCTTCTGAGGCAAGGCAGTTGGACCAACCAGGGAGAAGACCTTGTCTGCGGTGGCACCTCATACATGGAATAACCTCCTCTGACAAGTTTTTCTGCCACTTAGTCTCATTATAATTATACAATGAGCCTGGTTTTTTTCATGGCTGCTAAATAAATTTCATATTGAAAAGGATAGATATTCCAAATAAATAAATTATGGTGTGTGAGGAACAAAGCATGTCGAAACAAGCTTGTATAGTATGGAAACGTGGTATCATTATGGTCTAAGCAAGTCCACGTGTGTTGTCATTAATCTATTTTGGCCTGTATGACTATGCTGAAGCTAGTTTAAGATGGCAGCTCCACAGTAGATCATACAGGAAAATGTTTGCCAAAATCAGCATGAGCTGCAGACAGCTAAACCAGCTTTTCTGTCACTATTGTAAAAAGAAAAAAACCGATAGGCACAGTCTTTTATCCCAGATTTCTAACAATGCCTAGTTATAAACAGTGGATTTTGGTGATGGCAGTGACTGATATTTCGCCCAAGTAACTAATTTACACTCATTTCTGCTCTAGACAGTATAAGCACATGTGAATGATTGTGGCTGGTTTCACACGGCAACTTCTTGTCATAGAAACAGTGCACTGCCAAATCCTTTAAGTTCAAAATAAATTAACTCCTAACAACAGTTTGGGTGTTTATTTTTTTTTTTAAGTTCAGGATTGCCCGGAAAAGTTAAAAAAGATATTGGGAGCCTGGGCTGTAGCATCTCATCAATAAGATTGTTTGAGCTCTTCCTTCCTTCTGCGTAGGTTTTATTCTTGACTTTATATAGCATAATTCATGACCTCATCGTAAAACTTCCCTAAGTCTGTAAAAGTGCACTTCCATCCTATTTGTTCTTCCCTTCCCTAAAGCCAGCACTAAAGGACTTAGCCAGCCCCCAAGGCCATTTGTCTGGCTCCTGACATATTTGAGACCTCAGTGATACTGAAGGAACGTCTCTCTTGTGTTGCCTTCAGGCCGTCTGATGCTGCAAGAGGAAAAGCAAGACAATAAAGACGATGGATAAGGTGTTCCCATCCATGAGCCTGTAAGTCTTCTCATATTTATTGGCTAACTTCCTTTTACCGAAGAAGTTATAATATCATATGCCATTCAGGGTGACTCCTCTCACAACAATTTGAATGCTGTTCGTACGAAACCTGAGTGGAAAAAGTACTTGCCTAGCATGACTACAATTTATTATTTATTTTTCACATTTTTATACCACCCTTCCTCCAAGGAGCTCAGAGTGGTGTACATATTTCCTCCCCTCCTTTTTGCCCTCACAACAACCCTGTGAGGTAGGTGGGGCTGAGAGATAGTGACTGGCCCAAGGTCACCCAGGAAGCTTTGTCGCTGAGCGGGGATTTGAACCTGGATTTTCCAGGTCTAAGTCCGACTCCCAAACCACTACACCATCCTGGTGTATTGCACCATTCATTCACCTCCACTGCCATACCAAGTTTGCTGCTTCTGGCTGGTCACTTTAAATGAGGGCTAGAATTATCTCTCTATTTTTATTCCATCGGATATTAGCATGGTTTCCTTTGATTTCTAATCTGTTTTCTTCTGCTTCTTTTTTTGTCTGCAAACAAAACAAAACAAAACCCTAATGCAAAGGTTCCCACACTCCTGGGAAGAGCTTACACTGCTATAAATCTGTGCAGGGAGCCCTGACAGTGGCGAAAGCTCTGTCAAACCACGATTGTGCTGCCAATGGGGGGGAAATGACTTTTTTTAACCTTCTCTGAGGGGTGTGCTGTCCCCCAGGGGGGTGCAGGGAGCCTGCAGACCCCTCTGCAGGCCTCCCCAGACCTCAGAACGGCCCTCCGATGTGATCACGATCCACTTCCGGGTCACCGCGGGTCACCACTCCCTTTAAGGGAGTAGCGATCCATTGTTCCCGGCTGGGGCATCGTGATGCCCCAGTTTGGGAACCTCTACCCTAATGGTCAGTTGCTCAAGCAGGCCAATTCCCTCCCCATGTTCTCTTCTTGCATTCTGCTGTTTTTGTTTTGCTTTGTTTTTCAAGTGATACCTCAGTACTCCTCAGCTCACTTACACATCAGTTCACATCAGGTTTTTGTTTGCAGGGCTGGTAGAGAGACATTTTCATTTTATTTTAATTTACAAATGGATCTTCTTCTGCATACCTGAAAAATCTCCCAGGTATGTAGAAACAATTCATACTTGACTGTAGATGGCCCTGTTTCGTGTACAAACTGGTGGGCACTCCACCACAGAATTTGGTATTAGCATATAGACATTATTTTAAAATATGGCAAGTTTTATATCCCAGAACCTCCCTTCACCACTCGCCTCCAAGAACAGAGGTCTTAAAATTACCTTTACGATTTCAAGCGGGCTAAATGTAATAAAGAGAGACTCCTAAAACTGATGTATTGTTATCCGCACTGAACAGCAATAAACTGGACTGTTCATGTATAAGAAGACTAGGATTACAGCCTTTCTGTTGTCTCACACTGTATTGTGCTGTACATGTCCTAGGAGATACAGGCTCCTAGAAACGTCCTCACAGAAATGTCGACTGTATCAAAACTTCAGACGTTCTGTGCAAGCAACCAACCCTTGCTAAAAGTATGAAATAGACATCATTCTGCTGACCTACAGATTTTGTATGTCAAAAATGCAGCCAAGGCGCAACTCCCACTGATGATATGTCCTTAATGGAATGATGTTTTGACCTGAAATGCGACAGCATCACTTGAGGAGAAGAGTGTGACAGGCTGAGAGAGAGCCGTTTCGAGAGCCTGCTATTTTTAGACACATGCTGACTTAATAAGGTGGTGTCAAAAGTGTTAAGCAGAGTTTTCTAATCATCTTTGTCTGGTTTGGAGAAAAGGAATCCAAGGCAACCTTTGAGGCATGGAATACAGCCTCTTCGAAGGAATGACAGGAATGGAGTGAGTGACTGCGTGGTCTGAAAGTATGCATTTGCTATACAGTAATGTTTGATGTGGTGATGGCACCTGGCCTAGATGCCTTCCAAAGGGGATTGGACAGATTTATGGAGGAAAAGGCCCTCACAGGTTACAAGTCGTGGTTTTAGAGGTAGCCTATCTCTGAATGCCAGATGCAAGGGAGTGCTTCATGTTTATGTGCTTCAAGGGGCATCTGCTGGGCCATTGTCAGCCCAATCCTACTGGGGTCTTGTGCATTCTGGCAGCACAAGGTCCTTCATGCCTGTCGCAAATGGCGACGCTCCATTTTGCACAGCTGGGCTGCTTCAGCACCATAGAATGACCCCAGGTGCTGGTAAATCAGCACAGGGGGTGGGGAGAGGGAGGAACAAGGCAAAGTGGGGGCCCTTCCCAGGCCTCAATCTGCATTCCTGGGGCCAATAGTACTTGTGCTGCTGATAATCCCACCCCCCTCCCTGGCCAGGGCGGCCCATCATCCCCTCCCCTGCCATTCCAGCCCGCCCTCCTGCCACCCGGTGCAGGACATACCTGTGTCCGTTGGCACGGGTGTCCAGCGATGGCTGAGTAAGTGGTGCTGGCCTCCACACTGGTGCTACTTACTCTCTTGGTGCTGCGTAAGTGCTTTATGGCACTTTCAAGAAACAGTAGGCCATTAGAGTGCTCACTCCGCTGGCCTATTTCTGTGCAGGATTGCGCCCTTAGTGCGTTAGACCTTTGATCTCCAGAGTGCATGGAATAATTGACACTCAATCCCAGGGATGGGGAAGAGCCTCTAAAGGGCATTTGTCACTCCTGAATACAGTATATGCTCTATTGCCATGTCAGGTTAAAGAGAACACATTGGGTAGCTAGAAACCTAAAAGTTATTGAAACAAGAAGATGTTAAACAGCACCAGTCTCCAGTTTTTCAGCACAGCTAATGTCATTCCTGTCAATGTTTCAAACAGGGCTGGGGGGGAGGGTACACTTTATAAGTTTGTACTGGAGCCCATATACTACATTTGGTCCTGCCTTTGTGAAAAGCCCAAATGAGGAACGGTTTTACTAAATAAAGATAGCAAACAGAACAATTTGGAAAACTATATTTATTTATTTAAAAACAAGTCTGCGCTTTCCCCTCCCACTAGATGCAAAATTAGAAATTAAAGTGTAGTACAGGACTGGCAAATTTCCTAATAAAACACACAGGTCGTAAACTACTTAATTTTTTCTCAGTAAGAAAGAAAAGATGGAAGAAGCGACATTTGGGCCCGTGCTCCACTGTACCTAGGAGCCGAGATCCAGACTCCACATCGCTATGGCCAGCGGCAGTGTGTGAACAAGGAGACTTTGTCTTTTGGGAATATTTATATGCTTCAGGAAAGATTTGCTAAGCACTACTAAATTGCAGATAATTAGTCCTCTACAGGAGGTGAACGTGAAAAGTTAGCTGGCTAATTGGCTAAGAGGAGCTTCGAGGAAAGCCAAAAGAGTTTCATTAAGACTAAGAACATTTCACAGGAGGTCTCATACATCCCCTTTGGCCATTACCTTGTTTGATCGATGGACCAGGCATAGTCATTTATTGACAGGAGAGAAAAGCAACTAAGGGCCCAATCCTATCCAACTTTCTAGCAGGTTTACCATCCATCCCAGAAAAACCAGGACTGTCCCGGGTTCTGAGCTCCGGTCCAGGGCTTTCCGGGCCCAGTGGTAAACCTCCGCCACCAAAGTGCAAAAGGCTCTTTTTTCCCCAGCGCCGCCATCTTAGATCTTGCGAAATCTCACGAGATCCAAGATGGCGGCGTCCAAATACCATGAGAGCACACGAGGCCTTAACGATATTTGGGTGCCGCCATCTTAGATCTCGCGAGATTCCACGAGATCCAAGATGGCAGCGCCAGGGAAAAAAGGGCCTTTTTGCACTTTGAAAGTGGCAGCAGCAGAGGCTTCAGCAGGGCAGGAGTCCTGGCTGGCTGGAATGCAGCCGGCCAGGCTCTGAAGACGATGGCAGCAGCAGCAGAATGGCAGCAAGATGGCGGCGGGCGGCGGGCAAACGAATGGCGGCGGTGGCAGAATGGCAGCAATGGCGGCAATGGGACAGGCCAGTTAATCAATTAAATTAAAGCAATAAATAAATAAATAAAATATTCACCCGTGAATTTTTATTTTTTATTTTTATTAATTAATTAAATGAGGGGGTGTCCTGGTTTAGAACCAGGAAAATCTGGTAAGCCTACGTATGCTGCATCCTGCAATGGGGAGGGGGGCAATGTTTGTTCCCTTATGTCAGGACTGCATTGACAAAGGAATGTTGGATAGGATTGGCCCTTGCTTGTCCATCATGGTAAGGGGAGTGTCTTAGTGAGAGCTGCTCCTCCCATTTGCTCTGAGGGCAGGCCATTCAAATTTGCTTAGACTTTTCCTGTCCATAAGGAGGATGGTCACCCCTATCCCCAAAGGATCCTGTCCTCCTTCTTGGCTTGGAAGTCTAGCACAGGGCTGCTCGGATTTGCACTTACCATTTAGCTGCTGCAGATCTGAGTAGCCCCAAAGAGGCTGCTGGGGCTCAACATGGGGTAAGGGGATGAACTTTCCCTTACCTTGACGAAGCCTCCAGCAGCCTCCAGCCCCACACTGAATATAGCGGAGCCTGCCCTGGCACCACTGCATCCCAGCATGGGGCTTTGGATAGGATTGGGCTGTAACAAGACAGGCATTCTTCGCCCGTAGGACCTGCACTCATAGGCTGTGTGTGAAGGGGGTCCAGGGGGTTTAGGAGGTGCTCCCAAAATTAAGAAAAAATGACTTTGATATACATTTTTTCTATGATTGAAGTTTTTTGAAGTTCTACTTTTTGCCATAAATTTTTAATGCAATTTCAGGAACACCAAACAATAATTGAAATAAAATAAGCAAACACACACATATACACGTGTGTGTGTGTGTGTGTGCGCGCGCGCGCGTGCGTGCGTGCGTGCGCGCTTTGGAGTGGGTGTGTAAGCAGAGTTTGGAACTCTCCTGGAGCTGCAGAGGCACACAAGGTTCAGAGCCTCTGCTCCAAGATATTTCATGGCGTCTCTCTACTTGGAATTTCAGTTTTACTAGGTAAAACAAAACCACTGGTCAGATCCTTTTTAGGAAACTTGTATTATTATGGCACAAAAAGTATCCTGGGTAACCAGCACCTTGCCCCACAGCCCATCCTATGCTCAGTCATGACATCACAACCGGCAGACGCAGACCAGAGGATTCTGGACAGTTGCATCACTCACTGTCTGTCCTGACACTGTAAGTTCCAGGTGTGAGGATTGGAGCTTTGCTAGTGACATTGGTTTGGTTTTCCTTCTGTGGAAGTCTGTGAGTCTGTGGAAGTCTGTGAGACAAGACTGAGCATCAGCACTTTGTCTATTAATCTATCAAGTGGGCTTTTTTTTTCATTTACAAATTCTTGCATATTCAAGGTGAGTTATATTTCCAAATGGGGAAAATCGGTCACAGTGACTGTTGTGGGAGCACCCAATGCAGTAGCAATGATTAACAGCCCAATCCTATCCCTTGCCAGTCCATAGCATGCAGCGCTGCTGACGGAGCTCGTGCTGCATGCTAGGGGGGCGGGGCAACAGGATTGTTACAAGAAGGCCTAAAAATATTTTATACTTACCTTTTCGTAGGCTGCCTGACTGTCAATGGGTCCTATCAGACACACACCAGCTGTCTTGCTAGCATAAGTCTGAGGACAGTCAAAGGGCAGGTCCGGCTAGGAAAGGGGAGATAGGACCTAGCATTTGCTGCTACCATCAAGTTCCACCCCCAGTTCCTCTCCAAACCACCTATGACCTGCCCCCGCCACCACCTTACCTGTTCCAGTGAGGCCTGCGTGAGTGTATGGAGCCTTCAGTGGTTTGCGCCAGAGGCTTCAGAGAGACTGATGGCAGCACGCAATTTGTGCCGCCATAACTCAATTTACGGCAGCAGGTTTCAAGATCTGCTGCCATAGGCCCACAATAGGATTGAGCTACAAACAAAAGTTCAGTTATTGTGTGGGAATTTCTCTCACAAATCCCACATGAAGACACTTGGAGTTGTTTTTCCCCTTGAAATTCAATCAAGCATTTAGAGAATGGAGTTGTTCACCCATGGGAAATCTCAGTCAGGTCTCACCCCCTCTGTGTCAATCATCTTGTGGTGGTGTTCGGGTCTACCTCTGAACATCCTCTCATAACATTACCACATGAATTTCCTATTACACCCTATTGAACTAGGTAGAAAAGACAGTAATTGTGAGGTGATGGGGGAAGGAGCATTGCTCACTGCACGGAATAACAAACCGTAGATAAAAAATATCCATGCCATGTGAAAATATCAAAATCACATGATAAAAGCAACTTTTGATCTGGCCATAAGAGAGTGTGGGAGTAGAAATAACCTAACAATGTATCTTTTTGTAGCACAGTGGACCTTCCGCATCTGCGGGTCCCACATCCGTGGATTTTACCACCTGCAGATCAAGCAAGAGGTGCCTCCAGAAGCCACTTCTGGATCGTGCCAGACCCGCTATGCATTCCATTGGCGTCCGTGGGCCCCAGGGCGCCTTGGGGAAGCGACCAGGAATGACTTCTGGTTTCACGTCCAGAATTTCCAGTCGCTTCCCCAAGGTGCCCTGGGGCCCGTGGAGGCCAAAAGGAGTGCATTGTGGGTCCAGCACGACCCAGAAGTGGCCTCCAGAGGCCTCTGGAGGCACCTCTCACTCAATCCGGTAAGACATTGCGGCACAACTTCAGCATCCATGGAATTTGGTATCCGCGGGGGATCCTGGAACCAGTCCCCCATGGATACCGAGGGCCCACTGTATTACAGCAGCTGTATGCAACTCTTGACATCTGGAAATGACAGTAATCCTACTACTGTAGTAACACGTGAAGCTTGTATAATTATCTCTCACATCCGGCGGCAGGAAATATTTCTCCAGGTAAGAATGGCTTCTGACCCTGGATATTTTAAAGCATCCTCCAGAGTGTATGGTCTGGCTCTCACCCTTTTGCCTGAGCCAGCTGTTTTACCAAAATGTTCCTTTCCTGCAAGCACTTCCTGCAACGTTTATCTTGCTGGTTCCTCCTCTTTATAGGGTACCCGAAAATCTGGATGATGAGGTTTGATCTG
Source organism: Plestiodon gilberti rubricaudatus (assembly GCA_026170595.1). Lineage (NCBI taxonomy): Eukaryota > Metazoa > Chordata > Lepidosauria > Squamata > Scincidae > Plestiodon > Plestiodon gilberti. Next base: position 27,040,024 of record JANXHW010000005.1, read on the forward strand.
TAAAGATTATATCTGTAAAGATTATATTTCCTGCAAGGGAAATGTTTTTCCTTACACCAGGAATTGGTCTAGATGATCATTTTATTATATTCCCATGCTTACTTGTCAAAGGATAATCAAAAGATAAATGAAATCCTGGAGTCTTCAGAATTGCTCTAACCAGAACATAGTATATCACCCAAAACACATGAAGCCTCCCAGCAATCGCTTAGCAACCGAAGGCGGGTCTCCTCTCTCCATACTCCCCAGTGTACAAGTGGCTGGAGGAAAGAGTTTGGTTACCCTATGGCGGTGTGGGTGTGTTTCCCATTAGGCGAGGTGATGCAGATTGCATCAGCATCAGATGGCAGGAGCAGCAGATTCTGGGTGCCCTTCACCCTAAGTTTGTCATGCAGCATTCTGGGTTGTGTCAGGCGGCATTCTGGGTTGTACCGCCATTGCCCTATGGAAATCTTCTTTGCAACTTCACAATGAAAAGGAGCAGCTATCAAATGAATTGTACTCCTACCGCACATACAATTTTTATGTTCCATCTCAGCACACTGCTATTCTCAAGGTTTTTATTTTTAAATACACACAAGAAAAGGATGTTCTCTCATGCCTTCTTTCTCTTTATCCTCATTTTATACCAACATTTTTTTGATTCCTTAATAGGTCCACACTCCTAGTTCCTGTTCTGGGACAAAAAAAAAGGGGGGGTGGGTTCCTTAGAAGAAATTAAGATTTGGCCTTTTTGATTTTCTTTCCATTTTGCTTCTTGTTTTAGCTGCAGTCATGGGTAACCTTGTAGGTACTGGAACGTCACAGCCATCAACAAGAGGTAAGTGTGAAAAGTTAGTTGCCTAATTGGTTAAGAGGAGTTTTGAGGGAAGCCAAGAACAGTTTTAATAATAAGAGGGATTTTTTTTTTCATTCGAAAGCTTTCATGGCCAGCAGATATAGTTAGAGAAACAGGTAGTACGGGTAACGCAGCCATATCTATGTAAAAAACACAGCAATCCGACTGTGGTTTAAAAACAATGACGATTTTATCTGGGTTTAACGATGTATTCCCGGACAAACATAAATTATTAAGAAACCACGACTGGACAAGTGAGCCCAACGTTTTGTGTCCTAATCTGGACAAATCTTCTGGGGCAATCCAAAAAGGAATGAAAGAAGTTATAGTTTTCGGTGTCTCGCTTCGTTGTTTTGAACTTCAGAAGCTAGGGAAACACGCTGTCAGTTGAACGGAAACCATTCCGGAACTCCTCTGTCAATCAAAGAGATCAATCCTGCAAAAACTAACAGTGATAGCTTGCAATTTTGTCCTTTAGACCTGGTGGATCAATAACAGTTGCATGTCAGTTCATGTTTAAACTGCGGTTATTGCGAAAACTCCGCAGGAAACCCTGCTGTCAGGCGAAGGGGTTCAATCTGGAAACAGCTTGCCAACATAGAGGTTGAGACTGCAGTTGATCCTGCAATTACTAGGTTGATTCTGCAATTATTAGCATGGAATTCTGTATATTTCCAAGGGGCTGTTGTTCACTTTGAGACCCGGTGTCTATCAGTCACATAGTATCAACTCGCATTTTCTGTTGTTATATTATTGCGAGCCTGTCCCTTCATAGGATGTTTACGTATGACAGGGAGCCAAATGCGATTGTCAAGATTCAATTCTTGCTGCCTATTCATCAGTAAGTGAGGTGGTTTTTTGCTAATCTCAAGAGCTTCCAAGTTCTTCAAAATCATTCCCTTGTTTTCTGTTCTTATAGAGCAGGTTTCTTTGAACAGTATAGAGTGTCCTGTGGTAAGAACATGTTCAGCCACCGCAGATTGTTCTGGGTGTTCCAGTCTTACCGAACCTTCATGTTCTTTTAATCTAGTGCTGATGGACCTCTGAGTCAATCCAATGTACTCCTTTCCACATGTACCACAGGGAATGCTGTAAACGCCTGGGTTGGAAAGGGGTGGTCTCTTGTCCTTGGGGTTGTTTAAAAGTTGCTCAATCTTCCTGGTTGGCTTAAAGATTGTCCTGATGTTACCCTGCCTGAGGATTCTTGCGAACAAATAAGAGGGATTAGCAACATTTCTCAAGGGATTTCTCTCTCTTATACATCCAACCACCCCTTGGTCACTACCCTTATTGATCCATGGAAGAAACATTGGGTGTATTTGTTATAAGTCAGAACTAGGAAACAAGACCTACAGTAGATGCTCCTATGTTTTGACTACACTCTTGCTAGCTAAGTGCCAACATCTTTCCCACTGTAGAGTACAGAACTCCCTGCTGCCTCAGTGGCATCATTAACCAACTTCTTTGCCTTAGCTACAACTGGGATGGCCAATAATCCACAAACCAGTCACAAACAATATAATGAGAACTGAAAACTAGCTCCTTGTGTTGGTCTGATAGCTCCTACCTATGTTTTTTGAAAGAAACCTTCTCCTTTATCTTACACCCAACTATACTAAGGTTCAAGAGATCTTGCAGTTCCATTACTACATAACCTGTTTGTTATCTAGAGTTTCTCAGCAGATAGTTCTGGTTCACTGTTTGCTTTCCTCAATAGACACAGATCTGGTTGAACAAGAACTCACCATAAAGGATGAAGGAGAGCTTGACGACACTGAAGATGAACCATGCAAAGAACAGACAACTGAGAAACTTATGTGCATGGCTAGTGATTCCGGCGACAAAATGGTATCTAAATCCTACATGGTCAAGCTGTTCCTGAAGTTCTCCAGCTTCCTCGCAGGCTCCCATCACCTCATTGCCTATATTTCTCATTCTCGCATTTGTTGTCTCTCACCTCTTGGCCCCCAAGCATATATCTCATCTCCTAACTCTCCAGTACTGACATTTCTCCCATCCCCTCTATTGTCCACTTCAATGTCGCACTATACGTCCTTAAGACTTAGCATGCTTACTTAAGATTGCACCTTTACATTCTTGATTAATTATCTTAGACTGGAGTACTTCTATATTCTTGTACTCACAATCGCTAATGTGGATTTTCCATAGAAAACAGTCTTCATACATAATGCACTAAAACAGTAGGAGAAATCTATCTGCTTACCACTCTAACAGCCCAATCTTATCCTTTCCCCCGCCATAGTATGCAGCCATGCCAAAACAGGCTGCACTGCCTGCTGTGGTGGTGGGGGGCAATCGGGAGGCTTGGGAAGGGAAAGGGAAAATATTTTCCCTTACCCCTCCATAAGTTCATCGACTGCCCATGGATCTCCTCGGAACTGTGGTAGCTCTTTAGAGGAGACAAAGGGGTATGTTGGTTCACTCTGGAGTGAATAGCAACCGGCACAAGTTGCTTGTTCCGGGTTCCATCCCTCCTGCTTCTGACACACACACCCAGCCCTCCCCCATTCTGTCCCATTCCGTCCACCCCACTGACTTACCAAAGTCAGCAGGCCTTCTCATCACTGCTGTGTGTGGGCTCCTCCCCGCCGCCTGCAGGGGCAACCTGGAAGCATGCGGCTCTGTGCACTTCTGGAGCATGTTTCACGATGCCATAAAGAGTCAACTGCTGCTGGATTGCTCGTTTCAGCAACAGTAGGGCCCTGTAGGATTGGGCTGTAACTATCTTCATTGTGAATACTCAAGACTGGTTAGCATGTAAGGAGGTAATCCCCTACTAACTGGGCAAAGAGACACCTTTTAAAGTGGTGCCGCCCTCTTATACTTGGCAAGGAGAGAGCGACTGTCCCTTTTCACTGTAGCATGGTGTCTTTTCCAGTGGCTGTTGCTGCTGTCTCTTCTGCATCTTTTTTTAAAGAGTGTGAGCCCTTTAGAGACAGGGAACCATCTATTTATTTGTTTAGAGATATATAAACTACTTTGCAAATTGTGTTGAAAAGCTATATATAAATATTCTTAATATTCGTAACAATAATTAATGTTTGCTATCAGTGCAAGCCTGCGCACATTTGCTCAGAACTGACTCCCACGCATTTCAGTAGGACTTGTGTCCACGTAAGTGTGTGGGTGGCGCAGTAGGTTAAACCACTGAACCATGAGCTGTCGATCGAAAGGTCGGCAGTTCGAATCCGTGATGGGGTGAGCTCTGGTTGCTTGGCCAGCTCCTGCCAACCTAGCAGTTCCAAACAGTGGCGTTTTAATGCCTTCCGGCACCCGGGGGGTGGGGGCTGGAGCGCCCCCGTCGCGCCAGAGCCCGGCTGCCGCCCCCCCTGGAAGCGGCCCGTCACCGGCTTCCAGAGACGCTTTGCTCCGAAGCCGGGAAGCCCTCTGCGTTGCGACCGCCCAGTTCGGCGGTCGAGGGCTTTGTGAGCCGGCTGAACGCGTCGCCGGCTTTTATTTGTTTTTTCTGCACATGCGCAGAACCTTTCTGAGGGCAAACGGGCTGCCTGTTTGCCCTCAGAAAGGTTCTGCGCATGTGCAGAAAAAACAAATAAAAGCCGGCGACGCGTTCGGCCGGCTCACAAAGCCCTCGACCGCCGAACTGGGCGGTCGCAATGAGGAGGGCTTGTCCCGGCTTCGGAGCGGAGCCTCCGGAAGCCAGTGACGTGCCGAGTGGGCGTGCTGCTTCCCGGGGGCTCGGCAGCCGGGCTCTGGTGTCGCGCCCCCCGGAAGCACCGTGCCCACTCGGCACCTGGGGCGCAGCACACCAGCTCCCCCATCGTAAGAACACCACTGGTTCCAAAGCATGTTAATGCGACTAGATAAATAGGTACCGCTTGCGGGAAGGTAAACAGCGCTCCGTGTTCCAGCTGCATGCTACGTGCTGCGGCAAGGAGAGTCATGCCGGCCACATGGCCACAGAGGCGTCTTCGGACAACGCTGGCTCTTCGGATTTGAAATGGGGATAAGTACCACACCCTAGAGTCGGACACGACTGCACTTAATTGTCAGGGGTCACCTTTACCTTTACCTTTAAGTGTGCATAGGACTGCAGTGTAAGTGATTCTGGGGTTCAAAGCAGACATGATGCAGGAGTTCCATGTTTGGAACTCTGAATATCTTTTTCAGAAGAAACTACATGGGGCCTATTTGGATAACGAAGGGCAGGTTACCATTTGTCCCCACACCTATTCCCTAACATAAATCATCTCCACAAAGGCTGCTTAGCCATAAATGGGAAAACTTATGAGCACAGTTTTATGCTGCAGTAATGATTAGCCTCCTTTCCCATGCCCCAGCCCCAATTCAGATTGGGCCCACATGGCTGCTGTTTGGAAGGGAAAAAGAATTTGGAAGTTCATGGCATTCGCATATCATCATGTCCAGTTTGGCCCTTAGTGTGGAGATTTCTCCTCTGCTACATGAAGAGCCAGCTGTGAGTACACCTTTCCCTCTCTGATATTCCTGTCTTCCTGTCATTTGTGCAGGGACTGGATAGCACACTGGTGTTCCATGTGAGGCAGAACCAGGACCTGCTGAAGCCCCAACTTCATGCCCTTCTAGAAGAGCTGTACTCCAAGGTAAGAGAGACTCTGCGTAACTTCCAGTATCCAGGATGTCCATTTTGGATACTGTAAAGAGTTCTGACACAATTCAGACATCATAATCCCTATGAAAGAATACCCACTCTGAGAACATGCTTCTGACTGTAGGTGTCCCTGTGGTTCCCGCTCTCTCCACTGCTTGGAATACTCAGCATTTCATCAATCTTTGAAATAATATGGGATGGGATGGTTATATGGGAAGTTTCTATATCATAACCATTGTCCCCCCCCAAGTGAAAGTTGCTAATGTGAGCACTTCCAGTGGGGTTCAGCAGTTCTATGTGATTCACACATTACAAAGAATCAGCAGGGGATCCAGTTATGAAGAAGTACATCAGATAGGGATCCCTCACCTTTTCCGGCAGCTGCAGGGATGATCCTGTGGTGGAGTAAGGGCTGCAGGTCTCCACGCCAACGGTCCTTACTCTAGAGTCATCGCAAATGTGCTTTACGGCACTTTGTGACGGCTTGGAACAGTGGAGCGTTCGCTCCGCCGTTCTTTAGTTAGTGTGGATTGCACTGCCCGTCTGTTACAAAAAAAACCCCATCCCACCCCTACACATTGATAATGTATGAATCCTGTGCATGTCTACTCAGAAGAAAGTCCCATTGTGTTCAGTGGGGCTTACTCCCAGGAAAGAGTGTATCGGATTGCAGTCTCAGTCCTTGAACTGGATCACCTACTTTGGCCTCCTTTTAAATGCTATTAGTTTCTTTTATCAGGTTTCTTCTTCCTCTGAAGAGCCATCTCGACAGAAAGAGGCCCTCCAATGCCTGGCAGCTCTTGGTGAGAATTCAGTTCCCATTTCACAAAGAGGTTTCTTTTGCCTCATTCCAAAACTAGCACAACCCTCTCAATTATGTGGATTTTTGATAATGTGGTCCAATTCTTATCCAGGTACCACTTTCCCTAGGAGGACATTCAACTTTATGGTGAAAAAAATGGATGAGGTATGGAAGGATACAGTGCTTGTCTTCCACACAATAAATATCTTGAAAGCTGTTGTTCACTCTAATGGTAAGATATTTTACAAGCACCCGACAAATGTGTGGCTGCTGATTCCTAATGTACTTCCAACTATGATCTATATCCCTGGCTAGAAACTATATACTGTACATTCATTCTGTGATATCTCATTATTTTCAACTGAACTGAAATTTACCCTTCCCCCAGTTTCACCCCCCATTCAGGGGGGGGGGGGGTAGAGCAGTGGTTATCAAAGTGGTAGGTTATGACCGACCACGAAAATCAGAAGTGGCCGCTATCTCCTTGAGGGTGGTGGTGAAGTGCAGTGGCAACATCCCGCCAGCAGGAAAAAGGGTTCATTTTACTTACTGGGGGATTGCGCCAGCCCTCCAGAGGATGCAGGGTGTGTGGCCCCCCCCCCTGCGGACCTCACTGTGCTTCAGATCAGCTCCCTGAAGATATCGTGTCCCACTTACAGTTTTCAGCCAAGACTGGAAGTAGGACTCGATTGTTTCTGGGAGTTAATCTGAAACACAGGAAGGCCTTCAGCGGTATGCCCCCCACACCCTCCTGAGCCCGGAGGGTCAGCGTGACCCCTGATAAATTTAAAAAAACCTATTTCCTAGCGGTGGTGTGATCCCAGGAGTGGTGGCGGCCCATCCCTGCATGGACTTACGACTTCCCCAACTCGTGGGGAGAACTTTGAGAACTGCTGGGGTAGAGCATGATTTTCAGAGGTGATGGGCAACATTCAATGGCGCTGCTCTCAGTGACCACCACCCCCAGAATGCCCCTCAAATCATTGTTGCATTGTTACATAGCATTGTTCTCAGGGGCATTCTGGGAGAAGAAATGTGGCTGTCACCTGGCAGTTGCTTGGAAGAAAACTGCCACTGCTGCTAAAGAGGCAGCCATGGAAAGGACAGAAAAGGAGATCTAGTTTTGCCTTTTCTCCAGTTGGGCCCCATGAAGCTCCCCAAAATTCAAGTCCCATTTTCTTGTGGGAGAATTTCCAGCTCAGCCCTAAATATAAATACCAAACATATATGAAAACAAATACTTCCCTGACTTAATATGCAGATCGAATTATCTCATGCCAATCAATTTCAAAGTGATGTTTTATAAAACATTTGCAATCTTATTTATAGCCATGAATAATGCTGATGTATTTATTTATTTTTAGTACCTGTATCCATTCTGTGTGTAAGTTTTATCTTCACAGGACTGCCAGCAGCAAAGGACTCTAATGGAGGATTGGAGACACTGGATTTCCGGCAAGGCCTTCTGACTAAACTTTTGGTGAGTAAATAATGACCTATGGGAATAGGATCACCTCCTCTCAACACTTCATTATAGATGTAGGGGAAGTTGGTGACTGCTCTTCCTTGACTAGAGCTGTTAAATGCTCTGGCGCTAGTGTCTTGCACCACAGTTTCTGCATAAACAAGGCCAAAAATGGGGTAGAGCTATTTTTGCCCAAAGTTAGTTTTACATAGGGAATTTCACCTTCCTTTTACATGCCCTGTGATCACAACCTAGCCATTCTCTCATTAAAATTATGACTACCATATCCTGTATTTTCTGCAGGTTATAGCTGGTGTTCGGCGTACATCAGAAATTTGTATTGCTGCCCTTGAACTTCTGCGTCTAGTGGATTCCATGATTCACGAGAATATCCTTGATCTGTGGCTTGGACGCATCACCCAATTGCTACAGTACCTGGAAAGTATGATGATTATCTTCTTAAATAGGACACATGATACCAGGAGATTGTGAAATATGAAAATGCTCCCTGGAGCCTTGTTTTGTGCTTGTCCGGCTGTTTGTGAATGTTGTTAATGCAGCCTAGAAAGTGAAAGAGTGCCACATTTCTATGCAGTGTATTGTCTGGCCAACATAGGTTTGACAATTAATGGAGAGCCCAGCTTAAACAGAGCCCAGCTTAAACAGAAACTGATTTAAGCCTCATGTGCAAAAATGCTCTTAGACGCAGCACTAGAGGCAAGGCCTTATCCACACTTGAGACAGTTCAGGTTCTTGTGGTTCCATAATCTGAAATAGTGACACACTATTTATGTGGTCACACTATTGTCTTTGTATTGATTTATATTATTAAGGAAGAACCTGATGCACAGGTTTTACCTAGGGGATGTGAGGTTGGTTGAATACACATAGGTCAGGTCTTGTGAATCAACAATCAACAACAACAACAACAAAAAACCAAATCAGTGATCAAAATCATATCCTCTTATTAAACTAGGGTGGTGTGAGGGGTTGACCAGTTCAGATACTGTCCGAGGAAGGTTCATGTCCGTCAGAAATCCATCTAGCTGAACTGACCCCTGAACCTTCAGCACCAATGACAGCGGTAGTACCTAATGAGCTATTAATTAGGGGGTGCCACTGGGGGCCCAATGTAGGGCTTTGCCCCAGCGCCCCTAGTAACCTAGTGCTGACACTGCCTTGAATACTTTTCTAGCTGGAACCCTTGTGATGTGGTGGGATAGAAAGAACTATCAGTCAATCAGGAAAAAGCTAACATGGATTTCTTTTTAGGAGAACCTGACAATTTAGAACAAATAGAATGGGAGAATATGCTGCTTTTGGTAAGCAATGTCACCTTTACTGGTTGGCTGATATTTATCATCCTAAATATACACTATACTGGATGTGTCAAGGCAAAGATGCTAAATGATAGGGGCATGCATTCATTTCAGAATAAATGAAAAAATGAACTTTTCATTTTTGCAACCACAATTTTTCCCATTCATGTGTGTGGGGGGGGGGGGGGTCGTGGTGACGGCAGTGGCTTTTCCTGGCAGCCAGGGTCACGGAGGCTCTCTATGCGCTGCAAGCTGCATTCACCATAGTGATATTCCTACAGTGCCTTGGATGTATTATTGGTCCAGAGTACTATGGAAAAAAATGGTGGCCACATGTTTTTGTGGTAGCCATCTTTTTTTTTCACATAATGTCTTGATATGATTCTGTGTCTGAAAAAAAGAACATAACTGGCAGGTGCACCCACTGAGAGGACTTCCACTGCTGCAGCCAATTTTAAAAACGACATTACAAAATTAAACTGTACTAGTTCCACCACTGCCATGGTAAGCTCCCTGTCTCACCTGTCTCCATTTTTCCCAAGCATTTGCCCCTCCCTCCTGAAATTGCTCCCAATTTCACTACTTTTTTGGTCAAAACTCCTACTCATTCCTACAAATGCCCCTCCTACAATAATGATACTCTACTAGCCCTATACTCCATGATACTCTACTAGCACATTAGCTCCACATATAAGGGGAGGACGATCATATTGACAAGCCCCTTCCTCTGTGTCCCAGGGATGGCAGTCATGGAGATGATCTCTCCTCATGATCAGCATTTGTTGTGCAGACAAACATCAATCACAGGGAAGGAGGGGGTGGGGATTCATGTGTGCATCATTAGTGGGTGAGGAACTGACTGGCATGTTCATCTCCCCCCCTCCAACCCCCCCCCCAAGGAACACATGGGGGATAATGTGCAAAGAGGGTTTATGTAGGATGAATTCTCAAGTGCTCTTTTGATATAAATTATGATTTCTCTTTGAATCCTCGTTAATAGTTCCTTGAGGACACAATCTTCCAGATCAGCAATGAACTTTGGGTGAATTATTTTGTCCAGAGCCTGATTCTCCAGCTTCCATGCTGCTCTCCGCATGAGAAGGTCTGTTCTCCATGTCACTTCTAGCAGAGCTTCAGACCAAAAACTTTAGACCATTAAGGTTAGGTGTTACGCTAAATCCCAACCTACATGTTACCAGGAATGTGCAACATGTCTCCGGTGTGCTTATTTTAGCAAATGGAGTACAGGAGAGTAACAAAATGGGTTGAAACTATGGCAGGGGGAGGGATGCTTTGCCCTGCCACAGTTCCCATTGCACCTTCCACTACACATTATTTTTAATGAAAGTCAATGGAAGCTTTTTCTGCATTAAAATAGAAAAATCTATTCTGTGATCTATTCTGCATGCAAAGGCGCCATGATTGGGATTGAAATGGCAGCGGTGATAAAATATTAAAGTCACCTACCCCAACCTCTACCGTGATGTAAAAAAATAAAAAATGAACCAACAACTTAAGTGCTGTGCTAGGTACATATGAGTAGATCTTCTGAACACTGCATTATTTTGTGAACCTGGTGGCCAAGAAGGATGTTTGCTCAGAACAGATGTTTCTCTCAGGATGCATTTATTTATTTATTTATTTATATCATACCAGTGTACATGGCACTATAAAAATGAAAAGACAGAGCCCTGCCGTAAGAGTTTACACTGTAGGTATTGACAAAAGAAGGGCAACAGAGGGAAGGAAGGGAAATGGAGGCCAGAATAAACAGGTGAAGCTTATGAAATTATTTACATTATACATATTTAAGCATATATACACTGTGGAAAAATGGGTGGCTCTGCTTCTTTATGATGGAAATCATTCATTAATTCTCATACATTGGTCTCTTTCTGCAGAATTTTATCTACAAATGCTGGGGAGTAGCAATGAAGGCCTCTATGGGCACGTTAATTGAGCCCAGTCTGTGGGGAATAATGCAGGAGATCAGCTTTCATGAGACGAAAGAGAGGGAGGTAAGGATAACAGTGTTGCTCTGGTTCATCTTTGCCCCATTATGATTATCTTGACCTGAGGTTGACATTTGTTATCAAGGTCCCTCTCACTAAGATTAAAGCAAAATGAAGATATTGTCCCTGTCTTCAGGGAGTTCACAGTACCTTGTGTTAAAACTTTGCCTGTTGGACCTGCCTTGCATGATAATGAGCTTCAGAAGGTATTTCATATCCAGAATGACAACATCAAAATGTTACATGGTTTTTAAACCCAAAAACTTTTATGGTCCACATCAAAACACTTTACAACAAACTGCCTGCACTGGTCTCTGTACCTCATGTTCTTCCTTTTTGTCCCTTCAGGGATTTGCCTATGGTATTGGTATTTGTGCCATGGACCATAGAGAAGAAGTTATCTCCATTCTAGAAGAATACCAGAGCTATGTTGATCTGTTATCAACCAAATGCTATTTTATGGAAGGTGGAGAGGTAAAATGTTTTGTTTTTCATTCCTATTTAGTAACAGAGAGAACTCCTAACCAGGGATGTGTATCAAGTCTCTGACTCCAAGTCTCAAGTCAAGTCTCTGGTTCCAAGTCTCAAGTCAAGTCCCAAGTCTTTGCCCCCCAATCCCAAGTCTTTGGTTGTGAGTTGTGAGTCCCTCTCTATTTAATGGAGAAAATGGGTTTAAACCTGAATAAAATTCGACTTGTCGTAAAAGGCTCCCAAGCCTCGAGTCGAGTCCGACTCAAGTCCGAGTCAATAGACTCAAGTCTACATCACTGCTCCTAACCCATGAAGGGAAGAAATCCCCTCAGCCATATATTTCAGGAGGACAGTAGGATCTATTCTGAGCAGGGCAATTCATCTTCTGAATGTCTCACAGGGCTAGGAAGTGATTCATCTTCCTACAGCTGGGAAAATGGACTTTCCTCATTACTGTTTCCTTTGCCATCGTAGGTGCCAATTACCAAGGAACAGATGAGGTGCGTCCTGCTCCTGAGCTATTATTTTGTGGCTCTTCTTGCTCCACCAGAGGTGATCCTTCCCATCATACCAGGCATCTTTTCAAGCATCCTCCAGAACTACCCACGTTGCTTAAGGGTAAGGGATGTCTTTTTTTTCTCTGCATCATGTCTTTTGACATTGGAGAGAACGTGCTAACATATCCCATTTGTTTTAGGAAGAATAGAGGAATACCGCAATCCTGGACACCCAGAATTGGTAGAGTATTAAAGAACTAGAGTTCCATTCCCTGAAGTTAAACATTTTTGGCTTTTTACATATTTGTCCTTGCATACCTCTTTTGAATGACACAGTATTGTTTCGGAGATCATTTATTTTCTTTATATATTACGAAAGAATGTTTTGTATCACTTTTCAGCAGAAGCTTCCAAGATGACTAACAAGATCCTTCTCCTTCTCCTCCTCCTTCTCCTTCTCCTTCTCCTCCTCCTCCTCCTTCTTGTCCTCTCTCTCTCTCTCTCTCTCTCTCTCTCTCTCTCTCTCTCTCTCTCTCTTTATATATATAAGTTACGCACCACAAATCTAATATGAGATTCTCACACACTCAACATTTCTTTTAAATTATTTTGCCATTTTTGATTTTTGTAGGACTGTAATAACATTTCAGAAAGAGGGGAACCAAGCAGAAAGAAGGACCTGCTTTCAAGGGAATGTGTCAGTGTATCTTTTCTTTTGGAATTCTAGGACCCATTGGTGAAGTCGGCATTTACTGACAGTGTGATATTCATGTGTCAGGCCACCATGGAAAAGGACGCAGAATGCTCTCTTGAGTGCAGGCGACTAGTGATGATCTTTCTAAAGGTACCATTAGTGAATGACACAGAGTTTTTTTATCATTAAGAACAGTATGAAGTGTGTGTCTGCTGCCCAGCCAGTATCGCCCCTTACTTTGCTCACATAAATTTCTTGACTGATTTCTTTCTGGCTCTATGCTTGGTAGTTACTCTTTCAATCTGATGTATGCCATAGGTCAGTGTATCCCAAATGTTTTCAACCTGTGGCTCCCTTGACCATAAGTGACCATTGGCCGCAGCTCCCCATTACATTATGTTGATGCCTGCCAATTGGCATTGCACTGTTTTCCACGAGGATTCCGTGGCACTCCACGCCTCCCCTGGCTGGTTTCCCAGTTTGGGAACCACTGCCATAGGTTGTACATGGTACGATGGTACGCTTTATACCATTTATGCCCAACAGAAGGTCTAATTGACACTCTTAAGGCTATACAAACTATGAAAACTATGTTATTTAACCACAAACAATGACTTTTCCTTGTTTTGGCCAATTCAAGAATAAAACAGCTATTCCCTTATCCTGAGGCCACAAAACAAGCTTCATCTTTAGTTAGGCTTAGGATCATGTGCTTCCTCATCTGTATGCCGCAGGTGACTGATATTTCAATGGCCTTAAGCAGTGCTATAGCTAGCGATAGTGATGTGCATAAGTCATAAATAGAATCAAAAACTGAAATACAATAGTAAAAGAATGTAAATCAAAATTATTGAAGTAAATTTCATAACATTAAAAAATAAACACTAAATAGTAGTAGTGGAAGAGCACCCTGAGCTCAAATTTGAGCATGGAATAAGCCAGGGATGGCCAACCTTTAAGCATTAATGCTCCTGGACCTTTAATGGTTGTATACGGTAAAGGTATCCCTTGACAATTAAGTCCAGTCGTGTCCGACTCTAGGGAGCGGTGCTCATCTCCGTTTCAAAGCCGAAGAGCCAGCATTGTCCGAAGACATTTCCATGGTCATGTGGCCAGCATGACTCAACACCGAGGCGCATGGAACGCTGTTACCGTCCCGCTAACGCGGTACCTATTAATCTACTTGCAATTTCTTGCTTTCGAACTGCTAGGTTGGCAGGAGCCGTTGCGTGGATTCGAACTGCCGACCTTTCGATCGATAGCTCATGGTTCAGTGGTTTAACCCACTGCGCCACCCATAGGTGAGGGCATTTCAGCAGGTGCAGCTGCTTTAGCAGCACCATCAGCAATTGCAGCTGCCAAGATTCTGTCTTCCAACACAACTCTTAAGAACGCAGAGGCCCTAATGGTGGAAGGTTGGCCACCCCTGGAATAAGCCAACCTATTTCCCCAAATATTTAGAAATACCATGGATTTTTTCAAATAAATCCAAACCAATCCGGACTCAGTTGGGATGAGGTCTAATCCCAGCCCATCCTTATTTCCATTAACCTCCAAGCACTCTCTTCCTAGTCCCCACAAGCCTCCTTCCCTGCTGCCTCCCACCTATCATGGAGTCTCCAACTTCCATCTCCCATTCCTTACCACCTGCTGAAATCCAACTGCCTCCCAGTCCTTGACCCTTGCCTGGCTACCAGTTTGGTGGAGGCAGTGGAGTATCTGCCTCCCTCCCAGGAAAAAATAAGAAACCTCCAGAGATTCTGAAGCTTTGACTAATTCTAAGAATAATGCACATACCTGCATAAAGAAGGTACAGGTACTGTATGTGCAGAAATTTCAGCATGTTTCATTCCAAAGAATTTTACAGCATTTGCCTCATCTAATGTACAAAGCACTAGATAAAAAATATAAGAAGTAAAAAATATAAGAAGAGCCCTACTGCTGGATCAGACCAAAGATCCATCTAATCCAGCATCTTGTTCCCAAATAGTCAACCAGCTACTTCTGGGACACTTGTAAGCAGAATATAAAGCTAGTCGCCCTCCTTTGATGTTTGTCCTCAGCACCTGGTATTCAAGGATATATAGGAGGAGAAACAGAACATTGCAGCTTCAGTTCGCTATCTTGGACTATCACTATCTTATCTCATCATTCAACAGGAAGTGACGTCATTAAGCAGATGATGGCCAGAAATAAGCATTTTGTTCTCAAGTAGGAACTCATTAGTTGCAAATGACAGAAGAGAAAATATGCAATTCTTGATCATATGTTCAAGATATGGGAGAGCCCAATTATCATGCAGACTGCCCTTTCAGCAGTGCTGCTTCTGCTGAAGTGTCACTTCGCAGCTCAGCAGCTGAGAGATGCTCTGCAAAGTGATGCCTCAGCAGAAGTAGCGCTGCTGAGAGGGCAGCCCGTGCAATAATTGGACTCTCCCAGCACCTCAGAAGCGTCTCCCTCTCTCATTCCTCTTAGTCTGCCCCTTCCTTCATAGAGTCCTTCCTCCATAGGAAGTAGTTTTTTCTGTGCCAGGTGCAGGGGAGTGACAGCAGGAAACAGGTTATATTGTTGGCTGTGTGCTCCCTGAGGCATCTGGTGGGGCCACTGTGTGATACAGGAAGCTGGACTAGATGGGCCTTTGGCCTGATCCAGCAAGGCTCTTCTTATGTTCTTATGTTCTTAGAGTCCCTTGCCTTCTGAGGCCTCCTTTCTCTCCCTCCCAGAGCCTCAGCAGAAGTGGTGCTGCTGAAAGAGTGGCACTGGGAGAGCCCACATGTTCCATGGGCTCGATAAAGAAATGTTGTGGGCTATATCTGACCTGCAGCCTTAATTCAGACACCCCTGATATAACCAGTGGGCATCCTCAAACCTTGTAGCAGCGAGTTCCATAAGTTCACAATGCTAGTACTTTCTTTTATTTATCTCTAACCTCAAGATTTGAGTTCACACATTTGCACTCTATTTTAAAACAACATCTACAATCCTAACTCCAGACACTGCTTATGATGTTTGTTTTGTTTTTCCTAATTGACCTGTGTTTTATGTCCTACAGGATATTTTACTGGAGACCCCAAAATGTTGCCTTGAAATAGAAAATTGTCAGAAAGCAACCAAAGCCATCACACGCCTGGTGTATGTGTCACATTTGGAGCTCTTAATCTTTGGAACATGTGTATTGTTTCAGCAGAAAAGGAAATGTGGGAAGGTACCAAATGCAAGAGCATAGCGATTGGACCTCAGAGGTGCACAGAGGATGGTTTATTGACCTGAAAAGTTTCATGTCTCTTGACTCTTCCTTAGGGGACCTGATCAGGCCTTTCAAAAAATGGCCCCAAATAACTTTCACACCATCTCAAAGTAATTCGGTCTTAAACTGCACTCAGAATGTGCAGAGCCAAATCATAAACCATTCTCCATGAGCCTTTGAAATCACCTCCCTACAATCTTACAAAATGTATCACAACAAGTTGTGAAAAAGAACTGCCAGAATAGATCTAGCAGCACATGAGTTACTGGCCCTTTTCCAATTTGTCTGATATTACCAGTGTGGAACACTTTAGAAGAAAATCTAAGAAGCCTACTGCAGACAGGTCTCTCAGATAACCTCCTTTCCACAAATTGCTCATCTACAGACTTGAAATTTCCTTGATTTGCAATTGCATGGAGTTTCCCAGGAGCCAGGCCCACTTTTTGAAATATATGCATTATAATTTAGATAGTATATTCAATTCAATTCAGTTTTGTTGGGCAACCAAAAAAGTTTAGAAACATATATTCTGGTTTCTGTTTGGCTCTTAATAGGCCAAACACAAGCCAAACGTATTCTTTGCCAAAGAGAGATTGAATGAGAGAGACAGGCACAATAGTGCAACATTTTTATCCTCTGTAAAAACTACTCTGTAGCTAACCCATGTTGCTAACCCATGTCCCATGTTGCCAATGTTTCTTCTTTATTTGCTTTCCAAGACCTGGTAACCTTTATGAAAAAAAGAACACCACCTGATAGCTACATACTCTACAGGGAAATTGTGAGATCTGGATGCCCCTGACAGAAATGGACATAGTGGAGGCTGGTAGGGGTCACCATGGCAAAGGCTGGCTGCTTGTGATGAGGACTGGGCCCTTTCAAAGAGGCTCCAACTGGACAGGAGGGGCAGGCAGAGCCGAGAGTGTGAAAGGGCAGGTTGGAGCATTGCCTGACAGCTCTCTGTATCTCTCTTGATCACACAGGAGCATGAATAGGCAAAAGCCACCTGCAGCAGATGGCACCCAAATAGAACCTGCGAGGATGGAGAATCCACAACTAGCTGAGAAGCTAAGCACAGAGTTGGCGGCAGCACCTTGCAGCAAAGATTCATTGGTCCTCAGTGATAATACAGGAGACACTGTAGCACCCCAGATAGCTGGACTAGATGATGTTGGATATTGCAGGTGGGAGCTAATCATTCCTTTGGTTTATGATAAAGGAGGGCCCTAGTCTCACAGAGGAGACTCACCAGAGCCTACACCCTAGACTCTGGTGGGCCACCTCTATGAGAATAGACCTTCCCTTATACACACTTGATAGACTCTAGAAGCATAACACGTGGCCCAGACCAGAAGCAATGGCTAGAGGAGGGAGAGGGGCCCCAGGTGGCATGTGGGAGGGGGACAAATCGGCTGGCAGGGGTGTCAATTGCGACATTTTGGCAGTGCAAAGAGCTGGTGGTAGCAGCAGAGACAGCGATGGTTTTGGCCCTCCCACCCGCCCTGCGGCTCTGAGGGATGTTTAGCGGCGGTGATGTCACTTCTGTCAGTGACGTCACTGGGGGGGGGCATTGCGACACCTCTGGCCCAGACTCTCACCTCTGGGTCAATCCTTGCAGAAATCCAATGCTATTAACCCAGAAGTAAGTACTACTCTCAGGAAGATAGTGGAGGACAGGAAGGCCTGCGGGATATGGTTCATGGGATCACGAAGGGTCGGACACGACTTAATGACTGAACAACAACAACAAAGCACTCCTCTATTCAATAGGGCTTACTCTGAGGGAAGCGTGCATATGAAAGCTTACTTAGTCTCTCTTAATGCTCATGGTGGACAGATTCATTTCTAGCTTGCCATAGGTATAATCATTCCTCCTATTCCCTCTTTTGGTGTGATACAAAGCATTGCTGATCCTGGTGAGAATAATTCAACAGTGCAACTACACCCAATTTCTTTGTGGCATAGCTTGCATGGTTGTTATTTTTAGAAACGAAAGCCCTACACTTAAGTGATAAGTTTAAGTTTTAAACTTAAATTTAAGTTTTAAATTATGTATTTTAATTTGTTGTAAGCCGCCTTGGGCATTTGCCTTTGGCATAGGAAAAGGCAGAGTATACATTTATAAATAAATAAATATGTTAAAAGCATCATTAACCAGTACCTTAAAATCCTTCATGGTGTTTGTAGTTAGCTGCTGGATCTCTCTACTCCTCGTTTTCCCACCAGGATCTATCAAGCTCTAGAAGAAAACGATAACCTTGCAGTGATTGAGTTATGCATCTCCAGCATCATGACATTCCCTCCGTGGGATATTTTGGAACATACAGAACACTTTTCTGGGAGTTTTATTCCACCGGTCAGCTGGGATTCCTTGGATATGAGAGAAGATATTGCAGATACTTCAGTTTTACAGACACAGGTTAGCAATGGCTATCAGATGGTATTATTTTTGTATAAAGGAACAAATCACAAAGGGATGATGTGCAACACAAAGTACCTGTATAACGGGCAGCCCAATCCTATCCTTTCCCTCCCCCACTAGTGCCACCGTGCCACCGGAGTGTGTGCTGCATCCTGGGTGGGGGGGGATGTTCCCAGAGGTCTCCTCCATATATGGAAACATTTGTTCCCTTACCCGGGAGTAAGCCTCCAGGGCTGGAACAGATCTACTTGGACCTGCAACAGTGATATAGCTGGCGCTAGTCCAATGGGACCCGGAATGGGGAAAGGATATCGGCAAGGTTGCAATCCGCCTCCCCCCTATTCCACCCCTATGTGCCCCATTCTGTCCCCTCCCCACCTCCCACCACCCACGCTGACTTACTGGCGCCGGAGGATGTCCAGGGACCGCTGATGGGTCACCATCGCTGCTCACCACTTTTGGCAGTGGCCTGGCTGCTCCAAATGGTGCGTCGCACTTTGCGACAGTCATAAAGAAATTTATGCTGCCTGAACGCTAGTTCTGGCAGCACATATGGCTTGCATAGGTTTGGGGTGTTAATTTTATAAAATGCTAAATGAGGCAGTATGTCATGGAATATTTGAATGATATGTGTAAGAAGCTTCCTACAGTCTCCAAGGAGGTCTAGGGTGTCCTATTCCAATGCTTGAGAGCTGGATAATATCTACGGTAAGTAGTACCATCAATGAGTGCAAATACATACACCAACAGTATGGTGTATGGCTCCAGTGTATCTTTAAGCACAATGTAGCTCTGTGCGTGTACGTGTGTGTGTGTGTGTGTGTGTGTGTGTGTGTGTGTGTGTGTGTGTGTGTGTGTGTGTGTGTGTTGCTTTTAAGTAGGAATACTGAAATTCTCATCCAGATTTATCTCTGGATTTTGAATCTGAATGGTTTCTTGTTTCCTCTTGAAACCAATGCATTAGGAATCCTTAATTTTTCCACTGCTTATTTCCAAAGTTGGTCCTGAATGCTGTGCTTCTACAGTTTGCCTAAATATTGACTTTGTTTCTGTTCACTTAGGTATCAACCAAAATGAAATCTTTGTATCACAATTCTTTTTGTGTGTTTTACCAATCCATGTGCACATCAGTAAAACAATGCACAAAAATAATTTTGATACAAAGATTTCGTTTTTGTTGATACCTAAGTGAACAGAAACAAAGTCAATGTTTACAATGCTTACATAAACATGGCACCCACCGAATCCCAAAGGGGAGTTTCGGAATCTGGAGACTTCGTTAGAGTAAGGGAACATTTGTTCCTTTGCCCCAATATAAGCCTGTGCTGGGCCACCGCGTCTATTCAGACCTGAACCAGATCTATAGCTGGCTCAAGTCCACATGGAACCAGGTGGGTGGATCAAGGCCGGGAAAGGGGTTAGCATAATGGTGTGTGCTGCTGCCACCAATACTATCCCATTCCTGGTCCCAATCTGCCCTCCTCCCCACCCCACCTCCTCCCTGTCCTGCCTCCTCCCTGCCTCCCTCCAACCCACTGCGTGAACTTACTGGTGCAGGCAGGTGTCTCCAGTCCATGGGAGCATGGACCTGGCCACTTGCTACTTGCAGCAGTAATCAGGCCATGCCAAATAGCTTGTCTCCTTTTGTGACAGCTGTAAAGGGCCTTATGCCACTGGAATGAGCATTCTGGCGGCCCAAGACCCAGTTAGGCTTGGGCCATAAGTCAGTGTGAGAAGACAATACCTATTCAGAAGCCCTCATCACTTCAGTTGCCCTCTCGGATTTATCATGAAACAAAGCCGTATTGGCTACATGATATCATTGTTACAGGCCAGTACAAAGCCAATTAGCAACTGGTCAAGGATGCAAACTCCAGGAAAAGGTTAAACATTGGAGGGCTTTAAAAAAACATATTTGGTCCCTGATGGCCCTCTTTTCCTGCTGAAAATATTTACTGGAGAATACTCAGCTCAGCCCTAACCTATATTCCATGCACAACATGTGTGAGAATAAAAGTGTTAAATGCACAAACATATCCTTTCTTCTCTGAAATACTGGAGGACATGTGTCCTCAAAAACAATCCTTTGCACTGAACGTGTACACCTGGTTATGTTTCTGTCCTGCTGCCATTCTCACAGTGCTGGTCTCCCTTTGCTTCAGATTTGTTACCGCAAGACCTTTGAGGCAGTTTATGAGGTCATGAAGACTCTTATAGAGTGGGACATGGAGCCACTGCCAGATACCCTGAATAGTATCTTGAAGGTACAGTCAGAAGCGGAACAGGGAGTGCAGGGAATCACAACAACTGCATGGTTTAAAGTGCCACATAGTGTGGCGACTGGAGACAAATGTATTACTTTACAGATGTATTGCTTTGTAACAGCAACCAAAAAAGTGCTCCAAGGCAGTTCACAGATAAAACAGTTTAATGGGCCGGCCACCATATCCTATGCAGGCCTCCTAATGGGCCGGCCACCATATCCTATACAGGATCCGGGCTGCCCGGGCACACCGGCGGGATGGGCCTCCTCGAATGTACGTGAGCTCCGGAGCTCACATACATTTTCGCCCTCTGGGTAAGGCCACAACGGGCCTGGAGAGGGCTTTGTATATCGGCGTATCTCACCACCAATATCCCCGCCCCCTCCAGGCCCAGGGCGGCCAATGGCCGCCCCCTCTCACAGCCTAGTCCGCCCTCCCCCCGCCCCTGCCCCGGCTGGTGTAGACCTTACCTGCTCCGGCGGGCGCGGGGATGGCAGGGATGCAGGGTAAGGGCCGCCTTATGTATTAACCCTAACCCTCATGTATTAGACTTGGAAAATTGTCCATAACCTGCAGGCAGAAGTTAGCAAATAAATCAACCTAACTCTTCAAACTGTTTGGGAGTTATTTTTCATTCATTTATAAACTGGGTATCTACAATTATATATACACCTGGGCTGCCTGGATTACACAGTAGCTAAATGGATGATCCTGAAAGCTTGGAAAACTCACACCCCTCCAAATATTGTGGGATGAGGAATCAAAGTTGTAGATTTACAGTTGAAGGAATAAGCGATATGCAAGGGAATACCTTGGATTAATGTAGTGACATATGAAAACCTTATTTTAATAGTGGTGACCCCATATTTCTGTCAAAGTATTCTGGGTTTGATCTTTCTGCTCAACCACCTTATATTCAATGTACATATTATTAAGTAAATACTACACATTATTTATTTGTTACAGTATTTACAGCTTTCTCATATATTCACAGCCCAAACCTGCCTAACTATCCAGCGAGCGGCCCAGGCCACCCGCCGGATCCTATCCCTATTCTCCTGGGTCTCCTCGGTCTACTCATTCCCAATGGGCCTCCTCGTATTTCCGCCAGCTATTTAGCTGGCACCAGTCGGTGGAGGCTGTGTAAAGGTCGCACCAGCCCGGGAAGGGGATGGGGCTATGGCGGCTGCCATCCCCGCCATCCCCACCTTCCCGGACCAGCTCGGCCAATGGTCCCCTCCTTTGCCACCCACTCCGCTCCCGCGCCCACCGGGAGATCACTTACCTCCTCCGGCGGCTGCATGGGCGATCCGGCGGTGGAGTGAGGCCGGCTGGCCTCCGTGCTGGCCGCCCTTACTTACAAGTCATCGCAAATGTGCTTTACACCATGTTTGTGATGGCTTCCAGCGGGGCCACTGGAATTGCGCCCTTAAGGCAGTTTACATAGGCAGACTGACCATAAATCCCATTCTTTTTTCCAAATGAGGCTTTTACAAGTGTTATTCTATGAGAATGCTGATCCCCAGCTATCGCAAGGGATTGCCAAGTTTCATGGGCTTCCCAGAACTCGCGGGACATCTCCCCTAGCTCCAATTGGGCACAGTAAGGGGGTGAGGCTGGAGGATTTACGCAGCCCCTGCCACACATCCCGGCCTCTTTGCATGCTCCTCGCTGCATGTGTTTGGTTAACTTCACCCGCCCTTGTTACAACAGTCTGGGCTTTGCTGGTCGCCGTTCGGGGCTGGGTAGGAATTTTCCTGGCTGCCTAATTGGCTGGTGGCGGTCAGTTTTTTCACCTACCTCAGACTGTTGACAGGATTGGGGTTGTTTTCTTGCTGTTTTTCTACTAACTTCTGGTCACTTCGTCTTTGCAGGAGAAGCGGGCTCGAAGGTACAGAAATGGCTATTGGTGTGCACCCTGGGGGGCAGCAATGCATGGCAGAACCCACTTGCCACTCCTCAGTTGCTCACTGGCATGGGGAGGTGGCTAGCTGGTCCCTGTCCTGATCGCAGGAGCCACCTTCAATGCTCTCTGGCTTGGGGCAGCACTGCGCGATTCAGCTGCCTCCCCCCCCACACACCTTTATGGTGGGGAGGACTGTGACAAGCCTGCATGGCCCTAACTTGGGACGCAGGCTTTGAGTCGGGTGGTATCATCCAGCCAGGGGTCAGGCTGCTGTCTGGTGCCCTTGAAGTGTTGCAGCCTCCCGCATTTCCTTTGCAGTTGAGTTGGATTGCTGCTGGAGTTATTCTTTGCTGTATGCAATTTCAAATAAAGTGGCCCATTCTCCCATATATTATGTTGTTTTGCGTCATCATTGGGGAGTACACAGGCAAACTCATATTCCTTCCTCCTCCTTCTCCATGCCCCTTCCTTTTAAAAATTCCGGTTTTTGCAATTATTTGGATGAAAATTTCCTCACCCTTTTCACAGAAGCATATACATGTAAAATAAAAAAAATAAGCATCTTTGAGCAGCCTCTGTATTATATCTATTTAGCAGGTTTTCAAACCAATGCATATTTCTTCCTTTCCATTTTTTTTGTTTTCAGTTTTCTTTCATTATTTTCGTATTGATTGTTGTGACTGTAATATAGGTTTCATAAAAATCAATTAAAATGACGGATTGAAAAGAGTTCCCTCTTGTTTCCACAGGCCTTGAAAAACTGGCTTGTATCTCATGAAACATATAAGCGTGAGAGGGCAACCCGAGCTGTAGCCCAGGTGCTCCAAATCTACAGGAGTCAAACCCCTCATGAGGTGACAAACCTAAGAGAAGGAGATATTTTGGGGGGTTGAAGTACACAGCCTTAGGTCACAGCGCGGGATTTTACTGGGTGCCTCGGAGCGGCAGCCATTGCACTCAGGATGCTTCTATTTCGTGAAACAGATGCAGCAGTCAATGAAGAATGTGGGTCACATGACTGGTCTGTTGCTTCCCCGCTGTGTGGAGAACCAAACTGCCCTTCAGCACTGGGGGATGGCTGCAATTACTTGCTTGCTCAATGTGCAGTGCCAACAGAAGATAGGTAAGATGGCAGGGAAACCTTACATCCCCTCGTCTGACTCTGAATCATGCTCAAGTCAGACAGAAACGTTTGGAAATCAATAACAATTGAAACACCCTGGAATGTGTAATCTCATATGTACTAAACAAACAAACAAACAAACACCTGTCAGCAAACCTACATACAGTGGGCTGCCTTTTCCTCCTCATCCCTCCAATTCTAAATTGGCTTCTGCCGGCAGTACTAAGCTCCGCGCTGTCGCAAACATACCATGAAGCACGTTGCACCGGCATGGAAGCCAGTCCTGCTGGCGGAGAGGCCAGTGCCGGCCACCGTGCTGGGCGGTGGGAAGGTGGGGGAGGGCGCAATGGGGGTGGAGAGAGGTGTTTCAGGGCAGGAGGTGGGTGGGGAGGAAGGCAGATCAGGCCTGGGAAGGGGGCAGGCTCAGCGGAGGAGGCCTTCACTGAATCCTATCCCCCTTCCCGGGTATGAAAGCCAGAAACGGAGCTGCTCGGATTTGCACCAGCCATTTAGCTGGCACACATCCGAGTAGCCCCATAGGAGCTGCTGGGACTTGACATGAAGTAAGGGGATGAATGTCCCTTTACCTCGAGGAGGCCTCCAGCGGCCTGGATAGAGTGGAGCCTGCCCTGTTGCTGCTGGATTACAGTGCGGGGCTTTGAATAGGGTTGGGCCCTGAGCCAGCTTCATTCTCGTCAGTGGTTCCATTATACCTACTCTAACAGCGCAATCCTAGCCAACTTACACCACCGGTGTAACCAGTGGTGCAGCGAGAACGGGAGGCCCCAGAATGGAAAGGGGATTCAAATCCTCTATAAAGGGGGGTTCAAAGGGGATTTGAATCCCCTTTCTCGTCTGGGGCCTCCTGTTCTCGCTGCACCGCTGGTTACACCGGTGGTGTAAGTTGGATAAGATTGCACTGTAAACCTTTGCACAACCGGTTTTTCCACAGAGATCAGCTTTTTTGCTGATCAGCTCCCCATGTCTTTTCACTGGGGACAAAAACATGTTTTTGATCTTCTAGTACTAGAAACATATTCATTTTCTCTATTTTTTTCCTCCTGTTATTTCTTCATTTCCCTTCGTCTTTCCTGGCTAACACCTTTACCTTTGTTTATGATGGGCACGCAGTAACCTTTGTGCTGGTAAGAATTTGGGGAATATGTTTTTGTTTGAGAAGCTACACAGAATCAAGAAATGTTTTTCAAAATGAGTAAAATATTAGCTTTGTTTGATGCACAGAGACAACCACCATGGAATCGATACGAATCCTGGACTGGCAGAAGAAATGTATCCCCACCATCGCCATTTTCAAAACTGCTATGGTGAGACACAGCTACTTTCCGTGGCAGAAATTAGCTTACAGCACAATCCTATCCAACTTACACCACCGGCATAACTCAGCTGTGTATGAGCTTATATGTTTATAACTCAAAAATTTCATAATTTTTGCTAAATTATTCTGCTTTTTTATCAACAGTTGATTGTAAACTTCTTGCCAGCCGATGAACTGATGCAATGTCTTCGCTCCACTTTGGAAGGGATGCTCCAGAACGAAAGCTGGTCTGAGGCTATAGCAGATATATTGAAAATGGTGATGTATCACAGAGCTGTTGAACTTCAAAACCGGGTAAGATGTGGCTTCAATTAACTGCTGGGTCACTCAGGGTTGAGACACGTTTTTAGATGTTTCGTTTCTTGTACTCTGGCAGTATTCAGAGTCTTGAAGGTGGTCCTGTCATGGAGAGAATTGAAAAGGGTAAATTGGAAGCTCTAATAAAGCTGGACCTACACCTCACGTGTCCCGGCACATCCCAGGCGCGTGTAGAGCTGTGTGGGTTCCATTTTATGAGATTGCATCGGAACGCAAGAGACCTGCGCTCTCTCGAGTTCCGGTGCGATCTGAATTGGCCATGCTCAAGATTTTGAGGGGGCGGGACGCAGAGCCAGTTTTTTGACCAATGGGATGAGAGGGGGTTTCAGCCAATCGGAGCACACTTGTGTTTCAGCCAATCAGCGATTAGAAGGCGGGACAATCATGAGGGACTAATTGCGGGAAGACACCGGTGGAGAACAGGGCAGCGTGAGGAGGCGAAGTGTCCAGTTCCCTACGCTCGCACGCCTCCAGACAACGGCACTCGTGCGGTGTAGGTCCGGCTTAAATACGCCTGGGGCAGACATGGCTTTTAATTTTTGCCTCCTAAAGTTGACAGGGCCTTCTGAATGACATTCTTTTCCCTGTTGTTGAGCTGACTCCTTAGGTAGAGATTCTTGTCTACATCATGTATGACATCCTGAATAGCAGCGATACCATGACAGTGAAAAGGGCAGTGAGAAGTACGGTTGGTGCTCTGGCTGAGGTGGAACCAAGGAGAATGGTTTCTGCGCTTCTCACATTGCCATGGCTTGCTTTGAGGTAAGGATACCTTCCCAAACACTTATTGTAATGATTTGTGGCAGAGTCGTAGTAACTCGTTCCGCTCCTGAGTGACATCAGCCAGAGCAAAACGTCCCTCGGAGGTCAGGCAGGAGGTTGGGGGCCAAAACAAATGGCCATGCAGAGGCGGCGGACAGCTTCTCCTTCCTTCTTCGAGCCTTTCCGCTGCCTGCACCGCCACCTGAACCACCCAACGCTGCTGTGTCCTCAGCCGATGCCATCTTCTCACCGCCGATGCCATTTTATCACTCCTGTCGCCAGTAAGTCGGCCCCCCACCTGCCCCATCCCTTCCTACTGTACTGATTTGTGGATCTGGTGGTCATTATATTTTGAGTTACATTTGCTATGATGGAAGAACTCAATTTAGTCTGCAGATTTCTTTACACGGAGGCAGGTTCAGCCTAAGACTGGATTCTTGATATTGTGTAAAGCCAGTGTGATGTAAGAGATAGTGGGCTGCACTTTTACTAGGTGACCTGAATCTGAGAACTTGGCCAGACATGATAATTTGGACAGTTACTGACATGACATTTTACTACTAAACTGTATTGCTACTTTTTGGCTCCTCTTGTTCAGTGTAATGATATGTGAGGCTCCTACCTGCAAAAAAGACTTCTTACAGCCCAATCCTACCCGCCATTTATGATGGCAGAACTTGTGTTCCACTGTCATAAATGGTGCGTGCGCCACTGCCAAGTGCGAAGGAACCGCCAGCAGAAACAAACTGGTGGCTCCTTGTGTATACCAACGGCCCATCCAGGCTGCACCAGAGCAGGTAAGTTGGCAGTAGGGATGGGCTGTGGGCAGTTTGTGAGTGATTTGGGGTGGAGGGGTGGGCAGGGGTGGGGGAGGGCTGAAGGGGGTGGATCTCATCAACAAAAGTGCATGCAGGATCCTATCCTTGATTTTCCAACCTGCCTAACCCCCCTTGTCTTATCAGTCGTACACCAGCAAAATAGCTGGCATGGGTCCGAGGAGACCCACAGGCAATAATGCAGCCTACCGGGAGGTAAATACAAAAGTGTTTTGCTTGCCTCTTTCTGGCCGCCTCTTGCTGAGCATGTAGCCTGTGCTACATGGCAGAAGATGGTGGGGGATAGGATTAGGTTTTTAATCGATGAGATTAAAGTGAACAATGACATTTCAGAATGTGTGGATGTGCATATGCTTGAAAAGGACATTTGAAACCTCTTGAGGAAGTGGTTTTGCAGGAGTTAGGAATGCCCGTCTCAGGATCTGTTCCAATTAATATCTGAGAATTGTTTGTTATACTTATTTCAGGGTTGCAAACAGATACATCTAGAGATCTTCCCCAGGTTATAACTTTCATCCCTAAAATGACTTTGGGAGCATTTCTGTGAAATGCAATAATATTCAAATTGGCCTTCAACTCATTCGTCTTTTCTGTGTTCTCTTCCAGTGAGATCAGAGCACTATGGAGGTCACTCATTGCTAATAGGACCTTGTTCTTAAAAGTACTATCTATTCTTCTCAGTGAGATTCCCCAGAAGCACCAAGAGAAAAACCGAGATCTTGAGAAACCCTCTTACCTTCCTAATACCGTAGGTTACATACTCCTCCACCCACAGTCCCCATATTTATTGAAGCTGAACCCTTGTAGTTCCAGTGATAGTAAAGTGATTCAGGTATTAGTTCTCTACTTCTCTTTCTGTAGATAGCTGATGTGTTATGGGAATTTGTAGCTGTTGTAAAGAAGGGGGAGCTACTAGAAGAAAAGAAAGAAGCCCTTTTCTATTACTGCTTCCTCTCAATTCCTGGAGCCAGCACCAAACAGCTGATGGACAACATCAGTGAAGACTACAGATATTCCAGTTTCCTCTCATTACCTGATAACATCACACAACCATCTATGGATAACACTGGACACAGAAGTTCTAGCTTTTCTTCATTTCCTGTAACCAGCACACAGCTATCTCCGAACATCATTAAAGGGTATAGAAATGTCAGTCCATGCAGGTAAATCATGGAAACACCTTCCAGTGTTCTCCTTTCTGACTCCAATGTGTTATTGTGTTGGCACCAACAATTGGTTTTGATGACAGCAGTAAAATTACACCACATCCTTTTAGGGGGCTGATAGTATCTAGAATCAAAAAGAAATTAATTAGAATATTTATTTATTTACAATATTTTTATCACACCCTTCTCCCTGATGGAACCCAAAGTGGCTTACAAGAACAAGAAAATACAAAAAACCCATCACATATAAAAAGCAATTAAACATTTAATTAAAAGTCATAAACACAGTCTAAAAATGATGAGACCACTATTACAATTGAAAAAAAACAAGAATACAAGAACAGCAGCACCACACCTATAACTGCTAAATGTTAAAAAAAAAAGGTCAAGACACAGAAGGCTTCTTTGAACAAGAAAGTTTTCAGGCCTCGCTGGAAAGTCTCCAAGGAGGGAGCAGTTTGTAAGTCAAAAGGGAGGGAATTCCATAAGGTTGGTGCCACTACTGAGATGGCCCTATTTCTAGCCGCCGCCTCTTGCACCTCCCTGGGCGACGGTACCCGCAAGAGGGCCTTCTCTGATGATCTAAGGAGACGAGCCAGACTATATAGAAGTAGGCAGTCTCTCAAATATCCTGGCCCCAAGCCGTATAGGGCTTTAAAGGTCAAAACCAGCACTTTGAATTGGGCCCAGAAACGAATTGACAGCCAGTGCAGCTGTCGGAGGAGCGGCCCAACAGAGTCGAACGGCCTACCTCCAGTGACTACATGGGCCGCCGCATTCTGCACTAATTGCAGTTTCTGAACCGTCTTCAAAGGCAGCCCCATGTAGAGCGCGTTACAGTAATCTGTATCCCTTCACAATAATCTGTATCCCCCAGAATATCTGTATCCCTTCGCATTCCATATTCACTGAGTCCCAAACACAGTATCAGTAATGCTGAGTCTTGGAGTGCCTATCATTGCGATTTATCTCGGATACCAAAAAGGAACAAAAAGAAGACAAAATAGTTCCTGCTAAGGGATTTTCTCAGAAGTTTTTTTGCTTCTAAATCGATCCCTTAGATCAGTGGTTCCAAAACTGGGGGGCGAGGCTCCCAGGAGGCGCGGCTCCCAGGGGAGCCGCAGAAACCAGTCAGGGGAGCTGCGGAGTGCCACGGTATCCTCTCAGAAAACAGTGCAATGCCAATTGGCAGGCATCAACTTAATGCAGTGGTTCTCAAAGTTCTCCCCACAAGGCGGGAAGAACTCTGAGTGTCTGAGGGGCCAGGAAAAACACCCCTGAAACTGCCATTTTGGGCCTTACCGGGGCTTGGGTGTCTTCAGGGAGGCCTGTGCGACCCTCTACAGGCCTGTCCAATCTTCGGATCACTGGAAAACAGTGATTTTCAGGCACTTCCAGTTTTGAGAACCAATGGGACGCCGCGGCCAATGGTCGCCAATGGTCAAGGGAGAGGGAGCTGCAGGTTGAAAAATTTTGCGAATTGAGTCCGAGTCAATAGACTCGAGTCTACATCACTGTGATTTTGGACCTGTTATCAAACTGTACAATGGAATGGATTTCTTTGCAGTGTGGCAGTACAAGCTCTTCAAAACATCCTGAAACTGGGAGGCTGTGAACACCACCTCCTGGTAGCCATGGATGAGGACCATGGCTGGGAGCTGATGGTGAATGAACAGGAACAACACAGAGGCTTTGCTGCTTTGGGAAGGTAAGAACAATTATAGACAATACACTTACCACATGATGATACACTTACCTCCACCTTCCAACCTCCTCTGCCATCCAATGCTTCTTCAAAAGAGGCTGGGCACAGAAGAAGCTGGAGGAACCTCTTTTGCTTTCATGACCCCCCTCACCTTGAAGAAGTGTTAGGCAGCAGGTGAGGTAGGCTAGTGGAAATGGTGGCAGCGGCAATGGGGGGGGGGAATAACACACATACTGATGTGTATGTGTAAAAATACACTTTTATTTTATATAATATAATATAAATATAATATATTTTTATATATTTATAGCGGTGGAATTTGGGCACCACTTCAGGCACTGGTCCAGCTTCAACCTGTCAGTCTGAGATTGGTTTGAGATCAGCTCTTGTTAAGACAAGAGAAAAGACTGTCATAGCCACTTTGATCAAGTTCTGTCAGCCACTATCCTCCCAGTTCTGCCACGATTTACAAGAGTTTACATTCCCCATAGTGGTTTAACCTCCTCCAGTCACTGCAGGGCAATTGCTGAAAGACTTCACATCCTGACATGCTCCAGGGGCAGGGAGTAACTACATCTAGCACCGTGGAATTGCATTGAGCCATTCTATGCATTAAATAAATAAGTTTATGAAGAAGAGCTTAATCAGGGAGATGGAAGCTGAATTTCTTCTGCTATTCCAAATTTGAACTATTTATTCCTTTCAGAGTCATAAGGAATTGTTGCCCAGGTGTTTTCCCAAGGACTGTTGTTCCGGATTTCCTTCCAAGTCTGTACTTCCACAAGGAAGCCTGCTGGACAGACTGTGTTGCATTCTTTGCAGAGGTGAGTTGTGTTATCGATGAAAAGTTAACAAGGGGATCTTAGACGAAGGGGTGGGCTCAGCCACAGAGATCTTGGCCTGGATTTATGGTGACTATGAATCCTTTATTCCCACAAATAACAGAAGTTAGTGGATACTGTGGTCATTTCAAATCATACTTTGGTATATAAGAAGTACGAATGGAAATATACAGAAGGGAATTTTGAGGGGAGACCAGGAAGTCACCGATAAGCTGTCATGACCCTCGGTGGCAGAGAGGAGTCGCTGTTGCGTGGTGCGGTGAGAGAACAGACTGGAATGCTGAGAACGTCAGTGACAGAGTGATGACAACTGGAAAAATGTTTCCCTGTTCAGCATGATCTGTGGCGTCCTGCAGAGAGCTCGAGGCTTGTGTTCAGCAGCTAGTGAAGATGACTACACCATGGAGGAAACCAGCTGGAATTGTAGGGTTCTATACAGAACAATATTGTAAAGATCCTTTTCGGATCTAGATAAGCCTGCCTATGTAAACCGCCTTGAATAACATCTGAAGAGCAATCTGAGGATAGGAAAGGTGGTATATAAATAAATAAATAAATAAATAAATAAAATAATTTAATAGGGAATTCAGATTTAGGAATTGTGAAATATGGAAAGTATATATTAGGGGACATTTATGAGTAAAGAAAACTTCCGGATTAATTGAGTTAGGCCTTGACCTGACCTCAAGCCAGACTGCAGTTCGAGGAGATCCAATCACAGAGCAGAAAGACTAGAGGAAAAGGAGGCAGAGGCAGCAGATATGGTTAAGGCAAGCTCCAATTAAGTCCAGGTGAGGTAAATGATGATCCTAAGGGCTGGAAAGTGTAGTCAGAGCCAGCCTTGAGAGGCTGTTATTTAAAAACTATTCTTGCTACAGTTTAGAAGTAATGAGCATTTTATAATTAGCCAAAATCCCTTTGAATTAAGTTACATTGTTACTCTCAGGTCGTAAATGACCTTGGAGTATTCCAAACTGCCCCGTCCAGTTCCCTTTCCCCAAAATTTATCTTCCCGTATTAGTGATAGCTATGAGTAAAGGGGAAGGCTACTCCTTAGGCCAGTGATTCTCAAACTTTTTAGCACTGGGACCCACTTTTTAAAATGACACTCTATCAGGACCCACCTAGCTTTACGAGATGCACAAACAAATGTGCACAAGCTTGCAAACTGCAGCTACTCAGCAGTTTGCAGGGCAATTAGCAGCTATCTTGCAATCTGCAGGAGCTCAGCTCTTTGAAGGACAGTTAGCAGCTATCTGATTTTTGAATAGCCTCAGGGCTTCTGGCAATTACTTATCTGATCTTTCCATCAGCTGGGACCCACCAGAAATCAGGTCATGACCCACCAAGTGGGTCCCGACCCACAGTTTGAGAAACATTGCATTAGGCTTTCGTTACACTTGAAAATCTTACCAAAACTCTTCCCCATTCTCTGGCATGCAGCTGATTCTATTTATCACATATTTCTGAAAACAGTATTTGAAAATATATTCAAAATATGTCCTATTATTACCAGAATGGAAAATGTTTAATTGAAACATTGCACAAGTATAGTTGGAAACAAACATGTTTTCAGTGTAAGTTAGTTTGTGAGAGAGCAAGAACAGAATAATCTGTTTCCAATAGCAGGGCGACAATTCATAGCATTAGGTATAAGTACTATCTTCACTTCATAGCAAAAGTACAAGTCAGTAACTGTCAGAAGAACTATCCACATGGACCCACATATGAATTGTGTTTGTGTACTATGGTGTGCTAATAATGCACACATTTACAAATTGAACCAACTTCCGCTTTTGCCAGATAAGTTGCATGAGTTTACTCTCCCTGCTTCATCATAAGTAGGGTTACCATATTTTTGATGACCCAATCCAGGAACACCCCCCCCCCCGATTATTATTTTTTTAGCACCATTTTTAAAAATTTCTTCTAGGTTTTTGGTCTGATTGTGAAGTAATTTTTTACTTCACAGTCTTTAAAAAGTGTTTTTAAAAAGTTTTTCTTTAAAAAGAAAATCGCGAGCTGCACGCATGCGCACAAGTGGCCTGGAAGCATTTCTGAACAAAGGACTTCCAGGTCGCGTTGTGCGCGAGATTCGTGAACCTTGCGAATGTGAGCAGAGAAGGAGAACTGGCCAGCTGGATGGTAGCCGTCTAGGCTCAGAAGAGTCCCTGCGGCCGCATACAACCATTTTTTTTGCCTTCTCCCCCCCCCCCCCAGGCAGCCATTCATCTTGGTTTGGCGGGCTGGGACACTGATGGGATGGTGGTCCCGGCCCAACAGGGATGAATGGTAAGCCTAATCATAAGTAGGCCTCTTTACAGGGAAGGGGCTGTACCTGAATAGCAGAGCACATGTCTTGCAGGCCGAAGACCTTAGGTTCAGTCCCTGACCTCTCCAGGAATGTCTGGGCTTGGAAAATCTTAAACCTGGAAGAGTCACTTTTAGTTATAGTAGACACTACTGACCTTGATGAACCAATGGTCTGAGTTGGTATAAGTCAGCTTCGTATGCTCTTAAGGCCACTCCCTATTTGAGCTTTGAGTAATTCTTTCACATTCTTCTCTTCAGTTTGTGGGAAGCCCCCATCTTCCAAAAGATGAGCAGAAGATGATGCTTGATGTGTATAATGTAATGAAGCTATTCATTTATAACAGAAATCCCACCATCATCATGTATGGAATGAGAGGAATCAGCAATGCAATCGATACCATGCCCAAGAAGAAGGTAAGCTGGACTGGTATCGATGAACTGGACAGCATCACACAATGACTCATTGCCAATGAGTTATATAATAGGGCTCCAAGGAATTTAATGGGATGGTTTCGAGTGTTCAGAAGAGGAAGACTTCTGACCTGTTTTTGGTTACAGAGAAAAAGTTGTTTTTCTCTGGAATTACCTGCAGCAAATGACCGCTTTTCTGATTTGTTGTTCAGTGTACACTGACTATGTAGTTTGGACAGGAAAAATAACAAAAACAACCAAACACTCTCCATTTGAGGGGAAAAGATTCTGTGGCTATTGATAATCTCTGTCAATAATGATCAAATCTTGGTTATGCGATGAGGAAACGCAACAGAACTGGTTCCTTTTCTTCCTCTCAGGTAAAAAAAAATAAGGAAAACATCCTGGGTATCTTCTTGCGGTCACTGTCAAATTCCTGGGATCCCGAAGTTAAACAAGAGGCAATATCAGGGATATCAAAGATCTTACCCCACCTGTCTTCTATCCAAAGTTCCACCTCCATCCAGTTGGCTCAGCAGGCCCAAAACTGCTTTGATGATGTAAGTAGAAAATGTACCAAAACGTGGAGGGATTGAAAATGCAAAAGACAAAGGGAGGTGAGGTGTGCCGCTATCTGTGGCAGCAGCAAAAGGAAATAGCCTTTTTAAAAGAAAGGAAAATAAAGAATCACTACAGCTTATATTTTCAAATAATTTCACTACCCCTAAAACTACCGACCACAGGGGCCAAATTTTACACTCCTAATTTTGAGCCCAAAGGCTCAGCCTTACCAAACAGATGAATAATTTGACAAAAGCTCTCAAAATGCATTGTAGTTGGGTTCTAAGAGACGATAAGGTGGGCCCCCATATCCGCTGGGGATATGTTCCAGGCCCCTCCGTGGATACTTGAAACCGTGGATAAGAGCGAACACCCCCTCCATGGTTTCCTGAGGGCCCCACCACCCTGCCTCCCCTGCAGGCAGGCATGCTTGCCCCCCCCCCAGCTCTTATTTTTCTTTCAGCAAGCTTTGTTTCTTCCTTAAAACAAACAGAGAAGCAGCCTCCATTGCAGGCAAGTAGAACAAGACAAAGTCCTAGAGAGTCTCTGCAAGGTTTCTGTTAACCTTGCAGAGCCTCTCTAGTACTTAGTCTCATTCTACTTGCTTGTAATAAGCAACCAGAGGCTGCTTCTCCTGTTTCTTTAAGGAAGAAACTAAGCTTACTGGGAAAAAAGTAAAAGCCTGGGGGGGTCCCCAGGATCCGTGGATAACTGAAACCGTGGATAGTGAATCAGTGGATATGGGGGCCCACCTGTATATGTATGATGGGACCAGTAAGCTCTGTAACTGACAATGCTGTTAGCCAGCCATAAAAACCACGCAGTAAGCCATAGACATGATGCTCCAAAGACAGTAAACTTCCAAGCCTGAGTGAATGAATTGCTTCCCTGGAGAGCAAAGTCAACAGATTCACAGAATTAAACAAGTTAGAGAGTCAAAGTAGGAGCCAGTTTGCTTTGATCAGATTCGGAGAACGCAATCCGTTCACTTCAGAGCTGAATTGTTTTGCACAGGTCCAAAGAAATGGCTTCTTGTTGCTGACCTTTATGTGCTATTTTCTGTCAGGAGAATCCTTTTGTAAGGCAGAAGGCCCTGGAAATATTTGGCCAGCAAACTCGATACTTTTCTAGGAGAAATGACACCTTCAGTGAGCTAGTTGAAAAGCACTTAGCACACCTCCTAATTCACCTGAAAGATGATGATTCCGAGGTTGCAAAGGTAAGAAAAGAGTTAGAATTACAGTTTGCTCTGGTTATCCATGGGGGTTCTGTTCCCAGAACCCCCACGGATGCCAAAATCTGCAGATAATCAAATCCATGGTGGGCGGGGTCATGGGGGGAGGTGCACCACAATACCTTATTTTTAAGCTTCGCTGGGGCCCAGTGCCCACTTCTTGCCTCTCGCGCCACTTTGTAAAGCTCCAAAGTGCCTGTAGAAAGAAAAAAATGCTGCCAGAAGTGACCAGAAGGGGAGAAGGGGAAATGGCATATAAGCAGCACAGGCAACATTTTGTATGGAAAGGTGGCAGCAGAGGTGACCCTCACAAATGTATGTCTCAGGCCCTCCAAAACCTTAATCTTGGACTGAAAACATGAAATCAGGCGACCTTATATAGCATTGTGTAGGCCAGTGGTCTTCAACCTTTAACTTAGGGTAAAGGTCGCTATAAGTCCTTGCAATTCAGCAGTGATGGCACTGCCGAGATTGCGCCACCACCAGGGGAAAAAGTGGATTTTTAGTCTACCTGGGGGTCTTGCCAGGCCTCCGTTGGGTTCAGGGAGCCTGCAGACCCCTCCGCAGGTCTCCCCACACCTCAAAACGCATCCAGGCCGCGATTGTGACCTACTTCCAGTTTCTAGCAGTGCTGTTGGCACCGTCCTGACATTGGAGAGGAGTGCCACTCCCCTCAAGGGGAAACACAATGTCTCCCTCTGGGGACCTTGGGTCGCGACCCCAAGGTTGAAGATCACTGTTGTAGACCACTATTCCAGAAAGCTGAGTTATGTTTCCAAATTCCTAGAGTTTCACAGATACACACTTCCTTTTCTCACAAATTGGCTCGACATCCTTTTTAAAGACTGCTCTTTCCAATCTTTTTCAGACCAGTGAGGTCACCCTTTGGAAATGTGCACCGTTCATTAGATACAAACCCGTGCGTGATATGATTTTGAATTTTCTGCACAAGGAAGACCATAAAATCACAAATACCTTCCTCATAGAAGTTTCCAGGTTGCTGGTGAGTACCTAGAGGAATTCTAAACTGCAAAGTAGATACTTTGGAACAGTGAAAGGAGATGTCATCCTACACAAAGGTGAGAAGCACATTGACCTGTTCCACACCATTGTGATAAGCTCACAACGATAATCACATTCTCTTACAGCACAGGCATATGCATGTCTACTTAGAAGTAAGTCCCATTGTATTCAGTGGGGCTTACTCCCAGGAAAGTGGCATAAGAGTACCTTACATTTCCATTCTCTTTCTCTTAAGATTTCTAAAAATTAGAATTTATTTTTTAATTTGCAACAGGAGAATGCTGAAAGTGACAAGTACAGCTGTTTCACATTGCTCAATACTACATAAATGCTGGTGGATCACTATGGTACAAGAACCATAGAATTTTAGACTTGTAAGGTACCTTGGAGGTCATCTAGTCCAAGCCCCTTCTCAGTGCAGGCAGCTACTACAGCATCCTGGATAGGTGGCTGCCCAGCCTCTGCCTGAAGACCTTCAACGAGGCAGAACTGTACGAGGCAGACTGTTCCAGAGCTGGATAGCTCTTACGATTAAGTAATTCTTTCCCTTGTCTAGCCAAAATCTACTTCCCTGAAGTTGGTTGGTTCGTTGATTGATCGATTGATTGATTGATTGTATCTATATACCACCCTTCTCACAGACAAGGTGCTTTATGTAGGCAGGCTGATCATTTTTTCAAATGGCAGTTCTCACAAGTACAGCCCACTGCCAAATCCCTTAAATTCAAAGTACATTAAACCCCTTATTCCTAGTAACAATCTGTGTATTTACTTTTTAGGTCCAAGACTGCCCAGGAAGGCTTAACAAAACACTATCAACCAGGGCTGCAGCAGCTTGTGAGCTGATGGGTATGAAATGTGTTCTGAGCTCTTCCTTCTCTGTAGATGTATCTTGGACTATACCATGATGTTATTCATGGCCTCATAATAAAATGTCCTTAAGTCCTTAACAGCCCGATCCTATCACCCACCATGTTATAGCATGCAGCAACGCCAATGGGGTATGAGTTGCATGATATGGTGGGAGGGGGGTGATTGGACATCCGACAGGAGGTAAGTAAAAGTATTTTATTACTGGCCAATCATCTATGGGTCTCCTCAGACCTGCACCTGCCATTTTGCTGCTACAAGTCTGAGAAGAACCAAGGGATACTTCAGGTTTATTTTTTATTTATTTTTCACATTTTTATACTGCCCTTCCTCCAAGGAACTCAGAGTGGTGTACATATTTCCTCCCCTCCTTTTGTCCTCACAACAACCCTGTGAGGTAGGTGGGGCTGAGAGATAGTGACTGGCCCAAGGTCACCCAGGAAGCTTCGTGGCTGAGTGGGGATTTGAACCTGGATCTTCCAGGTCTAAGTCCGACTCCCAAACCACTACACCATCCTGGCAAAATGGGAAAAGTCGCTGCTGCAGGATCCACCCCCTTCTACCCACAACATGCCCCCCTGGTTTCTTCCCCTCCCCACCCAGCTCCTCCCCCTGCTTTCTTCCTCCCTGCCCATTAACACCCCCCCCCCAAACAGCCTACCTGCCCTGGTGTCATCTGGGGTCTGTGGCAGCAGGAACCCACCACTGCAGCTGCCTTGTGGCAGGGACCTTGAATGACCACACCATCGTAGGGCCTTTTATGCCAGTGGGACGCTGCCATCATAAAAGGCCCATAGGATTGGGCCATAAAAGTGTATCCAGTCTTCCAGCCTAGACTAGAGGGCATAATTAGTCCTCAAGGCAAGTTACCAGGTCCCTGACATCTCTGAGTCCTCAGTGATACTGAACACATCTCTCTCTCCTGTTGCCTCTTTAGGCCATCTTTTGAATCAAGAAGAAAAAGAAGAAAATAAAACCAATTGAAAAGGTTTTCCTATCCATGAGTTGTAAGTCTTCATTAGATCACTTTATTTTGACCAATTTCCTTTTATGGAACCAGTTAAAATTGTCACTCAGGGTAGCTTCCTACACAACAATTTAAGTGCTGGTAGTACAAAACATGGGTGGAAAATATTTGTGTACCATGGCTGCAATTCTTCAACCTGTGTGGAATACAGAGGAGGTGGGCAGATTAGCTTCCCATATGGTTCCAGAGTAGCTCCCCCACCATGCTCCCTTGCCCCGTCCCACGCTTGGTACACCACTGCCATGCCAAGCACATTGCTTCTCATCAGGTCAGTCACTGATACCGAGGGCCTTTTGTGCTTTGCCTTAGGCTTAGAGCATCTGACAACTACCCTTCCTCCCAGGTCAGTGTCTTCCAGCTGTTCTCAACCCAAACAACAGAAACAGAAATGGAGTCATGCATTGGGGGCCTCTGGAAGAGCAGACTGCCGGACACTGTAATGGAGGTACACAAGGGTCTTCCTTTAAAGTGGCCAAGAGGAGAGATTGAACTGGATCCTTATCAATGGCACTGATAATGGGGAACGAATTACCTGTTAAATGTCTCTTTTTATGCAGTCATTAAACAGACTTCCCTAGACACAGCCCTTTGGTGTATTGCTTTCTATACTGGGTCCAAATTCTTAATCTCTACATAAGGGTGCTGGTTATAAAACTACTCAAAATGGCTTCCCTCTTGCTTCGTTATAGTCCCATGCTAAAAAGGCATAGCCACAGACGATGGTTTTGTGGAACTGGGACTGGGAGGATATCCTCTGTGCATTTGCTCAAGCTTGCTCAGGTGTTATTGGAGGCTGGTGATAACAGAGCAGTGATTGCATACAATGTGTGCTTGGATTCTCTGAAACCAATGTTGTGAGTTCTGTGAAATATAGGATGCATAGGTGTGCCATGAAATATCATGTGTCTAATTTCAACCAGGCTGTCACTTTTATTTATTTATTAATATAGACTCTAATCAAAACCTCTATAGAATTGCTGTCAGTTTTAATTTATGACTAAGGCAACTGCTTCTCCTGGGCTGATTTTTAAATTGCCAGCTGGAAGTCAAATTGACAGCTACATGTGCAACATAAGAAGTCATTCTCTGGAACATAACACCTCGTGTAAGACGAGGAGCAACTGTACATGCATATTTACGCATGCACACAGGCACACATTTCTACTGGATATCTAATACTTTTTTTTATAAATGTATTTCATCTTAATTATGTAACTGATGGAAGTGGGACCTTAAACATTTATCAAAATTCAAAATGTTCTCTCTTTGATCAGCCACTTATTTAAATAATATTACTGTTTACACAATATTACACTTTACACAGTTTTTTTTTTTTCATTATGGGCTAATTCATGTCCTGTTTAGAGAAACACACAGGCAATATTGTTGCTGGACTTTGAGTTGCAGACTGGCACAATATATGAACAGTTGCTGTGGGAGCTGAGTTTGTGTGGTGGATTGCTCCATTTAAATCAGGTGGATTGCATGAGAAGAAGCCTAAAGCCTAGATTCACACATTCACTAGGTAGGACCTTGCGGAAAAACAGTATGGTGGTGGAGGAGGAGGAGTGTGAGCCAAGTTTCTCGGTGAGCCAGAACCTCCATGTATTCGTGTGATTTCTTCCATTTGTTATTGTGGGTGATAAATTTGTTATTGTGGGTGATATTTGAGTTTTTACATGGAGGTCCCAGCTCTCACAGAAGAAGGTTATCTACATGGTAGAAAGAAGGGGGTTGTGCACTCTTGCACTATTTCTGATAAATGTGTGAAGTGGGGCATCATTTTCAAGATCACCTTAATGATTTTAAGGAAATCATGGGGGGGGGGTCTCACATGGCTTAATTTTTACTTAGGGCACAGATGGCAATTGTTTTTAGTGCCATCTTAGTCATATAAAGTGAAGAATGGATGAACATTTTCCTGAGTAGGTATAGACTCTATACCTGGGGGGGGGAAGGCTATACCTGGGGGGGAGGCTGCCGCTGGGAGGACGCGCTCTGGCTGCGGACTGGCTGGATCTCCGACCTGATTAGCTTTCAGATCCGCTTTCAGGATGATCAGGTCCACGGCAGCTGCTGTGAGCTCCGGCTGAGGGGGGGAGGCTGCTCCGAGGGGGGGTGGCTGCCGCTGGGAGAAGGCACTCTGGCTGCTGACCGACTGGGAGCTCCAGCTGCGGGGGGGGGAGGTCTGGGGGTGGAGTTGCTCTGAGGGGGGGGGATGTGCTCCGGCTGCTGGCTCCGACTGCTGTGAGGCCGGTCTGGGGGGGCAGAGCTTCAGCGGTTGGAATAAATTAAATTTATTCCTCAAGATCAGCTATTGAACGCAGCTGATAAGGCTCTTTCACCACTGGGACGACACGCTGCAGACTGGGAGGACGCATGTTAACTTTTAATTAACAATTAATTAGCTGCTGATTGCAGCTGATAAGGGGCAGGTTCTGGTGTACCCCCAGCCATTGGTACGCATACCCCTAGGGGTACGAGTACCATAGGTTGGGAACGCCTGGTATAGAGTGTAGTAATAGTAATAGTAATAGTAATAATAATATAGCTTTTTAATGAACAGCAGGATGGTAAAACAAGTTGCTCGACTTGCTATCTAGAAGATTACTGATTATTTTATATCCCATTTAACATTGCTGTTTTATTCTGTTTTATGGCTGTTTAAACTATTGTAACTTTTTATTGTTTTATGCTGTTTTAAAATGTGTTGTTGCTGTTTGTCTGTAGCTGGTTCTTTGTGTCTAAAATATGATTACTTTTTAAACTGCTTGTGCTTTGGAAACCTTTCCATTCTAAAGTGGGCTATACATTTCTGAAGGAAACAAATAAATAAAGGCTTCCAGATCTAAGGGTCTTGTTTGCAAGACTTGAGCCTAAAAAATAAGCCCTGTGGCATACCTTTCTTCTGACAAATTCTGCCCACTGTTTCTCAGCTGTTCCGTTTCCTGCAATAAGGTGATGCAGTCAAGGTGAAAAAGGAAGGAAAGCAACATGAGGAGATACAATTGTAAACAGTCAAGACCAGAGTACATCTCTCATCTCACCCTGCTCATGATAGTTGCTTTTTCCCCCAGTGCCATGCAGTCAGGCATGTGCCTGGTCCCTAGGCTGATAGTTTGTTCAAAGCTGCAACACAGAAAACATGAAATTCAGCAGTCTCTCAAATGCCAGTAGGGCTTGGTGGAGTGACAGGAAAAAAGACGTGTCTCAAAACTTGAGGAAGGAAGGAAATAATTTGGAGGATGTCACAGCAAATAAGAAGCTTGAATTGTTCATCACACATTGAAAAATGGCAATGTGAAATGATTATAAAATGTCTTTGAGAAATGCAAATTGCCAAGTGGAAGGACCATGCAATGACAGTTCTGCCATGTGGAAACACAGTGATGATTGTCATTCCATTTCTGTTCCATCCTGGATAGTGTTAATTCATCACCATTCCATACCTGTCATCCTACTTTCTGCCCACATGGGTAATAATCAGTACCAGATTAACCTAGTAGCCAAAGTAGCATATTCCCGCATTTTCAAGCCCCCTGCTCTAAATGCTTGCAAGCTGTCTGGTGAAACAGGCATCACTCCATCTGCCTGGCAACCCTGTTGTTGACATGTTGGGGCACCTGCCGGTGGAGCATTTTGTGCGCACTGCTGCAAAAGGCGGCAGCCCTGCAGCCTTGCCACTGGAGCTTGCTGCACCTGCTGGTGTCAGTAAGCTGCCGGTGGGGGCAAGGGTGGGTGGATCAGGGGCAGGGATTGGGGCCACAGGGGTGTGTCATGGATGGGTGGTGGGCGGGTATCAGTGGAGCCTTCTTTGCCAATAACCCATTACATCCTTAACACATCCCCTCAAGTCTGCTCGGACTTGCAGACTGCAGATGTGGGACAAAATAGCTGGGACAGATCTGAGTAGATGCATTGGAGGCCATGCAGGCATGGAGAAAGGTAAGTAATTTTTTTTTTACTTTTCTCTCTACCCCTGCAAAATCTCCAACTGCCCGCATTGTCTCCGCCCCTACATGGTCTCGAATTGCCCACAGGATGCAGGGGAGCCTCTGGCGGCACTGATGCGCTTTGCAGCCAGCATTTAATTAGGATAGGGTCCTTAGGCTTTAGGCTTTGTCTCAAGTGATATTGAAACTATTTGTTTCAAGGGTTTTTTTGGGGGGGGGATAATTATAATACTAGGCCAATGGAGATTGGTACTGGTATTTATTTTATATGCAAGAGATGCTTGTTATGGGGGTTTGTTCTGGATGTTGCCAATTCATATATTTTTTTTTGCGCATTTAGAACAAGCTTATGCGTGCGTGTCTCCTTAGAAGTCCTATTGAATTCAGTGGGACTTACTCCCAGATAGTTGTGCAAAAGATAGCAGCCTCAAAGTATTTCAGGAAAAATATATTTTTATTTACAGCAAATTAGTAATTGAGATTACTATTTAATCTAAAACAGCCCATGGGTTCTGCTGTGATTAGGCCCAACAGCTTCATTATGAGTAATATGATTATCATGAAAATAAACATTATTGGTATCTGAAATTTTGCCATGAACATCTGTTCTAATTATGCCAAATTGCTACCTTTATTTAATCACTCATTTTATCTTTATTATTAGCTAACTTGAAATTGCATGTTGACATAAA
Organism: Plestiodon gilberti rubricaudatus; assembly: GCA_026170595.1. Taxonomy (NCBI): domain Eukaryota; kingdom Metazoa; phylum Chordata; class Lepidosauria; order Squamata; family Scincidae; genus Plestiodon; species Plestiodon gilberti. Next base: position 27,082,742 of record JANXHW010000005.1, read on the forward strand.
GAATTAAAGAAGAAATACATACACTTCTCAAAAGAAATTTGGAACTGTGCAGAAATCACTATTAGCCCTGAATTGTACAGATGGAAAGGAGTATTGAAGGAGCTGACCTAGTGGACGGGCCATGAATCGGGTAGCCTCTGGCTTAACACTTGCCTCTGCTATGAACTCAGTAGATGGTGTCAGAGTAATTCTGGCACATCCCGGGTGCGTGCAGAGAGTGTGGAGCTATGTGGCTTCCATTTTATCTGATCACATCGAACCATTGCGATTGACCGTGGACCATGCTCATGATTTGAGAGGGCAGGATGCGGAGCTAAGACCAATGGGATGAGGGGGGGGGGTTCAGCCAATCGGAGCACACTTATGTTTCAGCCAATCAGCATTGAGCTTTATTAGAAGGCGGGACAATCAGGAGGGACTATTTGCGTTGAAGAAACTGGTGGAGCCCAGGGCAGCGTTTCGAGCAGGGCGTCCAGTCCTCTACGCTCACGCGCCTCACCACGCAAGCACAATGTAACAGGGGTAGGTGTAGATCAGCCTTTAAAGTAGGTGTGAGGTTAAACATGTCACTCCTTTTCTTTCTTTTTTTAAAATAGCTGTCAGGGGTAAACTGGATTGAGACCATCAGAGGGATCAATCCTTAAGCCTTAATCCTTTCTCCTTATGCTTTGGACCTGATGAAAATTGCACTCCGAAAATCCTATTTGTGCCCATATCAGTCTGCTGCCAATCTGCCGCTTGAGGAAGCTGTTTTACTAGGGCCTCATCAGGCTGCATTTTTCACTAGGTGAGTCACAGGTAGTGGAGGTCCGAGTTGAAGGCTTTCAGGTAAACCAGCTAGGAAGGCTCTAGAAAGTATAGAGAACCACTGCTAGGGAGGTCCGGCAAAGTTAAGATATGAAGCAGTCCTCATAACTCTCTATTGATTAGTTATCAGTATAGCTTATAATGGTGTTTGCTGCTTTAAGTTTCCTTTGTGAAAACCATGGCCAACATATGTCTATAGGAAACATGTCTAATCCCTTTGAATAGGAAGAACACAAACTTTGAGAAAATGAAGTAATACAGCTAATAAAAATGCAAAATGCAATTTTAAGCTACAGTGAAATGAATAAAATATGGATCAGGAGTTTTTTTTTATTTTTTATGAAACTCATTAATCTTACTAATGATTTATTGGCTGAGTGTTTCAGTGCACAAGAAAAATTGATCCCAGCCACTGCATTTTTATGTATGCTTTTGTGATCTCTTCCAACTGCAGTGCTTCACTGACTTGTTACGTTTCTCCGTATTCTCCTATAAAACACTTGAACTGTAGAACAAATGTGATTTAGGGATGAAAAAAAGTTGAACTTGTTTAGCCTATTGATCGGGCATGGGACAATCAATATTGTCCCTGTTTATACCTTTATACCTATATCACTGTTTATACCTTCCTTCTACTAACAATCAAAACCATCAGCAGAACAACTTCTTTTGCAGGACATTTCTCTATTGTTCTGACAACGTTGGGTGCAAGGCTAGCCCAAGACCTCCTAATGCCTGAGGCAGAATGCCAAGTGCTGTACCTTTACCCAATGATGTGCCAACCTCTGCTTCTTGGAAGGAGGCATAGTGGAGGCAAATAGGCAGACAGAAATGAGTACCCCCCCCCCACACACACACACCCCTGCTGCCTGAGGTTCAGTTGGCCTCATGGATGGGCCAGCCCTGGTTGGGCATTTATCACCTTAGCACTGTTCATATATTGGTCTGAATGTGTATAGTTAGACAATGGAGGTGCGCCGACTCACACCTGCCAGCTCTCTCTTTCTTCACTATCTGTGTCCCATATAATGTTTTCCAATTGCCCAAACACATGCAAACTGTCCTTGCACTGGCTCTCTCCATGATTGGGAATCCCTGAAAATGCATCATATAAACAGAGCCCAAATGTGCATCAGAGTGTGTTCTGACCCAATTCCACTCCTAGGAGCTACTTTCCTCACCTTTTAACACTTTCAGTGCCCACTGTAAACTAATTAGCTTCCTCTGAAATAGTTAACTTGTGTGCAAAAAACTACCAAACTCTGGCATGAAAGGCAATTGACAAAATTTATTGCTTTCCAAGCATCCTAACAACAATAAATCTCCCTAAAGCAAAACCCCCTCTGTAACGCAGTCTTCCAACAGAAATAAGACAGCCTCTTGCTGTCTTATTCCTCCAAACCAGTTCTCCAGTTAGCACCCTCCTATCTCCAGTCCAGCAGGGCCTCTGGTGTCTCCTCCATCAGCTTCACAGTCCTTCGTCAGCTGGGCATGGCAGAGTCCTTTCTTCTCCCTCTCTTGTCCAAGGTCCTTAGCTTCATAGTCCTTTAACACCACTTATTATTATTATTATTCCTGCTCAGAGGTGACAGGCGCCGGGAGGGTGCCCGGGTGCATGGGGGCGGGGCCAGCATCGCGTCGCGTCAACGCGCCCCCCACCGGTTTTGCTCTCATTTCCGAGCCAAACTGGCTCAAGGGAGGGACAGAGGGCCCAGACACGACGCTGCTCTTCGGAAGAGGGTGAGTTCCCCCGCCCCGCAATCTTGCCGCCCGCCTGCGATCGAGCGCCTGGAGCTCCTGCTCCACGCGCTCCACTGTGGTTCCGCCGCTGTTCCTGCTGCTGCCACCCCTCTGATCCTAGCTACTTTTATACTCAGCCCTACTCAGTGCCAGTTGAGTGCAGCTGTGGGCTTCAAATCACTGCACTCCGAGTCCTTGCTTATTGTCCATTAGTGCCCACATTTGTGGAGCCACAGCCAATTGCTTGCAGATGTGTGCTTCCACAGCCGCAGGCCTGGGTATTAATCCCTTGTTTCCCAGTCCTGTCAAAGTCTAAGTCTTCATCTGTTAACACCTTGCTGCCTGGATCTGTCAACAAGGGTCCACTGCTGACACCATACTTGTGCCTGCCAGTCTTCTGGATTTTTTTCCCACTACAGAGTGGAGGCAGAACTAGCATACATGAAGCGGAGGAAATCTGAAACAATCTGCTCCTCCTCTACAAATGATCAGACAAAAGCTGCTTACTGTACACTTTATGACTTTGCTGCTGAATGTGCAAAATAACTCCACTTGGAAGTATCGTGTGTGTGAGGTGGCCAGATAGGAAATCCATGCTGTGTCAGAACTAGGATGTTTTCTTCACATCCTAGTAAGTCATTCACATGTAAGTCATTGCTCAATGTGGCAGAGCTCAGGTGATTATTAATCTTATAGGAACCAGCCCATTTAGAAATGCTACCATGGCTAAGAGCCACAGTGCCAATTCATGCTCTCCCTCTCCAAGAGCTCTTCCACACAGTGGTAGCAGGAAAGATAGTTTTACCTTTTAAATAGATACATTAATTAAATCTTTTAAATAGATAGACAGTTTGCTACATGAAACAGCTACCAGCCACTTGGTCACAATCAAGGGCAGAATTTCCACACTTACCTTCAAGTGCCAGGAAGAGGTGCATGGTTACAGGTGGACAGGTGCCTCGGCAAGGGTGCAGGCTGCTGACATTAGCTGACTATCCAGTCAGCAATCATATACTTGTACAGTATTAGCTGCAGCACATCACATCTTCTCGACTACTACCTCCCAGTTTCCAAAGATGAGGGTGGGAATTCCCAGCGCCCATCAATTTCCATGCAATGGCAGTCAGTGACTCTGCCTAGCAAACCGACTCACCATCCACCACTATGCTCACCCCTCCCACAATGACTTTTTCTTTTCCCTTCTTAGGAGCCCTTAGCTTATGTTCCAATCCCCAGACACACCATTTCTATGTTCAGTCCTCTATTACCTTGATGTTCTTCCCCATCTCACACAGCTCTGAATCCACAGGGTTCCCTCCACCGTAATCAGCCGCTCTGTAGTCAGCCCTCCACCATTACCCAGCCATGTTCTGCTTACTTCTCATCCTCAGAGATCCTCTCAAGGCTAAGTTCAGTGTGTGAATGCAACTGGTCTGAGGAAGGACAGAGTGTCTGAAAGCAGAAGAGGTACTATAAAAGAATCAGCCAGAACCACCATTGAAGGTTTCAGGGGAGGAGTTTCAGCCCAATTCTATCCTCCACCATTCCATTGCATGCAGTCCCGCTGCCAGAGCTTGCACTCCATGCTGGGGGGGGGGGAAATCAGATGGCCCCAGGGAGGTAAAGCTTTTTCATACATATCTCCCTCTAGGCCACCTGGCCTCCAATGGATCTCCTTGGTCCTACACCATCTGTTTTGCTGGCATATGTCTGAGGAGACGAGGGGGGGGGGTGTCAGGGCAAAAGAAGGGGTAGGACCTTGGCTTGTGCCATAGCAGGCAAGATCCCCTTACCCCTGAACTGCCCCTGGTCCTGAACCTCCCCCACTGCCAACCTACCTGTTGCGCATGCGGAGCCTCTGGCCAATCTGCGTCAGTAGCCCCAAAGCACATGAAAGTAGCAGCGCAGCTTTTGCAACCATGTCCCAGGCCAGGGCCATTCAGAGGAATTTTATCAGGGGGTACAAAGTTTTTTTGGTCCCCTTCCCTACATATGAATTTGGCTCCAGGGCCCCCTTTTTGACCCATTTTTTGCCCTGGGCCTGGGTACAAATTACCCCCCTTAACCCCCCTCTCAGAGGCCCTGTCCCAGGCTTTACTGTGGTGGGTCGTGATATCTGCCACTGTAAGGCCCCCATAGGACTGGGCTGTGTATCTGTAGTCCTAAATATTATGGCAATGTTATCCACACAGGTGAAATTGTCATCTTTTTTAAAGCAGCAAGATTTGTCCCTTTCCTATGCAAACTTGGCATTTTCAGGTTTGTTTTATTGCATGTAAAAAGCATGTATCACTTGTGTAGAATCAATGACCCAAAATACCAGGGTTAATCATGTATGTTCTGAAATATTTCTTATTATTACTTCTGATACTACAATTTTCTCTAGCAGGAGGGCACTGAGAAATTATGTCATGAAAGCTGCAAGGTCAACAGAATTTATATCAATCACTACCGATGAATCAGACCCAAGAAGACTGAAAATACAGGTTGGTAAGCTCACACCTGACTCATGATGCATATCTTGTCTCCATGACTACAATTTTTGTTCCAGGGAATAGCTTGCAGGTATATGAGCAAAATCTAAGAAGCCAAAAGCAACCCCAGGTAGTATCACAGCAACAGATGCACCCATTAAGAGGGCAAAATGAGGAGCCCTTCCGAAGCTTACAGCGATACTGGCGCCTGCTGTTTGCCAAGAGGAAATCGGATAATGTTACCCCACTGAAACTGTCTTCTTCACTCTGCAGTGTCACTCAGCACTGATGTTTCCCGCAACTATAGACATGAATATTCTCAGGCCAGGTAGATTGACAAGGTAAGTATATGATTTAATGGTGCTAAAATATTGAAGACCCACATACCTAAGCCAATATATCCAATCTGTAACAATGGAGAAGGTTATAGTAGAATGATAAAATAAATGCTGTGTTCTTATTGTGATACTTCTCACAGATAAATGGGAAAATTATTGTAATGGAAAATGGATAGTTGTTATATTGTGCTGCACTTTCTTCCCACATTGTTAACAAATGTAATATAATAGGATGCAAGATATGTAAATCTGGAAGAGCTACTGATAACAAATGCAGGTAGATATGTGATATACAAGACATTCTGAAAACAGTTCAGGTAATGTTCTAAAGCTTATAGTGTAAGCCATTTTCAGTTTGCATATATGCAGCAATGGCCAGTGGTGCAGTTTACTAGTCAGAACCACTGGCCACTGCTAAGAAGTGAACAAACAGGAGGGGAATTCCTGCATTTACCTGTAAGAAGAACCAGGAAGCAGCAGCAGAGGTAAGCACGATACAACTACACTGTTCTTGATTTAATTTTCTTCCCTGCTGTGATTGCAGCCTGCTGACATCAAGGAGGAAAGCTGTCCAATTAAGAACAGCCCACTTGCACCAGGGATGGAGTTACAAGTTGACCAGGGCAGGCTCTGGGCCAGGACCATAAGAAATCATGCCTGGTGTGGAGTCAACCTCATGAACCTCTCCCCACCCCAGTACCAGTCAGCTGTAATAGGACCCCCCCCATTCAAAAGTAGGGAGGGTGATTAGAACCTCCACTCATCGTTCACCACCAACAAGTTGAAACATTGAAGAACGAGACAAAGTCTTGAGCAAAAAGTGAGGAGGAAGAAAGCAGTGGAGCAGGTCAGAGCAGGTCATAAACTGACAACCCAATCATAAATAGGCTTACCATATCTCCAACAGGGACAGAGTGCTAGACCTTTAGGAGAAGGAATGTGGGCAGGTGTAGCTTGTTAAACCTTACAGCACAATCCTAGGCATGTCTACTCAGAAGCAAGCCCAATTGAACCCGTTTGCCCTCAGAAAGGTTCTGCACATGTGCAGAAAAAACAAATAAAAGCCTGCGATGCTTATGGCCGGCTCACAAAGCCCTCGACCGCCGAACTGGGCGGTCGCAATGACGAGGGCTTGTCCCAGCTTTGGAGCTGAGGCTCCGGAAGCCGGTGATGCTCCGCTTTGGGGGGGGCGGCAGCCGGGCTCTGGCGCGATGGGGGCGCTCCAGCCCCCGCCCCCCCGGGCGCCGGAATGGCTTAAAATGCCACTGGGTAAGCCTAATCATACAGGTTTGGGCTGTCGGTGCAAAGCTTTACAACAGTGGAAGAGTCTTCTGCTGTTGTAAAATGGCTGCTGACAGAGCGCACAGCGCTCCGTTGGTGGCCATTTTGTGAGCACTGCCGCAACAGCATACCCAGTCTGTATTCACTTAGCATCGTATGAAACAAGTACTTTGTGGCATCACAAGTCTACTACTGCATTTAATCAGAATTAGGCTTACCAGGTCTCCAACCGGGACAGAGTACTAGACCTTTAGGAGAAGGAATGTGGGCAGGTGTACCTTGTTAAGTCCTACAGTACAATCCTAGGCATGTCTACTCAGAAACAAGCCCCATTGAACACAATGGGGCTTGCTTCTGAGTAGACATGCCTAGGATTGTGCTCTAAGGGCTTAACAAGCTACACCTGCCCACATTCCTTCTCCTAAAGGTCTAGAACTCTGTCCCGGTTGGAGATCTGGTAAGCCTAATCAGAATGGAAGGAACTCATATCCCTGAAACCCACATTTTCTTGTTCAGTATTCTTGGCATTTGTCATCCTTCCAACATTCTCTGCTCCTGGTGGGCAGAACTAGTATGTAGTGGAATGTATAAAGTAAATGGCTGTGAACTGATTTGGTTGAAGTCTTGGATCCAAGACATTGGATGTGTATTGAAAAACCTTGGAGCAGGAGTGGCATCAGGGCCAGCCAGGTTGGGTAATGGTCAAAGACCTACATCAAAGTGCCCCCCTTGCTTGACCCTGCCCTCAACCCTCTGTATAGCTGGCAGTAGTAGTGCCCAATGCAGCATCATGGAATGGGCAGGAGGCACCATGGGTGTGTGTGTCCAGTGCAAGACTTTGCCCCAAGGCCCACCATAGAAACCTTAGAGATTCAGATGCCCCAGCTGTGGTCTGATTCCTCCCTGGTATCTCTTAGGCATACTGTGTTGTAGCTACCTTCCCTACATCACCACCATTTCAAAAATGCAATACATTCACTCTGGGCAGGGAAACAAGACCAAGAACCAAACAGCCTGGATGACGTTGGTTGTAAGCAATGCATGGGGTCAGAGGCCAAAACTATGACTGCTCTCTCGGACCATGTGTAGAAAATACAGGCATGTCAACTACACTTTCTCCTCCTGACCCTGAGTTTTTTTGCTCCCAAACCTAAATGACATCATTCTTCAGCTAGGACTCTGGGGGAAGAGCAGCAGCTCTGCAATAATGCTTTCTTCAGTGTGTGTGTGTGTGTGTGTGTGTGTGTGTGTGTGTGTGTGTGTGTGTGTGTGTGCGTGCGCGCGCGCGCCTACTCACACTATAAGGAACAAAATACTTATTTGAAATATTAATAAGAGCTGCTCCAGTAGGCATCTTCCCCATGGCCTTTTAAAATCAGTGTGACTTAGATTGGCAGAAGGCTTACCGGGTTCTTCTGCTTTCACTTTCCCTCTGAGACATTAACAGCAGGAATCACAGGATATTGCTATAATCGATTAGCTCATTGCTTTAATCTTTGATATTTCAGGTGACCTGATTAATCTCATTCACAGGAAATGAAAACCGCTGAATGTCTCCTTCCCGCTTTCATTTTCCCCTCTTGCAATTATGCAGAGCTAAGCTGAGCTATTCAACGACTCTGTGTACTTCACAATAACATGGTTGCTGCTGCCTCCCCCATCTCTACCTACAAAAGGAAAAGGCGGGTTTGAAGAGATGTGCCTATGCCCGAGCACATTAGGATACGTTGTCCTTGAGACCAAGAAGGATGCCCTTGACTAAACCATACATAGGAGACAAGAAATACTGTATAATGAAGGCACATGTTTTTTGGCACAAATATTTTCTATTTGCTCCTGATGGTGACCGAAATGTTGAATCTGGGCTGTGTGGTCACACAAGCAATTTAAAATAAAATAAAATGTTATTTTATCTACCAGGCTCATATACCAGCGTTTTCATTTCCCAGTCATCACATTAGTTTAGTATTGCTAGGAAATGAACATGGGTTTTTTTTTCTAAATCCATTGACAGACAGTAGTCCAAATACATGTTTTCTGTGAAATGAATAAATTATTTGATGAAAAAGTTAAAAGGGAGATTCTCTTGACTTAGAGCTTAAGCAAGTTTTTTTTTAAAATTTCATAAATTGCTTTTCTAATTTAAGATAAGATTTGCCACATCACATGTTAAAAAACAATCACCAATTTCATTTCTGTTCGTAACTGTTTCAAAGAAGATGAATCTTGAGAGTTTTCTTTCAACAGCTGTCTGCATCAATGCTCTTTCAAAATGGTAGAAAAAATTTACATTAATTCTCACAAACTTAGACTATTAAACAGATTTCTGTGTAGCAACAGAAGACTTTTCCAGCTTACGCTTTTCATTTCAAGTCTCTACATAAATCATCACAGCAAATTCTACAAACATTCAAATATCAACAAAAATCTCATAACGTGCAGAAGCAGCGCAAGTTGATCTGACACCCAAAATGGTGGCTGGTTTTCTCTCCCCCCCCCAATTTCACTGCATTTTTCTCTGCCAGTGCCAGTACCCATGCGCCAGTCAGCACACACACACACACCACCAGCACTCACCTCCTCCTCCACCTCCACCCCATCCACAGCTTCTTGCCAAGTGCCAGGCTGGGGGATCCTGTTCTTCTCCAGACCACTACTTTGTAAGAAGCACTGGGGAAGAAAAGACTACGGTCTATGCTTAGAAGAGCTCTCTGGAAAGGAACACAGTGGAGGAGGCGGAACGGGAAGAGGCAGGTGAGCCTCATATGATTATGATTACACTGGTCAACACACTTTTTCTGGCATAAGGTATTCCAATGGTTTTAAGGTAATTTTGGGGCGCTGATTCCAAATCTGGCATCAGTTTTTGTCTATCACATCAGGTTTTTGAGATATCAAATATTGCATTTGATAAAATCAATGAAAAACAGCAAAATTATGCTCATCATATCATTGATGTCATACTTTAAAGTAGGCAAGATAAACCTTCTTGACAAAGGTATTGATGTTGCGCCTTTAATCCTGCAAAGTGCACAGATGTAACAGAAGATATCTGGGTCATTACTGCATTTCCTTCTTTCGGATGTTGTAGCCCAGGGGTTCTTAACGTTTGGAGGGCCGGGTAACCCTTTATCACGGTCCAATTTTCTGAAGTACCCACTGTTAATTAACTGCTAATTAATTGGATTAATCAATTAATTAATTAGGTAATTAATCATTAAGTAAAAAGTACTAAAACAATTTTAAATGTGAAAATTTTCTTATTTAACTGTTTGTGTGTGTGCGTGTGTGTGTGTGTGTGTGTGTGTGTGTGTGTGAGAGAGAGAGAGAGAGAGAGAGAGAGAGAGAGAGAGAGATGCAAGGATCTCTTTTTTCTCCAAGTCACACTTCCCAAAATCAACTCCTCCCTCCCCCACCCCGCCAAAGTACATTTTCCAAAGTACAAAAAATAAGCCCAAAACCAAAATCAGAGAGACAGAAGGACTCCGAAAATAATTGTTGTTGTTCAGTCGTTAAGTTGTGTCCGACCCTTCGTGATCCCATGAACCATATCCCGCCAGGCCTTCCTGTCCTCCGCTATCTTCCTGAGTTCGCTCATTTTCATGTTTGTTGCATCGGTGATGCTGTCTAATCATCTCATCCTTGGCCTTCCCCTTCTCCTTTTGCCTTCAATTTTTCCCAGCATCAGAGTCTTCTCCAGAGAGTCCTCTCTTCGCATTAGGTGGCCAAAATATTTGAGTTTCAGCCTTAGTACCTGTTCTTCCAGGGAACAGTCAGGGTTGATTTCATTTAGGATTGACTGATTTGATCTCCTAGCAGTCCAAGGAACTCTCAGGAGTCTTCTCCAGCACCACAGTTCAAAAGCATCTATTCTTCGGCGCTCAGCCTTCCTTATGGTCCAACTCTCGCAACCATACATTGCTACTGGGAACACCATCGCCCTGACTATGCGAACTTTTGTTGGCATGGTGATATCTCTGCTTTTTATTATGCTGTCTAAGTTTGCCATAGCTTTCCTTCCAAGGAGTAAACGTCTTTTAATTTCATGGCTGCTGTCTCCGTCTGCAGTGATCTTGGAGCCTAGAAAAGTAAAATCTGTTACTGCTTCCATTTCTGCCCCTTCTATTTGCCAGGAATTGATGGGACCAGATGCCATGATCTTAGTTTTATTAATGTTGAGTTTCAAGCCAACTTTTGCACTCTCCTCTTTCACTCTCATCAAGAGGCTCTTTAGTTCTTCTTCACTTTCTGCCATTAGGGTGGTATCGTCTGCATATCTGAGGTTGTTGATATTTCTCCCGGCAATCTTGATTCCGGCTTGTGATTCATTCAGCCCTGCATTTCTCATAATGTACTCTGCATATAAGTTAAATAAGCAGGGTGACAATATACAGCCTTGCCGTACTCCCTTCCCAATTTTGAACCAATCAGTTGTTCCATGGCCGGTTCGAACTGTTGCTTCTTGACCCGCATACAGGTTTCTCAGGAGACAGGTAAGGTGGTCTGGTACCCCCATCTCTTTAAGAATTTGCCACAGTTTGTTGTGATCCACACAATCAAAGGCTTTTGCGTAGTCAATGAAGCAGACGTAGGTGTTTCTTTGGAACTCTCGTGCTTTCTCCATGATCCACCGCATGTTGGCAATTTGATCTCTAGTTCCTCTGCCTCTTCGAAACCCAGCTTGTACGTCCGGTAGTTCTCGGTCCACGTACTGCTGAAGCCTAGCTTGTAGGATTTTGAGCATAACCTTGCTAGCATGTGAAATGAGTGCAATTGTACGGTAGTTTGAACACTCTTTGGCACTGCCCTTCTTTGGAATTGGAATGTAAACTGACCTTTTCCAATCCTTTGGCCACTGCTGAGTTTTCCAAATTTGTTGGCATATTGAGTGCAGCACTTTCACAGCATCATCATTTAGGATTTTAAGTAGCTCAGCTGGGATATTATCATCTCCACTAGCTTTGTTGTTAGTAATGCTACCTAAGGCCCACTTGACTTCACTCTCTAGGATGTCCGGCTCTGGGTCAGTGACCACACCAGCGTGGTCATCAGGAACATTAAGATCTTTCTTGTATAGTTCTTCTGTGTATTTTTGCCATCTCTTCTTAATCTCTTCTGCTTCTGTTAGGTCCTTGCCTTTTTTGTCCTTTATCATGCCCATCTTTGCACAAAACATTCCCTTGATATCTCCAATTTTCTTGAAGAGATCTCTAGTCCTCCCCATTCTGTTGTTTTCCTCGATTTCCTTGCATTGTTCATTTAAGAAGGCCTTCTTATCTCTCCTTGCTATTCTCTGGAACTCTGCATTCAGTTGTTTATATCTTTCCCTTTCACCCTTGCTTTTTGCATTCCTTCTTTCCACAGCTATTTGTAAAGCCTCATCTGACAGCCACTTTGCTTTCTTGCATTTCTTTTTCTTTGGGATGGTTTTAGTTGCTGCCTCCTGTACAATGTTACGAACTTCCGTCCATAGTTCTTCAGGCACTCTGTCTACCAGGTCTAATGCCCTAAATCTATTCTTCACCTCCACTGTATACTCATAAGGGATATGGTTTAGGTCATATCTGACTGGTCTAGTGGTGTTCCCTACATTCTTCAGTTTAAGTCTGAATTTTGCAATAAGAAGCTCATGATCTGAGCCACAGTCAGCTCCAGGTCTTGTTTTTACTGATTGTATAGAGCTTCTCCATCTTTGGCTGCAAAGCACATAATCTATCTGGTTTCGGTATTGACCATCTGGTGATGTCCATGTGTAGAGTCGCCTCTTGTGTTGTTGGAAAAGAGTGTTTGCTATGACCAGCGTGTTCTCTTGACAGAACTCCGTTAGCCTTTGCCCTGCTTCATTTTGCGCTCCAAGGCCAAACTTGCCTGTTGTTCCGTTTATTTCTTGATTTCCTACTTTAGCATTCCAGTCTCCTATGATGTAAAGGACATCTTTTTTGGGTGCTAGTTCTAGAAGGTGTTGTAGGTCTTCATAGAACCGGTCAACTTCATCTTCTTCGGCATCAGTGGTTGGGGCATACACTTGGATTACTGTAATGTTGAGTGGTTTGCCTTGGATTCGAACTGAAATCATTCTGTCGTTTTTGAGGTTGCACCCCAGTACTGCCTTTCCCACTCTTTTATTGACTATGAGGGCTACTCCATTTCTTCTAAGGGATTCATGCCCACAGTAGTAGATATGATGGTCACCTGACTTAAATTCGCCCATGCCCGTCCATTTTAGTTCGCTGATTCCCAAAATGTCAATGTTCAATCTTATCATCTCATTTTTGACCACATCCAGCTTGCCTTGATTCATAGACCTCACATTCCATGTTCCTAAGCAGTATTTAATTAACACTTAATTAGCTGCTGATGCGGCAGATAAGGGGCAGGGCTTGGCGTACCCAGCAAGAGGTCCACGTACCCCTAGATGTACCTGTACCACAGGTTGAGAACCCCTGTTGTAGTCATTGTTAGATCACACCCTGCAGAAGGAAAATATTAAATAAATGTGGATATCTACATAAAATGATATTATAAACACACTATCCTAAAAATACAGCACCATATTTTAACACTAAAGCAGTCACTGACTCGCAACAACTTGCAATTATAAGTGACAAACAGTTAATTTTGAGTAAAATCAATGAAAATGGGGTATGCCAAAAGCATAAAAATGAGATGTGATAGAGCAAATCTGAGATCAGATTTGGAATCAACACCCTGAAATTAGTCTAAAACAGCTGAAAACGTCCAGGTCAGAATTTTTTTTTTTTTGTAGGCCAGTGTTACTGGATTTATATCCCGCTTTCTCCCCCAAAAGGGGAGGACCCAAAGCGGCTAGTACCCAAAGCGATAACTGTTTACTAGGGTGGTGCAAGGCATTTGTTTGCATAAGGCTCACAGTGGCTGGCAGCATGTGGCCAAGGTTCCTACTACTCAGGCCGAGATCTTTGAGTGCAGACTCTGGCATTCTGGCCATTTCTGTACACTCTTGAGTACAACACATTCTTTGCATGTAGGATCTGGCATTTACAGCGCAATCAACTATAAGGATCCGGCCAGCGGCCCAGGGCCGCCCGCCAAATCCTGTGCACCGGCAGCCATGCTGCCGCCGGGCTGGAGGTCTACTCAGAGAAGGGGACGTTCGTCCACTTCCCCGGGTGTAAATGCCGACCGGCCTGACCATCCTCAAATTTCTGCCAGCTATTTAGCTGGCGGAAGTAGAGGAGGCTGTGTAACGGCCTAGCCGGCCCGACGGGGACCGGGATATTGCCGAGGCCATCCCCCGCCCCCTCTCGGACCGGCTAGCCCAATGGCCCCCTCCCTCTCCCGGTGAACCACCCCCGCCGGATCCCTGCTTACCTGGTCCGGCGGCCGCAGAGGTGATCCGTCAACGGAGCAGGCGAGTCGTCGCGAGCATGCTTTACAGCAAGGTAACTAAGACAGTTTTCATTCTATTAGTGGATCAAAATAAAAAAGTCAAAACAAAAAGAAGGGTTGTTATGGAAAATTTTTGTCATTAAGGGTATGAAATTGGAACTTGAAAAAATGTTTTGATTTTTCTTTTTTAAAGAGAATTAGCTGATTACTATGCTATGAAATAATTGACTCAAAGAACATCTGTCTTTACATGTCTCTGACAAAACGTTATGTGAACACTTTGCATTGGTTGGTTAGCTTTCAAATAGTGGATTATTATCTAAGACAAGTCGCATTAAAATTCTGATAGGGTCTATATTGAATCACACAGCAGGGACAATCCAGGACATTTCAAGGTCACATTTCTTGATTTTCTTATTTTCAACTAATCTGACTCAACTTAAACCCCATCCAGGTTTCAGCAAGTGTAATTCCCAATTCCTAATGGCACCCAGGGAATTGTTAGAAGGCACCTGATGACTGTTAAAGTTAATGCGTGGCTAAAAGGTGGCCCCTATCAGTGTTTATGGCAGACCACTAGGAGTCCCTGTAAGTAACACTCAACTTTCTGAAATTGGAGCAAAATACCATCATAATGCGTAAATTCAAATGGGCATGAACCAGCTGAAGCTAAGAACATGTGTGTTTTACGTTCTTGTTATTTCAGTTATGCGTATGCTTAAAGAGACTTAAAAGAGTTTCTAGATGGCTGGATAATTGTCCTATCAATGTGCTTGAAAATGTACCCTTGTTGACAAAGCTCCACCTGGTGCACTTTTGGCACCATATGCTGACTGGGCAAAGTAGCTTCACTACCCATTGATAGGGCAGTTCCAAACATATCTGCAATCCCACAACAAAAAGTGCCCTGAATTTTGCACCACATCCCAAGAAATCAAGCTCTCTCCATACTGCCATGGTTTCTCTTTTCAGTGACAACCATACTCCCAGTGGGTAAACAAAGACACCCTTACTACATTCAGAACCCAATCCTATCTAACTTTCCAGCATCGATGCAGCCACAATGCAGTCCTGTTGTATGTGCAGGAACAAATGTTCCCTTAGCTTGAGGAGGCCTGCAGGATGCAGTGCAGCCCCCATTGGCACAGCTGCATCGGTGCTGAAATGTTGGATAGAATTGGGCCTTAGTCTCATAGAAAAGCTCTCTCCTATCTGGACTGAGATAGATGCTATGACAGAATCAGGGCCATTCAGAGAAATTTTATCAGGGGGTACAAAGTTTCTTTTGGATCCCTTCCCTACATATGAATTTGGCTCCTGGGCCCCCTTTTTTGCTCCAGGGCCCCCTTTTTGACCCATTTTTTTTGCCCTGGGCCCGGGTAAAAATTACCTCCTTAACCCTCCTCTCAGAGGCCCTGGACAGAATACAGACAAGCATATGGTAGACTGTGAGACTGGATCTGAATTAATAAAGGAAGACCTCATTTTTTACCTGCTACCAAATTACTTTAGAGGTAATTTTCACTTTGCCCATCAATGTTTTTTTTTTTTTTTTAATATGCTTCTCCTATTATCCTTACACCCCCCAAGGAAGACACGAGTCAAGTCACTTCTTGGACAGATGGTCTCTTTATTTATCATTTACATAAAAAACCTGCAGAGGCAAACACTGGGAGTAAACTAACCCCCCCCCAAGACGTGTGGGCACTGGTCGGGGGAAATGGGCCTAGCCATCTTCCTCCCCCTGCTTGTTTTGGCATCAAACACCCTGGCTCCAGCCCCCCCCCCCGGATACAGCCCGGGGGAGCCTATCACAGTCAACCCAGAAGGGCTGAGACAGCGGAGCAGGTTTTGAGACCCATACTAGCCACGCCATTGATGGGCCTCCCCTGCTCCAGCCAGGAAGCTTGCCACCCTGCCTCACCGACCCGCACAAGTGTCGTTAATGAGTGGTCATGGCTCACTTCCTGACCTTGCCGGCCAACACCTCACTGGGCCGGAAACCCCCAAGAACAGAATGTATGCTGCGGCTCGAAACAGAGCCGCCTCATACGCCGAGTCACAACATGAGGTGAAAACCTGCCCCAGGCCCCCCAGAATAGCGGGAGTGATGCCGCCTCCAGTCTGGGGTGGCTGGAGCCACCCTGCACAGGTCTTGCGCACCCTGAAGGTCTTGCGCACCCTGAAGTCCCTTGTCTTGTTGGCGATACCCGCTACTTTTGATGAGTAGGCAATGGCAGACAGGTATACCACTATTGATCTAACAGCCATGCCGCTATCCCACAGGTGCAGCACAAAGCATATTAAATGTTCTGGGGGCGTCGGCCATAGCTCCGGCAGGGGGAATTCCCAGCGGAAGGCTTGGAAGGCGTGCACCTTACCCGCGTAGCTGGCCTGCGAAGAAGGTGCGAGGGCCGACCAAATTAATCCTCGGGCCCTGGCGAACCCAGCCGCCAAAACCATGGCGGCATTGGGTCGGGGTCCTGGCGTGCAGCGGGGGCCAACTCCCAAAAGCGGTCCTCCTGGAAACGAGATAAAGCGTCCCCTGCACGGTTTTCTAGCCCTTTAATATGCTGTGCCTTGAACCACGTGTTGGCCCTTAAACACTGAAGGACAAAAGCCCTGACCAAACGCATGACTCTAGTGGACCGTGACATTTGCTGGTTGACAACAAAGACCACCACTTGGTTGTCACACCAAAAACGTACCGTAGCGTTCCTGAACTCCTCTTCCCAGATGTGAACTGCTACCACAATCAGGAAAAGCTCCAGAAAGGTGAGGTCGCGCACAAGCGCGCTCTTGACCCACTCCTTGGGCCAGGGAGCTGCACACCAGTGGCCATTGAAATAGACGCCGAAGCCCGCGCCGCCTGCAGCATCTGAGTGCACCTCCAAAGCCGCATTGAGGATGTGCTCTGAGCGCCAAAATGACACGCCGTTAAAGCCGGTCAGAAACTCTAACGATTTGGAAGCCTTCCGTAAAACCCCAAGCCAGGAGCGTTGCCGCTCCCTTGTCGGGATAGTTACGCAAGACCTTGAGCAAGGGGCCGATCTTAATCGGTGTTGGCCCCTTCACCCTGCTGCACTGCGCCTTGACCTCCTTTTTTGTGGGGACCGTAGTGTCCCTTGAATGCAGGCCTCTGGCCCACCATGCGGGGACAGTTGCAGATTGCGTGCCTGCATGTGCAGAGTGAGCAGGCATGCGTGTAGCTGCAAGCTTGCCTGTTGCAGCGCCCCGCTGTGTTAAATTCAAAGCAGGGCCGGGAGGGTTGAACTCCCTGGTTGCCAGGGCCGGCCTTAACCTGACTGCCCTGGTTCCGGACAATAAGGTAGTTGCTGTCCGACCTATCGCCCTTGACCACCACCCCCCGGACCACCGCGTGGTTCCAGGTTTCCCACTGAGGGGTCCTCAGGTCTATGGCAGGGTCAAGAGAAGCACGAATGCGTACGTTCTCATCGTAGGCTATCCAGCCTGCCCCGCCATACTCCCTTGAAGCCTTAAGGACAGTGTCCAAGTGCTTCAATAGCACCTGCGCCTTTTTATGGTGTATTTGCAACACCACTGCCATGTACGTGGTGTAACCCGTCAACCAATTAGCCCAATTCCTATCGATCTTCCTGCGCTTAACAGCTTCCTGATCCCGAACCGGCTCGTCCAATCTCTGAACCGGCTTGGGCTCCCTTTGGAGGAGAGTGAAGACATCTATGTACTCCCCCCGCCAAATCTTCTCCTTTACCACCAGTGCCAGATGGCTACCTAGCTGCACACTCAGATCACCGTAAGCCCTTGGGGGTGGCTCCTTGTCCACCTCGGGGGCCCCACTGGGCTGGGAAGGCTGAAAGTGTGACCAACCCACCTGCCCTTGGTACGGACCTGACCAGCTCCCCGCAGCATTCCCAGGATGCCCTGACTGGGTACCCGCCGAAAGGTGGGGCTGTTGGAATGAAGGCGTGAGGCCGGCAGGGCCAGTTTCACCCATGCTGGGCACAGATGGGGTGTACCCGTCTTGCCCGCCAGTCCTGGCCAGGAGGCACGCTACAAGTGCCCCCCAGGCGGCGCCCCCATTGGTGCCTAAGCCGCCCCAAACGTCCGTTACACCAGGCGCCGCCGAAGCTGCCTCAAAATCGAACGAGGGTGATGGGTCAAGCGTTCCCGCCTCTCCTGCAGGAGCGGGCTGCAAAATGGACAGCGCGGTAGGGAGAGCACCCGCACTACTGGGGGCAGAAGAAGACGACCTGGAAGATGAGAGGTGCATTTTAGACACTTGCCCTCGACGTGACGGACGCCGTGTGGCTTGTACCACCCACAGCCCCGCAGCCCGCTTCTCTGGCCTATTTTTTTTTCTCTAAAGCGTCCAGGCGAGCTAGCACCGCTTTATAACGTGCAGCCACCTCGTCCTCCTCCGAGGAGGAAGGGGAGCCAGCCCTCTGAGGCTGGGGCCACTTAGAGGCTTTACCACCTCTTTTCTGCTTCCTTTTGGGCATAACTGTCGATTTAATTAAATTCAAGCTCATTCAAATCAAGGGTACTGTATGGAGCCAAGTATGTGTGGTGTTTTTGCTTTAACTATAAATACCCAAGGGGGAGGGCTGCAGTGCCCAACCCCTTGCACAGCCGCGCTGGTCCCGTGCCGAGTCTGCCCCTCTCCATTCTTCAATCCCCTCAGGGATCAAGGGGCTGTCCAGCCGCTCATCGGGCGGATCAGGGCCTCCCGCGGGGGTCCAATGGGGCCATCGGGACCACCCGCGGCCGCGCCGGCCCTCCTTGCGGTGGAGCGGGGGTGCCGCTCCTCTATGCCCCCTTCCGTAGCTCCAGCAGGCCTTGCGGAGGCTCTGGCCGGCTGGATGCCACTCGGCGCGGCCACTAAGGGCCGGGCCTTCCGTGTTCTGATGGAGCGGGTCTCCCCCGCTCTCCGCCTTTTGCCGGAGCGGCTCCCCATTCTCCGCCTTTCGCTGGAGCGGGCTTCTCCACTCACTTTGATCCCTCGGGGGATCAACTGCAGCTGGTCAGACAACCATGTGGACGGAGGGGGGGAGCGCCGGGCCCGCAGTCAGGACCCGAGTGTCCTCCTCTTTCGCCTGCCGGGCGCCGACTGAGGGGCCTGGCTGCGTTGCGGTGTCTCCCCATCGGCGTCCGGCCCACATGACCCGGCCCGGCCAATCACTGGCTGAGCCCCCACGTGACCTTCCTCCTGCCTCCCTCAGGGGGGGCAGGATTATTCTCCCCACGCCGCGATGGCGGCGCAGGAGTTTTCCCTGTGATAACCACTGTGGGCATCACTAACTTCTAAAGTGGGGCATAGAATATATCATAAGTTCCTGTTCTCCATTTTTTTTTTCATTTCAACAACTGTTGCAGGTGAAAAGTATGTCCAATCAGCAGAGAATGTATTCTGGATTCACAATCAGGATGGAGATATTCATCATCATCCACGTTTGTCATCCTACCAAAATAATCTCCTTGAACAAACTCTGAACTTGGTAACAGTTGAACAAACACATTGAGCGCGGAAATAGGTTTTCATATTTTTAAACATCTTTAATTGATCCTGTAGTTTCTAATCCATATAAATGGCACCTGGGAGTTTATCATGTTAAAATGATTTTTATAGGTTTTCCTTGTCTGCTGAGACTTTTTTTTTTAAAAAAAAATAAAGATTATTTCTGGTGTGCTCATCAAGCAATATTTCTGGTGTGCTCATCAAGCAGAGAATGTTCTTCCATAATGGGAAACTATAGAGAATATACAATACATACACAAGAGACTGATGGGATGGTATAGAGAGAGACATTGTAGAGAGGTGTAGTTGCAGGAATCACACACACACACACACACAGAGCGAGAGAGAGAGAGAGAGAGAGAGAGAGAGAGAGAGAGAGAGAGAGAGAGAGAGAGAGAGAGAGAGAGATTGCCCTATTCATCATATTGCCTTTAACAATATTTCTGCAGTGCTTTCTTTGTGATGATTCTCTTGTCATTACTACAGTTTTCTGGGAAAAACTGCATGTTGCACTGAAGCCACATGTAAGGTTAACTCATTGGCTCCTTCTCAAGCACTTTTAGAAAGTTATTTGCAATGGAACTGCAATGGCAAGGGAGAAAGGAAGTGATTAACCTTTCTCCTGACAGCTGCTTTTCCTTTGACACTTTCCAGTTGTTTCCCACCCCATGGAGTTCCAGATCCACCAGGATAACATCACACAGGGTTATACAATATAGCATGGGTGCCCAAACGGTGGCTTGCGAGCCACATGCGGCTCTTTGACATATAATGTGTGGCTCTCGGAAATATGTTGGCTTAGCTCCTTTTTACATGTATTGTAGTTCTCAAACATCTCTCTTGCAGCTCTCAAACATCTGAAGTTTATCGTATGTGGCTCTTACGTTAAGCAAGTTTGGCCACCCCTGCAATATAGTGATCTGTAATTTGGTCATCAGTCCTGCATCCCAAACTAAAAATTTGTGTGAGGTTACTGAGTTAAACACTTCCATATTCCGGGAAATACGTCGTTTAAGAGAGGTGACAAGTTTATTAAAGCATTAAAAAACAATTGACATTTTGCCATGTAAGTACTCGTGGCTTCATCAGAATAACAAGAGCAAATAGCTGATACAAGCGTCCATTGGTCTCCTATGCTCTAAGGAGACCAATGGACACTTGTATCAGTTGTTTGCTCTTGTTATTCTGACAAAGCCACGAGTATTTACATGGCGAAACGTCAATTGTTTTTAATGTTTTAATAAGCTTGTCACCTCTCTTAAACAAGGTATTTCCCGGAATATGGAAATGTTTAACTCAGTAATCTACACTAGTTGTGAAAACCTCAAATCGTATATTTGTGTGAGGGTTTCTTATTGTAACTGCAGAGTAATCTTTGTTATCTGTTGATGTCTATCAAGAGTGCAGGGAGGGAGGAAAGGAGGGAAGTCTCTCTCTCTGCCCAGCTGCTGCTATGCAATGTGCCTGGTGCAAATTGATCTGAGAAATATAGGGGGAAAGCGTTTCCTGGGGGGGGGGATTTTTCCAAGGGGGAAAGCTACATGTCCCCATGTCTACTTGAACGTAGCACACTATATAGCAGCATATCAAGTGCCAGTTTTGGAGTAGAAAGAGGGCTTCCAGCCACACGGTAAGAAGATGGGAAGGAAGAAGGTATAAGGAAGCTCAGAAGATGGGGCATTTCCCCATTTGGGAGGGCTAGGTTGGTTTATTCCAAGCTAATCCAAATTTAATCTACAAATTTTGCCCACCTCTACAAGTTTTTAGGTGCTTCTGAAAAAGTATACTTTACCTACTATGAATAAGTCATACTTATTTTCCCCATACATGCACATCTCCCATATTTTGATTCATTCTTCTTTTTAGAGTGTCCTAATGATTTTCCTGAAAGTGGCTAATTTAATCAAGCTTCTCAAGTATTTCCCTGCAAAGCAATGAGAATTCAGGTTGTTTGACTGTTAAATGTACTATTAATAACTTCAGGAAGACATTGTGCCTTAGTACAGAGACTGTAAACATTTTATGTCATTAGGTAATGCGCCATGGACTCTTTTTTTTAATGCCATAACAGCTTTATTTATATACTGTGTTCTGCATAATCAACTACTAATGAGGCTCTAACTTCTCCGGCTGTAAGACCCGCATATCTATTCCTCTTTCAGAAAAATCATTTTTGCTGTCTCATTAACACATAAAAGAACCCACACTGAAATGTATTTTAATTAAAGGTCAGACTACCCTCTAGCTGGATATATTAATGGACTGATATGCTCCTGAGAAAGGCAAAGGCACTTTTTTAGTCAAGGTTAAAAATCTAAGGTTGGAATCCTGTGGATGTTGAAATGGGAGTAAGTACCATTGAACACAGTGGGATTTACTTCTATGTAGCCATTCATGGTGTACCAAAGTGGCTCCAAGACAGAAATGGAACACCCATGTCATAAGCCATTCTGAACACCAAATGCAGAGGACAAGCTATAAGGGAAAGACGTGACCTTCATGCCTTGCTTGTAAGCTTCCCAGAAACATCTGGAAAGATCTGGTCATTGTTCAAAACAGGATGGGCTAATTTGGATGGCATTTTAACCACGAACTGGTCCCACTCTGTAAAGGACATATGTTCTCGTGATGCATGTGTGTCCCAGTCATTCTCCTTGGTTCCTGTTTCGTTCCATTAATCATGTGGGGGGATGGTTTATCCGAATTGCCCTCCCCATGCAATCAATGGAACTCCCATGGAAACGAGGGGAGGGTGTAGGATGTGCACACATTGTGAGCATGAACAGAAGTCCTTTACCCTGTGGGGCTGGTTTGGGGTTATAAATAGTATCCAAACTGGCCCAATGACAGCCTGTATGGCTCATTAGTCCAATCCAGCCAGGCTGTTTTTATGTTTTTATAGCCTGCTCTGAAGCTGGGGTGTCTCCGATCTTCCACAAGCTCTACCTTCCCAATGCATCACATTGGAATATTAATGTGCTATGGAACATGGAGAGAGCTACTTTTCCACAGGTCTGGCCAATGTGGCACTTTCATTTGATTTACTAATGAGGGAAATTAAAATACCATTCTAAGCGACACTTGTGAGAAACACCTTTAGATGCTTTCACCCTTTGTCACAATGTGTTAGTTCCTCTTAGCACACACTGACAGCCTTGATCAGGGTCGTTTTTCCTTTTTCTGGCCTTTCAGCTTAGCCTCAATGCCAGGCAACCAGAAATTATATATATATATTTTTTCATACACTTAAAATGAAAAAAAAAGAAGAAGAAGCAAATGCAAGCTGGTGATAGGTTCTGTCACTGCAGCGGTGGTTTAGAATGGAATTCAGTTTAAGGGGGAAGGAGTTTCCAGTAAGGTATTTGTGTAATGTATTTCTGGTACTCATTTCTTGGATTGGAATATAAACGAACACCTGTCTGCTTGAGCCCTGAAGACATGACTTCATCTCTTTTACCTGGTTTTACGAGAGGAAAGAGGGAGCTGAATTGATAGCTCTGCGAAATGTGGACGAGGACAGCACTGACAGTCCTTTGATCCCCTGACACATTTCAAATCCCTGCCCCCTAGAAAGTTAGACAAGAGAGATTATAGGTAAGTTTAATATCTGTCTTCCCTGCAATTAATGCTAACCTTACTAGCTGCGGTGATCCTGCTGCTATCTTGCCAACTAGCAAATAACAGGTTCACTCACCATGCTTAGTAACTGATGGTAGCGGCGTAACCTATCTTGGGAGCTGTTCCTCATTATCCATTGGAGCACATTTGCTAGTAGCAATTAGAGAGCTCCACTTTGCAAACAAAAAAACCAAGCCCGTGCCAATTTGACAGAGAAAGCCTCGAACATTTGCTGCGAAGGCCTGACTTTTTTCCACCCTCACGTATTCAATTAGCAGTGAATAATCTAATAAGGGCAGCACAAACGTTCATTGCCTCGGAAGGGTCCTAAGAAGAATACAATTGATGGGAGTCCTTGCATTCTTCTCAGCTTCACTTGGAGAAATGAATTAGGCTTAATTAAAACATGCAATCAGATTCATCATTACACGTACACCTGGGTACACGTACATGACATACGCACTGTGTATCATTAGACATGTGCAAGAGAATATCGACACGCACACACTTGTGAGAACCCATTAGTACATCAGCTAAGGACTACTTTCTAGTAATATTACTTGTGCCAGGTATGAGACAGCATAGTTTATTTCTCCCAGTGTCTTTTAATTTGGGACTGGGGTATATCCAGATAAGTTTAGTATTAATTAAATCCCCCACTTTTTAAAATTTCTGGCAAGGTTCCTGTACCTATCGCAGCTGCATGACAGTGTAGAATTGAAAAGATGTATAGTAGCTTTTCTTGTTGTGGCCCTGCAGGGATGTAAAAAACTAGCTCCATTTATCTTGCACACTTTTTATTTTGAAATATTTGTATCATAAGAACATAAGAAGAACCCTGCTGGATCAGGCCAAAGGCCCATCTAGTCCAGCTTCCTATATCTCACAGTAGCCCCACCAGATGCCTCAGGGAGCACAAAGACAACAATATAACCTGTTTCCTGCTGCCATTCCCCTGCACCTGGCACAGAGAAAACCCACTTCCAAAACCAGGAGGTTGCTTATGGCTTGTAACCTGTGATGCATAGGCGTCCCCAGATGGGGGGCCCTGGGGCGGTGGGCCCCAGGGCGCAAGGGCGCAGAGGCTCCTGGGGGGGCGGGAGGCTCTGGGGAAGAGCGGGAAAAATTTGAATTTTTCCCGCTTTTTTCGCCGATTTTCGGCGATTTTAAGCCTAGAACTGGGGTTTTTAGTAAGTATGTCTGCTTTTACCGGCACTTTAGTGATATTGGACGCTCCCTCGACGATTAATAGCCTTCTCCCGGGCCCGCAGCTTCTCCGTGCACCCGGCCCGGGTCTCTGTACAATCTTCGTAGTTTGCGCATGCGCAAACCCACGGAGTCTCCAGGGACGCTCCAGGGAGCAGTTTGCGCATGCCCAGAACGTCCCTGGAGACTCCGTGGGTTTGCGCATGCGCAAACTACGAAGATTGTACAGAGACCCGGGCCGGGTGCACGGAGAAGCTGCGGGCCCGGGAGAAGGCTATTAATTGTCGAGGGAGCGTCCAATATACTAAAGTGCCGGTAAAAGCAGACATACTTACTAAAAAACCCAGTTTTAGGCTTAAAATCGCCGAAAATCGGCGAAAAAAGCGGGGAAAAACTAATTAGCATAAATTATGCTAATTAGTTTTATGGGGGGGCGGCGAGGACCCGGCCCCACACGCCAAATCGGCTGGGTCCCCCACTGCTGTGATGGTCTTTTCCTCCATGAATCTATCCAAACCCCTTTTAAAGGCATCTAGGCCAGGTGCCATCACCACTTCCTGTGGCAAGGAGTTCCACATATGAATTATATGCTGAGTGAAGAAATATTTTCTTTTGTCCATTCTAACTCTCCCTCCACTCAATATTAGTGCATGTCCCCTGGTTCTGGTGTTGTGCGAGAGGGAGAAGAATTTCCCTCTATCCACTCTCTCCATCCCATGCATAATTTTATACATCTCAATCATGTCCCCCCTCAGGCACCTTTTTTCTAGACTGAAACACCGCAAACGCTGTAGCCTTTCCTCATAAGGGAGGTGCTCCAGCCCACGAATCATTTTGGTCGCTCTCTTCTGCAACTTTTCCAATTCAACTATATCCTTTTTGAGGTGTGGTAACCAGAACCTTTCTTGTTGTGGCCATGCAGGGATGTAAAAAACTAGCTCAATTTATCTTGCACACTTTTTATTCAGAAAGATTTATATCATTCTCAAAGAGACTTGTGATGGCTAACAATTTATTTTAAAAAACAATAGAGCATTAAAACAAGCTTTGAATAAACAAAAAAAAGTCTGAAGGAAGTTCTACTGGACTCAATAGGGATTACTTACAAAGAAATATGTTTAGGACTGGAATGCAAAGTACACAAAGAACTGGGCTATGAATCTATGGGCTGCAATTGAACGAGTCAGAGTTAAACCCAGAACTATTATCTGCTTCGGAGACAATATGCGACTGTAAGACATTAAGGTAAGGGGAAAACTATGATTATATTTATAGACCACAATCATTAGAATCATTAATTATTACCCAAAGGCACATAAAACACAAAATATTACCCAAAGGCACATAAAACACAAAATATCTATTTTCTTAAAAATTCCCCAATTTTACGAAACTTGATTAAAAAACAACACAAAGACTTGGGAGACATTGAAGGAAACTACTGTGGCTGAAGAAAGAGCTTTCTGAAAAGCTGAGAAGCAAGAAGAGCATATATGGTATAAGAAGTGGAAGGAGGATCAGATAACAAATGAACTGTACAGCCCACCCATGCAGCGAGGGAGGGTGTCAGGAAGACCAAAGCACAGAATGAGACGAGGCTTGCGAGAGATGTCAAAAAACAGCAATAAGGGTTTTTTTAGCGATGACCAAAAGAAGAGGATGGTGGAGGAAGTGGTAGGTCTCTTGCTTAGGGAAGATGGAGAAGTGGTAACAGACATAGAGAGAAGGCAGAACTGCTCAGTTCTTTTCTTGCAGCTGTCTTCTCCAACACGGGAAAGGTGGTGCAACATGACAATAGGTGGACGAATGAAGAAGTGGGGAAAAATCATGGCTCAAGATAGGAGCTAGTAAGGGCATATGGGCACTGCAACTCCCCGTGCGGTGATACAGCGATGCCAACATGGCATCGCTGAATCCTGTGGGGGAGTTTTGGACTCCATAGGCTGCCTTGGGGTACAAGAACAATTGTTCCCTTGTCCCGGGGTAAGCCCCTGCAGGCCTGGTGGGTCAACTTGGTGGTTCAACTTGGACCTGAGCCAGCAATATCGCTGATGCAAGTACATGTTGACCCAGGACGGTAGATCAGGCCTGGGAATGGGGGCAGTCAAACCCACCCCTTCCCCAGGCCCGATATGCCCCCTCCCTGCCCTCACTTCATAGTGTGTCTGCAACAGCTGGCAACCATTTTGTTGAATGCAACCACACGTCACAGTCCAAGAAATGGCTTCTGGTTAGTTCTGGCTCTAAACTATGAGCTGTCCACTTCACATAGATATCACTTCACACAATGTCATAAGCAGGAAAAGTCTGTGTAGAGAAAGAGAACCAGTTATTTGAATTCTTTCTGAACCATATCTTACTTTCCAATGCATCTTTATATTAACAGGGCATAACATTTGATACCCTTTTAATGTCAATATGATTTTTTGTTTCAGTCATCAATTTAAGATACTCCTTCCTGAGCTACTTAGCATGCAAAGTGTCTAAAATCTCTTAGAAAAGCTTTTCCTAATATTAAAGTAACTGAAGATATCTCGAATGCTTAGCAGCAGCTGATTTTCCCTAAAGATGAAAATCCAAAGAAAGGCAACTTAATTAAGAATTAATTCCCTTTAAGCAACTGCCTGAAGTGTTCATTTCTACTTTAGTCCCCAATCAATTATATGTGATATGGATTGATTTACAAGAACATGGGGGGGGGATTAATTAAGATGACAAAAGCAATCTCATGTATCTTGTAACATATTCTATTCTGTTGGGGTTTTTTTTACATATATATTTCTATGTTTACTACGAAGTCATTTACCAGAGCTGCCATCCTTTTTGGCAGGTTTCCCAAGCTTTTAAGAGCTGCTCAATAGGCATAAATTCAACAAGTGAGCTTTTTGACCAGCATGGTGAAACTGTGCTGGACAGACATTCCCAGTTGAATTTCTGCCTTTCATAGAGTTGTTAAAAGAACAGTAGCCTTGCCAGAAAGAATGGAGGCATCCTTACTATTTAAGAACCTAAAAAGATCCCTGCCAGATGTGAGGTCCATCTATCCCAGCATCCTCTTTCCAACACTGGCCAACAAGATGCTTTGGGAAGTCCATGAGCACAGAATGAAGGCCATACCCCTTTCTTGCTTTGGCTCACCTCACCAGCAACTTTTATTTACAGCGCAATCCTATCCAACTTACACCAACGGCGTAACTCAGCTGTATCCTATCCAATTTACACCACCGGTGTAACCCAGCAGTGAAGCGAGAATGGGAGGCCCCAGAACGGAAAGGGGATTCAAATCCTCTCCAAAGGGGGATTCAAAGGGGATTTGAATCCCCTTTCCGGGAGTGCCAGAGACTGCCCCATGCGATCTGCGGATGGTGAGATCCGAGAATAATGAGGGGCCACCTGTAAGCATTACAATCAGGACAACTTCATATTCTGAGCCAGGTAAGATAGAACATTAGCAACATTGTTTATTACAGCTGAGTAAGAGGAACTGAAAGACAGTGAGTTGTCCAAGGCTACCCAGAAGTAAAATCTTGGCTGTTCCATGCTTGCCTTTTTGCTCTCAGCCCCTTTCCTGATGCTGCAGTGTATATGCTATAGTATTGAGGCCTTGAAAGAGATTCTGACCTCTGTAACACCAGCTAAATCCATTAATTAAAGCAGATCTATAATTAGATTTGGATTGACACAGATGGCATCCGAATTTAGGCTGCTGGAATATAACATGAGGAAGCCTTTTGCTTTCCTTTCACACTACAGTGATTGATTAGATAGTCGTGGGGGAGCTTCTGGATCTGTCCTGTTGCTGCCGAGTCATTTCCTTCCAGATCAAGAAAGCATCTTAGTGGAGACCTATAAATGTCATTTCCTGCTACAAGCACAGGCAGCAAAGGATGCCTTTTGAATAACTGAGGCTCATCAGTTGTCTCAAAGAGTGAAGTACTACTGATTCAGGATTAATATTTAGCTCAGCAGGCTCATGCCTACAATAAGATGCTTCCTCAGTTCATGCATTCTTTAGGCCCATTCATGCCTATCTACCATTTATTCATTTATTTTGCTGTGTAAACCACATTCTAAAGTATTTTTTGTTGCAAAAGTGTATATACATACCCTTAGTAATAATATCTAGTGTTTTTCAGAGAGAGAGAGAGAGAGAGAGAGAGAGAGAGAGAGAGAGAGAGAGAGAGAGAGAGAGAATTAAGATTTGCAGGTTATCGGCCTTCTTACCGACGACAGTCTGTAGAGATATATAGATGCCCCACTTGTGTGCATTATGCTGCATGCATCATATCCAACCTAGGCCTGGGTTGAATGGAGGTAAGCTTTTGCCACAGAGGATGGGTGTGATTGTTACTCCATCATGCACTGGGAATGCACTTTAACACAAGTGTATATTTAGCTTTTGTCTCAACTTTTAGTAAGTTGAAAAACATAAAGCAGGCAACTAAAATTACACACACGCTCTTGAAATAAAAAAATAAAACAGCAGTGGATCACAGGTTTCTAAAGGAGTTTTTAGAGAAAGTTGTGTGCTTCTAACAGCTGTTGCAAGTTTATTGGGATTTTCCCCCCTCAAATAGCACCTGCTGCTGTCAATCTAGATTTTATTATTTCTGCATCTATACGTACATTGAACACCCCATATAGCCGCCAGTTTTCAAATCAGTAGCGATATAAATGAAAATCTCCATGTAATGCACAGTTGAAAGTTACACCATCTCTGTGTACGGGTACTAAAGTGTCATGCCAATCCCCAATTGCATGGGGATCCCCAATTGGGTGGACCACTCACGGGACCTTTCCTTGTTTGAAAAAGACAAGGGGTCTCATGTGCAACTGAGCATCGATGTGGAGTGTTTGGCTTATATATTAAATAACTTATGCAGTGCAAGCGGGTGTGCCTTCTGCAATGTCACACAAAGAGGAATGTCACCCTGGGAACCAGGGCTATAAGTATAAACATAGGTAGCGGTTGATTTGGGCTTATTTGAAGGACCACCTTCCTCACATGAATCTGCCCATCCTGTAAGATTCTTCAGGGAGGCCTTCTTGTTGGGTCCACCACCTTCTGAAGCTTGACAACAGTGGCTCATGCGAGTGCCTCATCAGTATTAGCCCCTATTTTGTAGAATTCCTTCCCTCTAGAGATGTGACTGGTACCTTCCCTTAAAGCTTTCTGGTGTCAAATGAAGGCCTGAGTATTTCAATTTGTTGTTGTTCAGTCGTTAAGTCATGTCCGACCCTTCATGATCCCATGAACCATATCCTGCCAGGCCTTCCTGTCCTCCACTATCTTCCTGAGTTGGCTCATTTTCATGTTCATTGCATCGGTGATGCTGTCTAACCATCTCATCCTTTGCTTCCCCTTCTCCTTTTGCCTTCAATCTTTCCCAGCATCAGAGTCTAGTTTTTGGCTAATTTGATTTAAATTCTCTCTCCAGTCACAGATTTGGCAGGGGGGTTCTGAATTTGAGCTGTCATCATCATTTGTTTTTATGGTTTTATTTAAATGCTGTTTTAATTTGGGATGTCCATACTACAGACATTAACAGCATGATCCTCCTGAAAGTTCCGCCTGCGGAGCATGAGCTCCGCAGGCAATGGGTATCGTAAATGTGCCATAAAGCACGTTTATGGCACCCAGAGAGTAATGTCTGCTGGTGTGAAGGCCCGCAGCACTCTCTCTGCCTCCAGACCGACCCTGCAGCCCCCAGTGCAGGTACGATTTGCACTAGTCGGTGCAGGAGAGGGGGGAGGGTGGGCAGGGTGGTGAGGGAGGGCAGCCGTTGGCTGGCTGGCCCAAACCGGGAGGGGGCGGGGATATCGGTGGCAAGCTCTGCCGATATCTCCAGCCCTCTCCCGGCCTGGACCGCCCTTAACCCGCCGCCCCAGATGTACATCGGCTCGAGAGCCGACATACATCCAAGGAGGCCCATTTGGTTCGGGCAGCCCTACACCGGAGGAAGGGGACATTCATCCCCTTCTCCCGAGGAGTCCCCGGGCCGTGCAGGAGTGGCCTGGGCAGGGCGCAGGATGGTAGAGCTGGCCCTATGAGCCAGCTGTGGATCCTTACACAGGATTGGGCTGCCCATTGTTTAGTAGTTTCTTTCAACCTGAGGAATTCTGAATAATGGAGTTTTGTGACGGTGGTTAGGGATCTCCAATAGAGAATTCTCAGCACCTCCTTTAATTGCAAGAATTCTTTGAAGTGGAAGTGATGACAGTTAA
The DNA here is from genome assembly GCA_026170595.1 of Plestiodon gilberti rubricaudatus. NCBI lineage: Eukaryota > Metazoa > Chordata > Lepidosauria > Squamata > Scincidae > Plestiodon > Plestiodon gilberti. The sequence goes on from JANXHW010000005.1 coordinate 27,113,299, forward strand.
AATGGTACACAATTAATATAGAAATGTAGTGTGGATAGGGCCTCTGTCGAAGGCAGACCTCTTTTAAGGGGACCCAGAAAAATGTGGACATACCTCCAGATAAGCAGGAAGGAGCCAATCACAATGGTCTCTTATCATCTTATAATACAGTCATGTTGTGACAAATCTGATAGGTGACATTAAAATGTTTTCTTTCAAGGGTATTTTATCATGAATTAGACCCCAAACATTTTAGCTATTTAGAGAGGGTAGAATTGTCTGAAATATTCATGCTGACCTTCAGATAAATGAGGCTGAGGGAGGGAAGCATAACTAATTCCTTTAAATTATATATATACTTTCATGTCAGAAACACAATTTTCTTTTAATTGAGTGTCTTCCTTTGGCTACAAAAGGAGGAGAGGAATTTTATATCTTTCCCATTGGGAATCTAGTAGCTCGTCGCTTATCAAACTCATTTCCTCAATCAAAGTCTATCTCTGCTGGGGGGGGGGGGTTAATGATTAGCCGAGAAAATCACAGTATTATGATTTCTTCCTCATCAGCAGGGTGTCTGATCTGTTATACACCGAGCATTTTGCAATATGTGGCCTTAAATGCATAAAAGAACATGCATAATATAAATGTCTATGGTGTCGACACTTTTGTTGCCACAATTCAGTTGCTCTGTTGTACATACGTGGGCTTTAGATTTGCCCATGGAGTTGGGGCTGGAACTGCACTCACAGGAAATGTGGGGCAGCACTTGCTGACTACTTCAGTGGGCCTCATGGATGGACCGGTGCTGTAGATAGGCCTACACATTTGAGCCCTGCCACTGGCGTTGCTGGAGGTGGGGCGGAAAGCTAAGTTCTGTAGCTTTCCGCCCCAGTGTTACTCTCCGGTACGAGGCGGCCCACCCCCTCGTCATACGAGCCCGTCAGCGGAGAGAAAGCAACGCGCAGGAGAGTCCCTGAGCGTTGCTTTCTCTCCGCTGACGGGCTCCTATGACGAGGGGGCAGGGCGCCTCGTACCGGCGAGTAACGGTGGGGCAGAAAGCTGCAGAACTTAGCTTTCCGCCCCACCTCCAGCAACGCCAGTGAGCCCTGCCTCTCTCTTCCTTTTGTTCTCTCTGCCAAAATGTAGACTGTAAGCTCCATGGGGAGAGCCACTTACTTTTATCATGTGGATGCTGGTTGAAAGGGCGTCTTGTTATCTGCTCACTACCCCTGTAATGTGCAGTGTCACTTATGTGACTCTTCATTAACGTGCAATAGCAATGCTAAATATCTCTGGAAGAATGCGAAACATGTATAAGTTATGGAGCATTTCTATCTACACCAATGTTAGCCTACCACCTAAAATATGCACTGTGCATGTAGACACATTCTATGTGAGGAGGATGAACCATAGTGCAGATTATACTAAATATTGCACCAATGTAAAGAAAAAAACCAGAGAAAAATGCCACATGACATGGGGTATGTATTCTCTGAAGTAATATAGACCAGCCCTCAGTTTCCCTATGGTGGTTACAGAAAAATATTTCAGCTGGAATGTTTACTTCTAAAGTCCAGAATGTACTATCACCTTTCTAATTGTTAATGATATTTCTAAATCAGAATAATGGAGAAGAATCTGTGCATCCCTCCTACACACAGTTGTGATAATATTTTTCCGCCTCACATTAATTCCAAACAGACTAATGTATTCCCTGATAACTGGAAGATAACAAATCTAATTACACTGCAGCAGTAGCCATTTGGCAAGTTTGAAAAACTACCCTAGGTGCCCTCAGTTACATGATGACCACCTCTGATTTGCCTAGAAGTACAATAAGGAAGACTGTTCACTTCCTCCTCTGTCCCACACCATGGGGTCAATGATGAGGATGGGGTTTTCCCACAGCACAAAGATGGCCTTATGTGCAGCATTTTACATCTATATCCCCTTGAGGGTTTTGGACAGCTCAATACTAATGCTCAATGGGTACAATTTGGTGGTGAACATCTTTGTGCTTTTGCCCATCCCTAGTTTGGAACCAGTAGTACCTAATCTGCAAGGCTTTGGCTGAAGCCCCATGGTGTGACAATCCGATGCTATTAGTTGGTGCTGGAAGCTTTGTTTTCATATATCAAACAGCAGACAAAGCACAGCACCACACTCTCTTCTCTGGAACACCCTTCACTTTAATTTGATAGGCATGCTTATACTAGGTACCATGGGCTCCCCAATTCCCCAAGCAATTAGAAGTTCTGGGGCATGCTACCAGGTTTCATTTCCTTTGGATGTGAGAGCGCTGGAGACTTATGATGTTTTTGTAATACAAATGTACTCACACGGAGCATAAGTGGAGGCAAACAGCAGGCAGTCCTACAAGGCATCCTCTCTGCCTCTGTTTCCTCAAAACTGCAAAGCTGCTCTTTCTATACATATATGCCTGACTAGGCTGCCTGCTCTCCTTAGCTGGGGGAATGTTGGCTTCTCCAAAGTCTGATCTGTATTTCTTGCAAACATATGTTAATTTCCAACCATCTCCTAACTCTTAGCTCTCATCAGCCCACCAATCTGGGCTATTAAACATAAGAACATAAGAAGAGCCCTGCTGGATCAGGCCAAAGGCCCATCTAGTCCAGCTTCCTGTATCACACAGTGGCCCCACCAGATGCCTCAAGGAGCACACACAAGACAAAAAGATACCTGTGTCCAGTCGCCACTCCCTTGCACCTGGCACAGAGAAAACCTACTCCTCCAACCAGGAGGTTGCGTGGTTTAATTACTATTTCATTATTACTATTAATTAATTATTAATTACTACTTAACAAAGGAATGGTTGGCCACTGGCAATAACAATAAATCGATCAGGATTCTCCATCTGTTTTACAGGCACTGCGGATGTGGGAAATCCAGTTTGTTCCCCTTGTACTTCAGTACCCCCCTTTACATGGCAGCTATAGGTAAGACAACCCCTTTGAGTTTCATTAATGGTTGTTTAATCAACCCCTGACATCTCCCTCCCAAGTTTCCTTATTGATTTTCAGTCTCTAATCTGCTCTATGATGCTCCTTTGACTAATACCTATTTAATACATTCTCTTAATTGCTATAATTTACCAGTTCTACATGGGCAACTATCAGCAAGCTGACACAACAAAACCAGGAATTACAACTAGCCCAAATAGTATGCCAACAAATTGTAATTATGGTTGGCATGCCGGATGGCTTTAGAAATTTGGTACTTAATGTTATATACTACGTATTGAAGTATAGAAATAAAATTAGTAGTCCTGAAACTGAAATATACTGTTAACATAAAACCATATTGCTGAGTGGTGTGCAGGTGAAATGTCTCAAGGGTTTCAGTGGTCATAAACATCATTCTGGACAATAAAAACGAGGAAGTGCAGATAGGCCTGATATATTTGGGTATGGGCGCCCCCCATATGCTCCAGTACCCTGAATTCAAAATGGTTTAACAACAAAATACATTTAATAAAAGTCAAGAACACTTCTTTCTTCCATAAAACATGTTTGCTTCCTTCTCAATTAACATATGTTGAAAGTGTGTGCTGTTTTCAATGTGACATTGGTCAGCAAACTCACTGTGAAGGAAGCACCAATGGAACAATGGGGCAGGGACATGCGGTGCGGGCGCAGCAGGTGAGGCAACCCCACCCCCCAGTAGTTCACGGAAAAGAGCCTCAGCCTAACCGTGAGATTGCGCATGTCGTGCTACCCGCGTCCAGGTAAGCGGATAGCGCGCACTCGCGATCTCACAGTTCGGCTGCAGTTCTTTTCCATTAACTACAAAGGGACGTGGTTGTCTCACCTGCCGCTCCCACACCACACATCCCTGCAATGGAGAAAGCACAGTCAAACACCTTCATTGATGAAGGTATGGGAGAAAAGGTAGATTGTGGCAGTGGTGATCCTCAGGGGGCGCCAATGCCATGCCCCCACGTGACCCGGACGTGATGTCAGCTTGACGCGCGCGCCCAGTGCGGCTCCAATCACGCCCCTCCCCCTGCTGTTTTACTATCTAGTTTTGAGCCGAATGAGCTCTAGGGCGGGCGGACCAAACACCACGACGAGCAGCAGAGGAGACGCGTCCCAGAGGCAAGTACGCCCCTCCACCGCCATGTGCGCCCACCCCTTGGGGCCCACGGCCCCCCGCCCTGCGGCCCAAGGCCCCCCCACCCCTACCCCGACGACGCTTCTGGATTGTGGAAAGGATACTATCACATGGGCAAGACAGGCCGCTCCTTTCACAAAACGTTTGATGACTCAGCCCAGAAATCTAATGAGAACTCGTATGTGGAAAGGCCTGTAGTACCGGATCTGCCTGACCTATGCAGTAAACACTTGCTTGAGGATTGAACACTACATAAGAGGCTCTTTCTTGGAAACCAGCCTGGGTGTGAAATGGAAGTGTATCTTTTTAGGAGAACAAAAGGATGAGGACAATTGCCTTCGGTAAGAAGGGCACCTTTTGGAAAAGGTAACTAGTCATCTGAGGAGGGTGACAGATTGCGAGCCAAAGCCTATGCATGACTTTTTTTAGATTGTGGGCCCTTTTGGGATAAGGAGCCATTTAATCATTTGATTTTGTCTGTAAACCGCTTTGTGAACTTTTTGTTGAAAAGTGGTGTATAAATACTGTTAATAATAATACTCGGAAGTAAGTCCTATTATACTCACTTGAGTTTACTCCCATGTAAATGTGGATAGGATTGCAGCTTGCAACAAGCACCTTCTCCTCAAATCTGACCCTGCGTGCAGTGGCGTTTCTGAGGTTGGGGCCCGACCGTAAGTCGTGCCCCATCCTAGTACCGCGTTCAGGAACCGGAGCGAGGAGGCCCCGCCCCCTCTCCAACGGAGCCATTCATGCAGCGAAGCCGAACGGACAGGGAGTCTCCTGCCAGCCAATGGCTCTGTCAGCGAGGGGGCGGGGCCTCCTCGCTCCGGTTCCTGAACGCGGTACTAGGACGGGGCACGACTTACGGTCGGGCCCCAACCTCAGAAACGCCACTGCCTGCATGGCGACGAAATAGGCATTCTTTGCTGCTTCTCGCTGCTGTGCAGGGGAAAGGAGTCACCCTCATGGTCACCCAGACCCGTAATAGGCCTTTTCTGGCTAATAAAACGCCCCGGGGAGGCAGTTTTTTGGCCGGAAAAGGTCTGAATGTGACGTTGCCCCTGCAGGGGGCGGGGCTAGTGATGTCACAGTGGGCGTCACGGAGGTGTCACAGGCTACCAACCCCAGCGGCACAGGCTGCCTCCCCCACCCCACCTAGAGGCTGGCTATGCCTCTAGTTCAGCCCCCAGAAACTACAGATAGGGCAAATAAAATTCTCTGTCTGAAACCTTGGAGTCAGTGTCGACATTACAGAGCTAGAATAAGGTAGCGTCCTATGTGGATTTGAGGTTAAATGCAGAATTATTAAAGTGAATGGTTGCCTTGCTGCTAACAATTGTTCAACATAAATTGCAACCCAGTTGTCATTTTCAATTCTAATTATACCCTTGGTGAAGGTGCTAAAATAATTGTCATAGTCATAGTGCATATTGACTTTTCAGACAATGTCTTATTTATCTCTCTGTATGTTCTACCTCCTATATAGATGAATTTGATAGAGATGTCATATTAACACATGTCAACACTCTTCTTTAGACGTATTCATGAATATTCATCACGTTTTCAATGCTCTTACACAAAGCATACTAAACACCCTTACTTGGGATAAATAATTCAATGGCTGTAATACTGTACCTGCTTACTCAGGAGGAAGTTTGACTGATCTCAATAGAAATTTTTCTGAGTAAATATGCATAGCCTTTAACCTCTCCTACGTAAAGAGAAACTGCAACTGGAGTTGGGGTGCTTTTATAACCACTAATATTTTTTGAGATAAAATTATGTATGAAAATGACCTCAGGGTTAAGATTGAGAGTTTTGGTTAAGGGATTTACCCTGAAAAGATTTGTGTATGAAAAAATAGTGTTAAATAAGATTTCACTTGTTTATTGTACAAATTAGGCAGACTGTTACCAAGAGAGCTGCTTGGGGAATTATTTAATGAAGACTTCTCTGGAGAAGGATACAGGGTGATCAGTCTCACCCCGTTCAATTCATTCCCTGATAAGGAATGTTTGAACTGGTTGCAGATTACTGCTGTGCAGAGAGGGGAAAACTCCATTTTAAAGGAGGGGTGGGGTGGACTCTAATAAAAATTGTTAAACATTTATTGTGAAAGAGAAGACATGGATTGCATCCAAAGAAAGGTAGTTACAACCAACTTTTCATTGATTTCAATTAGTATTAGTCCTGGCTAAATTTGTTGGGATACAAACCAATGCTTTCAAAACTGCTTCCTCTTCAAGGCATTAATCTGCAACAGCAAACATGCAGTTTTTGCATCAGAAGTAGAAATTCATAGATGTTCAGAGCAACCCTATCAATAACAAAGAACTTGAGGACAAACGTGGAAGACACAAACCTGTCTGAAGTCAAAAGAAGATGTCTTTGAGATCTTCCCTCGAGGAATAGCAAGACATTCAAAATTTGCCCACGTAGGATGTGATAAGGCCTCAGTGAAACATCATTACTGCTCCTATAGAGGTGAAGTGATTTGTGCATCAGTATCGAGGCTGGTGGTCATCGATGTTGTCACCATAAGTATCCTAATTAAAGTGAAGATGATGAAACTTCACTGCAATACTATCCGGGCCTTGTGCTGCCAGCAGCAGCGCAAGGCCCTTTGTCGTGGCATGAGAAGCTAGGCTGCTGTCACACACGTCTGGGGTACTGCCACAAATGGACAGAGATGTGGCGTGCACACCAGAGACTCCTGGAGGCTCCGCCGGACTCGGTACATTGACAGCTGGAGCAGGGAGGGGGAGGTTTGGGGGCTTCCGGGGCAAGGAGGGGGAAGGCAGGGGCAGGCAGGAGGGGGTGGTTCTTGGCATCAAAGGTGCATGCCAAATCTATCCCGCATTTTTCAGTCTGGCCTTTCCCCTTTCTCTCTTTGGATTTATGCCAGCTATATAGGTGTTGGTCTGAGGAAACTGATAGACGGCCAGAAGTAGTAAGTAAATGCCTTTACTTACCTCTGGATGGCCTTCTGATCACACCACCACCACCACCACCACCACCACCATTGGATGCAGCGTGTGCTCCATCAGCATGGCTGTGTTGTCATCAATGCTGGGGGATCGAATTGGGCTGTTAATTCAGGCAGGCGCAAACATGACCAAGTCCTAGTCCACAGCTGGGGCTCATCAATTCTTCTCCCATCATATATAAAATTAATAAGAAGTTGTTGAGGTCCCAATGCATCCAGCTCTAAGAGTTCCATGCATAGAACTCTGGTTATTACAGAATCAGTCCTCTCATTTGTAAATCACTTTAGAACCCTTGGGTATGGAAGCAAGAGCATAAAATGTCAGATGTTATTACTGCAGTTATTTTTCCACTTGTTTATTATTATGCTTGAGGAGTTCAACTCCTAGAAGAGAATGCCCCAGGAGAATTGAGTCATTTTGTACCAACAAACTTTCATTCTATCATAGAAAATCTGTACCCAATACATCAAAATGATCATTTTAATCACTGACATTGTTTTGATCTTTTAAACTGCTTCTTCTCAGTGTTGTATTGGATTTTCTGTAAATAAAGCAGGCAAAAAGGGGGGAAAAAGGCATGAGATGAAACATAAAGACAATAAAACTGTGGAGAAGATGAGAAAGCTAGATTATAGCCAGCAACCAGCATTCTTTGATTTATGGGTGGGATGCAGAAAGATTACAGTATAGTATGAACATGTTTTCCTGGTGATTCTACAAAGTGTATCATACTGCAGAATGCTGCTAGTTTGGGTGATGGTTCATGACTTTCCTCTCTGCCCTCTTCCTCGGCTGCCTCCCCCCCACCACCACCCAGTCCTTACCTAAACTGTAGCCACTACCTTGGCACCAAGGAAGAGGTAAATCCCCTTCTAATAAAGCAGACCTCTTTTCAAGAGATAAAGAGAAATTGTTATGGAGCGTTTATGAATCGTTTCCAGGTTGTCAGCATCGTTGTTTGGTTTTGGCATTAAGAATTGAACGGGACACTTTTAAAGTATCAACTACTTGTGATTGTTGTGAAAAGTGTGTAAATGTGGTTCATTTATCACATCCTACCTGCAAGTCACTAGCCTTCATAGTTTGCATATGAAATAAGTGCAACTGAAACAGGGTAAAATAGAGTTTATTGGGGAGGGGGAGGATAGACAACAGCAGCAGGAGCAGGAGCAGTAGCAGCAGTAGCAACAGCAACAGCAACAACCAGTATTTATATACTGCCTTTTCTTTTCTTTTCTTCATCAGATTTATCCTCTGACTTTAATTCAAAGGCGGTTTACACAGGCAGGCTTTCTAACCGCCAAGGTTTTTTTTTACAATAAAACAATATGTTTCTTTCACAGTCCAGCCTCTCTCTGGCATCCGCCTCATCACGCTTCAAATGACAGGCAACCTTGACTCCCACTCAAAATGCAGCTGCAGCTTCTCTCCCTCACAGAGGCTCTGTAGCTTATCAGTGGTGCGCTGACAGCTCTCCTTCATACACGGATACTTCCGGCTGTCCCGAACTGCCATCCTTCAGAACTTCAGGCATATGAGACAGCCGCTCTACCAACTGAGCCAGACCTCCTGCCTGTTGTCCTTGCCACATTCCAGGCTGGCAATCTGTACGGGGCAGGAGGAGGGCAAAATGGGGCAGAGATGGTGGCAGGTGGTGGGCAAATTGGTCCTGGGAGGGGGCAGGAGCAGTGACGTTGGTGTACTCCGTATCCAACTCCCCTTCCTGGGTCTGATCTGCTTGCACAGATCAATGCAGACTTGCACCAGTGACATCGCTGGTGCAGGTCCGAGTTGACCCACGGCGACTGCTGGGACTTACCCCAGGGGCAAGGGGACATATGTCCAAGGAGACCTCCAGCAGCCCAAAATCCCCCGTGGAATGCAGCGCAGCCCGCGCTGGTGCCGCTGCATCACTGCGCCGGGATTTACATTGGATTGGGCTGTGTACGAAGACGTACTTCCTTTTGCCTGTCCTAAAACTCTTGCGAATCAGTTTCATTAGATTACCCCTGGTTCTAGTACTGTGAGAGAGGGAGAAAAATGTCTCTCAATCCAGGCTTTCCACACCATGCATGATTTTATAAGTATTAATCATATTCCCTCTTGATCACCTTCCCCCCCCCCGAAGGAGCTTTCTGCTGCCTCACTTGTAATATTATTTACATTTTTCTATTTAAAACAATGAGCTGGGAATGGCTATCATTCTTTTTCTTTTCTTTTGCTCCATAATATATTTAAAGTTTAAATAACACTTTTTGGGGGAACAGCTACATCAGGCATGCTTAATCATGCATTGGGATGTTATGCATTTTTCAGGTGCAGCAACTGATTCATTCTGAATCTGTCTCAGGGAAAAGACAGAGTAAGCCCACCACTATTATCAATGTTGGGCCTAAAGTTCAATGCCTCTTTATCTCCCCTGAAGTTTATTTCCATAAGGATGTATGGCAAGAGAAATGGATTCTGAAAAACAGAATGTGTTATAAGCCGTAAGATGTGCAACAATAGAGCATAGGTACACAGATGATTAGGTGCAAGGAGATGAATTTCAAACTAAACAATGTCTTAATTAACATAAGAAGCTCTGTTCTCCTTTTCTTCAATATACATCACACCATCACATATAAAAGCCCTTAAAACTTTAGGAGCTGATATAGGAATTAATGCAGGCCTTTGAAAAATGAATATTTTGGAATGTAATACCATTTTTTAAGTTTAAAGAACAAACTAGTAGTGCTATATTTTGTATACAAATCTTCTTTCAGGATGATGGCTGCACCTGGTTTTAGTAAATTTCAAATTTGATGTCAACATTTTCATTTTTGATGAATCTTCTATGGAACAGATAAATAAATCAAATAAACATTGATTAAAAAAACCCACCCTGGTCCTAGTTAAAGGTAAAGGTATCCCCTGACAATTAAGTCCAGTCGTGTCCAACTCTAGGGTGTGGTGCTCATCTCCATTTCAAAGCCGAAGAGCCAGCGTTGTCCGAAGACGCCTCCGTGGTCATGTGGCCGGCATGACTCTCCTTGCCGCAGCGCGTAGCATGCAGCTGGAACACGGAGCAAGCATTTAAAATTGTGCAAACAAACATCCAACTTTTAAGGTACGGGAGAGCTTGCAAACACCCTGAACCTTGGAAGCAAGGAACTTGTGCAGTCTCTAAAGTAGTCCAAAGGGACAAATTTCAGAAAGCTTCCTCAAACCTACTGAGAAAATCTCAAGCAGACTCCCCTTTTTATACTCTGTGTGAGCCCTCAACCAGCCAATGTGACTATATTGGGATAGGGCCAGGTCAGGAATATTGCCACTCACATTGACCAGGGAAAGGTGTAGATCCTCATTGATCCACTGTCGTCCAGGAGCCAAAGAGTTTGGTATTTGGTGAAGGAGGAGCTGGCACTAGCCCACAGTGCTATTGTTGACTTTTTCCTGTGAGCAGCTGATGCTCATGCCCTGCTTGTGCAGCTTTCCTTCATTTCAGAGCTATCTGCCATGCATACCATCCCATAACTTGGCACTTTATCCTGACCTCCACTTTTTTTTTTAACTGAAGCCAGTGCTCTTGCTAAGTGTCCAGGTCAGCAGGGGATGGCATTCTATCATCCTGACATGATGCACCTTCTCTCCTTCAGGGACAACACCAACACTGGGACCACAGCTGAAGGGACATTGAGAACCACAGCAAGAACCAGTGGGAGATCCCAGTTTTCTTTAAAAAAACAATTCTGACCTCCTTGAGGATTAGGCATTCCTGTTCCTGCCTCTCCCTGAACAATGGGCCAACTAGGAGACAGGAAGGATGGGGAACTGGGGCACCGGCGCTGGCAATGGAGACTACAAGAGACTAGTCAGTAATGTGCTGAGGAAGAGAGCGGGAGGATAGGCTAGTAGAGAGCTCCAGGGTGTGTGTATGGAGTAGGGCCTTATGAAGCTCCCTTACAAAGGAGGCCCAGGGTGACTCAACCCCCTCCTCCCCTCTCAAGGAATCTGAGGAGCACAAAGGGAACCAAGGAATGCAAGGTAGGAACACACACACCCCAATACCACACTAAAAATAGGATGGCAACTAGTGTACCAATGGAGGAAAGAGGTTCTAATGCAACCACATTGATCTGTCATAGCAACCTGCTGCTCAAATAATCCATTATCATCAGTTTCTCCTAACACTTTACTGCCACAAATGAAGGTGGCAAAATGCAATTATTGTACTCATTTTCTCAGCTGTGGCTTGATATAATTGTGAATGTCAATTAACCAGTATGAAGTACATCCTTGTCAGCACCCTTTCCTATTATTCACAATTATAAATATTGTCAAATTATAGCCAATCACTGTGCCACAAGCATTAATTTTGTTCCTTCTAATATTCATTTTAGAAGTTAATTATTCTTTATTTCAGCCGATCTTCCTTCCTGTTTTCTCCATAAGCCACTCAGCCATTGCAGGGCTACTGAACCAGTTTCACAGACCAAATGGGCTGTGTGATTTCTCAGGTGACTAACTCAAAGGACTCCTGGCAGTGATTTCACCAGGGCGACAGTGTGTATTGCACATGGATGGGAGACTGTGCGTGTTTGCAACAGCACAGCAGACAAGGCTGTGATTTATCAATGCGGGACAAACATGCCAAGTGGAATTCTTTAATCCCAGGACATTTTGTCATCTAACTGACTAGAAGTTGGAGAAGAATGAATTTATAACAAATTACTCAGCTTGAGATGTCTCTTTGACCAAACATTTGATTTCTGATGTATAAATATATTATGATAACAATAAGAAATGTCAGGGAAGGCAGAATCATATATTAAAATGTCTTCCTAAGAATAAATCTTGATTTCCATATTTAGCTAGTGCTTTATCAAATGATGTGGTTTGCTCAAGGTTTGAGCTGCCAGGTCATTTCTTCTTCTTCTTCTTCTTCTTCAAGGAAATGAGCAATTGTATGAGGCTGTGTGGTCTGTGGAAATTCTGTATACCAGAGGTTCTCAACCTATGGAGGCCCGGGTATCCTCTATCACGGTCCAATTTTCTGAAGTACCCCTGCTAATTAATTGCTAATTAATTGGATTAATCAATCAATTAATTAGCTAATTAATCATTAAATAAAAAGTACTAAAACAATTTTAAATGTGAAAAAATGTCTTACTTAACTTGTGAGTGTGAGTGTGAGTGTGACAGACAGACAGACGAGGTTGCATTTAAGTTCTAATTAACAAGTAATTAACTACTTATTGATGCTGATCAGGGGCAGGCTCTAGCGTACCCCCTGCCATTGGTCCGCGTACCCCTAGGGGTACTCGTACCATAGATTGAGAACCCCTGCTGAATACGTTTTTGGTATCTGGACTACTGAGCACAGTTACCCTTCATTCAAACATGATACTGGCTGTATAAGACAAAGGGCCCAATCCAGATGGCATGTTATGCTGGAGGAATACTAAAGCATATTAAAAAATATTCATCATCATCATTACATCATCATCATTACATCATCATCATCACCACCACCACCACCATCATCATTATCATCATCATCAAGGTTTTTTTATATATATATATATATATATATATATATATATATATATATATATATATATATATATATATATATATATATATATATATATATATATATATATTAAATTTAATTGTGCATTCTTTCAATTTGTCAATGGAAGTACTGAAATGCATGGGACCTCTGATCCCAGGTGTCTGTTCGTCCAATCGATCATGCAATTTTTAAATACAGTATAGTCAGCTATCTCAGAGAAAGTTCACATTTGGGAGTTAGTAGGTTATTCTCATTCCTTGATGCAAAGCAATGTGCTCACTTTATCATCTTCATGGGGCATGTATATATTCCTGAAGTCACCTGTATCCTTTGAATAGATGTGAGAAAAACTGGAGTGAGCCAAAGAAGAGTGATGAGCAGAACTAGCAAAACATCGTATTTCACAACATGCAGATAGCCTGAAAACTAGAGGGCATAAATCAAGCCTAATTGAAATCCCGTTTAATCAGTGATGCAATTAGCATTTGTGTAGGATCTCTGCTTTCTCTTGGTGGTGCTGACTTGTTCTAGGGCAGAATGGCCCCAGGGTTAACCTACAAGAACCCAGATGGAAGCACCTGGATGACTTTGAAAAGAAGATGGAAGCAACACAGAAGTGTACTTAAATGTGCAAATGAAATATTCAGTCACTCTCAGCCTCTATACTTCTGAACAAGCATGCTGAGCTGATGAATTTGCACGTGTAATTAATTGTGCAGAATTTAAAAGCACTCTCTTTACAATGGTTCCTTCTCCATTTCCTCCAAATCAAATTACTGAAGCATGCATTTCATTTGAGGCTCATTTCGAAAATGCAAAAGCACATCCTGCTTGGCACAAACCAATGCCATTCCTAGTCTAGATATATCCTGGACCATTTACGTACTGGCTAAAAATAAGTCAGGCCGGAAGAAAACACTGTTATATTGTCATCTCTGTTCCTCATACTGAGGTAGTTTTTCCTCCAAATGGAGCCTATTTCTGCTACTGCTTGTAAAACTATTTGAATCGTCGCTGCGACTGCCATTGCAGTCCACCATCGTGAGCTGTGATAGCAGCTGTGCCTTTTGGAAGAGAAAGCTGACCCTGCCATGGAGGGTGGGAGGACAAGCAAAGCATGATGTTACAACAGCCAATGGGTGCCAAAGGATTCATCGTCCTCACTGCTTCTGCTGCCACAATCCCTAAACACATTACAATTCGTGGTGCTACCAAACGTTATCCAAGCACAACCTGGCAGTTACGGTAAATTGACAATTTGTTGACCTCTAAAGGTACCCCCAAGTCAGCTACCTGAAGGAGCTGCTATGCTTTGCTTAATGAGAGAGCCAACCCTGAAAATATCTTGATACCACCTTCTAATCCTGACAGCGATTTCATACATGAAATTAAAAAGCACCCTCCACCTGGGACCAGTGACATGGAAACTAACTAAATAATCCCGGAGACCCTTGTTGCATATCTACCTGCTAATGTTGTGTGGCCCAACTGCATTGAGCAACCACATCAGTGTGAAAATGAATGAATTGGCCATTATGTGACCTGAAGTAGATTGACTTATTTTTCACTTGATAGGCTTCCCTTCCTCCAAGGAAGGTCCAGAGGGTTTTATACTAGCGGTAGCGATCCACAGAATGGCAGACCACAGGATACGGTGGTGAAGGGCACATCAGGGGAAGTTTTGGGATGGGACGGAGGAAGATCTCGGCGGCACCAGCATATGCTGGATCCTAACGCCCCCCATCCTGGCTTGGACCTGCCACCAGAGGCTCCTCAGAGCTATGCCAGCAAAAAATCTGGCGTAGATCTGAGGAGACCCATAAAGTACCAGGCAGCCCCTAGAGAGGGAATTACATTTTTTCTTTACTTACCTCCTCTGGTTGGCCTGGTCCCCAGCCCACCCACCTCACGCTATCAGCAGCACTCTGCAGAGTCACTGCTAGCAGTTGACAGCGTGGTGTACATGGCTCCTCCCTCTTCTTTCACCCTCAGAACAGCCCTGTGAGGTAGGTCATGGCATGACCATCATGCTGAGAGATGGAAACTGGCCCAAAGTCATCCAGTAAGCCTCATCACTGAGGGGATCTTCCTGGTTCAGCACTCTAATTGGATTTCTACATGGCACTGGTTCTCTAAAGCTATCAGCCATTTTGGATAATGTGTCTGTCTTGCCGATTACACTAAAAAAGCTTACCTGCTGTTGTATGATAAGAATCTTGTTGTTACAAAATTGTAGCCTCTTTTGCTTCAGTTGCTGCCAAGGTTAGAATGATGGTGATTAATGGACTTGTTCCTTGAGGCACTTCTACTTTTTAATTGGTTTTAAGTTAGGTGATTCTCTAGTCTTCAAATTCCTGTTTTTGTACTGTCAAATTTAGTTGACAATTTATATTGCTGGGGCTTATGGCTGATGGAGTCTACTGTATATTGTAATGAGCAACGAGCAAATTCTTCCCAGTCAGGCTTGGAATTGAGTTTGAAAAAACCAAACTATTCCCCCCCCCAAAAAAAAAAATTGTAAATAGTTTGTTTTCAAACGCAAAACAGATCCGATTCTGCCACTGACAATGTCACTGGGAGTGCAACAGGGTTGATCTGATCACTTCCACCACCCTACCACAAAATACCTAACACCCTTCCCTCTCAGCTGCCTACTCACCTGCCTGCTCCTCAAAATTCCTCCCCCCCCCGCCTTACCTTTCTTATGGCTCCATTGATAGGAGCAGGAGAATGGAAGGACATTTTCCCTCCTCTCCACTCTATGATGTGTGTGTGGCGCACTGAGATGACTACGTACCAAATGCAAGGAGTGTTGGAAATTGTAGTTTTTCCAGTGCTGCTGACCCATGTCAGTCATCACAGATTGCTAGGCATCTGGAAGGTGGGAAAGGGAAAACATTCAGTATTGGTCAGTTATACACCCTGCTGATCACATCACCCTGCTGATTATATGGGCACATCATCACAAGGCAGCCTTGTGAAAAGCCATTCTAGGAGGCGGACAGCCCAATCCTGTCTAGGGCCACCGCAGCATGCAAAAGCACACTGCACCGAATCCTAGGCAGGATCAGGGCAGTGACGGCGGAGCTGGAGCACATCTCAGGTGAGTCCCTTCTCCCCAGGGAGAGCCAGTAGTCCCTATGGGCCTCCTCGGATGAGCGCTGGCAAAAAGGCCGGCGCAAATCCGAGGAGCTGGTGTAAGGTCGGACAGACCTGGAACGGGGGGTTGGATTTGGTGAAGTGTGCCACTGATAATCCCTCTCCCGTCCCTGGCCCAGTCCACCCTCCCCACGCCCCTGCCCCGACTGGTGCAGGACTTACCTGCCTCCACCAGCGCTGGCTGCGGCCCCAGGCTGAGTGAGCGGTGCCGGCCTCTCCGCCAGCACAGCTTACCTGGCAGGGAGGTAATGATGGGAGAGAAGTATACCTTTCTTTCCTGCTGTGGACTTCCCATAGACATTTCTCTTCCATGAGCCACTATGGGAAACAGAATGCTGGACTAAATGGACCTTTAACGTGATCCAACAGGTTCTTATATTCTTATGTTCTCTATAGGGCAAGGCAACAACTAACTAGGCAGCCCAATGAACTGTTCCATTATTGTTGTCATGGTGACATATATTGAGTTTGGGGGCACTTTTTGAAATAGAAGCCAGGAATATGAAACGAGCCCAAACTTTGCCATCAAGTCTAATATACTGGTAAATCACCTTCGTTACAAAGACCATATGGACTCAAACTACTTTTTGAACCAACAGGCTTCAGTACATACACAAATGCACTAAGATATGTGATTTTTAATAGGTTTGTTTTAAAAGAAAGGATAGTGTCTGTTCCTTTGCTTGCCGTTGTCTAAGAAAACCAAGTCCATAAACAAAAAGTTCATAATCTGAGTTTAATAGATTTTGCTTCCTCTGGCAATGCAGGTATGAAAGTGTTTAAAATGGTCTTTTCCTTGGTGTAATCAATAAAGCTTTCCCAGGAAGATTGGTCCAGTTCCAAGGGCTTTTCTAACAGTTTCCACAGGACTCTAGAATACCAAATAAGTCTTCCATCATCATTTCCACCTAACTAGAAAGAAAAACACTGCACTTAAAAATATGAAAACATCTTATTGAACACTTTGCCCGACACACACACACACACACACACACACGCACGCACACACACACACACACATATGCACACGCACACACACACACATACACACACACACACACACACACACACACACACACTTTTCATTAAGATTTCCTGTGAATTTGACATTGCCTGTAAAACTGTTGGTGTTAATAAGCAAAGCGTGAAGTGCGGAAAGACACAGTTGTTTATTTAGGAGACATCTGTAATGTTCATCATGCTAAAACATGGAAGAAACTATGCAGTCTTATAATTCAGGGATTCTAAAAGTGGTTGGTCTCGAAACCTTAATGCAAAGTGTTTTGGAGTGTTTTTAATGCTCCACTTGGAGAAGGGGTAAGCCACTACTACCCCCTTAAGGGGAGTGGTGACCTGCGATGGCGGCGGCAGTGATGCGGGGATCACACCGCTGTCCGGGACAAAAGGGATATTTTTAGACTTACTGATGGTCGGGCCATCCTCTGGAGGGTGCAAGGGGGACTGCGAACCCCCCCCCCAGCAGGCCTCCCCAAGCCTCCAAATGACTCCTGAAGGTGATTAAAGCCCACTTCCGGTTTACTTCCAGGTTTCCCCGAAAACTGGAAGTGAACTGACTTTATTGGCCTCCAGGATGTTCCCTTGCCCTGAGGAGGCCTTCAGGGCCCGAAACTCCCCCGCGGGATACAGCATGCGTCATGTTGGTGCAGCTCCATCACCATATGGGGAGTTGCATAGGATTGGGCTGTAAATCTGTGTGTACATGTTACTCACAATATCTTGTCTTTCTTCTGCATGGAGACAAGTGTAAGACAGCATGACTCTCTCTCTCTCTCTCTCTCTCTTTCCTCTCAATTTCCATTGCTTCTCATTGGATGTCATTGTGGAACCCTTAATTTGTGTCTTTGTGATTCTAATTTCAGGGGCTGGATGTGCTGTTTTGGCATTTCTAATATCTGTGGTTCAACTGTGGTGCATCCTTCAGCCTGCTCTGGTCTCCACTGGCCATACAACTGACAAGGACAGATAAGCTACCTTTTGTCAAGGAGTGCAGTTACACCCCATGAATATAAGACCTGCATTTTCCCTGGATCTCTCTCACACTCTCAGTTGGGTTGTTAAATCCATAAGCATCTGAACAAAATTAATTGCGAAACATCTGAGCTTGTTGATCAGAGAAGGCAAACTGTGACAACCATGAAAGAGAGCATTAAATGCCCTTTAAGCAGTCATATTTTGTTTATGCCATTTTTTTCTCCTGACAAAAATCAAACTGTAATAAATTGAAGGTTATTTTTCTTTTCAGAATTCACGTTTCCTCAACTAACAGCATAATAATGTCTGCAGCCACAGGCTGCTTCGCCACTCCTGAGTGTCGTAAACGTGCCGTAAGGCACGTTTACGACACCCGGAGAGTAAGTGGCGCCACTCACTGTCCATCGGACAGAGGACACCACCGGCGGACACAGGTAAGTCCTGTGCCAGGTGGCATGGGGGCGTGGGGAGGGCGGAGTGGGCAGAACGAGAGGTGGTGATTGGCCCACCATGCCTAGGAGGGGGGAGGGGTTCTCAGTGGTGCACTCTGCTGAATCCTATCCCCCGGGCCTGGAGAGCCCTATGCGGGCTCCTCAGATTTGCACTGTTCATTTTGCCGGCACACATCCCAGAAGACGCATCGGGGCAGCTGGGACATTACCTGAGGGAAAGGGATGAATGCCCCTTTCCCTGAGGAGGCTTCCAGCTGCACTGGTGCTGGCCCGATCCTGGATAGGATCCAACACAGTGTGCTTTTGCACGCTGCGGCGGTCCTAGACAGGATTGGGCTGTAAGATTATTATACTAAATTTCACCTAGGAGGGAAAAAGCCTGAACAGAAAAATTATTAGCTCTTATCCTGCTTTCTGCAGTGCTTGTACCTGCTGCAAAAAGGCTGACTTCAACGTTTTAAAATTTAAAAAAGAAGATTTCCATAGTTTCAGTAATAGCGAATGTGTTAATCTAACATTTGGCTTTTCATACATATCTAGCATTTAATCACTACGAATGACAGCAGGGAAAAACAGAGAAATTGTGCAGCTTGGGATTTCCCTCTAAGCAATTTTATTTCTGCTGGAGAAACAATAAATAATATTAAAGGCCTGAGGGCTGAATCCTGAAAAGTCCTAAGTGACCTCAGCTCCCACTGAAATCAATTAGGTTCTAAGGTTCATTCAAGCAAATTCTTCGACTGAGTTCATAAAGTACTTGCCAGAAAAGGAAATGTGCCAAGGGAAACTGCATTAGGGACTGCCACAGCTAGAGAAGGAAAATGTTAAGTGGACTTGTGCTCTGTTAAGTTTTCCTGTTGAGAAGACTGGGTGGATGAGTCCTACTCCATGCTGCGCTTGGTGTCTAAACTCGTTTGCCGCCTTTGAGGTTGAGTTGAGACAATTCTTCCTTCCCTTCTGTCTAGGTTGCCAGTGTGACAAAAATGACCCTGTTTCTCCAGCTTGTTTCTTCTCAGGTGGGCTGGCAGCTAAAGTTATCACAGACCATTTGGGGAACTTCACTGCTTTGGGCGCCACTTTCTAATCACATTTTTCAAGGGTTGATATAGTCATATGACATCACCAGGTTCCATCTCAGAAACCTCAGGTTTGGGGATGTGTCCAACCTGGTGCCTCTATTGCTGTCCTTCCCCTGGTTGGGGTGGCTAATGAGGCAGAGGAATTCCCTGACCCTCTTCTTCCCTCTTCCCTTATTTATTGTATGTATGAAAGGATGTTTATCCCATCTGTCCATGTAGTGCCCAAGGCAACTTACAGAAAAAAACAGTATCATAACAATAGCACACACTATCAAATAAGCACACACACATATTTAAAATGGAGAGAGAGAGAGAGAGAGAGAGAGAGAGAGAGAGAGAGAGAGAGAGAGATATGCAGATAGATAAATCCAATACAAACATAGCCAGCAGAGAGATGAAGCAATATGCCGGCTTGCACACTTGCTTGTAGTCTGTAGCTCTCTGCTCCTAAAGCCCTTCATTGTGCACACATTCCTGATATGTAATTAAGGGCTGGTTTACTTTCTTGCCACCTGGAGACCACTATAGATCAACCTTAGTATGTGGGGAGTCATTCAGGAGAAAATGGTGATAAATAAAACCACATAACACCACTTTTTGCTAAAACATCTGTGAAAGAATAATAAACGAAAATAAAACCATATACATTTTGTGATTCTTCATCTGCTGACACTGTACAACCTAACACCACCTAGCTAGTACACTTTTAAAGCGGTTACAGTTGATAAAAATGGGGAAAATTGGAATAAAAACAACACCACTTTCTGCTATTTCATTTTGGTTAATCACTGAAATCTCTCTGCAAAAATAAAATAAAATAAAAAACCATTTTCTCCCACTAGAGTCCTATTTAGGAGATGCCAGGGATTTCATCTATTTTTACCCTGTTTCTTAGAGATCTGCATGAAACAGTTCGTTTTTATTCTGTGATTCTAAGAAGTGACATTATTAGCCTGATTCATGTACTTATTGGCCAATGTGATGGTCACTGGGGAGGCAGGAGCTCTAAGTTCCGCCGCGGTCAGACCCTCCGTTACACGGGAGCACGAAGCGCCCCCGCCCCTCTCCTTTGGAGCCATTCAAGTTGTTGCTTTCACCGACTTGAATGGCTCCAAAGGCGAGGGGACGGGGGCGCTTCGTGCTCCCGTGTAATGGAGGGTCTGATCGCGGCGGAACTTAGAGCTCCGCCCCCCTGCAGTGACGCCAGTGGTGATGGTGGAAATGTGGGTGAGCTGACCTCCTAGGGTTGCAACTCTAACTGAAGCAATTCCTAGAGATTTATTTTTCCAACATGACACACAGCCCAATCCTATTAAAAGCCTCGCGCTCAGATGCAGCGGCACCAGGACAGGCTCCGCTGCATCCAGCGTGGGCTTGGAGGTCTCCTTGAGGGAAGCGGACAATTGTTCCCTTTCCCCATGTCAATCCCCAGGAGACCCATGGGGCTACTTGGAGGTGTGCTAGCAAAATGGCTGGCGCAGCTCCGAGAAGCTCCGTGTCAAGCTTTCAAGTCCGGGACAGGGGTTGGCCGCCCCCCTCCCATGTGTGATCTACCCTCCTCCCCGCCTTCCCCCCACCTTGGAACAACTGCTTAAAGAAATGCCCTACTTTCAAAAGACAACAATGCTTTTTCTTTGGCATATTGAGAGACACACAGGGAAAAAAAGGTGTTATATGAATATGTTTTCTATGACAATACTTAGTATTGCTTCAGTGGATTCATTTAACAAGAAAGGAAACTTGGGAGCTTTCGCCTGTCATAGAATATGATGCTGAACTAAAATGCAATATTGAACATGTTAGCTTTCTGATGAATGAGACCATCTTTGGGAAATGTTTTGTGTGAATAAACAGACTTGCACATTACCTGAGAAAGCTGGGGTACCTGAAACTCCAATATATGTTAGCAATATTTCTCATGTTTGTGCTGCATATGTATTTCATTAAGAATGGCAGGATGTGATACTTTCTGAAGTGAAAGGTCATTTGTTAATCATGTTCATATATTTTTATAGAAGCCGCCTTAGGTCATTATTTAGTCCCATTTTACAGATAAGTAAATACAATTGAAAGTTTTGTCAGAATCCATTCTCTCATTGAGCATAGAGAGAAGATGCCATGGAGTGGGATGGAATGCGAGAGGCAAAATTGATAAGGTAATATCTTCAATCAATTTTCCCTGGTTGGTTGAAAACGTTAAAATAGCAGTGAAAGGATTATTCATTAATTGGCCTAGGGCTTGTAATCTCTCTCGTCCTGTTCCCCTTCATGCAAGGGGAATAGATAAGAAGCTTTCAGTTGTGGTTTGTAACAAACCATAGTGTGCCTACAAACCATAGTGTGCCTACAAACAAAAAAATTCTCTAAAACGGATGTTTGTAAAATAGAGATTGCACAAACCATAGCTTGCCCACAAAAATATCACAAACCACTATTTGGCCTTGGTTTGGTGAACTTTGCAGGAAATCTCTGGTTTGTACAAACCACAGTTTACTGGTTTGGGGTGAAATGGAAAACTGACAGCCCAATCCTATGCTTCCTCACCCCTGCTGATGTAGCTGTGCCAAAAGGGCTTGTGCTGCGGGTGTGTGTGTGTAAAGTCCCTGAGGTCTCCTCTGGGTAAAGAAACATTTGTTTCCTTACCTGGGGGTAAGCCTCTGCAGCACGGAGGAGCCTACTTGGACCAGCTCCAGAAAAATTGGTAGCTCAGGTCTGTGTGGACCTGGGCCACAGGATCGGGTCTGGGAAGGGTGTTTGGATTGGACTGCCGCTACTGCCACTGAACCCGCCCACTTCCCAGACTTGATCCGCCCTCTTCACTGCATCCTTCACTGCCCCATTCCATCCTCCCCTGCCCTGTATCACGCTCCACTTCTGACTTACCTGGACTGAAGGGGCCTTGACTGAACTGCTGCCACTTGCAGCGCTGCTCTGGCCTTCCAGCCAGTGCTGCAGCAGTGTGCAGGTTTGCGTGTTGCTGGAGATATAGACTTACCATCCATCCCGGAAAAAACTGGGACAGTCCCATTTTCCAGGGCCTGGGCCCGGCTGGCTGGGCCCAGAACCGGGTCTGTCCTGGTTTTCCTGGTTGCCCCCAAGCCGTCTCGGCCTGACTGGCTGGCTAGGACTCCTCATGCACCTGCAGGGACCGGGACTGCCCCCTGCCGCTGCTGCAGCGTCTTCATCATGGTGGGCTGTGACTCTTCTGAGCCTGACCGGCTGCATTTGGGTTACTCACACAATGCCTGGGAGAGCTCTCCCAGCAAAAAAAAAAAAAAGTGTTGTGAGCCTGTGTGAGTCTCGCACAGGCGCGCGAGGAGCCCTGGCCAGTCTGAACGCAGCTGGCCAGGCTCAGAAGAATCGTGGTCCACCACGATGAAGATGCTGCAGTGGTGGCAGGAGGCATTCCTGGTCCCTGCAGGCACGTGAGGAGTCCTGGCTGGCCTGAACGTAGACAGCCAGGAGAGAACACAGCCAGCCGGGCCCAGGTCCTGGAAACTGGGCAAGCAAAAATGGCGGGGGAAAGTGGCTAAAATGGTGATGGAAATAAATAAATAATTGAAAATGTCAAACAGCCACCCTCCCCTGCCACCCGGCCCGCCCTCCCCAACGCCCCTGCTCCCACCGGAGTAACACCTTGCTCCAGTGGCTGCAGGAAGGTTCCTCAGCGGAGTGTGGTCTGCTGGCCTGCGCGCTGGTGAGCCTTACTCCGAGGGTGCCGAAAATGCTCTTGATGGGTGCGTTTGCACCACCCTCCACCTGCGGAGCATGTGCTCTGCAGGCATTACTTTACTCAAGATTGCACTGTTAACCCACACACATAACTAGAAGTCAAGATAACTCTGTTCCACAAAATGTAAGGTATTTTGAGCAATTTTCTTTCCCTTTTCTTTCTTTTTTCTTGTTAACTAATCTGAATAGCCATCATTTCATATTCATTTTTGCCTCCACAGTCATTTGAAGAAGAGTGTAAAAATTGAACCCACATCAAAATTATGCTGCAATAAAAGATTCCATCAGCCCTTCTCTGACGAAAATATTGATCCCTTGGTGTAATTGTTCCATTATCAAAGAGAGCAATACCATTAGATTCCTTCAGCATTCAATTAAACTAATGCTCGTTTCATTTTTATTGGAGCCAGTAATAGAGTCCGGTCTAATCACTCATGCATTCTTTAAAAAAATCCACCCTTCAATGCAATAATGAGAGAGGGATAATTTATAGAGTTCTGAACCAAAGGAGGCTTTGCAACCCTAAGCTTGACTTCAGGTGGCTCCACATGCAGATTTTTTCATGCAGGAAAGAGAAAGGGACAATGGGAATTAAAAATAGCGCTGACAAGATATTCTTGAACTGGGATTCAAGCTTTCAAATATTAAATGTCTCATTCTTCCTCCTTTCTTTCTGTCCTTGTGCTAGTGCTATAAAAGGAGTGAGAAATGGATACAATTCCGCATCACATGCAGAAAATGAAAGCTTTAATGGGCAGCTAGTCAGGGTTTGTGGTGTTTGGGTAGGAATAAAGTGAAAACTACAATACACTGAGAGCTGCTAGTTTCTGAAATGAAGCTGAGCATTTGAGCCCCAGAATGTGTTTTCTGATGACCACTGGATTTAAGCAAATTTTGAGCACACAAAACATGCCAACTGCATCAGGTCGGGAGGATGTGAGTTTGTATTAACCACAGCATTGTCCCAAATATACAAGTGCAGGGCTCTGGGCTTTTTTCATTTACCACTTCATTGTGTTTTGAAGGGAAAGGCTATAATTCTGTATCATTCCAAATGACTGTGTAGTTTGTACTTGGAAATCAATTCCCAAGTACAGAATGCAATGAGAAAATGGAACTAAAGCTGTAATCCAGTACAGGTTGATTACCCCTTATCTGGACATTCGAAATCCAGATTATTCTGAAATTCAGACATTTTGGGGGCTATGACTTAAAAAAAAAATTTCCAGCACCTGGCTGGCAGAGTGCAAGGATTGCTGGGGCACAAAATCATTAAAAATATCATGTAAAATGACCTTGAGGCTATGTGTATAAGGTGTACATGAGACATAATTGAATTTCGTGTTTAGACTTGGGTCCCATCCCCAAGATATCTCATCATTATTATAGTTATGCAAATATTCTGAAATCCAGACAAATCCAAAATCCAGACTTCCCATCCCAAGCAGTCCGGATAAGGGATACTCAACCTGTATACTTGACCATGGATTTCAGGGAGCTTTGAATGTGAATGTCAGTAACTTACTGTAACTCTTTTTACCCAGTGGGTTGTATCCCAAGAAAGTGAGTCATGACTCAGTGCAACTGAAATCAACTAGTCCTATTACTTTCAATTACTTAGAGCCCAATCCTATTTTCTGTTTACTAGCCACTTTGGGCATATGTTTTGGCATGGGAAAAGTGGGATATAAATTCTTTAAATAAATAAATACTGCTAACTGGGCTGAGAGCTACACATGGTGGTTCTCTCATATTTAGCAGGGGGAAAGCAACTGTCTCTGTTTATTCCAGCATAGTGTTTGTTCCAATGGCTGTTGGTGGTGTCTCTCTTTTTAGATGGTGAGCCGTGTGGGACAGAGATTTGTTTCACTTTGCTGTATAAGCCACTTTGTTGAAAAGTGATGTAAAAGTATTCTAAATAATAAATAACACTTGGGTGCTGATACCAGAATACAAAATACATAACATGCATGCTGCCTCTGTTGCAGTTGTTTGATGTTTATGATCCCTTCAACTGCCCAATAGCACATTGTGCCCCCAGAATGAGTGTTCCAGAGGCACAAACGCACTTTCCAGCAGTTGCAAAATGTGACCTGCTGGATCCCGCGGGCTGGCTGGCAGTGAACACCCGTTGTCTGCCATCACAGGTAAGAGTGCATAGGGGGTGAGAGGGAGGTGGGGGTAGGCAGAAAGGGGGTAGGCAGAATGGGGGTGGGGAGGAAGGCAGATCAGGTCTGGCAAGGGGTAGGTTTGGAGGCAGCAGCCAAATCCTAGCCCCCTTTCTGGGCCCAAGCTGCCTTCATGGGTCCACGTAGACGTGCATTAGCATTATCAATGGTGCTGCAGGTCCACGTAGACCCACTGGGCCAGCAGGGACTTAGCCCAGGGCAAGGGAAGAAATGTTCCCTTACCCCAGGGAGGCCTCTGGAGGCTGAAACTCCCCCACAGGTTGCAGTGGTAGCCGCGTTGGCACCACTGCAGGCTGCAGCGCCACGTGGGGAGTTAGGATTGGGCTGCCCATTACATTAAATACATTTTCTTAAGAATTAGGAATGGGTAAACTTGTTTCTTTGGCTATAGCAGCACCCATAACTTGAGATTTCTGGTACTACTATGAAGCCATTTTTTGCTTCCTAAGAAAGAACTGGATGACTGTGTATGCTTCCTAAACTTCAATATGCTGGTGAACTGTTCTCTGTGAATTTAAGAGGACAATGATATTACTTTATTACTGTTATTTGATTGCACTTGAAGTTATCCATCTTCCAAAAACATTACCCCTGCCCCCGGTAAACTTGCTTGCAGAACAGAAATATTTGACTTCAGAAAGCACTTTAAAATTAATGTAATTTTTATTCCCACATCAGCCAAAGGACCTTCATTTTAAGTTAATTATTCCCATCAAATTCAAAGTTCTCATAAATAAAGGAACAGGTTTAGAAATAAAAGGCTGAGCCATTACGTGACAAACTGGCAGAGAGAGAGAGAGAGAGAGAGAGAGAGAGAGAGAGAGAGAGAGAGAGAGAGAGAGAGAGAGAGAGAGAGAGAGATTCAGCACAACCTTCTTCAAAAAGAATGTTTTTAAATGGCTTTTGGTCCAATCATATTCAGATGCTGTGTTGCTGGCACACAGACACTGGCGCACCATCGTATCCTAACCCCATCCTGGCAACACCACACCAACAGTGCATAGATGCTGGCTCAACAAGAGCCAAATGCCAAGTCTGTTCTGGCAAAGCAGTGCTGGCACATCCCTTCGGAGTAACCCTCACACTGCATGCAATCAGACCCAACACTGGTGGCCAAAGACATAGCACCAGGGTAAACCGAGCTGGGGGTGGGGCAAGTTGGCCAATTGGCCAATGAGGGGACAATGCTGGGGAGACAACCTCCTGCCAGCCAATAGGAATGAACAACACAGCAACAGGCATTACCCCCAACCATGGGGAGATGTCCCAAGGATGCTATACACAAATACACACACCAACACAGTACAGCACAAGGGTGCCACAGTATCTCATCCTCTCTTACAGGAATGTCAGCAGCATCAAGAGGAAAGGGACAAAAGCAAGGACTGTTTGGCCAGCAGAAGCAATAGTTGCGAGCACTGTCGTCACTAAGTTCTTCCGTGATCGGAGCCTCCGTTACACGGAAGAACGAAGTACCCCGCCCCCAGTGGTTGCGAGTCCCTGGCATTCCCACCAAAGGACCAGATACTCCCAGTTGTTAACGGTTGCAAAAGGAAAGGATGGTTAAGCAACACAGTTTGTAGCGGAAACCCATTTGATAATCCTAGGGGGACAGAATGGAGGGGTGGGTGCAGCATCAACACATTGCAGCATGAGAAACCAGGGACATATAGCCTCATGCAGCACATCTTTTCATCTGATATGTGGTTTCCCTGACAGGACCTTAAGTAATGGGTTTTGTGTGCTGTGATTGATTGCCAAATGTAGTCTATATCCTATGCTCCTGACAGGAAAGTAGGCAGGGAAAGTGGGCAGGGCAGGGGGTGGCAGGAGGTGCAATTTTCTACTGTTTTTTTTTTACCTCATTTCCCATTGTTCCTTATAGGGCTACATCTACCTATGCCAGCTCTGTCATTAGTGTAGTATTTTTCTGGCATTGTGGGCATGTCCATTGTCTGAAGTGGGGTTAGGATATGGTATATGTTGACTCCTCCTCATTCCTCACATGTCCTGCCCCAATCTCCTCCCTGTTTTGGCCTCTCTGCTGGCCGAGTTGTGCTGCCCGCTGAGTGATGCCCAAGCTACTTCAGCGCAACTTTTTTCAGGTGTTGCGCTGGCATCCATGGCACATTCGTCAGCAGGCGGGCTTCTACACTGGCAGGGCTATTGTTGCAGTGGTGTCCGTGGAGATACACTGGTCTATCTCAAGGACTGGATTGGGCTTCCAGTCTCCTTTTATTCCTACAATCTTTCAGACTTCTTAATAAAACCTTCTGCTTGATATTACCTTTTTGATATGACCAGAGTGAAGAGGGAGAGAAGTCTGAGCTGCAAAAAATTGAATTAGCCCCTAACGAAGAGAGCAATGAAAAAAAAATCCAGAATAGGCCAGAGACAAAATGAAATTATTCGCTACAGCAGTGTTTCATGTAAATTGTTTTATTATTGAGATTTGAGCTTGATTAGATTTCTTCCCTGTTCAGGGCAGATGACAGCATTAGGAGTACCTGGTATTAGACACTTGCACTGGCGTGATTCTTACCTTTGTATTGTGAGGGTTGTTGTTGTTTTTAAGAAGAAAGCACAAAGAGGTTTTTGTTTGTTGTTTTTTTTAACTATTTGGGGATACTTTTCTCTTTGTTTTACCTACTGAATATTAGTGAAGGAGCAAATTGCCCTGGTCAGGTTCAGCACACCAAACAATTTTTCAGATAACTCCAGAATATAACTTGGTTTATCCAAGCCTTATTTAGAACATAAGAACATAGGAAGAGCCCTGCTGGATCAGGCCAAAGGCCCATCTAGTCCAGCTTCCTGTATCACACAGTGGCCCCACCAGATGCCTCAGGGAGCACACAAGACAACAAGATACCTGTGTCCAGTCGCCACTCCCTTGCACCTGGCACAAAGAAAACCTACTTCTACAACCAGGAGGTTGCTTTTCCCCATCATGGCTTGTAAGCTGTGATGGAATTTTCCTCCATAAATCTGTCCAATCCCCTTTTAAAGGCATCCAGGCCAGGTGCCATTTGGTTGCCATTGCTTCCCTGATGACCTTATCAGGAATGCAGTGGTGTCTGATCAATGGGAAATGTAGCTTTCCCAGCACTCCTGGATCCCCTATGACTTCTGAAATTCATTAGGTAGATAAGAGCCCAATCCTATCCCCCGCCAGTCCATAGCTCCATAGCATGCAGCGCCACTGACAGAGCATGCACTGCATGCTATAGGGGGGTTTCACCTGATGGCCCAGGAGAGGTAAGTAAAAATCAATGTTACTTACCTCTCTGTAGGCCGTTAATGGGTCTCCGTGGACCTACGCCATCTATTTTGCTGAGTCTGAGGAGCAGCAGGGAGCATGTAGGGCTGGGAATACAGGGATGGGATTCCAGCATGCACTGTTGCCACCAAGATCCACTCCTGCCACCCCCAAACCACCCCCTGCCCGGCCCGCTCCCTGCCTTGAACCTCCCCAGAACCATTCACAAACTTCCCCCTCCCACCACCTGTTCCAGCATGGCATCCAGAAACCACTGCGACACGCGTGGAGCCTCTGGCCATTTGCACTAGCAGCACCAAAGTGCATAACAGTGGTGTGCCTTTTATGTCACCGCAGCAGCACGTACAGTGGCAAACTGGGAGTTCAACCACCAGAAGTGCCCTATTGGATTGGACCATAAGAATTTAGGCCACATCACATAATTATCAGGTCTTACCCAGGTCTTGAACCTTGAAGCGACTATTACTAGAAGTAAATGTTGAACTGAATAAGGCAGTCCCATGTCCCCTTTCAGTGCTTTCATGGTCTGTCTAGAAGCTCACCCCTTGCCTATAGCCCTGGTTCAGGCTACAGAAAGCTGTTATCCAGCCTTTCGCTGCAATCTGAACTGTGGGATCCTTCTCCCTCCTTCCCCACTAACCTCCCAACTTTACCCCGCTCTCTCCTTTCTTCCCTAAACCCTTGTTTCTTTCTCCTGCCTTCCTCTGGGAAACACGTCTAATCTCAATTCATCCCTTCTCGCCCCCCTCCCACATTTTGTTCTTCTTTGCTCTGCCCCTTCTTCTAACTTCTTCTCCCTGCAGGATCCCTGCACACAATTGCTCCTCCCCCCCCCCATGTGTGCATCTCACACATATTTTAAAAAGCACTGGTGGTATGCCCCATGGGCTTCTAATCACAATCAGTACAGGGCAGGTACCCTTGAAAAAATGTATCCCTGAATAAGATACTGTACCCACTCATTCCATCCCTTGAACCACAGCTATCTTGGATCAAGAATAGATCTTCCAGGTTATTAGACTCCATGACTTCCCGACATGCTCAGGAACCATCATACTTATTTTGAGGACACTGAAGTTAATATTAGAGGACTGTGTGTTGAGTTATGTATGACATATTGGGAACTGTCATACATACTGAAGATTGCCCACTTTGTGAGCAATTGTACAAAGACCTGGTTTTCTGAGTTCACTGGCTAAGCAAACTGTTCTAATATTGTGCCTTGAATTGTTCTTGCTTTATGCACATTAATTTTCAGTCCATAAAGATTTGGGCTTTCAAATTTGTTTTCCAATGATAAATCCTTCAGGAATATGGTTAGTCCTCTATTATAAGGGCAAAGAAGGAAAAAGAGGAACGTTCCCCCTAACATTCAGGAATAGGTGGGGAGAATGATCAGCATTAACTGTGTCAATATTCTGAATATATTTATAAATACAATTCCCTCACCAACGAAGTCTGCATTCCTATGCACATCCTTGGGAGAAAGCCCCTTTGAAAATAGACAGAATTGCTTCCAAACAAATGTGCATAGTGTCTGGCTACATAAATTCAGCTGTACAATTGATTAGTTAGGGTGGTACTGATGGGGTGTCCCATTTTGGTTCATTTTAGGACTCATTCAGTGGATTCTGATTCGTTTCAGAACCACTCCGTTCATTTTTTAAAAAATGTACAATACCATACTGTTGTTTTCTCCACTGGTGTTGGTGGTGGCAAGTGTTGCAATATGTAGCTGCTTGCTAGCAGGTACCATCATGAATACCTATGAGTGCCCTGGAATGTAGTGGCAGTGTTGGTAAACACATGGCTGCTGCCCTACGAAGAATGAAGTTTTTGACACATATAGATGATCATGTGAAATAAATCTCTGCTGACCTCGTTATGTTTGATCAATTGGATTCTTTACTTATTTCTAAATATTTTTTCATTTAAAATGGTAGTTACCCCCAAGCTAGTTCCTCCATAGGTTTATTCAGTCTTAGTTTATTCAAGTAAACAATGCATAGAAGCTGGTTAAATTCATAATGGGCAATAATATATGATAATGTGCATCACATAACGCGACATAAAGAGAAAGTTAGCTCAGCAGTGGTCATTAAAATAAAAATAATGTGCTAGATCTTGCTAAGTAATCACTAGGGATGCTGTGAAATAGCAGATAGAAGTTTGAAAACTGTCCTGCACAGCTCAAACTCAGCAGCAACGGATATGGATGCAGACCACCTGTCTTCATAAGCTCACACATTTGGAAGTTTGTTCCTTTTGCACTTTGAAGCATATTTTGACATCTTTTCATAGAATACAGCTGTGTCCCACTACAGTGCTAATTATTGGATTGTGCTCACAACCTTCATGTTTCACTAGGTGCAGCCTCACTAGTGGATAATAACTCTAGGAGGATCCATAAGGCAGGTAACTTGTGATCCCTGAACTCAGCCTTTAAACTATGTATGGTGGCCCACTAAGGATAAACTTTCTGTAGTCACTACTTGTACAACCCCAAACACAATGTGGTGTCCTATATACTGTACTACCCTTAAATGGGAAGAGCGAGTTCAATGAATGAGGCAGTGTGATCCCACCTTATGGTTTCCTACACAGCTAGCAACCCAAACCCACCCATCCCCTTTCTGCTGGCAGAATGTCCATGCTGGCAGAACTGGTGTCGGCAGATGGTGGTCTCTCTGCTGGCCCGTTCGTATGGCCACCAGCCATTGCACTGAAAGTTTTGTTGAGCTTGCCAGTGGAACGTTGGTGGGAGGGCTGGTGAAAGTGATTTTCTACTGGTAAGTGCAACAAGACTGCCAGTGCAATGGCTGGCGGCAATGCGAGAGGGCCAGCGGAGAGGCCACCATCTGCCAGCACCAATGAGTTGATGTGGAGGTGGGTGGTGGGCGAAATGGGGGAGTTTCTGGGTGGGGAGGGGGTGGAGATGGGGGGGTTGTCAAGGGCCGGAAGAGGCAGTTATCAATGGCAGTGGCTCCGCTGATATCCTATCTCCCTACCCAGCTTCAACCCACCTCCCCAGGTCACGCAGACGTGCACCAGCAAAATAGCTAGCACAGACCGAAGAAGACCCACTGAGGCAGCAGATAATCATCCTGGAACAGGATGTTCCCTTACCTCAAGGAGGCCTCTGAGACTGCCCCTCCCCCAATGCAGCACACACTCTGTTGTTGCAGGTGCATAGGCGTGTGTGTGTGTGTGTGTGTGTGTGTGTGTGTGTGTGTGTGTGTGTGTGTGTGTGTGTGTCTTAGGTTGAATTGGGCTGTAGGATAGTAAATGAGATCAATAATGATAAAAATGAGTAACAATCTGGGGATTGTTTTCCAGAATTATCTCACAGTTCTCTTGCATATTTAAGGCAAGGCCTTTCAGGTGGTGTGTCTAGATCTGTGTTCCTACTGCTGTCTTCTCCTTCTCTAAAGGCTGCAGTCTCTTGAAACAATGAATTTGCAGGCATATCAATAAGGCTGCAATCCAAGATGGCTGTGAAGTCCTCTGGAGGTGAGCCTGATGCCTCAGGTCTTCTGGCTCACCAGAGAATTTCACCTTATATGAACACAGTCCATAACTTCGCTTTCTAGCTCCTAGTGGGACAAGCCTGGAAGCTCTGAGATTTCCAGCCCTTAGTGGTTATACTTGTATGGGACTGGAAAAAGGAGCGGTGGTCTCAAGCACAGGACGGGTAACAAAATATGGCTAGTGAACTGTGTACCGCTTGTGAAGAGCAGAAGTGGATCAGAAATTGTGAAGCCTGCTTTTTTCTCTTCTGCAAGGCAGGCAAAGTTGAACTGCATAAAAGTAGAATCTCTGTTTTGTTCTATTCATTCCCTCTCGGAGATCCATTAGTAATATAAAGCATTTTTATGCCCTTCTAATTGCATCCTTTTATGCACTGCATCCACAACCATTTTCAAGGTTTAAATTAAGTTGTGGTATAGTTTTCGTGAAGGCCTTTTTCTATGTGAAATATAATTTGAAATTCTGGCTATCATCTCTTACACATTCCAGTTCAGTCTTGATTCAGATACAGTTTTTTTTTTCTTTTGGTAGCAGTAATGACAGACGCTAAACGACTCAAAATTAATGGAGTCTTATTTTGGGCTAGCACAGTCGAATCTGATACATATTTACTCAGAAGTAAGTCTTACTGATTTCACTTGGACTTACTCCGTAGTAAGTGTACATAAGGTTTCTTTCTCTCCAGAAAACATTATTTGGCAGGAATTTGCATGCCATCTCCTTGGAAATATATTTGGTTGAGTATTAATGAATGTGTACTTTACTTTGCATATTTGCATTATTCATCACTAATCAGGGGGAGTTTATAATCCTCAGTGTAATCAATTACTATTTACAGAAGGAATCATTACATACTCTTAATTATGCTTAAAATTTTCATACACTTAAATCCCCAATTTAAATGAATGTTTACCCGTGAAAGTCTGTTCCTATTAAGATAATGCTTAAACGACATATTTTTGCAGTGCTGCTAATTTTCCAGTTTGAAGTTGTGCTGTCAATGCTAGCAGGAAAGTTGATTTACAGGGACTGTGCTAAAATATGTTGTAGGAAGTACATTGTTGGCAAGGGCTAGTTTTCGCTGCCCTTACAAACAAGATGGAGACATTTCCACATCATGGATTTCCATGATGGAAATGCCCTTGCAAGTCAATGCAAGGGCTAAAATCATAATCATAGTATTGTATGGGTTACATAGGATCTGTCTTCAAGAGATTCCAAGTTGATCTCAGATTTTAGGCCAAGAATGCATCAGCAGCAATGCCTCCAAAACTGACGGCTGTCATACTAGCTGACGGGTTGTGTTTGCCTTGGCTGGCCACCGGTTGTTTACACATACCTGCATTTTTCTCAGGAGGATTGTTATTCTTTTTAAATGTATATAATGCCATCAATATGCAGGGTGCTTTACAAAGCACAGGTGAGTACTCCAAGTGGTTTATAATACATTTATAATAAATTTGATCCAAAAGAGACAGCAAAGGAAGGGGAGGAAAATGGAAGCAGGGGTAAGCAGGAGAGGAATATGCATTTATTTCAGTATGTGTACATTGACATATCAGCCCAATCATTTGTCGTCATCCATCCCGTCCCGTCCCCTGGTGCAGGTACACCAAAACGGCTTGCGCTGCATTTTGCAGGGGGGCAGTCCCAGACATAACCTCTGAGTAAGGGAACAAATGTTCTCTTACCCGGGAGTAAGCCTCCATGGTGCAGAGGGGTCTACTTGAACCTGCGCTAGCGAAATAGCTGCCGCAGGTCCATGTGGACCTGGACTGCGGGATTGGGTCTGGGAAGAGGGTTAGTATCTCAGAGCCAATCCACCCTCCCTCTTCTCCCTTGCCACCCCATCCCACCTTATTCCACCCCGTCCTGCCTTATCTGTGCCTTATTCCACCCCATCCTGCCTTATCTGTGTCGGTGTACCTGTCGTCCTGCCTTATCAGGGAGTCTCCTACCCGTTACCTTCACCGCACTGAATGGCTCCGACGGCGAGGGGGCGGGGCCACCTCATACCGGGAGTAAACGGGGACTAGGATGGCGCGAAACTTACAGTGCCGCCACCACCGTAGTGACGCCTCTGACTAAACGAGTCGCTGTTTGGGAACTATTACTGTAGTTTGTTCTATGGTTGCCAACTCTTTGCAATTGTGGTCCTATTTATGTATTGCTTTATGTGATATATCTCACAACGTTGTTTACAAAAGAAATGAAATGAAAAGATTTCCCCTGAAAAGGAATTAATAGCCCAATCCTATGCATGTCTACTTGGAGGCAAGTCCTATTGTGTTCAATTGGGCTTACTCCTAGGAAAGTGTGTATAGGTTTGCAGCTTTGGGCTATCTGGGAGTAAGCCGCATTGAACACAATGGGACTTACTTCCAAGTAGACATGCATAGGATTGGGCTGTAAGAGGATCAAGCTTTATCTTACATAATGTTAAGCAGGGATGTGCGGTGCAGGTAAGTCCTGCCCTATCATCGTCCACAGAACAAAGCCGCAGCCTATCTCTGAGATTGCGGTTGCTCTACCCGCTTGCACCCAAGTAACGCATGTGCAATCTCAGGGGTAAACTGTTCCATGGACTATGATGGGGTGGGGCTGCCTCATCTGCTGCGCCCGCACCGCACATCCCTGGTGTTAAGTGGTGGGGAAAGGCATAGTGAAAAGATCAATGAATAAGTTGGCAACCCTAGTTGATCTGTAGTACGCAAACAATATGAATCAAAACGCATGTTTGGACCATTTCTAAAAAAAGACTGATGCATGGAAATACTTTCTGGGGAGTTATTCTTCATCTAGAAAATGGGATGTTGTATTCTGTATTCAATTACAATGAAACATGTTCCATCATTCGCTGCTTTCAGATGTATTGATAGGGACAGGCTTTTAAAGAAACCAGCTTTCATATTTCGGGGGGGGGGGAGAGATACTACTACTACTTCAAAAAATTCACAATTCTTGGCAGAACTTTGATCATCACTTCCAGCTAGGAACAACTATGGCCATCCCTCAGACTCCAACTTATTTCAGAACAGACACAGCATTCACATTTAATAAATCTGTGGCCACAGGAATAGAAATTCTTCATCTTCATACTTAGAAACTTGAGTTGCCCTGCAGTGATGTTAAGAAAGCTTACCTGTCGTCTACACTCTTTTATCTTTTTTCCCTTTTCACATCAAACTTACTATCTTATTGTTTTTATTGCAGGAAAGAATGAAAATTCCCCCCTTTAGTCTATCGTCCTATAAGAGTGGAACCACTTCATAGGAGAACATCAACTTTTGCAGATGTATTAATTCTATGCAAAAGTCTATGTCGAAGTTTTCAGTAAAGGATGGTATTTTCAGAGCAAGCATCTTTGTGTTTAGATTAGCTTCACTGCTTTATGGGCTCATTCCAAAGCCATTTCAACATGCTGGTCATGAACGTTAAAGCCCAAAATGTATTTGGACCAGGATACGTAATGGGCCACCTCTTCCCACATTATTCTGCCCACTCACTTGGGTCATAGGGAGGAGTCGGTGTGCCATGTCCTACTGCCAGAAGATATGTAGTTATTGAATTATCTGTATAAGAAGACCTGCTCTGCGATGGTACCCAAGCTACAGCATTCTCTGCCCCGGGATACATGGCTGTCACCCTGCCCCAATGACACTTAGAGCACAATCCTATACAGCCGCTAGGCCAGCATAGGAGCTCTGTGCCAGCCCAGGACTGTTGCAAAAGCTGCCATAAAGCATTGCGCTGTCCCTAGGCCAGTGCAAAGGCCTGCGCCAGCCTCTGCAGGCCGGATCCGGATGACGTGCGGCCCAGGTAAGCTGCGACTGGGCTGGGTGGCATAGGGGCAGGGGAGGGTGTTTTGAGGTGGGGGTGGGCATATCGGGCATGAGAGAGGGGCGGGATTGGCGGCAGCGGTGTACATCCAGGTACAAAGACAGGATTCAGTAACAGCCAGAAAAATAATCACTCATATTACTTTGGGTTTTGTCTTCTGCCCGTCATGTTCTAGCCTTTGTAAGGTAAATTGAACTCTGTGCGACCAGAGCTTGGAATTGACAGATGTGTGAGTGAGCTCTGCAGAGCTGCAATGCCACCTGCTGGCTAAACGATTTATGGCAAGCTATTTGAATAAATTCGCTCATTGCTTTCTTGTTCAATTGCTTCTACTTTCCTTTTTTATTATTAGCATTTTAATAAACCTTTAATAAACCTTTTCATGTTACACTGAGTCAACTTGTTCTGTGAAATCAATTGTCATCTCCTTGCTCTGCAGACACTACTGTGAGAGTGAATCTTCTATAGACCCTTGAGGTCCAGTATTGTTCCAGGAGGGGGAGGTTGCTCAGGGAAGCCCCCTGGTTATGCTGAGCTGGTGGCAGTGAATTTGAACTACCAAGGTGTGTCCCCAGTATGCTGCATGTCCAAACCAAAGGAGAAAGAGAGGGGAAAGGGAAAGGAGTGAGCGCTGAGCCCTAGGTACTACTGCCCTGAAGCAGCATGTGGACGCTGGAGCACCTCTCTGGTCTCTGACAACCATGCACTGCCTTGAGTCTGCGGCGGAACTTGGGTGGAACGCGTGGAGCAGGAGCTCCAGACACTCGGGCGGGGGGCGTGCTCGGGGCACTTACCGTTGTGAAGCGCCGCGCTGCATCGGCCCTCCCTCCCTCCCTGGAGCCTGTTCTGCTCCAAAATGAGTTCAAAATGGGCGGGGGGGGCGCGTCGACGTGACGCGAGGGGTACGTCGACGTTACGCGACACAGGCCCCGCCCCATGCGCCAGGCCCTGGGAGGGCACCCGTCATTTCTGCCTTGAGTGTTGTCACAGAAAGACAGTATGCCAATTGTAAAATTAGTACATGAGCAAAAACCTGTGAACAAATTTGGCTTCATCATGGGCACAGCTAGGTATCATCCTTTCCTCAAGGTGGCACACAGGGGCAGTGCACAAGACAGTCCATCCAAGTGTAATTCAAACCCACTTAGCTTCAGTACGGTTGCTACATGATGCACCTACATAGGCTTCTTCTGACAGACACCTGCTTCTCTCATTACCTTTGTGGCGTGGGAGCTGCAGAAGTGTGACTCTTTCTCAGAGGCATCGCTACCGGGGGCAGTACTGTAAGTTCTGCACCGTTCTACTCCGCGTTACAAGGTAGCCCCACTCCCTCGCCATCGGAGCCATTCAGTGCAGTGAAGGCAACGCGCAGGAGACGTGTGAAGGCAAAGCACAGGAGACTCATGCAGGAGACAATGAAGGAACGTTGCCTTCACCACTCTGAATGGCTGTGATGGCAAGGGGGAGGGGCCACCTCATAACACGGAGTAGAACGGTGCGGAACTTACAGTACCCCCCCCCCCGTAGCAACACCTCTGCTCTTTCTCACACTGAAAGTAATTTCTGAAGCCCTGGGCCATGTGGCACATATCACCTCTGGGTCTTCTTCCCATTCCAGCTGTATAACGAAATGATGCATGATAAACAGGTACTCAATATAGCCTAGCAGCATCCAATGTACATAATTGAACTTATGAATAGAGCTGGCACTGATATTTCACACACAGTGAAATTTGAAGTGAATTTTTTAGACTTCCTCCCAAGGCAAAATGTATGAGAATTTTCAAGGAAATCCAAACAAGTTATGTTAGGACAAGTGAAATTTCTCAGGAGTTTCTTCACATCTTCAAAGGTCTGAAACAACAACCTTCTGTCTTTCCGTGTGCATGCATGCATGCGCGCACATGTGCCAATTGACCCATTTAGATAGCAGCTTTTGACCTTGGTGCATGCCAAGCATAAGACTTAGCTGATCGTCTGTGGGGTTTTGAAGAAAACATTCCCTGTTGTGATCAGACTGGCTTGTTTTGGTCTGCATTAGGAAATGGCATGTTAGTTTTTAAAGATTTTCCTGTCTCTGGGGGAAGCGAAAGAATGACTCACACTGCTGTTTGGTTGCAACCTCTCTGGCAAATCTAAGTGGTGCCACTTTTGTAAGTGGAAAATCTTCAATGTCTCTGATGTTTTATTACTTCCTGCCCTCCATGTGTAAAAACTACAGAATTCTCTGGATAAATTCTGCAGTGTTTAGAGAAATCCTAGGCAGAGAAGCAGAGAACTTTATGATCAGAAATAATTTCTCTTGTACTAGAATATTCCTAAACACAAAAAACAATATTTTCACTTACGATGTGAAAGAGAAAGGAATTCATCCAGGGGGGGGGGGGGAGGTATAACAAAATTCTTAAACATAGCACATTTTAATCCGGATTCCATCCCTCACAACACACAGCTACTATTTTCTCTATCAGGGAAGTTCCCATTGCCCCCCTCCCCCACCATGTTCCGAATCTGGATGGATCCCCCCCACAGCTTCTATTTCAATCTTAGAAAATAAACACACTGGCCTCAATCATACAATCTGTGTATCGTTTAGTTTGGCCCTCAGTGAAATCTGATTTCATGTCTAAATCCTAATAGAAATTATAGCTGTTTTCCAACCATACACCATTGATTTAGCTTTACTACAGATCTATAAAAATGTAATCATAAAGATGATTTATAGTAATGCTTCCTTCTGTGCACAAGGAAAGGAGCAGATTTGCCGATTATTTATTGAAGTGAGGAGAATTAGCCTAGACAACAGTCTATTAACTGAGGGAGATATATTTTTCTTAAGCTACATTATTGTAACATGAATTTAGTTTTTGTGATGGGTGCTCTATTAATGATGAGCACCCTTTGCATTTTAATTAGGCTCTTTATCCCTATTTTATTGTAGATGTGTTATCGCTTCAGTTGTGATATGCATTTTGTAAGCATTTTGCATTTTGTGATGTAATTTTGTAAGCCGCCTTGGTTGCCCTGTCAGGAGGAAGGTGGGATATAAATTCTTTAAATAAAATAAAACGTTTATATATAATTTTGTTAGGGGGTTAATAAGAACATACGAAGAGCCCTGCATGAGTGGATGAGAGGTTCATCTGGTCCCACATCCAACTTCCCACAGTGGACATCAGATGCTTTTGGGGAAGTCCACAAACATGACTTCTGTCAATGTTGTCCCCCAGTATCATGTATCCAGCAGCAAACTCCCTCTGATAGTTCCATGTACCTTTCATGACTGTCAGCTGTTGATAGATCCATCCTCCATTAATTTGCCTGATCTCCTCTGAAAACCATCTAAGCCAGGGGTTCTCAACCTGTGGTACTAGTACCCCTAGGGGTACGCGGACCAACAGCAGGGGGTACACCAGCGGGTATGCCCCTTATCAGCATCAATCAGTAGTTAATTAGAACTTAAATGCAATCTCTGTCTGTCTGTCTGTCACACACACAGTTAAGTAAGACATTTTTCACATTTAAAATGGTTTTAGTACTTTTTATTTAACGATAAATTAGTTAATTAATTAATTAATCCAATTAATTAGCAGGGGGTACTTCAGAAATTTAGATCGTGATAGGGGGTACCCGGGCCTCCAAAGGTTGAGAACCCCCGATCTAAGCTGATGCATTACAGTCACATTCTGAGACAGTGAGAGCCCAATTCTATTGGGCTAGTGATAATAGCGGAACAGAGTTCCGCTGTTGTAACAGGTGATATGGCAGTGTGCGCAGCATGCCACTGGTGGCCATTTTCAGGCCCCTTAGCAGTGTCCCAAATGCTCTTCTTCCTACCTGCAGCCACCCCGTCCCCATGGACTTCCTTTTCGATCAGTTTATGAAGAACTGAAGGGGACTACTGCAGGAGGAAACACAGGCTGCCATTAGTAAGGAAGAAAGTTGCAATGGGAATAAAGACAGTGCTGTCCTACACAGCCGGTGAAAAATCTGATTGCCAAGTAAGGATAGGAAGTCCAATATGAAGTACAAGATCAGAAACAGAGTGAACTAGCAGATGGAGAGTAAGGAATGGGGGAGATAATAAAAGCCACAGTGTAGAGAGGTTATATTGCCAGTCCTGCAACATGCACACTGAACAAGTCTCTTCCTGAGACAGACAGAGAGCTGAGACATGAGGTGTCCTTTTTGAAATCAGTTGTGCAAGGAGCACACAGTCATTCAAGTACTCTGGCCAGGCCAGGTGTTCACACCGTGTCATCTGCGAACCCTGCTATGGCTATTGGCTACCCTAAGATTGTCTGATCCAAGTGACAATTAGATTGTGCATGCACCAGGGGGTGGGGTGTTAAAGCAAGCTTTTAATTGAAGTCTGAGAACTGATGTATCTAAACTGGGTCACAGTTCTTTTAATCACAAGATTCAACAAGAAATCTTATTTCCCATTTACTTCAAATAAACAACCCCCATACTTGGTTCAATTAAAATAGGGATAGATCTTCAGCCTGACTCTTCTCATGTTTGGTTTGTTCCTGCTTTTATTAAAAGAAAAGAAAATGTTTCTTTTGTTCTAAACCTCCTTTTCTCTGAAGTAGGATCAAAGGAGTTCTGTATCTTCCATTTTTCCCAAGTTTGCAGTCTCTAATGGTTATGACTTCTAGACTTCTCTCCTAGGCTCTACTTGTTATGCATACAGTTTCCTATAGTTAATAATTCCTTCAAAGATCACAATGCTGCTTAAATCTAGAAACGGAATTAAAGAAATGAAAAATGGGGTTGATGATGCTAAAGGAGTACTATGGACAAGGACAAGGATTCTAAGTTGCAAAATTTTAAAAGCATGTAGCTAAGAGGCATCCAATGCATGACAAGCCAGTTATGTCCCTTTATGTCACTCATCATGAAACATTGAATAATAATAATATTATAGAATAATATTATTCAACAGGCCAAAACCAGCCGCCAACATCTGGCAGACTCTGCATAAGAACCATAATAATAGTGTAAACCTCACTCATGGACTTGTAGCCCGAATGTCTGTAAGGGCCCAATCCTATCTGTGCGGTATACCGGATCGTGTACGTGAGGTCTGTGCGGATAATGAGGTCTGCTAGCATATTACGTGGGCCGCTGGAAAAGGCCTGGAGGCTGCACACCAGTGGCAGCACCGCACAGACTGGCCGTTGGAGGTACATGGGCAGCAGGGTGGCTTGGGGGCGGATCAGGTTGGGGATTGGGGTGGAGATTGGACCAGGATGTAGCAGATCTTGGTGGCAGTGGGATCTGCAAGATCCATAGCCCCTGTCCTTACATGCCCCCTTAAGGTGCAGCACATCTACATCAGCAAAAGAGCTGGCATACAGTAGATCTGAGTAGGCCCATAGGGGCCCTGGCAGCAGTAGAGGAGGAGAGTAAAATCTTAACCCTCTCAGATGGTCTAGTCCCTTGTTGACGCACAGGCTATAGCAGAGGCTGCACTGGCGGTCCTAAATCCTGTGTGCCAGTGGGGGATAGAATTGGGTTATTGAGGTAGTAGGCGCAGAGAGAGAGAGAGAGAGAGAGAGAGAGAGAGAGAGAGAGAGAGAGAGAGAGAGAGAGAGAGGCAGGCAGGCAGGCAGGCAGACAGACAGACAGACTTCATCTGCTTAATTGCACGTGAGCACTTGTTGTTGTTGTTGTTCAGTCGTTAAGTCGTGTCCGACCCTTCGTGATCCCATGAACCATATCCCGCCAGGCCTTCCTATCCTCCACTATCTTCCTGAGTTCGCTCATTTTCATGTTCGTTGCATCGGTGATGCTGTCTAACCATCTCATCCTTGGCCTTCCCCTTCTCCTTTTGCCTTCAGTCTTTCCCAGCATCAGAGTCTTCTCCAGAGAGTCCTCTCTTCGCATTAGGTGGCCAAAATATTTGAGTTTCAGCCTTAGTATCTGTCCTTCCAGGGAACAGTCAGGGTTGATTTCATTTAGGATTGACTGATTTGATCTCCTAGCAGTCCAAGGGACTCTCAGGAGTCTTCTCCAGCACCACAGTTCAAAAGCATCTATTCTTTGGCGCTCAGCCTTCCTTATGGTCCAGCTCTCGCAACCATACATTGCTACTGGGAACACCATCGCCCTGACTATACGAACTTTTGTTGGTATGGTGATATCTCTGCTTTTTATTATGCTATCTAAATTTGCCATAGCTTTCCTTCCAAGGAGTAAGCGTCTTTTAATTTCATGGCTGCTGTCTCCGTCTGCAGTGATCTTGGAACCCAAAAAAGTAAAATCTGTTACTGCTTCCATTTCTGCCCCTTCTATTTGCCAGGAATTGATGGGACCAGATGCCATGATCTTAGTTTTATTAATGTTGAGTTTCAAGCCAACTTTTGCACTCTCCTCTTTCACTCTCATCAAGAGGCTCTTTAGTTCTTCTTCACTTTCTGCCATTAGAGTGGTATCGTCTGCATATCTGAGGTTGTTGATGTTTCTCCCGGCAATCTTGATTCCGGCTTGCGATTCATTCAGCCCTGCATTTCTCATAATGTACTCTGCATATAAGTTAAATAGGCAGGGTGACAATATACAGCCTTGCCGTACTCCCTTCCCAATTTTGAACCAATCAGTTGATCCATGGCCGGTTCGAACTGTTGCTTCTTGACCCGCATACAGGTTTCTCAGGAGACAGGTAAGGTGGTCTGGTATCCCCATCTCTTTAAGAACTTGCCACAGCTTGTTGTGATCCACACAATCAAAGGCTTTTGCGTAGTCAATGAAGCAGAAGTAGGTGTTTTTTTTGGAACTCTCGTGCTTTCTCCATGATCCAGCGCATGTTGGCAATTTGATCTCTAGTTCCTCTGCCTCTTCGAAACCCAGCTTGTACATCCGGTAGTTCTCGGTCCACGTACTGCTGAAGCCTAGCTTGTAGAATTTTGAGCATAACCTTGCTAGCATGTGAAATGAGTGCAATTGTGCGATAGTTTGAACACTCTTTGGCACTGCCCTTCTTTGGAATTGGAACGTAAACTGACCTTTTCCAATCCTTTGGCCACTGCTGAGTTTTCCAAATTTGTTGGCATATTGAGTGCAGCATCATCATTTAGGATTTTAAGTAGCTCAGCTGGGATATTATCATCTCCGCTAGCTTTGTTGTTAGTAATGCTATCTAAGGCCCACTTGACTTCGCTCTCTAGGATGTCTGGCTCTGGGTCAGTGACCACACCAGCGTGGTCATCAGGAACATTAAGCTCTTTCTTGTATAGTTCTTCTGTGTATTCTTGCCATCTCTTC
Source organism: Plestiodon gilberti rubricaudatus (assembly GCA_026170595.1). NCBI lineage: Eukaryota > Metazoa > Chordata > Lepidosauria > Squamata > Scincidae > Plestiodon > Plestiodon gilberti. The sequence goes on from JANXHW010000005.1 coordinate 27,156,476, forward strand.
TTAATCTCTTCTGCTTCTGTCAGGTCTCTGCCTTTTTTATCCTTTATCATGCCCATCTTTGCACAAAATGTTCCCTTGATATCTCCAATTTTCTTGAAGAGATCTCTAGTCCTCCTCATTCTGTTGTTTTCCTCGATTTCCTTGCATTGTTCATTTAAGAAGGCCTTCTTATCTCTCCTTGCTATTCTCTGGAAATCTGCATTCAGTTGTTTATATCTTTCCCTTTCACCTTTGCTTTTCGCATTCCTTCTTTCCACAGCTATTTGTAAAGCCTCATCTGACAGCCACTTTGCTTTCTTGCATTTCTTTTTCTTTGGGATGGTTTTAGTTGCTGCCTCCTGTACAATGTTACGAACTTCCGTCCATAGTTCTTCAGGCACTCTGTCTACCAGGTCTAGTGCCCTAAACCTATTCTTCACCTCCACTGTATACTCATAAGGGATATGGTTTAGGTCATATCTGACTGGTCTAGTGGTGTTCCCTACATTCTTCAATTTAAGCCTGAATTTTGCAATAAGAAGCTCATGATCTGAGCCACAGTCAGCTCCAGGTCTTGTTTTTACTGATTGTATAGAGCTTCTCCATCTTTGGCTGCAAAGCACATAATCTATCTGGTTTCGGTATTGACCATCTGGTGATGTCCAGGTGTAGAGTCGCCTCTTGTGTTGTTGGAAAAGAGTGTTTGCTATGACCAGCGTGTTCTCTTGACAGAACTCCGTTAGCCTTTGCCCTGCTTCATTTTGCGCTCCAAGGCCAAACTTGCCTGTTGTTCCGTTTATTTCTTGATTTCCTACTTTAGCATTCCAGTCTCCTATGATGTAAAGGACATCTTTTTTGGGTGCTAGTTCTAGAAGGTGTTGTAGGTCTTCATAGAACCGGTCAACTTCATCTTCTTCGGCATCAGTGGTTGGGGCATACACTTGGATTACTGTAATGTTGAATGGTTTGCCTTGGATTCGAACTGAAATCATTCTGTCGTTTTTGAGGTTGCACCCCAGTACTGCCTTTCCCACTCTTTTATTGACTATGAGGGCTACTCCATTTCTTCTAAGGGATTCATGCCCACAGTAGTAGATATGATGGTCACCTGAATTAAATTCGCCCATGCCCGTCCATTTTAGTTCGCTGATTCCCAAGATGTCAATGTTCAATCTTATCATCTCATCTTTGACCACATCCAGCTTGCCTTGATTCATAGACCTCACATTCCATGTTCCTAAGCAATATTGCTCCTTGCAGCATTGGATTTTCCTTTCAACCTCAGACACATCCACAGCTGGACGTCCTATTGGCTTTGGCCCAGCCGCTTCACTCTTTCTGGGTCTACTTGGAATAGTCCTCCGCTCTTCCTCAGTAGCATATTGGACACCTTCCGACCTGAGGGGCTCATCACGTGAGCACTACTCTGCTATTATTGGCTATCGCTATTATTATTATCTTCGGCTCTTCGGCTTTGAAATGGAGATGAGCACCACACCTTACAGTCGGACACGACTGGACTTAATTGTCAGGGGATACCTTTACCTTTTATTGTCTCCTCTATTAGATAAATCTTATTCCTAGTCAAACATTCTAAATTCATGACGGAATAATCAATGCAAAGAGAAGAGATCAGGATTGAACCCATTAGCTCTATGTCAATCATCACTCCTTCTTTCAAAGGCTCAACTTAGACTCTGTGCTGGGACTTGAATGAATGCTTAGAGATGAGAAGCAGGGCCAGTGGGCACCACCCCAACCCACTGCCATGGTCATTCTCCCTGACTTTAGAATGTCTGGATATAGTTTGAGCATAGGTTCCCTTGATTAAATAAAATTGCCTTGATTAGAAAAACCATGAATACAGCAAGTCCTCACTTAAAGTTGTTTTGTTTAAAGTCGTTTCATTTTAAAGTTGATAGAAAAATGCCATAGGAACTTTACATTTATCAATTAGCCTAGGGTAAAATTGGTTTCATTATAAGTCTTTTCACTTTAAGTCGCAGTTTCCAAGAAGAACCTATTGACAACTTTGAATGAGGACTTGCTGTATTCTCTCTCTCTCTCTCTCTCTCTCTCTCTCTCTCTCTCTCTCTCTCTGAGATGTATGGTAGCGCTTCGTTCTAGAATCCTAAGTGCTGGTAGTATCCATATATTGTGTCAGTGTTTGTGTTTCTGCAACAAAGCAATATTCCTAAGATGAATCTCATCTATCTGTACTGCTTTTTACAGCAGTTATGCATGCAGAACACTTCCCTGAAAGCTAGAATTTGATATACAGCAGTGGCTTGCTGATGCTTGCCATCTGATATCTTATCTCTACTTTTGGAAACAAGCAACACATCCACCATACTGTTCAGTTACATATGGAATGCATATGCAATACAGCATGTCCTCTAGCACCTATAGATGGGCAGCCCAATCTTGTCTAGCTAGGCTGCAGCATGGACGTAGAGCCCATTCCACATTCTAGCCAGATAGGACCCAGCATTGGCACAGCCAGAGGACTCCTCAGTGTAAGGGGACATTCGTCTCTTTACCCCAAGTAGAGCCCCAGCCTCCCGGATGGGTCTACTCTACTTGAATATCCACCAGCTATTTTGCTGGCAGACATTCGAGTGAGCGGTGTAACACCGGGCAGGCTGGGAAGGGGGATAGGATCTCGGCGGAGCTGCACTGATCCCTCCCCCCTCCCGGGCCCAGCCAACCAATCCCCCCTCCCGGAATGCTCCAATTCCAGCCTCCTCCCATCTGTCTGCTGTCCGGTGGGGAACTCACCTTCCGTAGCAGGTGCTCCTTGGGATCTGGGGTGGGGGAAGCAGTGCTGGCCTCTTTGCCAGCAGTGCTTACTCCCAGGGTACTGCAAACCAGAGGTGTAGGAACACCGCCCCCAACTGGGGGTGGAAGGCCTTGGTGATGGCCCCCCGGTGGAAGCCATGTCCCCGCCGCGTGACATCACCCGGAAGCCACGCCCCGGGGTGACATCATATACCTTGTGAGTGGCCGAAAACGGCCCCTGGGGGCAGGCGGGAGGGCGGGGAACACCTCCCCGGCCTCCAGAATCCGCGGCAGTGGTGCTGCAAGGCCCGTCACCGCTGCCAAATGCAGCGAAAAGGGAAAAAAGCAGCACGAAAAGCCGCCACCGCCAAAATGCTGCCATGTGGTGAGTGCTGCCCCCACCCTACACCTCTGCTGCAGACATGCTTTATGGCATCCTTGCAACACCCTAGATCTGTGGAGCAGCACTCTGCCAGTCTCCAATGTAGACAGGATAGCGCTGTAAGCTCCTAAATTATGAAATTGGTTCAAATGGGAACACACTAGGCTGTACAGGACTAACGTACAGGCTGTACAGGTCTGAGTGGTATAGGATATACACTCACACACCGCTTACCTGGCTCCTTTCTCTCTGCCTGGGCTCTTGAATCAAGGCAGGAATTGCAGAGAACTCTGGGATTGCTCCCAGTACACTCCACGTTTCCTGCTTTGCTTAAAAAGCCTGCATGGAAGAAGAAACAAGGTAAGGAAGCCAGGTCGCTGTGCTCTGAGGATTGGGTCACAGCAATCTCACTCCTTCCTCTGCAGGAGCTTCAAGCATATGTGCTGTGTGAGTGTGCTGTGATCCCAGCATGCTCTGCAATTCCTGCTTGGAGTAAAGAGCCTGTGTGGAGGACAGGGCTGGTAAGGAGGGTGGCTCCATCTGTGGCAGCCTGGGGGGAAGGTGGGAGGCATCTGTTCGTTCCCCTCCCCATCTGCCACCAATGTGAATGGCATCATTTGCTTCATGGATGGGCCGGCCCTGATTTTATGATGCTATTTCATGCAGGACTTGACTTTCCCGAATGAATCCTCATGTTATGAGAGGTGTTGCTGTATTTTATTGTTGTTTTTCCTGTTTTTATTCTTTACAGGTCACCTTGAATATTCAGAAAGAAAGATGAACACATAGATTCACACAGCGTGATGATCACACAGAGTGAAAACAGTCCTCCAGGCTAGGTGCTTGCGATATGACTCCTACTGATTAATACTCCTTAGACCTGAGCAATGTCTCTCAGCTTCTTCCTTCCTCCCTGACGATAGGGACAGGAGGACTGTCATCGTGCGCTTATGTCCCTGGGTGAGTGCAGAATCAGTTGAATGGAAAAAACGGGGGGGGGGGGGAGAAACAGTGTGAATGTGATCATCTTATTGTGAAGAGTGATCACCAGTAGATTGGAGTAGCAATCTAATGAACACTGGAGCACCTCTCCTGCCCTCTGCTCCCAGAGATTAGGAGCAGATTAGGAGTAGATTGCCTACAGAAGCCTTTTCCCAAACGACCTCATCGCTTCCCTGGATCTTCCGTGGAACCCAGATAGATATCTTTATAACCGTGAACTTAACTCGAGCAGCCCAATCCTAACTAAATTCTCGTGTGGCGATGCAGCGGTGCTGGTGCAGGCTATGCTATGCTGCATCCCGTGAATTTTCATCTACTAGAGGTATCCTCGGGGTGACATTTATCCCTTTTCCCTGGGGTAAGCCCCAGCAGCTGCATTGAGTCAACTCAGGCCTGCACCACCAGATATTGCTGGTGCAAGTCCAAGTAGATCCATGCAAGCAGATCAGGCCCAGAAAGGGGGTCGGAATTCAGTGTGCACCGCCACTGCTGAACCCACCCCCTCCTGGGCCTGATCCACCCACTCCTGCCCCATCTCCTCCCTTGCCCTCTTCAACCCCACTTTTCACCTCCCTGTAATGCTGTGCAGCACTTTCTCTCTCTTGCTACGCTACTGAGGGGGGAAAGCCACACAATTTTCACTCTTCTTTGCAGCCTTGTTTAGAAATGACATGATGGCACCGCTTCCAATAGAACTGTGTATGAGTGGTAGATGGATTCACACAACATGATTAATATGCAATACGTTTTGCTCTGCTACACCAGTTCCAAATGAGGGGGCATCCCTGGATGGCATAAACTAATTAATTTGTCCAATACAGAGATGCCACTAAAGCGACAGTCCGCATGAAAGGATCTTCTTAACACTTTATTTCTAGAATGTCTCTTAAAACATTGGCTTCACGAACCCTTTGAATCAGAACACAATCAGATGCAATTATTCCATTTAACCTGTCACCAATGCAAAACAATATCAGTTGTAGCTTATTATGCTTCTTTGTGAATGCTCTTGCTTTGAAAAGAAAATCTTTGCCGGGGGTTTCATGGATGGAAATGCGCTTCAATGTAAGTGTAAAGTGATGCACATTGGGGCAAGAAATCAAAACTTCACATACACGCTCATGGGTTCTGAGCTGTCTGTGATGGATCAGGAGAGAGATCTTGGGGTGCTGGTGGACAGGTCGATGAAAGTGTAGACCCAGTGTGCGACGGCTCTAAAGAAGGCCAATTCCATGCTTGGGATCATTAAAAAAGGGATTGAGAATAAGACGGCCAATATTATTATGTCGTTGTACAAATCAATGGTAAGGCCGCAGCTAGAGTACTGCGTCCAGATCTGGTCGCCGCATCTCAAAAAAGATATAAACTAGAAAAGGTGCAGAAGAGAGCAACCAAAATGATTAGCAGGCTGGGGCATCTCCCTTATGAGGAAAGGCTACAGCATTTGGGGCTCTTCAGTCTAGAAAAAAGGCGGTTGAGGGGGGACATGATTGAGACGTACAAAATTATGCATGGGATGGTGAAAGTGGATAGAGAAAAGTTCTTTTCCCTCTCACACAACACTAGAACTAGGGGACAGCCACTCAAATTGAGTGGAGGGAGGATTAAAACAGACAAAAGAAAATATTTCTTTACCCAGCGTGTAAATGGTTTGTGGAACTCCTTGCCACAGGATGTGGTGATGGCACCTGGCCTGGATGCCTTTAAAAGGGGATTGGACAGATTTATGGAGGAAAAGTCCATCACAGCTTACAAGCCATGATGGGGATAAGCAACCTCCTGGTTGTAGGAGTGGGTTTTCTCTGTGCCAGGTACAAGGGAGTGGCAACAGGATACAGGTATCTTGTTGTCTTGTGATCCCTGAGGCATCTGGTGGGGCCACTGTGTGATACAGGAAGCTGGACTAGATGGGCCTTTGGCCTGATCCAGCAGGGCTCTTCTTATGTTCTTATGGTGAATAAAATGACAGTGAATAATAAGGAAGGAGAACCTCAAATAGAGACGTTTTATTAACTGCTGTGGTGTCACGTTCATGCTTCTCATGCCCAATCACAATGCGCATTACAAATGCAGTTCAAGGGTTTGTTATCGTACACCTTGGCTGAAGAGACGACTGCAGCATAGAAGGCAAACTGACATGGCTGAGATCACAGAACAGGTCACCAATGGCTAAGCAACAGAACCCATTCTGGGTTTTTAGTCTCACCCTGCTGAACCATCTCTCCTCCCTCCCCCAATGTGATGCAATGCTGCCAAGTGCCAAATAGAAAGGTGTTTAAAAATAGCTCTCTTCCAAAGTTACCTCCTCCTTATTCACTGCCTGCAAAGAGGGAGATGAACCATTCGTGCTGGCTTTGCCTCCAATGCCAACCTTGCCAAACATGTCTCCAGGGCTGGCCCAGTCATGAAGCTGCTGGGGGATGAGGGGAACAGTGAACTGACAAGGGGTACCCCCTACACCATGTCAGCCCACTGCCCCTTTTGCCCGTCGCTCACAGGTGTTTCAGTTGGCTCTCAATTCTCTAATACACAGAATACAATGTAACAACTCTGCAAATTTGACTCTCATTTTCTATTTTGTGGTGGGACTGAGGACTATGCTTTATGGAATAAGGTGGTCTGGCTACAATTACATCGTCTGGCCTAGATGCCTTTAAAAGGGGTTTGGATAGATTCATGGAGGAAAAGACCATCAAAGGTTACAAGCCATAAGCAACCTCCTGGCTTTAGAAGTAGGTTTTCTCAGTGCCAGGTGCAAAGGAGTGACAACAGGAAACAGGTTATCTTGTTGGTTGTATACTCCCTGAGGCATCTGGTGGGGCCACTGTGAGCTATAGGAAGCTGGACTAGATGGGCCTTTGGCCTGATCCAGCAAGGCTCTTCTTATGTTCTTATGTCTAGGCCCGTAACAAAACAGAAAATAAAATTTAGATTTCTAGAATTGCTACATTCCACTCTGTACGATGTTTACAGTAATTACAAACCAGGTAGTAAAAAGTCCAGTTACAATGATTATGTACAAAAGTACAAGGCACACTGATACTGATTATACTTAAAACACAAATCATCCTGAAGATTATATAGTACAATATGCTGACCAGATCATTGGCTGCTAATCATTCATTTTAGTCATCACAAATACTTAGCTATATGACTCCAGCTCTGGATATTAGAAAAACATAGATCTCCCTTAACTACTTTTCATGTTCTTTATTACTTTTTCAATGGGCAGTTTCATAAAATATTGGAAAAGCTGTTCCAGAAAACAACCATGTCAAGAAAATAACAGTGGATTCAGAGTTGGCTCAAGGCATGAAATTTTTTAATGGGCTATGTGAAATAGCAGTGGAGCAGCTTGGGTCCACATAAGAGCTCTGAGATGTTTTTATTTTAGGAGTGCGTGACCACATGCTCAGATCTCAGGGTCTCGCAAACTGCCTGTAGAGAGCTGAATGGAAACATTTGGCATTGCAGGCAGAATGAAGACAGAAGATTCTTGCCATTTTGTTCCCCCTGGCAGAACACACTTTTTGAGAGGTTTTGTGGCATTAGAGACATGCCGATGATAGAACATTTACAGCCCATTCCAACCCAAGTGCTAAGCAGCCCAAGTCAGACCTAAAGTCAGCCTAAGTCGTTTAGGTCAAAGTTAGGTCTGGAATGCAACCATTTAGGGCGAAGTTAGGTCAAAGTTAGGTCGAAGTTACGACCAACGGACTAAGAACAGCCCATTCCAACCCAAGGGCTAAGCAGCACAAGTCAGACCTAAAGTTGACCTAAAAGTGGGCGGAACATGGGCGGACTGTGGGTGTAACGGGGGCGGCAACCAATTAACGTTGGATTCCAGACCCTGGCAAGCACAGACACGCCCCCTCCAACACAAATGCTGACACAAAATTTAGGTCGACCAAAAAGGTGGACCCAAATTCGAGGAGACCCATAGGAGCCATTTTACCTTACCTAAGCCAGTCCTCTCCTGAAAATTTCTAACACCCTACTCCTGAGTTAGGTCAGAGTTAGGACGGAGTTGGGCCTGCTAGGTCTGGAAACCGACAGAGTTATGCCTAAGATAGGGAGCCTATCAGCACCCAGCCCCACCCAGCCTCTTTCCCACAAAAGCCCAGCCCCAGGCCCCCAGTCACTCACTCACTCACTCACTCACTCTCTCTCTCTGAGCACGTGGCGTGGGGTTCTGTCCCTCACAGCCACAAAGTGGGACTTTGTCAGTGGAGGGCAAAATTCACAAACACGCCACTTCTCTCTTCTCCTCTCTGCCTCCCTCTAGGGCAGAGAGGGCTGTTCTGGCTGTGGCCAACCTGTTTACAGCTGTGCCTGGGCAGCTGCCTCCATGCAAGTGTTTGCTAACCCATGTCTTTCTCCCAGCCCCTCTTTCCCCCCCCACAGGCAACAACACCAGCAGGTAAGAGCAGGGTTTGTGCTGACATGTGGTCTGACTGCTGCCTCTTTGCATTTAGAAATATAGGAAGGATACATGCCTCTTTACCAATGTCTTGTCTCATAGCTGTCTGCATAGCCTGCCTCTTTACCAATGTCTTGTCTCATAGCTGTCTGCATAGCCTGCCATGACATGCCTCTCTACCAATGTGTTGTCTCATAGCTGTCTGCATAGCCTGCCATGATATGCCTCTCTACCAATGTCTTGTCTCATAGCTGCCTGAATAGCCTGCCATGACATGCCTCTCTACCAATGTGTTGTCTCATAGCTGTCTGCATAGCCTGCCATGATATGCCTCTCTACCAATGTCTTGTCTCATAGCTGCCTGCAAAGCCTGCTATGATATGCCTCTTTACCAATGTGTTGTCTCATAGCTGCCTGCTTTGCCTGCTATGATATATAGGATACATGCCTCTTTACCACTGTTGTGTCTGATTGCTGCCTGTAGTCATGTGAGCAGACAATGCCACAAGTGTGGAACTGTTAGCCTTATGTAGACACCAGCTGTTCCCCCCCCCCTTTCTCCACAGGGTCTACCTACAGGTCAGTATTGCTAGGTTTGCCATGGTTGTGACCCCCAAGTTGTGTTGTTGTCTCTCTCTTTGACCCTTTCCCCTTACAGGATCATGCTCTCCTTACACCCAGGTAAGCAGCTCAGACCATGCTATGTGTGTCACACCTATCAGCTGTGCTTTATTTCTCTCCCTGCAGGCTTTTGCAACCGACACACTGGCTTGTCGTCAATGGTGACTGCTTCCACACACCAGCTGACATGTAACTCCCCCTTGTTTTTTGTCTCCCCAGGAACGTCCACTATAACCTACCTTCCTGGGAGCACCCCTGGGCCTGCAGTCTGGTTGCCCCACTGTCGTCTGCCTCGATGCTGCCAGAGGTCAGGGAGCCAGCCCTGCAACCCTCCTCAGCTGCCGGCGCTGCTGCTGCTCCACCTCCCTGGCTGTTGTACTTGCTGTCCCTACCCTTTCTATGGAGCAGGCTGTGGTTCCACAGGGGAAGAGCCTGCATGTCCAGGTCCATGGGGCAGGTGTGCTGCTGCTGCTTTCTGATTGGCTGCTGTGACTACCCCTGGCAGCCTCGCCTGGCCATCTCTGCTAACGTTCCAGAACAATAAAGATGCCCCTTGGGCAGAGCCCCAGTGAAACATATGTGCCCAATGTTACACAAGCATTGCCCCACACACACACACAGACAGCCCCCAGCAGTGAAGCCCCTACATGAGTCCCAGCCAGGGACTGCCACGGCCTTCCCTGGGAGAACCCAGCAGGGGCGTTGCGAGACCCCCATGGCACAGAGGGGAGGGGGGAGTCAGGGGGGCCTCTCAGGCAGGCAAACAGTGACAGCCAGGGCGTCCGCCCGTAATGCAGGCGCCTCCGTCAAAGGTCCGCCCGTAATGCAGGCGCCTCCGTCGAAGGTCTGCCCGTAATGCAGGCACCTCCGTCGAAGGTGCACCCGTAATGCAGCCACTTCCGCCCAAAGTCTGTCTGCATAAGAGGCGCCTGTTTATGCATCACCTTCATCTGCGGAGCGCCCCCTGTGTCCCTATCGGTCTCTGCAGACCCCTCTCTCGGAATCTGTCTCCCACCAGCCTTGTTGTCTGTCTGTCTGTCTCTGACCCACCCATGCCCCTTCCCAGCACCCCCTGTCTGCCTGCCTGTGTGTCTGCCTCTCCTCCCACTCCCTGCCACCCCCCACCCTGCTAGAGCGCCTGCCGTGAGGCGCCATCGTCGCCCCATCTGGGGGTGTGATGAGCTGTGTGAGCCCTTCACGCTCGCAGCAGACAAGCCCAAGGCATCTCTTGGTCTTGGCCGGGGCACAGAGCAGCAGGCATGCCGGGATGCCTTCTTTGTGGGCATTGCCCCGGCCTTGGAGGCCCAGGGCTTCAGGCAGCGCACGGGCGAGTCATGTCAGAGGCAGTTCCAGTCCTCATGAGACCCCCCTTGTGTGTGACGTTCCCACCCCCCTCCCCTTCCCTTCCCTTCCCTCCCCCGCTCACCCCCCAGTGCAGCCTCAACGTGGCTTGGGGGTGGCATCGCCTTCTGCAGGAGGGAGGGGACGGCCACTCTCCCCTGCAGCAGGTGGCTGATGCACAGGGTGCCCTGTGGCGGCTGGGCTCAGGCACCTCGCTCACCTGCCCTGCACCCACCACATGACTGGCGCAACCCCCCTGCCTGCGGTCAGCCCCTTTGCGACCGGGCTGCGACAGACCCTGTGGCAGCTGCCATGGATGGACGCTGACACATGCAGACAGAGGCCTGGAGAAGAGCCTGCCTGCCTGGGAGGTAAGTGTTGCCTGGATCCTGGGGTGGTGCTGGGCCACAGAAACTGCAGCCTGCCTAACTCAGGCATAACTCTGACCTACCTCAGGCATAACTTCTGCCTAACTTAGGCTGCACTTAGGCCACACTTATGCCTGACTTGGAGAGGAGTTGGGTTGGAATGGGCTGTTAGTTCCATAATCAATTTTTCACACTGTCATGTTTGGCAAACTGTTCACTGCGCATGAGTGTCATTAATCACAGGTGTATTCGATTAAAATGGTGATGGGATTGTCTGTTGCTGTGAATGTATAAATATCAGCGTGCCTTTGTAATGGTGTACACAGCTTTACATCTAATCTGTGCATAGGGCAATTGCTCATTAATTAAAGGGGAAAGAAATATATCTGAAATAGAAGCTGATTGTGTTTGAGTGTGTAATTGCTCCAGATCAGAACCCCAGGGGAGCAACTGGTTCCCCAACATGGGGGAGATGGTTCATCTGACACACACACCCCGCAAGAGTGAAATACTACTGCCTATTAGTATTTCGCTCATGAGAAGCGGGTTTGGGTGTCCCCTCACTCACATATGATTAGGCAAATAGCAATGGTGCACAGCGAACAGGAGTGGTATATAATGGTATATAATATGTACTATTTGTATAGGTACTCAAGTGTGAAATGTATTATCACATGTATTGTGTTGATATTATCCTTGTAACAATCCTGTAAGGTGAGTAAAGATGATGATGATGATGATCCTCATATTGCAGGTGGGGGACTGAGACTGAAAGTGCCCTGCCTAGGGCCTCCCAAATTAACAAAAATAATGTTGTTAATTAATGCTTTATTTTTATATATTTGAAAGTGGCAGTAAATATTGGTATCTTCACCCAAAATGAAAATTTTGGTGGATCAACTTACTATATGCAAGCTCCGCCTTTGCAACCAGCCCAAGCCAGCGTTAGTGGCTCACACAGAGCCTTGCACTTTGATAAATGAGGCGGAGCAAAAGTATTCCCACCTCAAGCAATCCAGGGGAAGCATCATTTGGACGATCTAATGAAGTTGCTGGGTCAGGGCAGGAGACGTGCGATCACGCTAGCAAGCTCAACCTACCAACATTTGTGTGTTCATTATAATGCCTGTAGAAAATTGCTGTGCATGCAAGTGTATATGCACAGGGCTCGATCTGCAAGATGAGGGTGCTTGTTTTGTAAGCGTTGTTGATTGCGTGGAGGAAAGAGCCCTCCATGCTTTGGGTTGTACATGCAGAGGGTTTCTCTATTGATGTTATGATGAATGTGCAAAGGAGCAGGGTGGAGTCTTGCACCAGAATCCTGCCTGCATGAACGGTGAAAGAAGCTACAGTCTCATATCAGCGTAAATAGAAACATAGTAAATAGAAACATGTTCTTTATTCATAAGCAACAACCCTATCTACAATCAGTATGGTGTAGTGGTTAAACTACTGAACTAGGAGATTCGAGTTCAAATCCTTTCTCACTGACGATTTTGGGCCAGTCACTATTTCTTATAGCGCAACCATCCGTAACTATCCGGCTGGCGGCCCAGGCTGCACGCTGGATCCTATCCTCATTCCAGGCCAATCGAGATCAGCCCAGAGGTCTACTCGGGAGAAGGGGTTACTCGTCCCCTTCCCCCAGTGTAGTGCGGCCCGGCCCTAATGTGCCTCCTCGGATTTCCGCCAGCTAAATAGCTGGCGGAAGTAAGAGGAGGCCGTGTAAGGACCGCGCCAGCCTGGAATGGGACGAGGATATGGCGGCTGCCATCCCCATCCCCTCCCGGCTGGCTCGGCCAATGGACCCCCTCCCTTGCCACCCGGACCACCTCCGCACCCGCTGGGGGATCTCTTACCTGACTCCAGTGGCTGCAGGGGCGATCTGGCGGCGGAGTAAGGGCTGCCGGCCTCGCACCGGCGGCCTTTATTTTTGAGTCGTCGCAAACGTGCTTTATGGCATGTTTGCGACGACTTAGAATGGCGGAACACTTGCTCCGCCGTTCTATAGTTAGACAGGATTGTGCCATTAGTCTAAGCTACCTCACATGATCATTATGAAGATAAAATGGAGATAGAAAGAATTCTGTATGTTGCCCTGAATTCCTGGCAGGAAGGGTAGAATTATATAAATGCAACTAAACAAATAAATAAAATGCATACATTTAATTGCATAAGCAAGCATTTGCATGCTCAAATGCTTGAGGAAATAGAGATGTTTATTCATCAGCTGTATTCTCTCTTGTCTATGTTGTGGTATTAAGAGCAACATGCATTTATACAAGAATAGTTAGATAGGGACAGATCATACAAATCAATGGCAATAAACAGTTGATCAGGAAGATCACACAAAACCTCCTCTTTCTGAACATGTTAGCACTTATACTTTCAAATCATTATGAACAAATCAGTTTTTCTTCAATGGAAAAAAGAACAATTTTAAATGAGCATAAAATGAAACTGATATTAATCCACAAGGGCCAGTGAAAGTTTTCATTCTCGATAAGAACGTGCACTGCACAGCAGCCGAAACGTTAATTGCAGTGTTGTCCTCTGAAAGGGTCTATAAAGCAGAGACATCTACGTGGAAACATCAACCATTTTCCTGTCCTCAGTTACCTGCCATTTGTTGATTTTATTTTTGCCTTTTGTCAAAATAAGAACTGGAATCCTGCATGAAGTCCTTGAACGAGGGAATATATGTGGTTGGCCTTTAGGAAAATACTCTCCTCGATCTGTATAATGACCTACTGGGAGGAAGAGGGGCTTTTAGGAAAATGTCACCATGTTGTTGAAGCTGTTCCAGCACTGAGACACATTCTTTGCAGCACTGCGTGGATGCGGTAGTTCACCTTGCACTGGGGTCCCTGGCCACTTATCACGGTGGGAGTCACTTTGAGTAATGCCAGGTGCCCTTTGTTTGGCTACAGGAAGGTTTGCAAGGGCTTTCAAGACAAAACAAAGCAAAAGACGGTATCTCTTCCATATTTCTGAGCGTGATGAATTTGAATGAAAGACCTTGTGTTTTTGCAAGACCACAGGATTTGCCACAAACAAATGCATATAATTCTTGCACAGAGAGAGAGAGAGAGAGAGAGAGAGAGAGAGAGAGAGAGTCCAGAATGAAAGGTCAAAACACTTCTGGAATAAAATGTATTATTTCAGCCTGTTGTGAAAACATAATGAGTGCACTTTGCACTTTGTTGCATCTAGTTACATATTCTGTGAGCACGAGGGAGCCCCAATGACGAAACATCTTGGTGGAAAGGCATCAAGGTAAATGGGATGCAAATAGCTGAGATCAACGTCTGGGCAAAGAGAAGGTAAGTGCTAGTATTTCATTAATTAATTAACTACCAGAGGTTTAGACCTCAGTTTAAACTAACCAAACTTATGGCCCAATCCGACCTGACTCCCCCATGGCAATGCAGCAACACCAGCGTGGTGCCTACTGAATCCCATGGGGGGGGGGGTTGGCCTCAGAAAGAAACATGTGTTCCCTTCCTCTGGGGTAAGATCCTGTTGGCCCAGTGGGTCAACTCAGACCTGCGCCAGTGATATCGCTGGTGCAAGTCTGCATTGACCCATGAAGGTGGTCCGGGCCCAGGAAGGCAGTTAGGATTCGGTGGCCACTGCTGTCATCAAAATCACCCCCTTCATGGACCCAATCCACCCACCCCCTGCCCTTGTCGCCAGTGGCGTTCCCAGCCCTCCCGGCGCCTGGGGGGGCGGGGGTTGGAGCGCACCCCCAAGCAGCCGGGCTCGGGGCTGAGCGCCCACTCGGCGCGTCCCCGGCCTCCGGAGGCTCTGCTCCGAAGGCAGGGGACAAGCTCTCCTCAAAACGACTGCCCAGTTCGGTGGTCGAGGGCTTTATGACAAAGCCAAACGCATCGCTGGCTTTTATATATTTTGCGAATGCGCAAAACCTATACAAGCCAGCGACGCGTTCGGCTTTCTCATAAAACCCTCGACCGCCGAACTGGGCGGTCGCTCTAAGGAGGGCTTATCCCCGGCCTTCGGAGCGGAGCCTCCGAAGGGCGGGGACGCGCCGAGTGGGCGCGCTGCTCCGGGGGTCGCGCCAGCCGGGCTCCGGTGCCGCGCCACTCTGCGCAGCCCCGAGCCCGGCTGCTGCACCCCCGCACCCACTTGGCACCTGGGGTGGAGCACACCAACTCCCCCCATTAAAGAACGCCTCTGCTTGTCGCCTCTCTATTCCACCCTCCTCCTGCCCTCTCCCACCTTCCCCCATCATTCTATCTGTATTGGCAGCCTTCTCCAGCCCACTAGCATGTGCAAGGAGGCTGCCAGAACGTTTTTTGCAACTGCCGAAGGCAGTTTACACTGATGGAATGTGTGTTCCGCCAGCAGGGCAGACCAATACGTTTGGGCTGTTGGCTAGACAAAATCAATTTATGAAGCATGTTAGTGAGAAAGCATAGAAGTAAAAGAAGGAAATGAACAGGGGAATTAAGCTTCTGTGCAAAGAGAAGTTAAATACTAGCATTTACCAGTATTTATTTCTTAATTAACAAGCTGAGGTTTAAATGAGAACACAGGGAAAAAAGGGCATTGATTGTCAGAAACGGAATCTTAAGGAGTTAATTCTGCAGAAACTCATAGCTTTTCAGCTCTGCTGTAGCAGTTAAAGCTTGAAGCTGGATGGACACTAGTCAAGGATGTGGTAGAAGTTATCTGCACTGCGTAGGGATTTGGACTAGATTACCTCCAAAGTCCCTTCCAACTCTAACATTATATAAATTCATGAGTTTATGACAGGCTGCAGTGAAATTCAACAAGAAACTTGGACTAATCCCCAACTTGAAGTGGAGAAACCTAGTACATAGTTATAAACTGGGAAGGACCACAGGGTAGAGTTAGCCAGAGAAAAGTCAGTTTATGAAGCAAGGTAAACATGATGCAAACAGGGGAGTTCAGCTTCTTTGCAGGGAGAGGTTAAGCACTAGCACTTTATTTTTCCATTTTAGATTTGTTTTTTAAGAAGATGACATTTAAATGAGGACAAAGCAAGAAGGGGCATTAGCAGTGGTGTCGCTGGAGGTGGGGCGGAACGCTATGTTCCGCACCGCGCTGACCTCCGTTACTCACCGGCACAAGGCGGCCCCGCCCCCTCGTCTTCAAAGCCATTCAGTGGGGTGAAAGCAACGTACAGGGAATCTCCTGCACGTTGCTTTCACCCTACTGAATGGTTCCGAAGGTGAGGGGGCGGGGCCGCCTCGTGCCGGTGAGTAACAGAGGTCAGCGCGGTGCAGAACTTAGTGTTCTGTCCCACCTCGAGCAACACCACTGGGCATTAGTTTCTATCATGTGCCTGAACTTCTCAGGGAGGAAGTCTGAAGAACTGAGCCAAATGGAAGTGACAAGAGGTGAGGTTCTGGAGCATTTTGACAAACTAAAAATTAACAAATTACTGGTCCCAGATGACATTGATCCAGAGGCGTTACTAGGATCCGCGTCACCCAGTACGAGAGCTCAGTGTGTCACCCCCATGATAGCCCCCAGAGGTGAATAAGGAGAAAGTCTCATTGGTCAATTTTGAGTTAATAAAATTCACTTTTTCTTACATTAGGCAGTTGTGTTTTATTTTTCTGGTTATTTCTCCATAACTTTTGATCGAATACAGATAATTCAACACAGTTTGTTTCATTGCATTCTGCATGAAATTACACATGACATGATATATAAAATGATGGTATTATTCCTAAATACAAAGTTTTCACAATTTTGTCCGCTAGTGGTGTAACCCACCCGAGGGTGTCACCATGTACGCCCCCCCCCATCCCTCTAGTGATGCCGCTGCATTGATCCAAGGGTTCTTAAGGAACTCAAATGTCAAGATGCTGATGTTCCAACAAAAATATGTAATGTGTCCTTTAAATCAATCTCCATGCCAGAGGAAATGCAACACCAATATCTAAATATCTAAAAAGGAATCCAGAAGGGATTCAAGAAATTACAGGCCTGTCAGTTTAACATCTGTTCCGGCTAAGCTGGTGGAAAGCATAATTAAAGATAAAAATTATTAAACACATAAAAGAACAAGTCATGCTGAAGGAGCATCAGCATGGTTTCTGCAAAGGTAATTCCTGCCCCACTAACCTCCTAGAATTATTTGAGAGTGTCAACAGGGATGTGGAGAGGAGTGAGCCAGCTGACACTATATTCCTGAATTTTCAAAAGCTTTTGACAAAGTCCCCTATCAAAGGCTCTTGAATGAACTTAGAAGTCATGAAACTACAGGACAGATACTTTAATGGATTGATACCTGGTTAAAGAAGAGGATGTAGAGAAGTAGGAATAAATAGGCAATGTTCACGGGGGAAGGACGTAAGAAGTGCGGTCCCCCAAAGATCTGTATTAGGACTGGTGTTTTTTAACTAGTTCATAAATGATCTGGAATCCGGGGTAAACAGCAAGATGGTCAAGTTTGCAGATGATACCAAACTATTCAGGGTGGTAAAAACTAGAGTTGGATTGTCCAAAAAGAGCTCCCCAAACTGGGTGAATGGGCAACTAAAAGTAGTTCATTGTCAGTAAGTGTAAAGTGATGCACATTGGGACATAAAAAGAATCACACTTTCACATCTATGCCGATATATGTACCTCTGGTGGTCTTCAACCTACTTCATAAGAAGCAAAACTTTGCACCTGATATAATCTAAACCATATATCTACATATAATTTAGGTTCTCAAGTCATAACATATTTTCCACCACCAGAGGACCCTGATTCATGACTTCCTGTAATGGGTATGAACAGTATTGCCCGAAAGGTTCTGAATTTCTTATGCTTGGTTGATTAAAAAAAATAACTTGACCTTCATTTCTCTAGCACTGTTCTCTGCCTGAGGTACTAAGCAGAAATGTACACTCTAATGTTTGCATTATTAAAATCTGTCTCTCAGCTAAGATGCTTTGGAAGAATAATTTGGATTAAATGTTTCCTTTACCCATTGCATCCTGTGCATACAGAAAATAACGTAAGCCTTCCTTTACAGTGAAGTCTCATCTTGCAATTTTCCATTTCAACCCAATGTTGACTTCAATTGATTATGAGATGAAAAGGCATGGTTGGTGCATATCGTGACCTATCGTGACCTATCATGATCAGAAGTAACAGAAGAAACATAAATGTGGAGGCACTAGTGTCAGGGTCATCAATGAAAAAAATAGGATTTGAGTCATCAGTGAGCCTTAATTCAGCACTTGCCCTTGTAGTTTTGATTGTCCTTTTCACCTTATGCCGGCTCTCTTTCTGAGCAAAACCAGTCAAGGACAAGATCAAGCTTTAGCTCTAGCAAAAGAAAAACGGGCTTGGATTGTTCACCTGTTTCTATCTCACTGGGTTTAAACATGAATTTAGGGACAGGAAGGAAGCTAGTAGGGTGTTGATGGCATCCATGACCAATAGTTTTGAGCTGAAGATAATAAATGGAATGTATGGAGATTAAAGGAGTTAATGACAAATCTGATTCAGGACACTTTTAGATCAAAAGGATGGATCATGCAAATATCACCTTTGATCCTGGAAACGTAGAAGCAGTTTTGGAATGTTGTTGGACTAGATTGGATTTTGTCTACTTGGGGAAGGGGATGCTCATCCCCTTCCCCGAGTATAACCGCGACTGGGGCCGATAGGCCTCCTCGGATTTCCGCCAGCTATTTTGCTGACAGAAGTCAGAGGAGGCCGTGTAATGGTTTAGCCGATCGGCAGGGGTCAGGATATGGCTGAGGCCAATCCCCGCCCCTCCCCGATTGGCTGGGCCTATTGGCCCCCTCCGTTCTCAGCCACACCACCCACTCCCATTCGCTGAATCCTTACCTGGGTCCGGTGGCGGGCTGGCAAGTCCTCGACCTGCGGAGCGGGGAAGGCCAGCCTTGCGCCAGCCTTCCCTGCTTTCGAGTCATCGCAAATGTGCCTTACGACATGTTTGCGACATCTTTGGCCAGTGGAACACTCATTCTGCCGGCTGAATAACGAGTAGGATTGCTCGGCAAGAGTTATATGAAGGTTGGATAAATATTACTCAGCAGATCTGGGTTGGATTTATAAATGAAGCATCTAAAATTACAAATTTAACTGTCAGGATGGACAGCTTGAATTATACTGTAGGTTAAATGCAGAAAACAGGTAAAACACAGGTTAAGGCTAAATATAATTCCTCTTCTACATGATGATCCATAGGTTTAAAAAGCCACACACCTTCCTCAACAAAGTGAAAAGGCAATGCCCTTTTTAAACTAAAGTATATTTCTAAGCCATACAAAATGAGAGTAATCAAATTCTAAAAACAAAATGGAATTGGTGTAAACAACAGAAGCTGTTTTGCATTACAAAGCTGACGAGAACAACGGCAAATGGACTTCTCCAAAATCTGGGAGAAAAAGACAGAGACTTACAGCATGGCGTGGTGCAAAGTTTGGTTGTCAAGGACCTGACAGATATCCGTGTCACATGCCTGCTTCTGAGCCGTTGCTGTGAAACAGCCTGGGCAACATGCTGGAGCTGAAAAAAAAATGTGTATGGCATGTCTCATCCCTCTGTGAAAGGAGAAGTTGCCAATTTTGCATGTTGAGCTTCTTAAACCAAACAAAAAGCAAATGTATGCGTGGCATATTTCAATACCGCGGATAAACGTCAAGCAGGCAACAGCCTTTGAATGTCATATAGTCTGAGCTTTTAGTTTCCTCTAAAAGCTTTTAGTGTGCACCAGTGTTTCCCATCCACTGCATCTGTATGGCTCACTATGTGGCGCTCTGAACTGCAGACTACATCTATGTACACCAGGGGTTCTCAACCAGTGGTACTAGTACCACCGGTGGTACTTCAGCCAATTGCTGGTGGTACGTGGACCACCGGAACCCTGCTCTGAAGTGGTGCTTTCGGCACCACATCTTCACTCCCAAAAGGCTCCTGCCTTTGTCCGAACCTCTCGGGAATGCTGAAAAGGGTCTTCCCACCTGCCCAGAGCCTCCTACCTGCATTTTTTGGCCTCCGAAAACCCAGAAGTAACTGGCGATGATGTGGTGGTAAGTGGCCAGGAAGGGGTTGAGAACCCCTGATGTACACGACTGTTGTTATCTGTGCATCTGTTTTGGCGATATGAGGGTTGAACTGGTAGCTACCCTACTACACATGTGCAATACAACCTCTTGTTCTGGTTGCTGGCCAGTCATCCTTTTCTTAGGATGCTTCTTCTGACCCATGTTTCCTGCTCCCCATTTCTCTGAGCAGTGAGAAGTGCCATGGTCAGGATGGTGGTGGTTTGTTTCAGAGCCGAGAGCACTGGAGAATTAACATTTACTTTCCTTTACAGATATAGAAGATGGTTATAGGTGGAGGCAAACAGCATGGGATGCTGTGGCAAAACCCCTTGATTTCCCCCTCATTCGTGCCTTTTCCCCTTTACTTTAGACATTATAACCCCCCCCCCCCACACACACACACACACACACACAGAATATTCTGTGATTTCCCGGCATCCTAAAAGCAGCTGAAACATCTTCCTTCGTAAGCCTTCTCCTGTGTATTAGTTGTCGTCATGTCTGGAGCTTCCCCGAGACAGAAGATTCTGGCCACCCCTCCTGCTGAGATGGACCTGTAACCCTGGAATGGGCAGCCAAGCCCACTTGGTTAGATACAGGGGTGGGCTGGCATGGCCAGGTGGCCCTAACTCTTGCACAATCAGCTTACTTGATACCATCAGCAACCCTAGCTTTTTTCCGTCCTTTTAAGTTTTAAAGGGTGCCTTTGGGGGTGGTCTCTAGTTTGTTGTCTAATGCAGCATGTGTGTCCGTGCATTAGCAACAGGCTCTCCCATTCCTCATAGGAGTGCAGGAACGGACCCCTCACTTCTCTGTCCTGGAGCTATTCAGAGTAGCTCAGGATAGGAAAATAGCTTGCAAGATGCATTCAGGGATTATTTGACTGTGAGGATGCACCAAGGACCAAGGTTACCTGTCTGTTTCCATATGCATCGTACTTTGTATTTATTTATTTATTTATTTATTTACAGTATTTTTACCCCGCCTTTCTCCCCGAAGGGAGAAATTCTGCTCCATTCCACTCCTTGAAAACATTAACACAATTCAAGTTTTTCTCTGATCAGAATCAAAGTCTGAAAGATCTATAGGCTATAGCTTCTGATTCTGAACTTCCACTTTGAGCTCAGACTCCGCAAAAAAAAGGGGGGGATATTTGAACAAAAGCAAAACAAATTTTTCAAGTTCTTCACGTGCACTTTATTTCCCCATTAATATACATTTTATAGTAATTGACAGCCCAATCCTATGCCGGCCTCCACCCGCGTGACTAGGCCATCACACCATCACACACATGCTGTAAAGCACATTGTGCAGGCATGGAGGCCAGTTGTTGTGCTGGCAGCCGTCTGCCGGTGCAGAAGCAGTGCCAGCCAGAGGCAGGGGAGCTCCACGCCAAGTGGCAGGGAGGCGGGAGGAGGCTGAAACGGGGAGGGGGCATTCTGGACCAGGGGAAGGTGGATAGAAGGGCAGAACAGACCCAGGATGGGGTGGGCTTAGCAGAGGAGGCCTCTGAAGAATCCTGTCCCCCTTCCTAGGTTGAAAGCCTGACACAGAGCTGCTCGGATTTGCACCGGACATTTAGCTGGCACATATCTGAGTAGCCCCATAGAGACTGCTGGGGCTCGACACGGGGGAAGGGGATGAACATCCCCTTACTTCAAGGAGGCCTCCAGCAGCCTCCAGCCCTGTGCTGGATACAGTGGAGCCTGCCCTGGCACCACTGCATCCCAGGGCGGGGCTTTGGATAGGATTGGGCTGTAAAACTGCAATCATATAGACTTTTACTTTGGAGTAAATCCCATTGAAGTTAATGGGACTTACTTTGGAGGAGCCACACCTAGGCTTGGGCTGTTAATGTGCTTAACCTGGCTGGATTGTGCCCCTTTTACTTTTTCATATCTTACAAATAAAGAAACAAGAAAGCATGCGATTAAGTGGAGCCTTCCAAGGAGGGAAGGATAGCAGCTGAACCGACCTTGTGCCTGCCTGTGACATTTCAGTTTCTCCCCGCGGATGGTCTGATCAATAAGTTAATACACTGCCTGGTAGGTTTTTGCAAATTGAACGACAATTTTGTATTCACTCCTTTATCTCCCCAAGTTACGGTAATAAGAAACTCTCCCGTTAACCTGCCTTTGTATTTTAACTTCCCTTTTCTACTTTTTGATCAAATATATGATAATTTGTATAAGATAAAATGGAAAAGATACCAGAAGCATATCTAATCTGAATGCAAATGAGATTTTACTAACTTGGAGGGCTTATCTTTTTATTACTATCTCAGAAAAACAGGGCAGTGTGGTCAGAGCCAGAAGCTAAAGCAGAAATAACTTGACAACCCACTGATAATATGGTATTTTCGGAACATATTCTCTGCTCTAAGCTCAAGTAACGACGGCTGAATCCCAAATTGTGCAAGTCAATCAGCTCCGGATTTTGTTTTTACAAGAAGCATTACAAGAATTCAAGGATACTGTCTCATCTGAGATGGAAGCTTTCATTTGGAAGAGCCATGACACATGGTAAGCGAGAGAGGTCAAAAGACAGATTACAACAAATTTAAATGAAATTAGACCCTGGATAATGAGGACTTTCTTTGGGGCACTTGAAATTCTAGAATCCACCATCCTTTTTAATCTCAAGAGCTGGTTCTCTTTAAAGGATTATCTCAGTGTCATTTCCTATGTTATGCTTCCTACATGCAAGTATTCTTGCAAGTAGGAAAAAGTGCACTTGCTCCATATTTTAGAAAAGCCGGTAACTTGTCGCCCTCTCATCCCCATGATACAAGCATTTGGCTGCCTGGCCCAAAGTGTGATAAGCACAAATTGAACATGACACTCCTGCAAGGTCAGCTCCTGTGGCACTGAGTGTCCATTGCTGCCCCATTGCTGCCCCAACTCCCCACCACCATCTGGTAAGCTCAGGCCCCATGGAGATGCTTCTTGTTCAAAAATGGCTCCTGTGCTAGTTGGATATAATGCTCACTGAAGAAGCAAGTGGCAGAATTCAAACTCTGTTGAATTTGTCCTAGATACGGTAGTTCATTTCCAGACTGGCATTCATGCCCTTACCCTGTCACCAACACTGCTCGCATACACACGCACACGTCTACCACTACACGTGTACACACACAGCCTTGCGCCCAGGATTGCCTGGCCCAGAATTCAACTAAATGGGGGGTGGGGTTAAAACAAGAAAGGCTGAAATGCAGTTATGGCTGTTTTGAGACTGTTAACTGGATAGTGGAACGAACAACCTCAAAGTTCCTCTAATTTGGCTAACAGTAACCCTGAGACAGGGGCTTTTCAATAGAATATAGATTTTATTAAGATATAAGATATAGAAAGGCAGAAAAAGGCATGCAAGACAAAGGTATACAGAGTGGTTGTAGATGAAAGAATATTTGCAAATAACTCGATTTGTGCAGGCATGGTTTAAATGAAGGAGGGAAAGGGGGGGAGCTGGACCCAGTTTCCTCCACCAGTGATGACCCAACAGGGGAGAGGAGAGGATTAGTGGAAGGTTTAAAACACTCACTGTGGAATGAAGGATTTAAGGAGGAATGGGGAATTGTCACCAGGGTTGGAAAGAGAGAGAAGAAGATAAATTACCTTTCCTTCATCTACTGGGTAGACTGGGATATGATGTCGTTCTGCGAGATGACACCAGGTGGCACCATATTGGTTCTACTTTCTGGCACTGGCGTTCCCAGGGTGCTCTGGAACCGTAAGTGGAGCAGGACAACACTATGTGCGTGTAGGCGGCCCCTCCCCATCACCGGTCAGAGCCATTCCCAGTGAGCAATGGCTAACACGTGGGCAGCTCCGTTCCACCCACGCGGTAGCTTTCACCCGCTGAGAATGACACCAACTCACAAGGGCAGGGGCCACTTACACACACGTAGCGGCATCCTGCTCCACTTACGTTTCTGCACCACTCGGATCACCAGTGCTTCCTGGGCATGCAAAGTAGCTCCTCTGGATGCAAGGGCAGCTACTGAGGGAAGCAGCTCTCCCGGCAGGAATATACAAAGGCATTCCTGGGTGAATAATGGTATCCGGAACATTTCCTGGATGTGCAGCCAGGAATTTCCTGGGCTTCACCAAGTTAAGGTGTGTCTTTCCAAGAGAGCACAAAGGCTTAATTGGAGAGGTTCCTGAAGGGACAAAAAGTATGGCAGGGATTGGGCTACACCCACGCTTAGTTCATGGTGAGAGAGGCTTCCTGGAGAAGAAATCTGAAAAGACGGTCCAAGTGGCCTGGCCACTGGGCAGTTAGGCTGAATTTATTATGCAGGAAGACTTGTGTTTGCAAGTGAGATTATGCCAAGGTGGAGACCCCAAATTTGCAAGACCTTTGAGGAAGGTAACACGCAGGTGCCCTGCAGTGCTACAGCTTTCTATTCTGATCAATGACCCACAATTTTGAACTGGGGGAGCTTTGCTTCATCCTCTACATGGCAAGGTCCTGGCTGACTCTCTGGAATGTCAGCTAAGGATCCAAGACGGAGGTAGGAGAGACTGTGCAGGTTTTGGAAATTGAGGTCATTGACAACAACCCATATCCACCATAGTCCACAATGAAATGCCTCGTTTCAATATTCATAAGAGTAGGTGTGCACGGGGTGCTATTTTATCTTTTTATGTTTCTGAAGAAAGCAAAGAATTTTAATTATGAAAAGTGACATTTTTGAAGTTGCTTTTTTGAACAAAAAATGCAGGAAGTTTATCTGTTTTCTCCCCGCAAGCACTCCTCTCTGACTGATCCTCCAAATTCTCTCTCCCAAGCAAAGAATCTAATTAGTATTTCTGGCTGCTGGAGTATTTGCAGATGAAGCAACAATGCACTGACAGGCGGAATGGAGACACAGTGTGTGTCATACCCAGTTTAGGAAACTCTGTTGAACCATAATATAATTGTATCAAATATTTGAACAAAAGTACAACTTCATCAAAAGAAATGTTTTCTTTTGCATTTTGATGACTCCACTTCCCTTTCTTTAATATCCCTCATGTTACAGGTATCTGTGTGTCATACGTATAGCTGAGGGTGATCATAAGGCATGACACTTGTTATGATTCTGAATATGAATTCAGCTCAGTTGTCAATTATGAGAATAAACAAAAGCCAAGTATTTATGAAATCATCCATAATTCTCATCTGCCTTGCAGAGAGGAGGGAAAAAATCCACTTTCAACACACCTCCCCTCACTGTAACCTTAGCTTGTCAAAACATACAAAGATATTTTCAGGGTAAGAGAGTCTGCTAAGCTTTCGATTCTTTTTCTTTTTCCGTGTGATGCTCAGACTATTGTGCAGTCTTGCATAATGAAGACTTCTTTGTATATTCCGTGGCCTCCAGTGTCTTATCAGTGCCTTGTTTTCTTCCTAAATATAGGCCACAAAGACTGTTTTGCCATATGTAGACGGAATACAAACAACCCATTTGTATCTTACAACATCGTCCATCTTTTCATCGCTAAGCAGCAGGGAAATTTGTAAAAGAAAAAAAAACATCACTGCTCTCATAATGTAGACTTATGAATGTATATGACCAAATTACGCAGGGGTGTATGCACAAATGAGAAGACACAGTTCCTCACATGGGGAAAATTGAATTGGAGCAGCTAATCAATAGGTCAGCAAAAGGCGAAGATTAATACATCAGTTTAGGGGCCAAGTGTCTACAGTAGCTGTCAAGTGCAATAATGGATTGTAATATCACCCCTGAGGCCAATTTTAATTATAGATTTTAGCAGTGCTGTTCACACTATTGTGACAGGTGTTTTACCATTTCCATAAAGTGTAAGAGTGGTGTGTGTGTGCAACTGAACTGATTACATTAGAATTCTTTACTTGCCAACATTAGTTCTTGTCAAACAAGCTCATAAGAATTACGTACAGTGTGTCGATGAAGTCCCCAGGACACATGGTAAAGAAACGAGCGAACAACTTTTTCCTGTGCCTCAGATTATGATATACAATGTCTCTCAAAGAGAAGCGTTGATGGGAATGAAAAGGAAAGTTGGAAAAGACTTCATTAGGTTACTAGCTTGCAGATAAAATTCCCAATATCCCACATGATCCTCATGACTTGGGCTGTCAGTGTTGGCAACCATGTTTGCTTTTGCTGTGTTTTGTGTCTCTTTAGTGTGATTCACAAGAGAGACACTCAATCTTGCCACTTCAGGGTAAAGTTCAGTGGAGCTCTGTCCTTGTCATGTGAGAATCTGGGAGGTGTTTGGGAGGCTGAGACCACATGGGGTTGTGCAATCAGAGCAGTTCCTGAACAGAACAGAATGGGTGAGTCCTTCATCAGGATACTGCTCAAATAAAGCACATTGACTTGACAGAGTACGACTGATGACCCCCGAGACTAACAAGAATCTCAGTTCATACAGTGAACCATCAGTGTTGCAATATACCTGCAGGGGCTCTGATGCATGCTTGTGTCTGCAAAAACAAGGGTCAAGCACCCAAGTCACGAAGCATAACTGGTGGGTTCTGTTCAAACATCGCATGTCCCTGGGCTGGATCCCATCCTGTTGCAGTGTCCTCCAACTCTTAGGAGTGGATTTTAGGGGCTGCAGGTCACCGTTCCCTCTATGGTGCGTGGCCTAATGGCCACGCACTTCTCAGCCATGTGGACGTTTGGTGATGACGTGATGTCATTCAGAAGCGCAGCTACAGAAGTGGTCCATGCACTGGGTGGGTCCCCTTACAGGAAACATTGCAGCAGGGTCTGCTGTGGGGAGAAGAAGAGGGCATGGACGTTCCTGCACAGGAACCGTCTTTTGCATTCACTGGGTTTAGGATAAAACCCATATTGTATAAAAGGAATGCTGATGGTGCGTTATAGCGTGCTGCTGCTCTTGCCCAGCCCTGTCCTGATGCGCGAGTGAGAGGCGTGAAAATTAGCTGGTTGCCCTTTACGGGAGCCAGATAGGAATTTTTTGCTGCCTGCCAGAATGGCCTGGGCTGGTACCTTTTTTCACCTACCCCAAACTGGCATTGGGTGGTGCAGTTCACATTAGGTTTAGGGTTTTTCCCTCATTCCTTCATTGTACCGTAACTTTAGGCAGGTCTTGGGTGGGTCAGATAGGCAGGAGTTGATGGCTTGGTGTCCATTTTGAAGTAAGCAAGGTCAGGAGGTGAGCCAGATTATGCTTGTCCCGCTCGGTGAGGCTGGCTTGCAAGTCCCCTGGCTGGAGTATTCAAAGACTACTGCAAGTCTGGGCCTGTGGGAATCTGTGCTATCAAGCTGCCTCGACCCTTCGAGGTTAGCCACGATAAGCTTGCTCGGTCTCTGATGGAGCACAGCTTTGAGCCAGGTGGTTATGCATGTTGATTACCTGGGGGAGACAGAGACGAGGCTGTGCCCCCATGTGGGGGGGCCGCCGATGCTATGCCTCCACGTGACACCGGGCGTGACGTCACATGGCTCCAACCACGCCCCCTGTACCGTTTTCCTTACCGTTTCGGAGCCAAACAGCTCCAGGGCGGGCAGGAGGGCCCAGCTCCCACTCAGTGGAGATGACGGAAGCAGCGGCAGATGAACGGAACGTGTCGTCCAGGCAAGTCCGACGCCTTGGGGCCCCCGCCCCCCCCGCCCCTACCCCCGCGACGCTTCTGGGGGGAGGTAGACGGTTACCACCGTAGTTGCCCACATGCTTGGGGGAGGGGGTCGGAGATAGGTTTCCCTGCTGCAGGTGTTTTGATGTTATCATTTAAGTGGCCCAGTTTACCCAAGCCTCTATCTCGTGTGTTATTTGGGGGGTGCCAGGGTAATACGTTTCGTAGACCAAATGTCTGTCAAAAAACCTCTGTACAGCTACACTACAAGAAAGCAAGAACAATCCAATGGCTTCAGGCGCTATGTGCAGAACTCAGTGTATGAAATAAAGCTCGGCCTTAATGTAGTTTAACCTGTTTATTTTTCAGCCTGTACTTTAAAATGCAGGCCTCATATTCATCATGCAGTGCTTCTGAAACCTATGAGGTAATATTTTGATGTCAATTAAGCTGAAGGAAACAGATTGGTTTTAACACTCAGTGACATTCTTTTTATGGACTCTAATTTTTTTTCATAGACCACTTAGCTATAAATAATGCATGCAAATAGCAATTAGGCCGTTTCCTGGTTTTATGTGGGTAGGCGTAATGCCTGTGTGGCATACAAAAATCTTTGAAAGCACAGAATTCTGAATGCCGCATATCTTGAAAACACCTACCGCACAATGTCTCAAATGGATTTACAGTGGGGAAGGCAAGTGGATTTGTCGATGAATTACTACCAAAACCTCACTCAAGCTGTATGTTTATAAGGCTGGATGCTTAGTGGTTTGGCCTAGTATTTTTGAGACCTTGGTTGTAGCCCAGTTTAGGGATTGCCTGTTCAATTACATGGTCACCTCTATGGGGAAAACATCCTGCAAATAGAAGAGTAATTGTCAGACTCAGAACAAAATATTCAGCTTAACCTTTTCCTTGACTAGCTGTTTTTAATAAGAAACAGTGTGTTGTTACGTTCCTAGAGGAACAGTCAAACATGGAGCTTCCCTCCACCTGCAGCCCGAGGTGATTTTCATTCTGCCAACTGCGTCAACAGGCCCAGAGTCTTTGGCAGGCATCTTCCTGGCTCTGCCATCTGGGATCCTTTAACCAAAGATGCCAGCAGCAAATGAACCTGGATCTTATACCTGGGTAACACATTTGCTCTGCCACTGAGGACAGCTTCTCTGGTAATATGACAATTTATTGTTAAATGAAAGAGAGTTTAATTAAGAAACCCTGATTTTCCTAGTTCTGCTTATGCTTTTTTAAATTCACTTCAACCTCTGAGGCCTGGTCTACACATACAACAGCATGAGCTAGTAGAATTCCAAGGTGATGGCGTAGACTGGACCACTTCCGATTGTAAGTGAGCTGTATCATTTTTAAATGCTTCCTCTTCTAAAAAGGCAAAACATGTAGAAAGGTAACATTGCAGGGTGAAATGTTCTAACCTAGTTCACTCTTTGCTGTGCTCATTTTCTACTTGCAGGGAGTTTTGCTTTTTTAATGCAACTGGGCATTCAAATATGATGTATCTCACCTGCAATGGAATATCACTCTGAAATAGTAAAGGCCATTCTCCGACCTCAGAACTCAACCACCCTCTTTCTCACGACATGCGTTCTCTTCTGCTGCATGTGTAGGTCAAGCTTGATTCACCCTACTCAATTTATAAACCAGACAGCAGAGGAATTGAGTTCAGAGGCTGTTAACTCAGGAAAAGTGATCATGTAAACAAACGCAAAATATCACCACATACATCATGTTTCCTGTTCCAAAATCCATTGTTTAATACTCAATTTGTTCTTCTCACTAAAAGCAACTGGACAGGTATAACAAGAGAGACACCACAGGAGAGCAATTCTTACAATTCATGTCTTCTTGTGAAAAGGAGAAATTATTACATTTCCAGGGCTCCCTCCCATGGACAACACCTGAAGAGTCTGCAGCAGTCTTTTGTATTGCTTCATTTGCATTATTTACGGTAGGCAATGCCTTTCCACATCTGCTCCTTCTCCCCCCCCCCAGTCCAGCAATGAATGCAGATTTTCATTTTTCGTTTATCTGCATAGGATCACGGTTATCACAAGGACTAAAATCTATTGCATTTTGGTTGCTTCACATGATCCAGGTTTTTTTTTGTTATAGAGTTTGGAGTTGGAAGAAAAGACAGTCCTACGGACCTTGAAAGCCCTATTCAGAAGTTACAACAACTGTGGACACTGTAGTGAACTACAGCATGGGAGTGCACCAGAATGCCCGGCCCACTTGCTGTTACCAGCTATGCTTTTCAAAACATGGTATTATTGGCGGAGATTGATTGTGTGTGTTCTCTGGGACCCTAGACAGTGGTTTGGTGGGGAAGGAAGAGGAAGGCAAGGGTGAAGGTGTACTATTATTGTGGGGATAATTTTACAAATGCAGGGAAGGGGAATTGAAATAAAAAAATCAATGCAATATGTGTTAGCCATTCATACAGCTAGGTCTAAACATAAACAGTTGCTATGTACAGGAAAAAGGAAAAAGAGATTAAAAAAAACCATTACAAGGGAAAAGACGCATGTAATGGCACAAGCAAAGAGGGGAGAAAGGAGGAGAGAAAGGACATAGAGGAATTAGGAGGGTCACCCAGGGGGAGTTTCACTGATGAACCAGGGGTTTAAGGTAGAAGGAAGGGAGGGGGAGGTCTCCTGCAAGCCAGCTTGATTGGCGGGGTGAGTGGGTAGGTGATTGCTATGATTAGGCTTACCAGATCTCCAACCGGGACAGAGTGCTAGACCTTTAGGAGAAGGAATGTGGGCAGGTGTAGCTTGTTAAACCTTACAGCACAATCCTAGGCATGTCTACTCAAAAGCAAGCCCCATTTTGTTCAGTGGGGCTTGCTTCTGAGTAGACATGCCTAGGATTGTGCTCTAAGGGTTTAACAAGCTACACCTGCCCACATTCCTTCTCCTAAAGGTCTAGCACTCTGTCCTGGTTTGGAGATCTGGTAAGCCTAGCTATGATAAATCAAAAGTGTGGCCTTCCTCCAGGCCTGTGGGATTTGAGGCCTTTGCCATCAGTCCTGCTTTCACAGTACAGTACTGGCCTGGATCATGTTCTCCTACCAGGCACCCAGTGCCATGTACATGCGTATGCATAGGTAGATTAGATGACTTCCCAGACGAACATGGGAGAAGGAGAAGATTTTGGGGTGTAGGGAAGAAAGTTAGGGGGATTAGTAAGGAAGAAAGGAATAGCGTACAGGTGATTTCAACCGTGGTAGAAGACTGAGGTTGAGAATGGCTATCTCTGTAGCCTGAACTAAGGCTTATAGGCAAGGGGTGAGTCTAAGAACAGGCCATGAAAGCACCTAACCCACTTTGACTTCACAGTAGACAAGGGAAAGATAGTGGGGATTTGGGCTGTGCCATGGACCAAGGTTACTCTTCCTTTTCTGTGAAGCTGGGAAACATTGTGTTGCAAGGGTTGTGGTGGCAAGAGGCATAAGAACATAAGAACATAAGAAGAGCCCTGCTGGCAGACCACATGACTCTCCCTGGGCAAAGAGGGGTCTCAAAGGCAGGCTATGAAGCAAGCATTGAACATGCAAGGGCACTGGACAAGGGAGCCAAGGTGCCTTTCTTCAGGAGTGCTCAGAGAAGGTTGGCTAAGCAGTCTGTGCTTCAGCCCAAGAAGGTTGGCTAAGCAGTCTGTGCTGCCTTCAGCAGTTTGGTAGCGCTTGGGGAGAAAGGGTGGGGAAAGCCAGAATGGGAAGGGGGTTACCATCTTGGGCGCCAGCTGGCATGATGGTTCTGGAATGGGGATGACTTGCAGCACCAGTGGGTTAGCAAGGCAGGGTATGAATGGTAGAGTAAAAGACAAACACGACTCAGTAAAGCCAAGGGTTTTTATAGATGTTTTAAGATCCCCCATAGAATTTGCCCCATAGAATCCTATGGGATTCTTAGGTGTGGTGACTCAATCCGTAGGTCCTCTATTGTTCATAAGCCCCCCCCCCATGTATTCTGCTGTTGTCCTGTCACAGGGCCTCCAGGACTTGCACTAGCAAAATAGCTGGCACAGATCCGATGAGACATATTGCGGGGGCTCAGGCTTGACCCAGGGTAAGGGAAGAAAAGTTCCCTTACCCTGAGGAGACCTCCAGCCTCCCACTTTCTGCATAGGTTGCAGTGTTGCCTGCACTGGCCTCGCTGCTTTATGTTGGATTGGGCTGCCCATCTACCACTCATTTCTTCTTGAGTTGCAATGGCCAACTGTTCCTTTTTAAGGAGAAACAATACAGTTGACAGCAAGTCTGTGTAAATGCTAGTTCTGAGCACGAAGAACATGCTTCCAGTGCTGAAACAGACCTGCTCTGCTCCAACAAGTCAGATCTATCATCATAGTTCCACATTGGACTGACCTGCAGGAAAATATTTCTGCAGCACAGCCTAATCCTCGACCTGTAGCAAAATGTTAGGGGTGGAGTTAATTGGTAGAAGCAGTTCAGTCTTTCCCACCTTTTGTGCTACAGAAAGAAGTACTCAGGGAACATATTCAAGGACAGAAGGGCAATGCAGAGTGACTTTTTAATAATACCTGAAAAGAGATTCCGCATATGACACACTAGCAGGAATATTAATTGGGCTTGTTCTTTTAAGTAAATTCATTATGCAAGGCAAGAGCTTAGCATAAGAAAACAGAAGCTTTGAAATACCTGGGCTAAGAATAGTAGAGGGAAATGAAGCTAATAGGTCCACTTTGAAGACCCAAAAGAAGGTAATTAAAAATGGTCCCTGAGAAGGCCAACCTCTGACCACAAGCACACAAGGTAAAACAAGGAGGCGCTTTGCACATCATTCATTGGAAAAAATATATTATCTCTTCACCTTTGCGACTGGATGCTTGCTTTTACATTAAAACTTTATTCAAAAGAACTGCAAAGGCAGAATGTACCTGTTGACAACCATGATGGTGTGGTGCAGCAATGGTGGGGATGCTCCAGAAAATGTCCTGGAACAGACAGAACTCCAGCAAAGTAGACATCAGCCAACTTAGACTTTAAGCTTAGAAATAACCATTTTGCTCTTATCAAACGCAAAATTTGCAGATCTCAAGCTCAGGGCTAAATACTAAGCGTTCAGCAGCAAAGACAGGTCTGGGAAAGAACCCAAACCATTGCTTACCTTCTTGACACAGCAAGCATGTCCAGAAATGCACATGAGCACCAAGTAACCTTGGCTTGATGATGTCATAAAGCTTC
The DNA here is from genome assembly GCA_026170595.1 of Plestiodon gilberti rubricaudatus. Lineage (NCBI taxonomy): Eukaryota > Metazoa > Chordata > Lepidosauria > Squamata > Scincidae > Plestiodon > Plestiodon gilberti. The sequence continues at coordinate 27,189,231 of JANXHW010000005.1, forward strand.
CTGTTTACAGAAGTGGAACCCACCTGGCCACTCCATCCCACCCCTTCACTGAGATAGACAGGTTCGACTACCCAATCGATAGGTGTCTGCCAATCTCAGTAGGAAGCTTGGCTAGTCTAGACATGAAAAGGGACAAAGACTGTTGCTAACTAGCATGTAGGGGTTTTTTTGGGGGGGGGGTAAAAGTCCCCCTGCCCTGAAAGGGAAAATAGGGGGGAGAAACCAGAGCATTCATTGCAGTACGTTTTATGTCATTTTAATATGCTCATAACCTATGATGTGGCTCCTTATCACATTTTCTGTATATGATTCCACAGATCATATCAGCACAATTTCTTCAGCCATCTTACCTGCTAAGAATCATAAACGATACCTTCTCTTTAGGACTTTGAGGCCATGTTGATCAACAGAATGAAGAAAACACAAAGCATGTGAGGTCATACTCAATTAATGTTAATACCTTTTATTGAACTAACCAATTTCAAAATGCAGGAGCCATGAACTTTCCAGAATAGGGTTTGATGATACCATACCTCATTTGCACTGAAGGATGAAAGGTGTTCAGAATCAGGACCTCATTTCAATGCGATATTAAGCCCCAAATCTTTACATCTATATATGCATCTGAATAATTTTACATGCAAGTAATTCTATAAACATCCATAAACATGGCAAATAATTCTATAAACATGCACTCTATAACCATAAGGTTTTATGGAGCAGCAATATTACTTTCTATATCCTCATAGGTTTGGAGGCTAAAACTTCTCTGAGCTTCTTTAATTTATCCACTCCACATGCTATACTGGAGTAGTAATAGTTTCATTATAGTACTATATTTACATTCTTCTTCAAGCTTATCTAACTCTGAGTTATTCATTTTTAAGTCTACACAAGATCAAAATAGTGGCTAAAGTCATTTCTGATCTTCTTATTGAAAGATAACATAACTACAATACTGGTCAAGATTTTCATTTTGTTACAAGTATCTTCAATTTAGGCTCTTCAGCTCCACCTTCTGGCATGAGAACATGTATGAAAAGAGGGCTGGTGAATGGGTGACTTTGCCAGAGTAAAGCTGTCATGCATGGAAGAAAATTCTGGCGAAATGGTGAAATCGCAAGCTGTGACAGACATTTTGCTGAACTCATAACTCATCTTTCCATCTTTTTAAAACTCTTATCACATAATCGAATAGCGTTTTCAAATATTTTAACATGGTAAAGGCCCCCTTGCTATCCAAAGCTAGCTTCCAGTCCCATTGGGCAATCAAATGCCTGAAGCAGCATCATGTTTGACCACAAAACGGGACCCCCAAAGTGAAGGATGTAGGAAAATTAGCAGTGAGTTGGAGAAGTAAAGTAAGAACATGAACTCAGCTCACAGTATTTAACAGTAATGATTAACATTTATGTAGTACCTTCTGCGGGTGGCACAGTGGGGCCAGCGGGTGGCGCAGTGGGTTAAACCACTCAACCATGAGCTGTTGATCAAAAGGTCGGCAGTTTAAATCCGTGCGACGGCTCCTGCCAACCTAGCAGTTCGAAAGCAAGATTAATAGGTACCGCCTAAGCGGGAAGGTAACAGTGTTCCATTAGTTATGCCGGCCACATGACCACGGAAGCGTCTTCGGACAGCGCTGGCTCTTCGGCTTCGTAACAGGGATGAGCACCGCACCCCAGAGTCAGACATGACTGTTCTTAATTGTCAAGGGATTACCTTTACCTTTACCTAGCACCTTCTGAATGTGAAAAGCTTTTCCCCAGTACTCTCTTGATCTTTTCCTTAAAAGAGCCCTGTAAGGTAAGTCAGCATATTGTCCCCATATTATTATTATTATTATTATTATTATTATTATTATTATTATTATTATTATTATTAACAGTATTTATATACCGCTTTTCAACAAAAAGTTCACAAAGCGGTTTACAGACAAAATCAAATGATTAAATGGCTCTCTGTCCCAAAAGGGCTCACAATCTAAAAATATTGCAGCTGAGGCTAAGAAGGAGTGGCTTGCTTAAGGTCACTTATAGCTCAATCCTATCACCTGCTAGTCCAGAGCATGCAACGCAGCCAATGGAGCATGAATTGCATTCTGTGGGCCGGCAGGAGACCAGACAGCCCATGAGTAAAGAATATTTGTACTTACCTCCCCATAGGCCACGTGGCCCCCAATGAGTCTCCTCAGACCTATGCCAGCTTTTAGCTGGTATAAGTCTGAGGAGACACAGGGGTCTGGCCGGGAAGGGGGGATAAGGTATGGCGTGCACAGCTGCCACCAACATCATTCCCCTTTTTGCCCAAACCAACCCCAGCCAAGCTTGCTTCTAACCCTGATCCACCCTGACCTTCCCTCGATTTGCCCCTGTGGCAGCAGAGGTTCTGCTGGCCAGTGTTGCTCGCACACAGCCTCTTGGCACTGCTGGCAGCCCACAAAACAGTGGAGAGCCTGCAGTAGCATTGGTGTTGCACCCAGGGCAGCTGCCCCTCAGGCCCCACCCTCATTACGCCCCTGTGCATGTGAGCTTTTTCACAAGTTAGGCTGAACATACACAGGGCCAGGGTCTTGGAGTGGGACTAGCTGGCATAATTTTACTCTCCGATCACATACATTCAATTTTCCTGATAAAACGTCTTGAGTTACTTGAAGAAATCTTTCACAGAAAAACACTTTTGACAACAGAAGGGAGATCTCTTCAGCAGAAATTCAAATATATTTCTGAAGACTGGTGTGTGATTGTGAGGGGGAAAATGATTTCTAATGGCTGGGGAAATAGACTTTCTACTATACCAGGGATGGGCAACTTGGGGCTTGTATTTTTGTATAGTTGTATTTGTGGGGCTCCTTTTTTTTCTCCATTTAGTGTTCTGGGGGTAAGAAGTATATGTTGTTACGCACATTATCCTCCCCACAAGTTGTCAGGCTCCATTGGCAAAAATGAATCTTTTTATTTACCATTTATGTTATGTTCAGAATCCAAGAGAGAGGTGTAACTGGTGAAATATCTACCTGTTGTTGTTGTTGTTGTTGTTGTTACAACCTAAACATCCTTCCTCTTTCCTTACCATTGAAAGTGCAGACAAGCCTTTTACAGTACCTTGCTTAATATTTGGAAGGATGGCCAGTTACTGGACAAAATGCTTTGGAGAGGTTAGTATGATATGGAATTGCCAAGAATGATCTACGAACTGGCATGTTATTAAAACATATCTTTGTGGCCAAATTCTCTGCTGCCAAGCATATGATGCAACAACAGAAACCTCCTGGACGAAACCTGCAAGTCTTTGAAAATAAAATATTAGACCTGAATGCAACTCCCTGCCTGGAGTTCCGACTGATTTTCATTTCTGTCCACATTTGAGAATTGGGCCCTGGATCAATTGATTGTTTGATAGCATGGTGGCAGTAGAGTCATGCTGTCTTTGTGTCAATAAATGCTGGCTGTTTCAGAGATACTTTCTCCTGGCTATTGCACCGTTATTGTTCAAGCAGTTTTCTAAAACCGTCATTCCCATGCGGGTGCCCTCTCTGACTCCGTTTCTATTTAAAGAGAAAATTGAATTCCTGATGCCCTTCAGCTTTAGTGCAGAGAAATTCTTGCCCTAATCTCACTTTCAAGCCCCTTGTAAACTGTACATGATGGCGTGATTATGCTGCATGCCTTTGATCCTCCTCTTCGGCCAATGGCATTAAATATCATGACCATTTTGATTAATGCCATTTACTCTCCAGCGTCGACAGTCAATTGTTATTGCCTCCACTACATATTAACTCCACTACAGCCCAGGTTTGCACTTGTCTTCCCCTCACATTTCGTACGCTAAATCTCTGGTTTTCTTTTCTCTTCATACTCAAAATGCACTACGACAGCTTAAAATCCCACGATATTCTGAGGCATTGCGTTCTCACCACTATGGGGAGTGATATGTGTGTGCAATGGGGAGCTGCCAATTTAGGATGATGATCTTTTGAAATAGCGTGTGGCAGAAATGTCAACGGGAAATTAGGACGGGTCCTAATTTCAGTGACGAAAACAGGGACAGGGCCGCATTCTTGTCGCACATGAAATATCACCTTGTGAGTGACCCTGAAGGCTCCTGTGCCTTTTGTGCACTACATTCACTCAGAGGCATAGCTGGGGGGAGCGGGGGGGCATACCGCCCCTGTGTGACAAGCGGGGGGTGTCATTGCCACTGCATTGGTAGCAATTCAGTGGCGGCAGCAAGGTTTTTCACGCCGCTTTGGAGGTTGCGGCTGTGGCAGAGGCGTGTTTAGTGCCACTTTGGTGGCTCCTGGAGGGCGGCCAGCAGTGCGAAAGGTCGCCCCTGCCTGCCCCACAGGTTTGTTTTCAGCCGCTGGCCGGCTGGTGACATCATGTCCTGGGGCGGGGCTTCCGGTGAGCAATGTCATGGGGGTGTCATCTTGCACTGCCGCCGCCCCTAGCTACACCTCTGCATCCACTTATTCTGCAGTGGTCTGTACTGCACTCAATTTGTGTATAATATATTAGGGCCAAACTAGACATGATGTTAAAGGAAGCATCATGTAGTTAGTTAGGGGCATAATTTGACCTTAAAATAACACCCTTATTGGGGCCTGGTCAAAATCAGAGGCGTTTTTAACGTTACTTCCAGGGTGTTCCTGCTGAAAATTCCCCCTTGAGCTGCTCTGGTTCCCCCAAAAGATGTGGTTGGAGGAAATACCTGCACTGGGGGGGGGGGGCTCTAGTCTCCTGGCACTAAACTTCATGTCTTTCAGCGCCAGGAATCAGCATGTCACCCAAGCTTGTTTTAGCAAATGGTTTACATTGATTTTACTAGCCTGCTGTTTCTACTGTTTCTGCCAAGCCAATTTTATGCATCTTTGGATTCTTGTTCATACTTTGCATTTGTTATTGTTCGTAAGGTTGTTGAGAGTCACTCTGGAAGTTGTGGTAAACCAAAGAATGGCATAGAAATGCTTTCCATAAAAAAAATTGTAAAGCGGAAGAGATGGTCCTCATTTTAGGATCCACAACTCCCTGCCTATCTTTCCATATGTTCTCATTTTGAAATGTTGATGTTGCAACATAATGGAAATGGCAACTTTTTCATTGCTTTTTTCTCCTATCCAAACTCTTCTCTTCCACCATGTTGAACAGTATTTGCTATTCCAACCACCAAATAACCTTGGCTGCCCTGATCACATAGTTGCCCCACGCACTCCCCAGTAAACACACGAGTCCGAAATATGGGTGTAAAGGGCCACTTTTATTAAAGTAAATAACAGGAAGAGAAAGATCAGGAAACCAGCAGGATTAAGGTGGTAGTTAAAAGCACAGTGTGCAGGCCTGCTGGCTGCGGTGAAAAATGGGGGGGGAGTAAAAAAAAAAAATTCTTTGTAGGTCCTTTTAACCTTCCCCATCTTTTCTTTGCACTTTAGATACTCCCTTGATGAGTCTCGGGTGGGCAAGAAGAAAGTATCTAAAGTGCAAAGAAAAGATGGGGAAGATTAAAAGGACCTACAAAGAATTATTATTTTTTACTTCTGAAAATGATTTAGATGAGGAAAAATGTCACTGTGCTCATTCAGAAATTATTCAGCAACTAAAGGAAAATTTTAAAACTACGAAGTAAAAAGCTCATGATTTTGATAGTTTTACCAAAAAGCTGATCCTGTAAAAGAATAGAAAGTGAATTCATTCTCTATAAATCTATCTCTATAAGTCCTGTTATAAATTTTTGGATTCATTTCAGTTTACCACATAATTTTATCAATGTAAACTGTAGAAAAATGGACTTGAGGAGTTTAATTCCTGGTCACTGCCAACAAGAAAATTTAATTTTTGTATGATTCCATTGAGATACCACCTTGAAATTTTGATTGATTGACTACAAGACATATACCTTTAGGTGTGATATTTTTGAAAAATTTAAAAATATTCGAGTTTCCAAAATTTCAAAATTAATATTATTTGAATATTTTTGAATTTTTTGAAAATTTACAATTATGTCATGTTGTATATCACATGAAAGCCCTATTCATAAGCTTTAAAATGATACCTGTCTCATGTCTGTAGCTTTCATCGGTATCTTGTAAATGGCTTTTTAATGTATGGTGACAAGTGAATTTTGGCATTTTTAGGCAATTTTGAACATTCAATATCTCAAAAACGAATGGACAAAAAAGTCTGAAAAAATATTTTTAAAACATCTCATGGTAAGGTACAAATGTACCAAAAATGAGCAAATTCCGTGACATCAAGTTCCAAAATGGATTTTTCATTGGTTGATTTAACATGGAATGACCCCTTTGCTGCCCCGGAGTTCACACCGACCGCCGCACTCGAGCCTTCGTACCCGCACTAAGACTGCCTAACCTGCAACACAAAGTGACCGGTTAATAACAGAAGAAGACAGGGAAGCACCCATACCTATGTACAGTCCGAGGTAGGCGAAAAAAGTGTCCACCACGGCCAATCAGATGAACAGAAAAATTCCTACCTGGCCCCCAAATGGGCGACCGGCGGAGCCCGGACTGGCAAAGGAGTGGGTGGGAGGGTGTCAGCTGCTCACAGGAAGTTAGAATGAGCCACGAGGCTCTGTGCATCCAGGTAAAGCCTTGGTCGCCCCGCCTCCCTGTAGTCCAACCCTCAGGTGGGTCCTCCCTGAGCTCCCACCCCTTCCTCCATTCCTGTGCTTACGGCGAGGCTGTGGCAAATACACACCCAGCGCTTATTGGCTTGGGTCCGGCATACTCCTCACACTCCATTCCACATGTTCAATCAGCATGTGGAGGAGGGAGTCAGATTGTGCCAGCTAGTGTTGCCTGACTGGTTCCGCCTCCCAACCTTGTTGGGCAGAACATGAAATGGTCCTACAAGTGTGCATCTTTAGGGCCACTACATGCAATCAGGAACCCTGTCACAATGATGGTTCCAAATCATGCAAACAGGCTCTAACATGTAAAGCAAAATGACCTTAAAGGTCCTTACTAATGGCTGGAAGATGTTCTGCTGAAAGCTGGGGATATACCGTAATAGCCATTACAGTTTGGGAAGATCACACCCTTCAAAGCTAGAGAGAGGGGCAGAGACAGAGGCAGTCTGAAGCCAGATTTCCAGTATGAGTTATAGCTGAAAGTGAAGCAACTTGGGATACAGAGCATCTCTCTGGGATTCTGATGCAGAGTAAGGAGATTTGCTGCCTTCTGTTTGCATCTATTTTCTTCCAATATGCTCTGCTTGTCTATGTGTCTCCATCAGTTTCCAATGCTCTCTCACCCAAAGGAAGCAAAGCCCTATATGCTCCCCTCCCCTCAGAACCTCCCACTGTTTGAGGAGTAGATAATAGTGCTGTGTGAAAGCATCATGTTGTTTGCTGATATAGAGGCAATTATTTTGATGTATTCAAAACAACACTGTGACAGCAAAAACCATGTAGAGAAATTGGTGTAATCAGAAGTGGCATTGTTAGTTTTATTTATTGTTACATTGCACTTCTGACTATCAGTGAGAGTCCCATCCATAGGAACATGTTTTAATTTTATTTTTCTTTTGCTAGTTTGGAAAATTTCTCCCCCTCCTTTCTTTCCAAATACTTTTCTGTGCACTTCAGGATTCAAACAGAAATGTAATAAAGATCTCAAGAGTTATGAACCATAAAGTGTAATAGGTTATTGATCAAATTGGTTTTTGCTGTGTTTTGAGGCTCACTTTTTACATCACTTGTAGGTGACATATGGGCACACATTGTGTGCCAGCCATTGCAGGACTGGGCAGGAAAGATTTGCAGCTGATGTAGGGGTGAGACTGAACTCACAGCACAACCCTGCCTAATTTAATGCGTTGGGTGTCGTGAAAGTGCCGTAAAGCACTTTTGTGGCACCACTGGAGTAAGTGCGGAAGCCTGCACTGCTCACCCCATTGATGTCCCCGGACCCGGCTGCTGGATGCAGGTACGTGCTGCACCGGGGAGTGGGAGGGTGTGGGGAGGGAAGGCCAGGGTGGTGGGGAAGGGGCAATTGGCCGGCCAGGGAGGGGGAGGGATTTCCAGCAGCATGCTCCGCCATATCCCAACCCCCTTCCCAGGCCTTGTCGGCCTGACACAGCCTCCTCGGCCATGCACTAGCTAAATAGCTGCCGTGAATCCAAGGAGGCCCATTGGGGCCGACATCAGGGGAAAGGGACAAACGTCTCCTTCCCCTGAGTTGTGCTCCGGTCCCGCCGATGCGGGCTGCATCCTGCGTTGGATGCAGCAGCCGGCCATTTAGGCCAACCGGTGCATTTTACACAGGATTGGGCTGCCCAAGTCCTTCCTCCCCATGACATGATGGGACTTGTGCCACCACCTATGTGTGGGCATACTACTCGCCTTGATGCTGACGTGGGAGAAACTGCATGTTTGGAGTCAGCAACTCTCTCTTGGCAGCTCCCTCCCACTCTCCTCAGGAGCACAACAAGCTTTTGCTGGTTGCCTCAGAGAGGTAAGTAAGATTTTTTTCACTACCCACTAGTCAATTGGCCCACTCTGTCCTGCTCCTTCTTGAGTTCTTTGAGGTTCCGTTTGTTCTTGGGTTCTAGTGATTTAGTTATTACAAAAGGGTTGGTGCAGAAAGAAAAGGTGATGAGTACTGTAGATAAATTGGCAGTCACCTTGAGGCACTGTTGGGTGAGGGGTTTTACTTGGACTTGTCCCTAAAGGCCATAGGGCTCAGGTGAGAGGACTTGGATCCCCTTGAGGAAGGGCCATTGGGTTTGGGAGGTGGTGAAGAGTCCAGAATCCCTCTAGGCGTGTGTGCATGTGTGCGTATGCGTGTGCGCACGTGTGATGTGTGTATGACATGCCTTGATCAATAAAGGCTGATCACAGGCAATGAGCCATGGTGAACTTGCTCTAAAAGAATAGACTGAGGGTTACAGCTTTTGGGGGGGGGGAGGGGGAGAGGAATCACCTCAGACCTAGTAGTTATTCACACCAGTTCAGAGTTTCATTAACCAGGCTAAGTAATCATTCATCGCACGTCTTTTATCTGATTTATCAATAAAGTTGTGGCATTTATTAATTCCAGTTCTTGAGTCTTGCCTTATTAATTCTACATTTGGTCAGAACACCTTATACAAGTTACACAAGTATACACAAATGTCTATGAATACTTGTGAAAATGTACATAACTTGTTCTCCAAGAACAAGGCAGCTATGTACAACTTTTGACTGACCAAGCTGAATGAAGCCCATCAATCATGTATCATAGTCTGCCAGGTGGTTGACAAATCTCCTGTTTTTGCAGTGCCTGCCAGGCAAAGAGCAAAACCAGGTCCATAGTGAGCTTCCAAAAACTTCTATCCACATTTTTTTTCAGGTTTTGGAGTTCCAAGTTACCTAGTCTTGTTTCTAAAGTGGAACCAGTGCATTAGAAATACTGCACTAGTCTGTCTTTCCCCAGATTAGCAATGTATACATGTGCATTGCTAAAACATTGCAAAAAAAAAAATTCTTAAGTCACTGTTATCAAGGTCCTTTTGTTTGGCATTTTACCAGTGTGCAAGAGCACAAGTGTATATTCGTAAAATACTACACAAAAATAATTCTGATGCAATTATATGTGTGATGACATCAAGATTGCTTTTTTTTATGGTAGTGTTTTATCAGTGCATACCTGTAACTCGATGAGCAGGAAGAGGCTGCAAATTACCAAAAGGATCTGAAAGCTGCAGCAAACTGTGCGTGGCTCAATTCAAGAATTACATTAATTTAAAAAGTTCTCCCTGTTAAACTGGAAACGAGGAGGCATGTAACACAGGGCAGAGTTGCAATAAAATAATTACTGTATTTCTTCAATTCTAAGACGCATGTTTTTTCCCAATTAAGCATTTCAAAAAATGGGGTGCATCTTAGAATCGAAGGTCTCCAAAAAGCACCCCAAAATGCTATCTTCTTACTGGGGCTTGGGGGAGCTTCAGGGAGACCTGCGCGACCCTCTGCAGGCCTCCCCGATCTTCAGTTCGGCAAAACCCGGTGATTTTCAGCCATTTCCGGTTTTCGCGAAAACCAGAAATGCCCAAAAATCGCTGTTTTTCGCCAAACTGAAGATCAGGGAGGCCTGCAGAGGGTTGCGCAGGCCTCCCTGAAGCACCCCCAAGCCCAGGTAACAAAGGAAATGGCACTTTCTGGCAGGGCCAGAATTGCTATGCAAAGACAGTGCACTCAGTCATCCTCAGCTGCAGGAGACATGCTGGGGAGAGTTGGTGCTGAGCGGGTAGATTCAATGAAGGGAGGTGAGTCTTACAATCAATTGTTTTTTTTCCCCTGCTGGTGGTACTGAAAGTAAAGGTGTGCCTTAGAATCGATGGCGCCTTAGACTCGAAGAAATATGGTAGTCATGTTGCATGTGATCGAATCACTTCAAAGTACTAACACTCATTACCAGCAAAAAAATCAAGATATGGCGCATAAAACATTTTATTAGATTATTTTAAGGGGTTTTTAAAACAAACAAAACAGCTATCTGATTCTTTAAATGCCACACTAGAATGGCTTCTGCAAATCCTTGATCAAGCTTTCTTAACGGAGGCCAGTATCTTCAATTGAACCATATGTTTCTTTAACCCATATTCATAATTTAGCTTCATGCTCTACTATCAAGCCCTCAGAATAGCAAGCATTAAAAAAACAACCAGCTTTAGCACTTTGAAGTGGGGCTTCCCGCTATGCTGTATATCCATATTCACTTCTTCCATTTAGGGCAGTTTAAATGCTTGCTGTATGATGGTTCCACTACTTAATGTTGACTGGCCACAAGTTCTAAACAATCTCTCCCTGCAGGGAACAATGAATTGCAAAGGCAGATCTACAGAATAGCTTCAATGCCCATGTTAAAAAGATCCCTTTTTGGGGTCGCTTGCATTGCATTTACTCAGAGATGTTGACGATGATGATAAAACCTCGATTTTCTTGCCATTTGCAAAGCAAGGAACTATGGAGCAAGAAAGAGCAAAAGTGAAAATGAAGCATTTCTGTTTTGCCAGGATATTACTATTTTCCAGTGACTGAGATATTTGTTTTAGACTTGGCTACTGTGATGACCTTAGGAGCCTCCATGAATAAAATTACATGGAAAAGTCCTCTTGCATTTTTCTATCAAAAAGGCACATCCAGGTTGTTTCTCTTTCACCAGAGACAGTTATCTAATCCTTTAGCTATAGATTTTCCTGCCAAATTCTTTCAGTACACTCTTTCCTTTAATCCCCTGTTATTTGTTCTCCCCAAAGACCAACAGCCAGGATCAAATAAAGCTTTTTTTTAATACTCTTCACTTCTCAGCTGGTGACTTAGGAAGGATCGCTGTGGAGCTTATGTCACATTAACCTCAACCAGAACCTCGCAGAGAAGGGATTACATCTTGAAGACATGTTTTAATATTCTAAACCTGCTCCGCCATGGCCAAGTGCGACTGTTGTTATTGTGTTCCGTCATCAAATTCATGAGGCACGCTAAGAAGTAAACTCCCATGTGTAATAAACTGCCAGAGGCTAGGAAGAAGAAGAAGAGGACATTTCTGGCATCAGGGAAAACTTGCAGGATTCTTAGCAACAGGCTGGAGAGGGATGTGGTGCCAGGTCAAAATGTGTAAGCATTGCATGCTTTGCTTCGTGATGCATTGGAAGTGTTTTCTTCCATCCACAGGAGCACTGTGGAATAGTTGCAGACAGAAGCCCTTTTCAGGCACTCTTTGAATGTGTGGAGAGCGAGCGGGAGTGTCAGGGGGTAGCATGGTGTCATGGCTAGACTGCTGGATTCTGTTGCCGGCAGTGCCTTTTGAAAACACATGTAACATCCACACAGGGGGAAACAACTATACTGTGCTGGGACCTGTGTAGTGGCCAATAGCACAGCTGCAAAACTTGGCAGGGAAAGGACAATGGAAATGAGGGTGAACCAGTGGCATCACCAGGGTTGGTGTCACCCAGTGTGGTAACTCATGGTATCACCCCCATAGACCTCCCATAGCAATTGTGGTCGGGAAAAGTCTCCAGAGCCCAGGACTACCCACTCGGTAGACCTGGCCAGCGGAGGCCTGGGTTCCGAAGCTTTTGGTGTTACCCCATTGGTGGTATCACCTGGTACGGTCTGAACCCCCCCTGGACCCCCTAGTGATGTCATTGGGGTGAAACATGTGAGATAAGGATGTATTTTACTGACTCAGACCAAAAAGGAATTCAAAACTGGGGCCCAGTTGAACTTGCTCACTTACACCTTAAGCTAGACAGGGGAGAGCTATACCGACCATTCACTCACTATAGAGCCCTGTGTGAAGGCTGTTTGGGGAAGCGATGAGAGGGGAGGAGAGAGGAAAGGAAAAGGCGCAGAGTGAAAAGGGGAAAATGTGGTAGGAGAAGAGACATAGGGAGATGTCCAGAGGCATTCTTACAGTGGGGGCAGTACTGTAAGCTGCGCCCTGTCCTAGTCCCTGTTTACAAGCCAGCATCAGGCAGCCCTGCCCCCTTACCATTGGAGCCATTCTGTGCGAAGAAGGCAACGGGCAGGGAGTCTCCTGCCTGTTGCCTTCTCCGCACGGAATGACTCTGTCAGCAAGGGGGCGGGGCTGCCTCGTGCCGGCTTGTAAACTGGGACTAGGACGGGGTGCAACTTACAGTAACCGCCCCCACCGTAACAACGCCTCTGGAGATGAGGTGGGTTTCCAGAGGAACCTGAGGGAAAGAAATGAAGATTTGGGGTACAAGAAAAGAATGAAAGAGAGGAAAGTTGGGGAGATTAATGGGGAAGGAGAAGGAAGGATTCCCAAGGTTCTGACCGTGGTGAAAAAATGTGGCACGGTCTACACCAGGGTCCAATTTTCTGAAGTACCCCTGCTAATTAATTGGATTAATCAATTAATTAATTAGCTAATTAATCATTAAATAAAAAGTACTAAAACAATTTTAAACGTGAAAAACTGTCTTACTTAACTCTCTCTCTCTCTCTCTCTCTCTCTCTCTCTCCGTGTGTGTGTGTGTGTGTGTGTGTGTGTGTGTGTGTGAGAGAGAGAGAGAGAGAGAGAGAGAGAGAGAGAGAGAGAGAGAGAGAAACAGGGGGATTGCATTTAAGTTCTAATTAACAAGTAATTAACTACTGATTGATGCTGATAAGGGGCAGGCTCTGGCGTACCCCCTGTCATTGATCCACGTACCCCTAGGGGTACTTGTACCACAGGCTGAGAACCCCGGTTAACACACAAGGAGTGAGCCTGTAGATAGGCCGTGATGAAGTCACTTCACCTACTTGCAGTGAAGCTAGTCTCTCCCACCGAATAAACACTCTTAGGCAATGCCCCAAGCCTCCAAAAGGAGATCAACAGACAGAGGTGATTCTCCTTGTTTCAGAGCCCTTGGAGAATCAGGCAAGGAGGACTGTTTGGGAAGGAGGCCTGAGGCTAACTTTGGGTCTCTGCTAAAAATGGTAGAAAAACAGTCTAAAATACACTCACTTAAGAACACACACACACACACACACACACACGCACGCACGCATGCACGCACACACGAACACACACATGGAAAGAAAGCACCGAACACTAAGTATGCAGTCAATGTGACTAACATGAGACAAACAGCCCAATTCTAACCAACTTTCCAGCACCAACATTGGAAAAAAGCGAATTATTTGAGAACCAAAGTTCTGGATAGAAATGAGAGTACTGAGGTGTGACAAAAGGAGACAAGAGGAAATATGATTGGTGTAATCAAGTTATTTAGTAATCCACACTTCAGAGAAAACCATAGCACACCACAGAAAACCTGATTTGTTATATATTCTCAAAAAGTAGTGTTTTTTTAATATAACACATCAAATCCTGACACATTCCAAGGCCTGTTTACATTTACCTGAGAGTAAGCCCCATCGAACACAGTGGAACTTACTTCTGAGTAAACAAGTCTAGGGTTGCACTGTAATACACTTTGTATCGGGGATATATTTTTAACTTTTATTAAGCACTAAAAATGAACCTAATTCAAAAATTATACAGGATAAGATTTATATCAATATTTGCAAAAGAGTCAGAATATGTAAATGTGAATGGAAAACTGCTGAGAGACATTGTTGATTCAAATGTTGAAGTCATCAAGGAGCAGGATAGGAATGTTGTCATGATCCCTCCCATCACATCCAAGGATGAACTGGCCCCACATGCCATGAAAGAAAAATACAGGTTGGTTACCCCTTATCCGGACATCCGAAATCCAGACTATTCCGAAATCCAGACATTTTGGGGGCTATGAATTTTTTTTAAAAAGAACTTTTTCCAGCACCTGGCTGGCATAGCGCAAGGCATTCTGGGGCACAAAATTATTTAAAATATTGTATAAAATGACCTTCAGGCTATGTGTACAAGGTGTAAATGAGCCGCAAATGATTTTCGTGTTCAGACTTGGGTCCCCTCCCCAAGATATTTCATTATATTTATGCAAATATTCCAAAATCCAGACAAATCCAAAATCCAAACAACTTCCTGTCCCAAGCAGTCTGGATAAGGGATACTCGACCTACCCCGAATTTCCCTGGATGCAAGGGGAGGGGCCAGGGTGTGGGCAGTACATGAGTGCACATGTATTTACCACATGGGGTAATGAAATGTCCCAGAATGAACGTGAAATGTTGAGAAATGTTGGGAAGGGAGAACAAGGACTGGAGCTGGTAGCATTTGTCGGCGGGGGGGGAATCCACCACTGCAAGGAATCCAGAAGAGGGAGAGTCAAGTTTCAGTGAGGGCAAGGAACTTCGAGGATAAAAGAAAAGGTGCTGATATTTCTAGGTGCTTCACAATAGACAGGATCATCATGTATACATAATTATCCAACATATTGGATCTGCGCTGACATTATGTTAAACATATCACATCTGCCTTACATGAAGTTTCTCTGCCTCATGCAATATTCAGAGAAACTGAGGTGGATTTAAAGATTAAAGTTACCGTACAGTCAGGAGATAATGCTTTTTTTAACGTTAGCCAATGGATACTGGCACATCAAACTTAGCCTTAAAAACTGCAAGGCATTAGGAGATGTTAAACCAACAACTAGGGACTGGGTATGACATGTAAGGCTTTTGCTGAAACCGTAGTTCCTTGCCGAATAGCAGGATTCTCCTACTTGCTGCCTAAAGTACCTGGTTATTCTGGGCTAGTTTTGCTCGAGGTTTATGTACGTAGCTAACCACACTGAAATATTTGGTTTTCAAATCAAACAAGCTCAGAAGTTTAACAAGAGCTTTAAAGATTTTTCAGGATTATTATTTCAGAAATGCAACATTATTAATTACGCTTCAACAACTCAAATCAGCTCGCACCATCAACCCGACAAAGCAAAAGAAGAAATGGAGAGTGTGGGATCACTGTTCTGTCAGAACTGTAATTTGCAAATCGCTTTTCAATTCTGGTTTATTTCAAATGTATCTCGTTAAAAAAAAACAGGGGCACATTAAAGAAATGCCTTCCTTAAAGGATGTGTCAGACCTATGAGACCCACATAGGCACATAGGGCACAGCATGTACGCCTGAACATTTGAAAGGATCCTTTTCCACCACTGCCTGCGGACACTGATGAATTATTTCTCCTTTGTTACATTTCCCTTCCAGACATATCAGAGCTGCTCATATAAGTAACTTATCAAGGATACAGAACCATGTGTTTCACAGAAACTGCTACTCTCCGCTGACTTTTCTCTTTACGCATTTTTTTTTTTGGCTCAGTATTTTTCAGTTTCTTTTTGCTCCAGTGAATTTTAAACTGATGATATATTGCAATTTTTCAAGAGAGTTGGAATCTGTCTCTGTGCTTTTATGGTTATCTTGGAAAGCACCTCTGGAAGACATGCGATTGAGCAGGCACGGCAACCGTTCTCAAGCCATTGGCTCTGGATTAGTCCCATGGAAATTACATTCCAAAATTAGAATTGTGTGTATTACAGTTGATGCATGGCTAAATATGTGTCTGTATTATAATCAAAACACAATATATGTGTTATTCTTGCTTAGTCAAGGAACTTCATGAAAAGCCTAATAGATCAGACCAAACAGTCACCTATGATTATAACAGGCCAATCCTACCAAACCCCCTCCACCAATGCAGCCGTGGCCACTGGAGTTCATGCTGCACCCTGTGGGAGCCGCAGCCCCGGAGGTCTCCTCTGGGTAAGGGAACATTTGTTCCCTTGCTCGGGGGTAAGCTTCTGCCACCTGCATGGGTCTACTCAGACCTGTGCCAATGATTTAGCTGACACAAGCCCGAGTGGACCCAAGAAGGCGGATTGTGACCAGGAAGGGGGGTAGGATATCAGCAGCAGCACTGCTGCCAATACTACCCCTTCCCCGCCTCAATCTGCCCTCCTCCCCACCCCAATCTTCTCCCTGTTCTTTCCCCTCTCTGCCCCATTCTGCCCATCCCCTGCCACCCTCCCATCCACCCGCCCCCGCACTAACTTACCAAAGCTGGACGACATGGACAAACTGCTGGGGTGCCGCTGTGGCCGCTCAAGGCAATGGCTCAGTTGTGCGAAATGCCGTGTCACATTTTACGACAGCCACAAAGGACCTTACGCTGCTGGAATGCTTTCTGGCAGTGTAAGGCCCTGTTAGGATTGGGCTGTAAAGTCACCTAGAGTTTGCTAGATACAGTGCATGTATTAAAAACATGGCAAAGGCCCTGCCCACAGGCATTAAGTAAAAGATATGATACAAAAAGAGAATGAGATGGGAGAGGGAAGAGGGAAGCTAGCCAATTCAGGCATGAACAATTCCAAACGATGGCATAGAATGATCACTGCAGGACACGATTCTGGGAAGGGAGGAGTCAGGTGGTTGCTGGTGCCCATAAAGCCTATGGACTGACCATACTGCCTCAACCTCCTTCTCTGCTGCAGTCAGGTGGGATGGCTGCTGACAGAGATCATAGAAGATTACGAGCCAAATGACAGATGGTTGTCTCTAATCCAGTATTCTCTCTCAAGAGAGCTATCCTTTCAAATTGTTCAACAACCCAAGATTCTTTCTTTCTTTCTTTCTTTTAACCCATGCATGCCTGTAAAAACCAAGCTATTTACAAATATACTTTTCTCCACACAGTCACTTAAATCTCTGTGCACCTGATCTTACAAGGAAACATTGCCTTTTCCTTGTTTTTCTGTATCTCTTAGTTAGTAGAAATCTATCTTCTTTTGGAAAAACTCTGCCTCATGGTTACTGTTAGTCCAATCAGATGCACTTTTTGGTGGTGAGCCCTGTAACGATTCCAAGATAGTCATTCAGTACATTTTGACCTCCCAAGTTATAAATTCCCCAAATGAGTTAAATTCTACGATGGTCAAACTCAGGCCCAAGACCGTGTGCATTGTATATGCGTATAGCTAGACACGTGTGTGTGTGTGTGAGCAGTGCTGGCCACACCACTCTCAGGTTGAAAACCTGAAATCTGGCAACCCTAGCTGTTGCAGGGAATGTACTGCATGCTGCATTACTGTTCCTATCCATGTATTATAGCACGACATCTATGTTACAGGCAGAATGCGTCCACCCTCCCCATTGAGAGGGCTGCATCCTGAAGAATGACAAGAGAGCAGCATCTCTTACTGACAACATTTTTAAAAAGGCATCTCCAGAAGTCAAAAATAGGGATAGTGATATACAGGTGGGCCCCCATATCCACTGATTCGCTATCCACGGTTTCAGTTATCCACGGATCGTGGGGACCCCCCAGGCTTTTTTTCTTCCTTAAAGAAACAGGAGCTTCGTTTCTTCCTTAAAGAAACAGGAGAAGCAGCCTCTGGCTGCTTATTACAGGCAAGTAGAACGAGACTAAGTACTAGAGAGGCTCTGCAAGGTTAACAGAAACCTTGCAGAGCCTTTCTAGGACTTAGTCTCGTTCTACTTGCCTGCAATGGAGGCTGCTTCTCTGTTTGTTTTAAGGAAGAAACAAAGCTTGTTGAAAGAAAAATAAGAGCGGGGGGGCAAGCATGCCTGCCTGCAGGGGAGGCAGGTGGGGGGGGCCCTCAGGAAACCATGGAGGGGGTGTTCGCTCTTATCCATGGTTTCAAGTATCCACGGAGGGGCCTGGAACATATCCCCAGCGGATATGGGGGCCCACCTGTATTGGGGCAGCTTGTGGCAATGCTGAAAGACCATTGTGATTACCAGGAGGTCGTGAAATGCATGGGCCTTCCCTGGTGTGTTGTCAGAGTAATTTCAGCCTGGAAGTGGTTAATTCCTTGCTAATTGGTAGAGACTATCTAACAAGCACTGTTTATTCCTATTTTAATTGGGTGTCTTCTGCCTGACCCTTGCATATCAGTCATCTTAGAAAGTACTGAGCATATATATATAAAGCCCCAGACCCATTATCAGGGAGCATCAGTGTAGATGTTCTGCAGGAGTGCAGCACATTGTGGCTGTGAACAGAGGCGTAGCTAACCCCTGTGACACCCCCCTGCCCGTGACATCACAAGCCTTGCCCCCCCGCAGCAAAAAACACGAAAAATGCCCCCCCAGCTTATTTTCAACAGAAAAAGCCTACTGGGGGCAGGGCAAGCGACTCTTTTTCGTGCCTTTTTGCCGCCGCCAAATTGCCATCGATGCGGCGGCTTACGCACCCCTCGCATGTTGCCCGGGAGGGCACCCCCAGCGATGTCTCTGGCTGTCAGTTCACCCATCACTGAACTCTGTGCTCCTGGCAACCGAAGGAGGGTAAGCATGCAATCCATTCCATATGCTTTCTAGAACTTGTTAACTCTGCTTATATGTGTGTTATCAATACAAGGCATTTGCTTTACCCATTGGTATCTTGATTGCTTCTAAATGTAGAAAAAACCTTTGCACTTTAGCAATACAGCAGATCTCAAAAAATAGAGGCAGTTGTGGTTATATGATTGATAAATCATTGCCTGGACATTGCTAGGTGTTCTGCTCCAACCAAGAAGCAGATCAGATCAGAAATGTTTAGTCAATTTTAAAACAAGGACTGTTTATTCTTTTAATTATGCTCTTTCACTCTGAGCTCATGTGACATTTGATGCACGCACACACACACACACACACACACACACACACACACACACACTTTCAGATACAGAGAGAGGTTTCTTTTATATCAGATATTTAACTGAAAGAACAGAATTTATTCAGAAGAAAAAGATGGGAAACTGCCTGTTTTGTAAGGCCATTTTCTCCTTTTTCATGATGTCAGGACATGTCACCTATGTAGTATAATATGTGTTCACAGCATGATACTGACTGCAGGCTTTTAAGCGGTTAGCAAGGACAGACTGCCCCAAGTTAAAATGTTTCCTAAGCTATCTGATAGGTGGACTGTAATGCCTTTAAAAAAAATGACAAGGACCAAAAAACCATTTCAGTAGGCATGCATTCAACTCAGTCTGTTACATTCTGCTCTAAAAAGCATATAAAATAGCCAAAGTGATAATGTCTACTGGGTGTTTTTAAAGATTCTGATCCCCCCAACTGTGTGACAGGAATTCTTGCATACCCCCAGGATCTTCTACCTACCCTGCAGATAGGAAAGCACGTGTGTGTGTGTGTGTGTGTGTGTGTGTGTGTGTGTGTGAGAGAGAGAGAGAGAGAGAGAGAGAGAGAGAGAGAGACTTTGAGCAATTCGATAGAAAGAAAAGAAGCAGTTAAGCAGCTCCTTTCCCCCTTCTCCTCTGAGTTGCTGACTCTAAGGCAGCTTGTCAGTTAAAAAAACAAAAAAGAAATTCCAAACTGTTGGGGGAAAGAATCATACATGTCACATGCCGTTGGCCCCGAGAATTAGGCTTTAGAGTTGTTAAAATGGTATTTTTATTAGATCCAGCAAATAAGGCCAGTCTCATATCGAGACAAATGGGCAACCCAATTCTGCTTAAGATGTGGCGGCCAGCCAAAATGGCTGGCCGCAGCATCCTAGGCAGGATGTGGCCTGTACTGGCGCGGCCAGGGCTTAACTTGGGGGAAGGGGATGTTCATCCCCCCCCAGTGTAAGTCCCAGAGGCCCCAATTGGTCTCCTTGGATGTGTGCAAACTTATTAGCTGGCGCACGTCTGGGGAGGCCATGTAAGGCCATCCCAGCCCGGGAAGGGGATCGGGATATGGCAGAACGCATCCCGGGCCAGGCCAGTCAATCGTCCCCTCCACTGCCACTCTGGCCTTCCCTCCCCACACCCTCCTGTCGACAGGCACAAGCAGGGGAGTAACTGGAGCTGATGGCACCTGGAGCAAGTATTTTGGCGCCCCCTGGCACCCCCCCCAACTCAGTCACCAGCTTATGCTGTCCATTGCGGCATCCAGCTCCACGCTGCAGAGGCAGCGCTCCGAACCCACTGGCACATCATTAACCCCCTCCCTTCCAGGGGGTAGGGGGAAGACTAGAAAGACTAGAAAGGGCTGGAGCCTCCAAATTAAGAGCCGCAGCCAGCAGCCGGCCTTTGCGCCAGCCCCTCCACTCGATTTCAGCGGACAGCACAACCTGGCATAGCAGTAGTGGCGGCGGTTCTGAGCCCCCACTGGTCTCCCAGAGGCAGGAAAGACCTGCCACCGCCAGTAAGTGCCACTAGGCCAGGCCTTCGAGACCGAGCCGCGGGCAGCACAGGAGGAGAGCGTGTGTGCGACCGGGGAAGGAGTCTCCACTCCTCCTGCCCTGCGCTCTCCAGTCCCCTCGGCTCCTCATGGGGGCATTTTTTGGACAGAACATTGTAACACAACACCAAGGCCTGCAGGCATGCTCCCCTTGCCCTGCTGGCTGCTGCCCTAGTAATTCTTATTCTTTAGTAAGCTAATAATTGTATGATTTTTTAAAAAATGGCTTTGCCTTTAACATTTTTGGAATATCAGGGGGGTGGGGCAGGTTGTGGCAACTGCTCTACCCCCCTCAAATGGCCAATGAGGAGAGGGGGATCCTAAACCATGTTCCCACCTACACGAATGACCACCTCTTCATACAGGTGCCGATTTGGGTTCTTCATTCTTCATCTGAGGTCCTTCCCAAAATACCTCTGTCATCTGAAGTTAGGCTGCTATATACAAAAATATAATGTATTTTGCTGGTAAGAATATATTTTGGTCATGACACCCCATATATTGAATCTCCCCCCCCCCTCCTGGAAGCTTGCTTAGTGCTTACGCTGATTACTTTTCAGTGGCAGGCAAAGCCACTGAAATTTGTCCAGGCATTCCAGCATGTTTTGTTACAGGTCTTATTGTGGATTTAATGGCTCTGCTGGATTTTACTGACTGTATAGCAGCAGCCCTCTGTGCCTTTTTCTTGCATTTTAATAGGTTTATGGAACTTGTTTTTATTCATAATTATATGGCATCCTGAGAGCCTTGCGCTGAAGGGTGGGTTATAAATGGATCAAATAAATAAATAAATAAATAAAATAAGCAAGCCACATATGGTTTGACTGAAGGCTAGTTTTGGCTGTCAGTGCTATGCAGTTTTATCCTGCCAGTTAGCTCATCTTTTATTCCATACTTCTGTTATTTGTGCTTAAACTGATTAGCTTAAATGTGATATTGTCTCTTTTCAGGATACAATAGAATATGGTACTATGAAAATGTTTTAAGAAGCATTCATAATTCCACTTTTTCCTCCTATTCAGCTTATTTTTAAAGCCAGAAAACAAATACGGAGGCATCTAAATGGATTTCTTTCATTTTTTTTGTATTTGTTCTCTGTTTATTTACTTCAGAAGCATAAATTTTCATATCCTGCTTCAAGCAATGTGTTTCTTATTTAAAAGCTTATCAGCTATGTCTCAACAGCCCTTCTAAAACATTCAGAACTCTAGAAATCTACCCCTTTCTTTGCTTGATGAAACCACAGGAAGAATCATGAAAGTGATTTAAGGGATTATTCAGAACTTCCGTGTGTTTTTATAAATCAGATATAATGTATTTTGCATTGATTTGAAAAACGGGGTTTTTGCATAGCTCATTTAATAATGCACAGTGAGCACAACAAAACTCTGATATAAATAACTCTCTATTTTTGTTTCCCTCAAGGGCTTCTACATGGGTTGCAGATAAAGGTGGGTGCTTGCTCCATTTTGCCACCAATTTCCCGTCAAAGATTCACAGATGCTGCCTTTGCCTAGCAAGCCCTGCCAGGGGAAGGGAGAACGCCAGTGTCCCAGAGCTATCTCCTGGAAAGACTAGTGTTTGAAACCACTGGAGAGCCACTGCCAGTCAGTGTCACTCCTACTCCTCTATAAAACAGTGGTCTGACTCAGTGGCAGCTTCATATGCCTTGTTCTCAAGGATGGTATAACGCAGGGGTTCTCAACCTGTGGAACGTGTACCCCTAGGGCTACGCGGACCATCAGGCGGGGGTACCCAAGAGGCTTCCCCTTATCAGCTAAGATCAGCTGATTGTCGGCAACCAGTGGATTTTTATTTTTTAAAAAACACATTTGCCCCGCCCCCAAGCTCCCCCAAGTTCTGTCTCTCTGATTTTGTGTTGGACCTCTCTCTCTCTCTCTCTCTCTCTCACACACACACACACACACACACAGTTAAATAAGATTTTTTTTCACATTTAAAATTGTTTCAATACTTTTTGTTTTTAAATGATTAATTAGCTAATTAATTAATACAATTAATTAGCAGAGGATACTTCAGAAAATTGGACTGTGATAGGGGATACCCGGACCTCCAAAGGTTGAGAACCCCTGGTATAACGTCAAAGGTGCATTTAATTGAAATCGGTCAGCTTCCCAAAACAACAGATTCTGTGGCACCTAATAAAGACTGATAATGCTACTTTGGCATGAGCTTTTGTAAGTAATTGCCTGATTTAATTTTAACTTAAAAACGGCTTTGAAAAAAAATGGGCCATTTTATTTTGTTAAGCACATTTGTGAGTTGGCCCCTTAACACAGTTGCACCTTTGTGCCCCTGTGGAGAGCTTCCAGGGGAAGATGCCTCAGTAGAAATAGTTCAAAGGTTGACAAGAATCACATAGAACCATAGAGTTGCAAGGTTCCTTGGAGGTCATCTAGTCCAACCGCCTGCTCAGTGCAGACAACTACAGTCGCGTCACAAGGACGCGCGTCACCCCAGAGCGGGAGCGCGCATCACCTTTAAGAACGCGGCTCCGCCCCCACGCGTGACGTCACGCCAAACGGACGCGAGGGTGGGCAGGCGGGCCCAGCTTCAGGAACAAACTGTAAGTACCGGGGGGACGCGCGTCACCCTTGTGCGTGCGTCACCCCCGGGCGGCCCGCCCCGCGCTTCTCCTTGTCAACGCCCCTGGACAACTATATCATACTATCCGACTCCCGGTAGCGAGTGGACCCAAATGTTACAACAGAGATGACCAGTATCAGTTGCCAATCAGTGATTGATCTGAAACAATGGTAACGTTTGCTCTGATACTAACTCCTTACGAATGGAAGGCAGGATATGGAAAGAATAGTCTTCATTTACAGCGTTTGGAATAAATTGTTTCATTTACAGAGCTGCTCTTCTAAGTCTTGCTTGTGCATTTTATAGAGTTGTTATGGAAAACAGAATTTTGTAATGGCATCTCTTTTTTATCTGCTCTTTCATCAATATATTTTATGGAGGAAAACTACTGTAGTAAGCACATGTTTTATGACTTCATATTATTATAATTCAGCAATGCCTACAATTAGAGCTAAATTCCAATAATCCATCTCTAATAATGGTCATTGGTTCATTCACTATGGTAAACTACAAAGTATATAATTTTTCTTTCTTTATGTAAGCGTAATGGCTCTGTTTTTGAATTTTGTTTCCCTTGCCCTTAGAAGTAGAATGAATGATATTTATGCAGAAATCTAATGCTGCAGCAATTGGAGCCGATTCTCTGCAGACCAATAGAATTTCATGATCATTAGCAATCAACAATAAACATCAACAATAAACATTTAATGATGAGGATAAAAAGATTTGAGCAGTTGAAGACCAAGCAAGTACATAGGAACACAATGTTGAATTTGCTATTGTACATTTAAGAAGATGCATAGCTCCTTTGCAGGACACTAAACAATAAACACTGATAATCTTTTAATTACAGCACACCAGCTAAAACTGGCTTCATCCCACTCAGCACATTTCCAAGACTTTTGCTGTGAACTCAGAAAACAATGTTCTCTTTACACATAGCAGTCTTAGACTTGCATATAATGCAAATGATGCAATTTTGCAAATTAAGCAAAATGGTCTAAAATAATATTTACCAATTTTGAATTTGAGTTTAAAAAAACAATCTGCCTTTCCATTCTTCCTTATTTCTTTTCTCTATTACATTTGCATCTCTGAGATGGGCAGAAATTCAGCAGGTGCAGCCAGTCTTAAAACTGCATCTCCCCAGGTTGGGAAAAATAGGTATGTTGGCTTTCTGCAGCTGTTAAAGGCACACAAGCCTTTATTAAAGGAAAACAGGTTGTGACTCGTCCAGCACAAAATGCTATGGCTAAAAGTCTGCAGAGGCGTTTCTACAGTGGGGGGGGGGCAGTACTGTAAGTTGCGCCCCGTCCTAGTTCCCGTTTACAACCCGGAATGAGGAGGCCCCGGCCCCTCGCCGTTAGAACCATTCCATGGGGTGAAAGCAACAGGCAGGAGACTCCCTGCCCGTTGCTTTCGCCGCATGGAATGGCTCCAACGGTGAGGGGGCAGGGCCTCCTCATTCCTGGTTGTAAACGGGGACTAGGACGGGGTGCAACTTACAGTACCGCCCCCACCATAGAAACGCCTCTGAAACTCTGTCTTCGAAGAGGCCCGTTATTCTCAGAAATTATCTCTTTTATACAATATCCTTGAAACAGGCTACTGCTACTTCTAGACCTAAACTATACTGTATTGTACCACCATATCAAAAGTATGTCCTTTCTGTACAGTTGTGTTTTGGGAGGGAGAACAGGCAACGTCATTAGGGCTGCTGTCCTATATACACTTACCTGGGAGTAAGCTCCACGGAACTCAATGGTATTTACTTCAAAGTAGATACATATGCATAGGGTTGCACTGTAAAGAGAACAAGAGACATTTGGTCATAATTTTAGGTGATTATTCTATATATATTCTAGGATTATATATAGGATTAAATCATTTAAAAAAACATATTGTAGAGTAATTCTCTACAATGAGATTTAATTGATATTTCTTTGGAGTAATAGATTTCAGGATAACATGTTAGTTCTCAATAACCTTCTAAACCCTTTTGTCATTGTATATGTGCGTTCAGTATTCGTTGTGCTGGAAACATCTTGTGCATACCTATGCCTGCATAAATCTCATTGGCTACAATAGGTTTAGCACATATAAGCAGGACCAAAGGCACTATTTTACAAAATACAATGAACGCTGATGCCAATGTTAATGGCTGCTCATCAGGCTCATGGGGCAAATTTCGTCAGCCATATATCAAGCCACATTCATTATACTGCCTTCAATAGAACAATTCTTAATTTACATAAAGCCAATTATTGGTTTCATTCTTTCTTCTGATAAAAAACCCTGCTTCTGATAAAAGCAGGATATAGATATCATCTCTCCATTAAAGTTCAAGGGAGTTCTAACAAAATGAGCTGTTCTTTAAAAGCTCTCAACAAGGCCATGCTGTCATTTTCAAGACTATTTTCAAGAAAAACTCACTTTTGCAAGTCTGTTAACTTCTCTCTCAAAGCGAAGTCGAATGTTTGCCTTACAGAGCTTCACCTGTCCCCTTTCCAGATCTTGAATCTTCACAGCTTTGACCTCACATCAGTTATTTTCAGTTATTTATTTATTTATTTATTTAAAGAATTTATACCCCGCCTTTCTCCCAGCAAGGGCACTCAAGGCGGCTTACAATAAAAACATTAAAATACATATATACATTAAAATAATTAAAAACAAATAATTAAAACAAGTAAAACAAACAACCCCAGTGGGTCACCTATATTTACATTTGTTAAAAGCCATTTGTTAAAAAGCCAGCCCACCATGTCAGACATCGAATGCTAACCTAAATAAAAACGTCTTAAGGCCCCGCCAAAAGGTCTCTAAAGAGGGAGCCGTTGTTAATTCCAGGGGGAGGGAATTCCATAATTGGGGCGCCACTGCTGAGAAGGCCCTATTCCGTGCTGCCATCTCCCTCATCTCTGTCAATGGCGGCACAGTTAACAGCTCCCCTGATGACCTCAGAGTATGGGTCGGATTATAAGGAAGGAGGCGGTCCCTCAAATACCCTGGACCCGAGCCGTATAGGGCTTTAAAAGTCAAAACTAGCACTTTGAATTGAGCCCAGAAACAAGCCGGCAGCCAGCGTAGCTGCCGAAGCAAGAATCCGACTGAGTCGAACCGACAGGCCCCGGTAACCACCCGGGACGCCACATTCTGCACTAATTGCAGTTTCTGAACCGTCTTCAAGGGCAGCCTCACATAGAGCGCATTGCAGTAATCTAGTCTAGATGTCACTAGGGCATGGGTCACTGTGGCCAGGTCTGCACGATCCAAGTACGGTCACAGCTGGCACACCAGCCGAAGCTGGGCAAAGGCCCCCCTGGCCACAGCTGCCACCTGGGAATCCAGAAGCAGCTGTAAATCCAGGAGAACCCCCAAGCTGCAGACCTGCTCCTTCAGACGGAGTACAACCCCATTCAGAGCAGGTCGATGATCCAGTACCTGAGTCGTAGACTTCTGGACCAGAAGAACCTCTGTCTTATCAGGATTTAATTTCAGATTATTTGCCCCCATCCAGCTCCCAACTGCCTCCAGACAATGATTCAGGACATCGACCGCCCCCTTGGAGTCGGGTGGAAAGGAGAGAAAGAGCTGGGTGTCATCAGCATACTGATAACTCCCTACCCCAAACCCCCGGATGACCTCTCCCAGTGGCTTCATATAGATACTAAACAGCATGGGGGATAGAATTGACCCTTGTGGCACCCCACACCTCAAGGGCAAGGGTGCCAAACAAGCATCCCCCAACACCACTTTCTGGGATCTATCAGCCAGGAAGTAGCGGAATCACCTCGGAATGGTGCCTCCAAGCCCCAACCCGGCCAACTGACCATGGTCAATGGTGTCAAAAGCCGCCGAGAGATCCAGCAGGACCAACAGGGACGCACTCCCCCTGTCCAGTCCCCGGCGCAGGTCATCCACCAAGGCGACCAAGGCTGTCTCTGTCCTGAACCCCAGCCTGAAGCCAGACTGGAATGGATCCAGATAATCAGCTTCCTCCAAGACCTCTGGAGCTGAGACGCCACTACCCGCTCGATCACCTTGCCCAGAAACGGGATATTTGAGACTGGCTGGAAGTTGTTCAAAATACTGGGATCCAAGGAGGGTTTCTTCAGGAGGGGGCACACCACCGCCTGCTTCAGAGGCAGCGGCACCACCACCTCCCTTAGAGATGAATTTACCACCCTCCCCGTCTACTCAGCCAGCCCCGCCCAGGCAGCTCTAATCAGCCATGCCGGACAAGGGTCAAGCGGGCAAGCAGCCGGTCTCACACTCCAAAGAATCTTGTCCACATCCTCAGGTTCTATAAGCTGAATCCCAGGTAGGAGAACAGACAGGTGCCTCAGGGACATCATTAGATACTCCTAACACGGCATCCAGGTCATGCCGAATCTGATCGACTTTGTCCACGAAGTGCTTTGCAATCTCATCATAGTGAGCCACCATGTGTTCTGCCCCATTTACTGGGGGGGGGGAGATGGAGCAGGCCCCGGACTACACAGAAAAGCTCAGCTGGATGGTTCTCTGCAGACGCGATGCCGGCAGAAAAGAAAGCCCTCTTAGCTGCTGCCACCGCCACGGAATAGGCTCTGAAATGAGCTCTAGCCCGTGCCCGGTCGGAGTCAGCACAAGTTTTCCGCCACCGTTGCTCTAGGCCTCTGCCCTGCCGCTTCACTGCCGCAGCTCCTCAGTAAACCAAGGGGCCGCTCTGACTCTGCGGCTTGGTCGAGGACGCTCAGGAGCGATCAGATCCAGAGCCCTGGTCATTTCCCCATTCCAGAGGTCAACCAGGGCACTGGGTGAGTCGCCGACTCTGTCAACAGGAAAGTCCCCCAGAGCCCTCAGGAATCCATCCGGATCCATCATCCTCCGGAGGCGGACCATAGAATGAGGTCCTCCACCACTGCGGAGGCGACAAGCCACGATAAGCCTAAATCCCACCAGGAAGTGATCTGTCCATGACAAAGGAGTGATGTTAATTTCCTCCACATCCAGATCACCATCCACCTGCCCAGCAGTAAACACCAGGTCCAGCGTGTCCCACATCGTGCGTCGGGGCAGATATTCTCTGAGACAGACCCATGGTTGCCATGGCGGCCATGAACTCCTGAGCCACGGCTGTCCTCAGGGCCTCAGCGTGGACATTAAAGTCCCCCAACACCAATAGGCGAGGGCACTCCAACGCCAGCGCCGAGATCACCCCGGTCAGATCCACTGGGCTCGAGAGAGGCAAGCCAGAAGCTCTTTCTGCCAGCTCACCTGGGGGAGGGAGAGAGAGATTGGTGAGCTCCGACACCTACAAGGCCCAGGTGTTTCAGCTTAAAGGGGCCTGGTCCCCAGCTCCAACAGCTCCAACCCCAGACAGAGTTATTGTGACTTGAGGTTCTGTGGTATTACTGCACTGCTATCATACAAAGCTTTCTGAAATTGAGAAGACAGAAAGACAGACAGACAGAAAGAATGGTAAACAACAGAAGCACTATTCCAGGATTTTCCAATATAGTTTTGTTGTTTGGAAGCATGAACTTTTACTACACATATGTGGATAATTGTTGAGCTGTAGTTTTGGAATATTTACCATCTGTGCCTGGTAAACATGTCCACTCGACATCAGACTTCAAAAATGTAAGTGTTTTTAATTTCCGCAGAGTCCATGAACACCAAGAACTTATTTGTAACCTACCTGCTTTCTTTCCAACAGTAGATTTTTGCAGCTTGACAAGTCTGTAAGTAATATCCTCTAGAAGCAATTGACCTGGGAGGCACATGGGAGGCAAAGAGATACTGCAAACACAGCCATTGTTGTTATTGCACTGCAGCGTCCTCCATTATTGATAGCATTCAATTTTGGCTGGGCCATACGCATCGTCACAGTCTGTTTCATACTTTTTTTCATTATCGATAAGTAAAATATAGGGCATAGTAGCTTTACAACAAAAGACACAGATCTGATTGTATAAAGAAAGTATCATAACACCAAGGTACTTCCGTGCCCATCAAATGTATACATACATGGGCAGCGCAATCCTGCCTAACTATATGTAGTCGGCCTAAAGGGCCAGCCGCTGCATTCTAGGCCCATTGCGGCCTGCCCAGGTGTGGCCTGGGCTTTTCTCAGGGGAAGGGAACATTTGTCCCCTTCCCCCAGTGTAAGCCGTGTGGGCCTCAATGGGCCTCCTCAGATGTACGCCAGCTGTGTAAGGCCGACCTGGGCTGGGAAGGAGCATATGATACCGGCACAACTCCGCACCAATATCCCCGCCTCCTCCCAGCCTGGGCGGGCCAATGACCCCCCCTCACTCACCACCACGGCCTGCCTGTCCCCACCCTTGCACCGCATGCGACCTTACCATCGATTTGTACAACGGCATAATAATATTGGCCGTTTTATTCTCAATCCCTTTTTTAATGATCCCAAACATGGAATTGGCCTTCTTCACAGCCGTCGCACACTGGGTCGACACTTTCATCAACCTGTCCACCAGTACCCCAAGATCTCTCTCCTGATCTGTCACAGACAGCTCAGAACCCATGAGCGTGTATGTGAAGTTTTGATTTCTTGCCCCAATGTGCATCACTTTACACTTACTTACATTGAAGCGCATCTGCCATTTTGCTGGCCATTCTCCCAGTTTGGAGAGATCCTTCTGGAGCTCTTCACAATCCCTGCTAGTCTTCACCACCCGGAAAAGTTTAGTGTCGTCCGCAAACTTGGCCACCTCGCGGCTTATCCCCAACTCCAGCTCATTTATGAACAAGTTGAAAAGCACCGGTCCCAAGACCGATCCTTGGGGCACACGCACACCGCTTTTCACCTCTGTATATACCTATGTACACTTACCTGGGAGTAAACCCCATTGAACACAGTAGGACTTTGGAGTAAACATGCACAGGCTTGCACTGTAAGTCACGCACCTTGCTGAGTGACCTTTTATGGTGTTTTTTTTGGGGGGGGGGCCCTGAGATATTTGGGTCCCATAATTATGGTCCCATAACCCCTTTTTCCCTTTGTCCATAAGCTGTTTATAAATGTGTGTGTGTGTGTGTGTGTGTGTGTGTGTGTGTGTGTGTGTGTGTGTGTGTGTGCGTGTGTGTTTCTGTACTGCAGTTTGCTTCTGCTAATTGTTTAGAAGACCATATGTTACAAGAAATAAAATGAGTATGAATCAGGATTTGTGCATTGCATACCCAGTGAAGAATATATTTAGACTCTAAACCCTGGATCCCAGTCCTGAAATCCTATTTTTTTTTACGCTCATTTCTTGGGCTTTGAAAAGACATTAAGATCGTCTGTAGCTTCCTAGAAATAAAATATTGACACTGACAATCCTAGTTGAGGCAGATGTTCTGCAGATGCAGAGGAAGATTTAGAATGTGCTCTAAACAAGCAGCCTGAAAATTACTTGCTCACAGATGAATAAGCATCAATACAAAGCACACTGTCACAAGCCTTGTATTTCTGTATAACACATAATGAAAAACCATCTGTCCATTGTATTAATTTGCCAGGAAACTAGTCTAGCATGGCATGCCTCTATTTCGATGTTTTGAAAATCCAGCAGATATATGCTGAATTTCTTAACAGTTTTTCATTCTAGTGGCAGGCACCAGAACAAAACTTTCTCGCACACCCCAACTAACCTAAGTCCTCACGAAGATAACAAAGAGACTGGTGGCATTTTATATTTTGAGGGCAAAAAAAATAGTTGTTCTCCTCCAGTGCTTGGTGAGAAAACAAGAAAGGTTTTGATTGAAACTGCTTTGCACCTTTTCTTCCCCCATATGCAGAATTTTCCTGTCCTTAAATAATGCATGAGGCATGTCTTCAGATACACAGAGAAAGCCATCAGAGTGGTATTTCTGTGTTGTTTGAAAAATGTGTTAAAGCAAACTGACAGGAACATGGATATTTGCAGTCAACCGAGACTGTACATTTCCCAGTTTAACAGATGGCCATTACATGACGTTATAATAGCATCACACTCTGCCTAGTGGTCAACCTGGAACATACCCAGATCTGCAGCTCTCCTAGGAAATAGAGAAGCTATTCCCTTGGAGGGAGGGGGTGTCAGTGTGAACGGCTATCCTGTGTTTAATGTAATGCAGCCCAGCCCAGTTTCACCTGTCTGCAGCTCACTGACCGCTAAAAGGCAAGACTTATATTATAACACTTTGGGAGGAGTCCAGACTAGTGACGGGTGAACCACCCTGGACATGACTAGGAATTGGCTCAGTAATGACAAGCTTTCTAGGTGAGTGGGGGACCCACAGCATGTTTTCTGAAGTTTACAGCATTGACTGCCAGTTTTGATCTGGATGGG
The DNA here is from genome assembly GCA_026170595.1 of Plestiodon gilberti rubricaudatus. NCBI lineage: Eukaryota > Metazoa > Chordata > Lepidosauria > Squamata > Scincidae > Plestiodon > Plestiodon gilberti. The sequence goes on from JANXHW010000005.1 coordinate 27,220,761, forward strand.
GAACAGCAAGCATAAGAACGTGTTCGCAACAACAGTGGAAAGAACTGACCCAAATTGAGAACAGACTCTCCAGGCAAAACGCTGGGTGGTCTGGATGCCGGGTCCACAGGAATTTCATTTCGAGTAAGGTAAGATGTCAATGAAATTCTGTGAGCAAAGCTACAAAACAACTAGCTTTGTAGTTCACCTCATTTCAGAGCTCATACGGATGCCTGGGGTTTGCTGGGGTTTGGCTGCCTGCATTGGAATGGCTTTGTGTCAGCCTAGGGCAGCGGGGATGTGCACTGAATCCACCCACCTCCTAGGGGAGCGACTCAGAACGTTTGCTCGAAGTTTTGGCACAGAAGATACAATATGCAACTAGGCCACAGCAAAGGAGGCAGCATAGCTGGGCTGTAAATTAAATGCTGAAGCAGAGTGAGTATTCCCTTTGTTAGCATACTTTAAGTGTAGTTGTTCAAAGGTCATTTAGAGACATTCATTAATTGTTTGCTTTAAGAAGCGGTCATTATTATTGGCAGGGGGCATCAGGAAAGGCAACAGTTATTGGCAGAAGGCACTAAAAATGGTGTCATTTGTCAGTGTGGGCTCTTCTAAAGATCAGTAGGCAGAAAGAATGCCTTGTCTTTAATATAAAGGCCACCAATGAGAATAAAGAAGAACAACCAATGACGTTCCCATTAACATAAGTATTGGATGCATACATTGTTGAGTAGACCCTGACAGCAAGATCTAGGCAGGACACATCTTGCCTTTGCAACTGAGAAGCCACTGAATGCAGCCTCAGCACGACCATGTGATTCACCTAATAACATCCAGACACTCTTACAGCGCAATCCTATCCAACTTACACCACCGGTGTAACCAGCAGTGCAGCAAGAACAGGAGGCCCCAGAACAGAAAAGGGATTCAAATCCTCTCCAAAGGGGGATTCAAAGGGGATTTGAATTCCCTTTCCATTCTGGAGCCTCCCGTTCTTGCTGCACTGCTGGTTACACCGGTGGTGTAATTTGGATAGGATTGCGCTGTTACTGTGTTGATTCCCTAGGACCACAGGATGAGAGTATTCAAATGGCATGACAAAGTGAGGGCAAAAAAACCCAAAAATTCACCACAAGCCAGGCTGCTACTTTTGAAGGCATCTCTTGGGTAAGGGTAATTTATGAAGAATCTCAGAAGTAAAACTTATCTCTAAGTGGATCCCAAGCAGTGGCGTCGCTCTGGTAGGGGCAGGGCCGTAAGTATCGCTCCGTCCTAGACCCTTTACCGAGCGAGCAGGAGGCGGCTCCGCCCCCTCACTGTCGGAGTCTTTCCCCTGCGGAGAAAGCAGCAGGCAGGGTTGCCTGCTGCTTTCTCCGCAGGGGAAAGGCTCCGACAGTGAGGGGGCGGGGCTGCCTCCTGCTCGCTCGGTAAAGGGTCTAGAACGGAGCAATACTTACGGCCCCACCCCTACCGGAGCGACGCCACTGATCCCAAGCAACTGGGAGTTGGGTCTATGACTAAGTGGGGGTTTGTGATGTGGGTCTTTCATATGGAAGTGGCGTTCTAGAGGTTGCCAGTTTCATAGAAAAAGACCAATATGATGAGCACTCCATAAGAAGCTGCTTTATCCTGAGTCAGACCATTAGGCCTTCTAGCTCAGTATTGTTGATACAGTGGCTCTCCATGGTTTCAGATGGGAACTTTTCTTTGCCCTACCTGGAGATTGAATTTGGGGCCTTCTTCATGCAAGACACTTGTTCTACTACTGGGCTTTCGCCCTCCTCCCTTAGTCCCTTCCGTAGTCCTGCTCTGGGCCAAACACTTCCATGACTGGTATTTGCAATGGAACAAAAGTTCTCATTGACACCGATGACAGCTTTTTCTCTGGCAAGATAGCAGCTGTGGAGGGGGGGGGGAATCCAGATTAGGACCTTAGGCAGCACTGTCGAAGGTTCAATGTCCATTCCACCCACCATGGTTCCAACCCATGGAGAAGCCTAATCCAGGGGCTACTTAACACTAAAAGCAAGTGTGCACTTGAAAACACATGCTTAAGGTAACATGCACTTTAACCCTTTACCCAAATTAACCCATACATTTTTCATATGTAGGCATGGTCCCACTGTTTTCGAGAGAGCTTCGCCAGAGAAAGACAACAATCTGAGTCTTTTACTCCTGTTGCAAAAGGTCATTTTTAGGCAAGAGCACAGTGGGAACCAATTCTCTCCATATGCCCCAGAAGCTGCCATGAGTAAAGACAGGTTATTGGGAGAAAAATTGCCAAATAATGAGGAGCTTCAGCTTTCTGTAGTAGCCCATTGTGATTGAGATTGCATAGGTAATACAGAGCCCAGTCCAGCCCAAGGCCTCTGCGGCACAATTCAGGCACAATTGCAGCCCAAGCGCTTTAGGCCTGAGTTGTGCCTGAATTGTGCTGGAGAGGCCGAATTTGTGCTGCAATTGTGACTGAATTGGGTTCTGGCACAATTCAGGCACAACTGCACAATTCAGGCACAATTGCGGCCTAAAAGTGGGCGTGTCAGGGGCGTGACGGGGGCGGTTACGAATTTTGGTCCGGTTCCAGACGCTGGAGAGCCCCCGACACGCTCCCTCGAGCCCAACTCAGGCACAAAATTTGGGTCAACAAAAAGGGTGGACCCAAATGTGAGGAGACCCATAGGAGCCATTTTACCTTACCCACACCAGCCCTCTCCTGAAAAGTACTAACACCCTGGTCCCGAGTTGTGCCTGAGTTAGGACAGAACAGCTGTGGCCTAACTCTGGACACGGACCCAAATAGTTACCCTATCAGCACCCAGCCCCACCCAGCCTCTTTCCCACAAAAGCCCAGCCCCAGCCCTCCACTCACTCTCTCTCTCTCTGAGCACGTGGCGTGGGGTTCTGTCCCCCAGCAGCCACAAAGTGGGACTTTGAAAACTTTTCTAACACCCCACTTCTCTTCTCCTCTCTACTCTCTGCCCCCCTCTAGGGCAGAGAGGGCTGTTCTGCCTGTGGCCAAACTGTTTACTGCTGTGCCTGGGCAGCTGTCTCCATGCAAGTGTTTGCTAACCCATGTCTTTCTCCCAGCCCCTCTCTCCCCCCCCCACAGGCAACAACACCAGCAGGTAAGTGCAGGTAAGAGCAGGGTTCGTGCTGACATGTGGTCTGACTACTGCCTCTTTGCATAGAGAAATATAGGTAGGATACATGCCTCTATACCAATGTCTTTCTCATAGCTGCCTGCATAGCCTGCCATGATATGCCTCTATACCAATGTCTTGTCTCATAGCTGCCTGCATAGCCTGCAATGATATGCCTCTTTACCAATGTCTTGTCTCATAGCTGCCTGCAATGCCTGCCATTATATGCCTCTCTATACCAATGTCTTGTCTCATGTCTGCCTGCAATGCCTGCCATGATATGCCTCTTTACCAATGTCTTGTCTCATGTCTGCCTGCAATGCCTGCCATGATATGCCTCTTTACCAATGTCTTGTCTCATAGCTGCCTGTATTAATGTGAGCACACAATGCCATGAGTGTGGAACTGTAACCCATATGTAGACACCAGCTGTTCCCCTCCCCCCTCTTTTCTCCACAGGGTCTACTGACAGGTCAGTATTGCTAGGATTGCCATGGTTGTGACCCCCAAGTTGTGTTGTTGTCTCTCTCTTTGACCCCTTTCCCTTACAGGATCAGGCTCACCTTACACCCAGGGAAGGAGCGCAGACCATGCTATGTGTCACACACCACTCAGCTGTGTTTGATTTCTCTCCCTGCAGGCCTTTGCAACCTGCACACTGGCATTCCTTCAATGGCGATTGCTACCACGCAGCAGCTGCCATGGAACACCCCCGTGATTTATGTCTCCCCAGGAATGTCCACTACCACCTACCTTCTGGGGAGTACCCCTGGGCCCGCAGTCTGGTTGCCCCATGGTCGTCTGCCTCGATGCTGCCAGAGGTCTGGGAGCCTGCCCTGCAACCCTCCTCAGCTGCTGCTGCTGCTGCTCCACCTCCCTGGCTGCCTACTTGCTGTCCCTCCCCTTTCTATGGAGCAGGCTGTGGTTCCACAGGGGAAGAGCCTGCGTCTCCAGGTCCATGGGGCACGCCTGCTGCTGCTGCTGCTACGTTCTGAGTGGCTACTGTGCCTACCCCTGGCACCCTCGCCTGGCCATCCCTGCCAATGTTCCAGAACAATAAAGATGCCCCTTGGGCAAAGGCCCCTTGAACACCATGACCCCAATGTTACACAAGCACTGCCCCACACACACAGAGACAGCGCCCAGCACCCAAGGCCCTGCATGAATCCCAGCCAGGGCCTGCCACATCCAGCCCAGGGAGAACACAGCAGGGGGGCTGCCAGACCCTCAGGGCTCAGAGGGGCGGGGGGAGTTGGGGGGCCTCTCAGGCAGGCAACCACTGACAGGCGACATGGCGCACGTCCGCGAAGAGCCCTTTCAGCAACCGGGGCTCTCACCCACCCTCGGTCTGCCCGTCAACGGCGTCTGTTTCCGCCCTCGGTCCGTCTGCATGAGAGGCGCCCGTTCCTGCATTGCTTCCATCTGCGAAGTGACCCCTGTGTCCCTATTGGTCTCTGCAGACCCCTCTCCCTGTATCCCTCTCCCACCAGCCTTGTTGTCTATCTGTTTCTGACCCACCCATGTCCCTCCCCAGCACCCCCTGTCCGCCTGCCTGTGTGCCTGCCTCCCCTCCCACTCCCTGTTGATGGACGCTGGCACCCCCCACTCCGCCAGAGCGCCTGCCGCGAGGCGCCGACATTGCCTCATCTGGGGGTGTGATGAGCTGCGTGAGCCCTTCCCGCTCGCAGCAGACAAGCCCAAGGCATCTCTCGGTCTTGGCCGGGGCACGGAGCAGAAGGCATGCTGGGATGCCTTCTTTGTGGGCATAGCCACGGCCCTGGTGGTCCAGGGCTTCAGGCAGTGCACGGGCATGTCATGGCGGAGGCGGTTCCAGACCTCATGACCCCCCCCCTTGAGACCCCCGTTCCCACCCCCTCCTTCCCTTCTCTCCCCCGCTCACCCCCCCATGACTCCCACGTGCAGCCTCACCGTGGCTTGGGGGTGGCATCACCTTCTGCAGGTAGGAGGGCAGTGGCACTCCCCCCTGCGGCAGGTGGCTAATGCCCAGGGTGCCCTGGGGCAGCTGGCACTGGCACTACGTCAGCCCTTCAGCTGCCTGTCGCAGGCCCAGTGCCTGCAGGCCTACCTGTGGCTGCCCATCTGCTGTGAACGCTGCAGCAGCTGTGGTAGGTGCACACAGACGAGCTCAGGAGGGGGCTCTTCCCTTCCACAAGATGGACAGATCCCCACAGGGGCCTGCCTGCCTCTGCGGTAAGTTTTGCCTCGATCCTGGCCCACTGCTCTTGCCTCCTGCCTAAGTCAGGCACTGTTGCAGCCTAACTCGGTCCTGTTTTGGGCCACAATTGTGCCACTATTGGGCCTCAATTGTGCCTGAGTTGGGCTGAGTTGGGCTGGACTGAGCCCACAATCTTCTTGTTTATACAGTTGTTTAGTATTATTGTGTGCGCAATCTTATGTGTAGGGTGAATGATCCTGCTTCATAGAGTTAAACTATTGTGTTCTTTATGATTCAGCGATTTCTTCCAGCAATAGCAAACCAGGCAATAAATGGTATATTGGGTTTCTTTAATAGAACATGAAGATTACCACGGACTGCAGGCTTGACATTTTATGGAACGAAGATTGAACTGGTGCTATTATAGCGATAAAATTATGGAGACTTGACATCTTTATAACAGATCATGTTCAGACACTTCCTAATTGTTAAGAAAATTGTTGGCAGTACAGAGCAGCACCCCAGGTGGTTTGTTATGAGTGCAAATGCTGCATTTTTGGTTAAACCATGCCAAATTGACTGCTCAAGATGAATCTGTTTGCTAGATAAAACTGTAACATATAATGTACTACTTTATTTGGCAGGCATCCTTAAATCAAAAATTACTTATAAATTGTGAAGTCTATAAGTGGTCTTTTTTTTTCAAGGAAAAGGATGGCCAGACTTCAGTGGAAAATGCTTTCCAAAGCACAGAGGTTTTAACAGTGAAAACACAGCATATGAGGAGAGCCAGCGTGAGTTTATCTGCTACATTTTCCCTGGGAATCAGAATCCCATGGCAAGTTCCCATCCGCAAACCCAGCTCTATTATGCAAATTGAAACCCTCAAGTAGTGAATTTCCCTGCCTGCAATCCATATCAATGGGCTTTGCTGTCAGTAGTTTGTACCCTTGATGGGTGGGGACCTCACCAGGATCATCAGCACCCTGCCATGGTGAGTGTAGGGTACAGACCTATTCATTATAAGATATGCAGGATATAGACCACAAAGGATTTAAGGATTGAAAAAAAATTGAACCAATATCTTGAAAAGGGCCTGTTTGTATATGGGTAGCCTATGCAACTGCTGAAAAATTCATTTAAATCCCTCCTCCCTGAGTCCCTGTACCATTCTGGAGTCAATCAGTAACAACTAAGAGCTGTTTCACAAAGAGTGCATTAATAATAATCTCTGTTTGAGGTTACAAAAGTGTGAATTCTGGTGACAAGAACCTATTTCCCAGCAAGGGACACAGCCTAGAAATCGGATGTGACTGATACAAGGTTCCTCCTCTGGCAAGTTCTCTCAGGGCATCTTCCACTCCCATCAGCAATAGCACTAGATCTTCCACCAAGATTGTCATGACTTCCAGCAGCAACCTGGAAGGTACTACTACACAGGTAGTAAGTAGAGGGCAAGTGGTGAGAATTGAGGAGCCTGAACCCATGGCCAAGCCAAGAGAGCCTCCCAAAATCTCAGACTCAAGACTCCCAAATCCTGAAGTCCTTGAGATGAATTCCAGCAAAGAGCTGGCATCTTCACTTTCCAGAACCTCAAATGAAGCTCAAAACAATGTCCATGAAGATGGGTAACGTGAAGCTATTTGTACTTCTAGATACAAACCTATGTATGCGGAAATGCCAAATCATCACAATTCATGGGATGTTGTGTGGATTTTCTCACATCCTTATGTAATTGTCATTAGAGTTCCTAAAGCCTTTAACGCGCCCCCCCCCTGTTTTTACACTGTGCAGTAGCATAGAACGTATGGCCCTATCAGTTGATGTTCAAGCACTGACAGTTTGGGAAATTGGATTTATAGACCCATTTGAAATAAAGATTATGCAATATTTACCAAGATACTCACCCTAATCGAAACAAAGTCCTGAGGAAATTAACATCCATGTTTTGAACAGTAAGAAATCTGTCTGTCATACAATACCAATATATTCTGTAGACATGCTTCTGAAAATGATGAATGTAATGTATCCCCCCCATTCTGTTCAGCTAACAGTTGTTCAAAGAGATAATGCAGACATGTTTACTTTTTCTTATCATTAAACATCAGCATTCAAATGCAAAAGGCAAACTGTGACAAGAAAGGGATGCAACGGTGCTCCAAAGTCACAAGAAATAGAATCTTCAAAATATCCAACTTTCTCTCCCTTGATAACAAACGAAGCATTCCCTAGGCTTTGCTACTAGTCTTTCTCTCCTCTTGACAAAGATCTATGAGAAGCCAGGCAGACAGAACATAAGGAAGAATCTTCCAATGTACCCTCCCCCTTTTATTTCAAAGTAGTATGCACACACGTGCACGCAAAATAATTTTTAATGCCAGGCTAGCCATGATCTGTTATATAACTTATATAACGCGGGCAGCACAATCCTCACAGCCAGTGTGCGCAACGCAGCACAGCGCGTCCCCCGGTGCTTTTCGGTTCCTTTTTGGAGTCAAATGACGCCCAGGCGGGCAGGAGGGTCAATCTTGCAGCCGAGGATGGCTGCACGAAGAGGGAAAAGCGATGGATCCAGCAGCAAGTACACCCCCCACTTCGCTCCCTGCTGCTTGGGGCCCCCCAACCCCCAGCCCCCCCAACGATGCCTCTGCTCACAGCGCAAAACGTGCTGTTTTTTGGGTGGCAGGATGCAGCTTTCCCATTGCAGTGGAGTGAAGTGAGTTCAAGGTCCACTGAGGACCTTGCCTGTAGCTCCAGTTCAGGCCACAGAGACCTTCAACTCTGACATGGTCTTTTACTGTGGCTTGAACCTTGGTATTCCCCTGCTGCTTGTTTCTCTGCTTGGTATTTCCCTGCTTGTCTCCCCCTGGTCCTTCTCCTCCCTCCTTTCCTCCTGCTACTGCAAGCCCCCCATTTTTTTTTCAGCCCCTGGGAAACCCTCCTGATTTTCCTGTGTCCTGCTCTTCCTATTTTCTCCCTCCTCTCCTTTCCCATTATGTGCTCCCTTTCCCTTGTAAGGATTTCCTCTTCCTTCTTTCTACCTGGAAACTGCTTACATTTAAGGTTAACTGATTGCTGAATATATTGCACTGCATTTTTAGAATTGATTCCTCCTCCCAATTATTGTATTTTATCCCCATAGTAAAGGTTCTTTGTCATTTATTACACCTTTCCTTGTGCCTCCCTCCTTCTTTATGCTGTGCCTCTAAGTTGTGCCATTGGCCATTGCACTTGGTCCCTGCATGGGCAATAGATTTCCCCCAAGTGCACATGTTACACATGTCTTAAAAGCATTCTGGGTAACACAATAGACTTCTATTATTTGATGACATTATGGTAGTCAGTCCTCCATTCTATCAGTACCGTCAAGCTAGATATTTCTTGCTGCTGAAGAAAAGGAAGCATAATATATTCCGAGAAATAACAGACTTTGAAAAATTAGTTTCTATGGAGAACAAAAGAGTTTTGTCTAAAATACATTTTATTTTTCCTGACCTTGGCATGAAGTGGCATAAATCTTATAGGGTGAAATGGAACAGAGATTTGCAAATGGAAATACCAAAATGAGGTAAACAATTTCTATTCTTGAAAGGCTCTCAGTTTTCAATAGCTCTTAATATTAGAGAAAACGGATACAAGATGGCCATGCAATGGCATTTATCTTTCCAGTAGCTGTGAGAGCTATGAAATGAACACCGGTTGATGCTAGCACTATGCAAGAGATAAAGGTGACTTTGGCCATATGTGGTGGTTGTGTATCAGGTGTGAGTTCTGGAACACAGTTTTTGCTGCTATCATTGAGAGTTTTGAAATACAAATAACTTGATCACTTCTCGTTTGTCTCCTTAAGTATGCAACAAGCATAGCACCAAAAAGAACACAGCAGTGTAAGGCAGCAGCACTAAGCACTAGAAAACTAGAATAGATCCCCAGAAAAAAATGATTGGCTCTCAAACCGTTAAGAAATATTTATTCTAGTTAAATTAGTGACTGTTACCTCCAAGACAGTATCGTCTTGTAAAGGAGGTTTGGAGATGACTGATACATTTTGTATCAGTATGTCCCATCAGTATGTTACCATTTGTCCCGGAATGCCCGGGACTGTCCTGGGTTCCGGGCTCTGGTCCTGGATCGGTCCCGGGCTTTCCGGGCCCGGTCGAAGCCTCCGCTGCTGACATTGCTGATTTTAAAGTGTTAAAACTTACCTTTTTTTCGAGCACCGCCATCTTGGATCTCGCAAAATCTTGTGAGATCCAAGATGGCGGTGCCCAAATCTCGTGAGGGCATGAGGCAGTACTGCCTCATGTGCCCTTACGAGATTTGGGCACCGCCATCTTGGATCTCACAAGATTTTGCGAGATGCAAGATGGCGGCGCCCGAAAAAAGGTAAGTTTTGACATTTTAAAATCAGCGGTGGCAGAGGCTGTGGTGGCAGGATGGACGGCAATGGAGGCAGCACGACGGACGTTGGCGACATGACAGACGATGGCGACGGCTTGCGGCAATGGTGGCAGCGACGATGGTGACGGGCGGCAATGACGGTGATGGCAATGGCGGTGGCGGGCGGCAATGGCAACACAATGGGTGGCAATGGTGGCAACGATAGGCAGCAATGGTGGTGGCGATGGTCGGCAATGGTGGTGACAATGGGTGGCGGCAATGGCAGCGGAAGGGCATGACAAAGATGACTGTGGCGGCAGAATGGCGGCAGCGGGACAGACAAGTCAATTTAATTAATTAACTGGCTGACAAAATAAATAAATGAATAAATAAATAAATAATTTCAGTAATATGCTCCTTGGTAATATGCTCCCTCAATGGGTATGCTTACCATCCGTCCCGGAAAACCATGTGCGGCTCTTTTTGAACTATAATGTGCAGCTCTCGGAAATATGTTGGCTGAGCTCCTTTTTGCGTCACAATTAATATAAAAGGTAAATAAGAATTTTTCAAGCTTTATCATTATTTATCAGGTATAAACTAAGAGTCCACTGGATTAAAACATGTCTAATGTTCATGGTGAATAAATACATTTAAGAATTTAAATGCTTCTTGAATATTGCAGCTCTCAAATATCTTGCTTGTGGCTCTCAAACCTCTGAAGTGTATCGTGTGTGGCTCTTACGTTAAGCAAGTTTGGCCACCCCTGGTATATAACAAATCTCTGCATCTATTCAAGCCTCCCAAACACTCAGCCCTCCATGACTATTTTCCATTGCTGTCTTCATTATTATCATTGGCAATGTGGTAGGATTTTCGTTAATCAAAAGGAAATATAACTGGGAGAGCCAAACGAGAAAAAAAAGCTAAAATGAGGGCTAGTTAAGACTGTGTTACAATGACACTAAGTAGGTTTGCTTCTTTCTCTAGAGTTTAAGATTGCCCAGAGCCCATTATTGATTCTCATGTGTGTACTTGAGAAGCTAATAATTATTTGCAAGTGGTCAAAAAGATGCAGGCTATTTTTTTGTGTTAAAAGTAATGAACTGAGATTTGATAAGAAAAATCAGCTTTATTAGTGCATGGTGAATTATTGCCTCAAGTGACTTATCTCGGCTTCTCTAATTGCAGAGCTGTTCAGATACCTTCACTGTGTGCTCATTTTATAAAGAACTCTTTGTACAAATATTTAAATTTCTAGTAATTGGATGCCTTGACATTTATTAGAATGAAAATGTAGAGTTGGGAAAGGTTCTAATAATGTATTAAATACAGCTTAACAGCACAGAAAATACTGGCACCGGTTCTGTATTCAGTGTGTCTTAAAAGGTACTTGCAAAGAAACAGAAGTTGATTTGAGTCAAGATTTTTGTTTGAGATATTCTATAGGAAATGGGAATCCAGTTTCTTCGGAAATAGAGAGGGGTTGTTTTTTTCATCTTGTTCCTACCACTTAAAAATGTGTTTGCATCATAAGAGTGCCACATGAGTCTCTGATTTGATAGTTTAACAGATGGCTGGCATGTGTGGGAAGTGTAAGTGAGCGTTCACATGACTCCCACTTACAGTTTTTTGCTGCTGTTTTCATGTTCCAAGCCCCACTCCTACGTTGGACAGTTGGGAGCAAATGATCAAGAGACAGAGCACAAGATCCTTTCCGGAATTTTGCTGCTGTGTCACTTCCTTTGTGTTTGTTCTGTTTCCTGAAGGGGGAAATAACCTGAACTAGAGACCTGAATTCCTAGTCTATGGGAATGTAGCGTCATGGCCTTTCCTTTGAGCCTGATTGTAACTTTTCCCAGAAAGAGGAGGCAGAGTGATAGGCACTCTGTTCAGTGGGGCTTGCTTCTGAGTAGACATGCCTAGGATTGTGCTCTAAGGTTTAACAAGCTACACCTGCCCACATTCCTTCTCCTAAAGGTCTAGCACTCTGTCCCGGTTGGAGATCTGGTAAGCCTACAGAGTGAGCTCTGATAAGATCCCTCAGGATTGGGCTATATGTGAGTCCCTTTCCAGGCAAATTTGTCCTGGTGTCCTTTAAAGTGCCTCAGGTGTTTTTCCCTGTTCCTTTTCCAGTCCCTGTTCTCTCCTACTGGAGACGGAGAAGAGTGCTAGAGACATGTAAGTAGTGATGCTCAGTACCAAGTGTCCTGGATGGGGATGTCCATTTTCATCTGTATCAAAAGATGCATCCAGTCAATGCGGCGTGACTGAAATGAGAATCTTCGTACAAATGCACTCATATGCATATATCTCACTTGCTAGATTGGAGTTAGATTGGGGCAGGAGGTGTGGCCTGGAGGTTGAGCCTGTGCCCTGCCTGAAGAAGCTAAGCAGGGTCAACCTCAGTTCTCACTTGGATGGGAAACGGCAGCTGCTGATGGACCTTGTAAAGACACTGAGATGGCACCATGAGAGGGTGGAATGTGGAGGAGTCAGGTAGAGAGAGAACATCTTGACAACCATCCGAGGTGAACTGCAGTGAACTGTGAAGCTTGGAAGTGCAGAGCACAAGCCAGAAGGAGGGCTGTATTCAGAAGGGAAAACATGTCCAGTATGGAAGGTTCTATATATGAATAGAACAATACTGTAAAGACCCTTATTGGGTCTAGGATAGCCTGCCTGTGTAAACCGCCTTGAATGAATCTGATGAGAAATCTGATGATGAAAAAGACGGTATATAAATACAGAAATAAATAAATGAATACAATCTTTCCAGGCTGGCTTTTCCTATCAATACCAGGAATATGTGTAGTCACTAGTCCCATGCTTGATACTAGTTGCCATTTTGCACATGGGTGCCTCAGAACTGAGCCCAAATATGCTATTATTAGTTCTAGCAGAGAACAAGTCCTGGTTTGTGTTTCCTGTCTAATTTCAGTGTGGAGCTTCTTCTTTTTTTAAAAACCAAATGAGAAAAATAAATTCAATATTTAACATATGGAGGAGGGCACAACCCTTTCGCATTAGCAGCTTGTTCCTGCAGGGAGTATTTATGGCTCCTTTTAGTACATCACAGAGAAAAGGATATCTACTGAGATACAAAAGCAATAAAACATGCCGTTTACTGTAGCATTATCTGAAAATGTAATCCATGGAAGAATGATTCTGATTAGCTAAACAGCGCCAGTTAGGTTTATGATGGCCTGTTTTATGATTGTTTGATAACATAAAATATTATTTGCTTCCTGAAAGGAACTCACCATGCATAGATGAACACCGCGCTTTGTGAGGCTGTCTCTGTAAATCACACACCCCAAGCAGCTTCCTGCAGAAATAAAATTTGCATTTGATTATAAAAAAAATTATCTAGTGTTATTAGGAAAATAAGCTCAGTGCTAATTCCTGATGTGCGAGCCGTGTCTGCAAGCCGATACTTTATTTATATTTTAGTAGATGCTGGCACTTAATAATGTGAGTTAGCACCTTGAAGAAACTTACCACTGTAAGGAACATACGATCATTTTTGTCAATTCACTTCACTTATTCCAATATGAAATAATAAAAGAGTGTAATGGTAACTGACGATCACTATTCCATGCTTCTCTGTTCCTAGCCACAGGCAGCCATGTTCCTTAACTATGGAATATTTCCGTTCAAAAGAAAGCTGCCTTCTCCTGTATCAGACTATTGGTCTGTCTACCTTGTACAGGGCCCCCGCTATCCGTGGATCTGCTATCCATAGATTCACTTATCCGCAGATAGCAGATGCCCCCGCACCCCCCGGGCACAACCCCCCCAGGCTCTTTTAGTGAAGCAATGTTCATTTCTTCCTCAAACGTTTCTTCCTGAACTTTCCCCTCAGTGCTTTGCACTCTGATCCTTCTTTGCCTACTTATGACATCAAGGACACAATCTTTTCTTTGCCACAGGTTGTTCCTATGCAACAGAAACGCACACAAGAACAAAGCAGCAGTGAGGAGGGAAAGCACCTTCAAACATTTTATCTGTTCCAGGCGACCACATATGGTTACCTGATGGTAATCTGATGCCTAAGCAACAACTTTTACATGTTTCAAGGATAGCTTTATGGCTGGGAGTTCACCTCCCCTGGTGGGGGGTTTCAAACCTGCCTTGTCAATCAGAAGGCAGTGCATTTGGATTCAATATTGCACCTGTCCTTCTATATTTTATAAAGGTTACGAAGAATCCCCTTTAACCAAGTCCAGCTGGTGAAAAGACTGTCATTCTTAGGTCAGACTCAAATGCCATCATTCATGCTTTCTGTAACTTAAAAGTTAAGCTATTGTATTATGTGCTGTATTTGTGCTACCCTCAGAAGCTTCATATCTATCCCCGCATAGTGCAATGCCATGTCTTCCAACCATTGTTGAGTTTCTGGGAACATTTGACACCAGTTTCTCAGTAAGTTCCAGGTACAATTTAACAGCCCAATCCAACCTAACCCCCCCCCAAGGAGGCACATGCTGCATCCTATGGTGGGGGGGGAGGCAATTGGAGAGGTATCCTTGGGGTAAGTGAACTTTTGTTTACAAAAGCTCTCATAGTCCCTGTGAGACTCCTCCATTCTGTGCCAGCTATTTTGCTGGCACAAGACATGTAAAGGCAGTGGATAGGGATAGGATCTGGTTGCACACTCGTGCTGCCAAACCCGCCCTCTCCCTCCCTAATTCTGCCTCCCTCCCCATCCCCCTGAAACTCCCTCATTCCTCCCCTGTTCCACCACCAGTCACCCCACTTCCACCTTACCTTCTCCCAGCAGACAGTGGCACTTCCACCTGGATCCTGCCAGCTCTGCTGGTGGAACGCATGTTCCGCCAGCAGAGCATTTAGGAAGGATTGGCTATAAGTGTCTTGAGATACAAAGTGCTGTGTGCAGTTGTCAAAATGTAAGTGGCCCTTAGACTCACATGGTTGGCTCAATTCTGTACCCTTGTGTCAAACAAAACTGATGAATAATAACTGAGTAAGCATCAGCAGTCTTACATCTCAGTGAAGAATATAGGCTTTGTCTGTACACAGAAGACAAGAACTTGAATCTTTGTACAACAAAGGATTTTCAGTTCCCTTCATCAGAGTCAGTTTTATTACAACATTTGTATCCCGCCTTTCTCCCCAAAGGGACCCAAGGCGGCTTACAAAAACAGGAAAAACAATTACAAAAAACAACGACCTTTAAAAGCAATAAAACCGTTAACTAAAAACTCATAAACACAATCTAAAAACGATAAAAAGACCATTATTACATTTTAAAAGACAAGAGTACAAGAACAGCAGCAGCACACCTGTAACTGCTGGATGTTAAAAAAGGCCAAAAAGATATATGGACCTTTTTTGTATATGGTTGTTGTATATCATAGGTGGCTAACCCACGGCACGGGTGCCACTTAGTGGCATGCCGAGCCTTTTGAAGTGGCATGCACTGCTGTTCCTGTTCGAGCCGAGCACTGAAGTCCCTCTCTCTTTCTCGACCCCAGCGCGCCTTTCCAAGCCTGTGGCACTAGAGGAGGTCTCTCCACCCCACTGTGCCTTATTCTTGTGCTGTCACTGTGCTTTAAATATTTTCATTACGATAGATTTATTTATTTATTTAAAGTGGCATACTCAAGATTATCTCCGTAAAATGTGGCACATGCCATGCCACTGGTTGGCCACCACTGTTGTATATGGCCCTTAAATCTAGTCCCGTTGAGTGTCTATCGCAACACCTGAAAGTAAATAGGGGGGGGAAGGGCTTCCCCCAATTTTTCTGGATTTTTTTTGTGGAAATTAGACAGGTGAACCTATTTTTCAAATATTTTTTCAGAGTTCTAGGGTTACCCCACTGCCCCCCCCCCCGAAGAGCAAAGATCACTGTTTTAGGAAAAATTGGGCGCAGGAATTGGTTGCAGGGCACCCCCTCCTCACTGAAATTAAAAATGAAACTCTGGCTTTTTCTTTCATGGCCAGGGCCCTGGCTTTTGAATCCACCTTGTCTGGAGCACCTCAGGTGCAGGGGAGCAGCTGTACACAGCTGTAAACAGGAGCAGCATCAGGCATTGCTCAAACCCCTCATTGGATCTTTATGGGTAGCAGAATAGACCTAAATGCAGTCATTTTCATCATATTGCATCATTTCCTATACTTTATGAGTGGATTTCTGGCTTTTTCTCATGGCCAGGGCCCTGGCTTTTGAATCCACTTTGTTTCCAACAGCTCAGGTGCAGGTGATCAGTTTTACAGAGCTGTTCACAAAACACTTGTTGGCCCTTAAAGGGAAGCGTTACGCAAAACACTCATTGGCACTTAAAGGGAACTCTAATGCTATTCCTGTAAATTGGCTGTTTGTTACTGGGGTTTTTCTATTCCCCCCCCCTGCAGGCTTGCCTAGTTTATGTGGGCAGGGGGTGAGGGTAGGATCACTAAGAATTCTGTCTCCAGCCTCAAATTGCCTGTTTGTAGGCTTCTCCCACATAGCTCTGTTATACTTGCTCTCTGCAGAATTTTTGCAAGCAGCTAGATGTCTGGGGGAGGTTCTTTCCCCCTTCATCAGGCTGAGCCTATCAGGGAAGAGTTGAATGCTGGGCCGAGAGGAATTATGTCTCCAGCCTCAACGACTGATAAGAAGCACCTGCAAGGTCTTTCATTATATACTGATTTTTCAAGGACCTCAGCTCTTTGTCTGTTTATTTCTGGGGGGAGGGTTCTTTCCCCACCCCTGCTGAGCCCACCCTGGTTACATGGTATTTGTCCAGCAACAAGTGCATTCAAGGGTCAGGAACTAGCCTCCGGCTATGTGGGGGAGGGTGGAGTAACAGCCTTTGCTGATAGCCTGTTGAGTGGCCATTTAATTTTTAAATGGCCACAAGCAGAAACTGCCTTTGCAAACGAACTGTCAGAACCTATTAAAAAATTATTTAAAAAAAAAACCTTGGAGGAACGGACTTGAAACTTGGGGTGCACTTAGCTGAGACATACCCCTAAACACCCCTGAAGCCCAGGAGCTGTGTGTGAAACACAACATTGTGTTTGTTGAGTATTTTCGTGCTGAACTGACAAGTAAAGGTGCAGTATGTCAAGGATTTGAAGGGTCATAAAAAAACCCTTGGAGGAACAGACTTGTAACTTGGGGTACACTTAGCTGAGACATACCCCTAAACACCCCTGAAGCACAGAAGCTGTGTGTAAAGCACAGCATTGTGATCTTCGAGCATTTTCGTGCTGAACTCACAACTAATGCTGCGTATTTCAAGAATTTGAAGGGCCATAAAAAAACCCTTGGAGGAACGGACTTGTAACTTGCGGTACACTTAGCTGAGACATCCCCCTAAACACCCCTGAAGCACAGAAGCTGTGTGTAAAACACAAGTATGTGTTTGTTTGAAATCTTGTGTTGTGAGGTCTATGCTTTCCATAGGAGTGAATGGACTAATGTGCTTAACCTTTAAAATCCAATGAGTGGCCAATGCAACGCCTCTGCCCCAGGTGTATGGAACACCTGGGAATTTTTGGGAAGGTGGTTATATCACCTTGGGGGTCCCTTAGTCATGTTGAAAACAGTGGCATTTGGGGATTCTGGGGAAAGCAGACCGCGGGCATAGATGGGTTTTAATTAACCTTAGTGGAAGGGGGTTGCATTATAATAAATGGATTTATTTCATTTATGGGAGGGCAGTGCTGAAGAAAACCTGGACAGGCGGAATTTTCCAATCGCCAAACCCAAATCCTAACTTTTTACTTTGCATTTTGCTCTCTGGTGTCACATTCCAAGTCCTAAAGGCACATTATGACATAGAAAGGAAACAAAGAGGCATGTTCCTTCTCTCTCGTCATTTTTTCTCCCTGCAACCGGAGGTGAATGTTTACTTGCCCTGTCATTGCTTCTCTTTTTGCTTTCATTTGCATTAAATGCCCATCTTCGGCCACAAAATTACTTGTATCTCCTTCATTTACTCTGAGTATAATTGAGGTATAAATAATTCAAAATCTCTGCCTGGAACCTTTAAAACAATCATAACTGAGCTGCACTTTGTTACTATATAATGATTATGTGTCATTCTTTGCTTTCCTCGGGTTATTTAATAATGTAATAATGATAGTGAAATGGAATATGTTGCAGAGGTCAACAATCTCTTTAAAGTGATACTATCCTAACCTACCATTTACTGATCAATACAGCTGAAACCGAGATCACAAGCCTGATAATTCCTCCCATCGTTCTCTAAAGGGAAAGATCCACAAGAAAAAAATCCAACCATATACATGGTTGTACTCTGTGTAATCATCCTGAAATGGTCATCATCGCCCCTACCCACCCCATTTCAGTAGTCTGAAACACTGCCATTGTCTTTATCTAAGACTGGTCTGTAAAAATGAGTACCACTAAATTTTAATGCATTCATGCATACTGTAGAAGGAAATATCTCATCATCCCCCAAGGATTTCATTTCTGGCCATATACCAAGCAAAATATTATTTGGTTCCAGATGGAGCATGAAATACAAAAGGTTGTGGAAATGGTGACGCACCAAGTCAAAAACACAACCCATCATGCATCCATGCATTGTGTCTGTCAGGTACCTGAGAGAACCCATTTCTGTGGTCCTATGAAGGCCCACATGTGGTCCTACCCCCTCCTCATCCCTGCTGCTGCTTTACCTGCTCCAGCACGTGTTGGCAGCTCCAGTGATGGACCAGGAGTGTTGCCACTTTGTGCAGGAGCACTCCCAAGATGGCCACCAACAGAGTGCTCCACGGTCAGTTGGCAGCCATTTTGTAGCAGAAGTGTCCTCTGCTGTCGCAAAGAGCTGCATTGAAGCACTGCATTATTCCTTTGCAGGATTGGGATGTTATACTCTGCTTCTCAAGTCAAAGCAGAGATCCACACGTGGATAACAATATAAAAACACCAAGAGCAATAAATCAAAACAATGATAAAACAACAATACAAACACTGCACACTCCGAGTGGCTGTAAATATAACAAGGTTAAAGGTTGTTGATGGATAACGAAACAGTTTTATGATCTTACATATGAGACCATTAAATGTTATCTCTGCCTGTCCAGGAAGGACACTACTGAATTTACCAAACCTTTTTTTTCTGTTTTAAGCCATCACTGTGGAATCCCTATACAGTTCTAAAGCACCTTGCATGAGGTCCAGTTAAGGAACAAGTTTGTCGTGGATATAAATAGCTCTTTCTTACCATGTGAGATGTGTCAGACTGAACCATAAGATTCCCCTCTGCGTAGATGTTTTGGCAATGCAATCTATCTCAAGGAGTGAATAAAAATACGGAGAAAAGCTAGGTCAAGGATAGAGGAGGAAATAGTGTATATATTACAGTTTGCTCTGCCAAATCTGGTATATTTCAACACAGTAGGGCAAAAAAGATTGTGCATTAATTGTGTGGACGGAGGCTTTGAATGACAACTGGTAACTGTAGGGCATAAAAATATCTCTGCCAGCACTAGAGGAACCAAACAAAAGTGAACAGATGATTTTTAAAGGTGTTCTATTAATGGGTGAAAAAATGTACATGCTTATGAAACCGCAAAAGGTTATTTTCTTTCTTTTTAAAATCACAAATCTGTAACATCTCCTGCACTGACAAGTAGGGCTTATAGGCTAATTGCAGAATTAGCTGGAACCTACTGACAGTATGTACCACTGACTAAATGAAGGCACTTTCCCAGTTGCTCAAGCTTTCTCTCCATGTGGTTCAGGAAGCCACCTGTCCAGTTGCTAGTCGCTGAAGATAATTAGCCTTCAATTATAACAAGTTACATTTTGCTTGTTCCACAAATCCCTAGACCTTCGATCATGTCCAATTAGCTGTTTTGATCCTTTCTGCCCCATCTGGTTGACAGTAAGGTAGCAGAGACTCTTCTGGAGGATTAAACTTTCACCTGCCAACCTTTGGAGCTCTTGCAGACTTGGTGAGACTGTCGCTAATAACTACCCTGGCCTTGCAACATAAGCAACTGGCTTCTGTAAGGAAAGGTGCGCATTGCATTTTACAGAGCCTGCACTTGAATTGACTTGTGTTTCGTTGGACTTAAAGTTCATGCCAACTGCAGCCCATAAAATCTGATTTGACACTTAGAAAAGGGGGGGCAACAACACTGACAGGTAGACAAGGAACGCTTCTTCACAGGTTGGCTAGGCATCCCTACAGTGCTATAGGTTTAATTAAACCCAATCCAAGCTTGACTAATGATTATCCAGTTTAGTTGTTTTGAAAAATCCAAGCAACCTCCTGCTCCTCATGCTGTTTCCATAACATCCTTTTAACTTGCTCCACCACCTAATGACTCCCTTGAAATCTGAAGGTGTGTCTGTATCTTCTTTTTTCTGCTTTATATCAATGTTCTGATGAAAAGAATTAATCGGAACTTTTAATTTAGCCGTTCTTCACATAAGACACCCACTGGGTTTGGTTTACCTTGGGAGATCACAGGGGCTGCTGCTGTCTTCATGGCCGAGCCGCAAAGGTGCCATTGGTGCTAACTGGTGCCTGCCATGATTGCAGCAGCCCTAAAACCATGCTTGATTTCTTTAGCTAAGTCTCTTACTGAAGGTTATTCTAACACTTTGTGTTAAGGGTAATACGATTCTTGGTGCTTGATTAGTTTTAATTGAAGTCCACTGTATAGAAGCACATCTCCCAAACCCAATCACAGTTGGCATAAATTCAGCAGTAGCCCCAGCTAAAGAAAAATGATAATAACACTTGTATATTATTTGGTCTTGTAGGACTATTGAAATAGCACTCCAAGGAGACGCCTAATTTCCTCCAACTTAACAATATGCACCATTTCATTAGGATGTGTTTAAAAGGCTTAAATATACTATTTAGCAAACGTGTTGTTTCAGTCCATCCACTATGGTGTCTAGTTTTATGAACATCTTAGTAATTACATCTTAAATAATTCAGCCAAATTACGCACATATCTATTAAGCTTTTGCAATGAACAACTACAATTAAATAAGTTCATTTTATAGTACTTTTTAAGGAAGTCAAGGGAAATCAATACGGCTTTAGAGTACTTAGCTTTTCAGCCAAATCTTACTGAACTCCCCCCACTGATGCATGCAAAGGAGGTGCGCTGCATCCTATGGTGGTGTGTGTGTGTGGGGCTTTTGGAGGGGTCTCCTCGGGGGAAAGCTTCCATTGTAACTATGGGACTCCTTGGTCTTGCATCAGCTATTTTGCTTGTGCAGAACTGAAGCGTATAATGGCGACAGGGAGGGAGAGGATTCAGCTGCACGCTCATGCTACTGAACCTGCCCTCTCCGTCCCCGCTTCTTCCCAGGCCAGAAACTCTCCCATTCCTCCCCCTCCTCATCCCGTTCCACCCACCACCTGGCCCCACTGTCACCTTAATTCGTGCTGGCAGATGATGGCCTGGCCGCCAGTCCAAGTGCATGACCACCAGCAATTGTACTGGCGGTTTTGCTGTACTGGCCAGTAGCACCACTTCCAACATCTGGTGGCATCCAGACACTTCTGCCTGGATCCTGCTGGATCCTCTAATGGAACACAAATTCTGCCAGTGGATGATATAGTTTGTATTTGGCTGTTGGCTGGATTGTGCCCTTAGTGGTATAAGAAAACACAGCCAAAGAGGTGGGTGGGAATGAATGTTTGACAGAAAGTTACTGCTAATAATTTGAAACAAATTCTAAACTCATATGTTTTTCTACAGAAAACTGGCAGAGACGAGAATATTCTATAGGCCAGAGCTAAAACATCCAGGGATGGTATGACCATGAAGTCTCATGAAGCAGACCTCTGAGGTGGTGTGCATAAAGTGTGGTGAAAGGTTGTTTATGCCTTACACTGTGACTGAGCACATGTGCTCCATACTCTTTGTTGCTAGATGTCACCAACTTTATAGAACCACGTGGAGGTCAGTTTGTGTGGCATTTCTATCCCGCTGACTACTGATTCAAAATTCAGATGTCCCATGTGCATCTGCTAACACATGCTATCAAATAATTCACAGCTGCGGTGGCTTAGTGGTTAAGATTCCGAACTGCAGACTGGAAGGTCGGTAGGACAGCAGTTCGAGACCCGAGTGCCGCAGCTCCTGCCAACCTAGCAGTTTGAAAGCAAGAAATTGCAAGTAGATAAATAGGTACCGATGCGGCAGGAAGGTAAAAGCGTTCTGTTAGTCATGCCGGCCACATGACCATGGAAGCATCTTCAGACAGCGCTGGCTCTTCGGCCAGAAACGGGGATGAGCACCTGCACCCTAGAGTCAGACACGACTGGCTTTCGAGCAGGGGATACCTTTACCTATCAAATAATTCACCAGGAAGTATCCATACTATTTCAAGGCTCCCATTCATTTTAGTGGGGCTTGTGTAGGAGAACTTGCCAATGGATCTGGCCCTTCAGTTGTGTTGATTCAGATGACTGAGGCCTGCCTGTGCAGAATTAAAATGTTGCTTTACAGGCTGAAATCCTTTGAGATAGTTCATCGGGTAGCTTCTTACTGCCATGCCACTCTCCTCATTCTGGATATAATATATGAAAAAGGAATTCTATCTGATCAGAATTTCAGAAGGCATTTTACAGCACAAACTAAGTGCTTCCAGCTTTAAGATGTCCATTACAAACAACTATCGACAAAGTGCAAACTGAAAAAAAGAGCTCCCCCGAAATTATAGAAACCTGAAGAGATTGTAAATACGAGAAAAACATTGTGATTGTGTTACACACAAGGCTTTTCTTCAAAACGATAAGCAATAAATGTGTTGGATATGTCAGCTTTTACTGGCCTGGATTTACAGCTATCATACATTGTCATGTTGTTGTTTTTATTTGTTCAGCCATGCCAATGAAATGCTTTCTCTTGCATTGCATTTTCAGAGAGAGGATCAGTAATAAGATTTAGGATTAATATTTTATGGCAGACTCTTTATTTTAAAAGTGATGTTCTCTGGCATTGGCTTTCAAAAACAATTCTGTTGACTGTCACTTAAAGACAGTTGATTAGTCTGCATATCATAAATAAAGAAATATTGAAAAATGGTATTCATTATGGAAACCTCTAATAATCCATAATCTAGGTAGATAATGTGTTTTGGATATGTCTCTGAAGCTGTGAAATATGTGACTATTCCATCAGGAATTAAAGGAGATAGTGAGTGGCCTAGTGTTCTAAATTATATTTATAATTTATAAATGTAAGTTATTTGAGAAGAGAAGAAGGGGTATCCGTATAGTGTGATGCTCCAGGGACGTGGGGCAGAAGCAACAAGGCAGATATGAAAAGGACATGTCAATGCTTGCTTGATCCCAGCTGGATTCTGAAGATGAGATGACAGTTTTGTCTGAGCATTGGGGAGGGATTCTGGAGGAACTAGTGAGGTGTAGAGATGAAATATGCTACCAAAGCAAATTGGAGACCCTCCTTCCGTGGAGATTTTCAAATGGGGAAAACAATGACCTAGCTGCCTCGTGCCTTTTTCCACAATTGGTGCACAGATAGCTTGTATCCTTCCTTAATTTGGCATGGCAGGATGTGCGGGGGGAAGGACAACTAATATTTGCATTCCCACAGTGCACCATGCCAGGACCCTGATTGTAACTGAAATCAAGGCTTCACTACCTACTGAAAACATTACCTAGTACTCCTGCACAGGTATTTGATGATTTGTGGCATCACAACTCCAGTCATAGGCTAGCTCAGCTAGATTATTGCCCTGATTTATGTTTCATTCTTTATGACTCTTTATATAAATACTAAGTACATTCTCTATATACATTACATTACATAAATACTAAATATTTACATTATCATATATTTATATAAATACTAAATACGTTCTTTATATAAATACTAATTTAAATCATGTAACACTGGAGAATAATAAAAGTAATCCCCCCTTTACTATTGTAAAATTGTGGGGCAAAAGCCATTATGAACCTCCCCTTTGGAGTCTTCCAAATCTGGGTGCCCCATCCTGATAGATCTTTGCTGAAAGCACAAATTCCGCTGCATAATCAAGTTTCAAATTGCCCAGTGGCCAGGCCGCTGGACAGTCTTTTCAGATTCCTCTGCCAAGAAGTCTCTCCATCAATGACCTGAGTCTAGGGCAACACTCACCCTGCCCTGCCTTTTGTCCCTCAGGAACTTTGCCAATTTGGGGAACAATCAAGCTTTTTGTGTGCTCCTGGAAGGACAGGAAACCTATGCTGCATACCCAAAGAGAAGCTCCAAACTCCTTTGTCCACCCAGAAATGCTTTTGTTTCCTTTGTGAGAAGTACTTACCTCTCCCAGGCAATCTGGATCCCCCCCCCCCAGCATTCAGTGCAATGCTGCATGCTGTGGGCTGGAGGGGGACAAGATTGGGCTGTAAGTCATTGGAAATCTGGCTGACAGAGTGAAAAGCAGACTCTGTCATACTGCATACATGTGTGCTCTTGAAAGTTTCCCATTTTACGAATATGAACTGGGAAAATGAAACTCTAAGCCCTGAGTAGAAAATTACTCCAAATCTTTGGTGGGGTGGTCCCATATTTCTGTTCATTACTATGTCATTTTTTCACGACACTCTGTGGCAAAATGTATTGCACTATCGTAATGGATACCTGGATATGGCCAGGACATGTTTTTGACTGCCACAATTTATCCCTGCCTTTGGATGAAATAGCTGCTGTGCATATATACTGTGAATGGAATATATTGCGCCTCTTAGAATGAAAGATGGAGACATTAATGAGTGCTTTAATGTTTTTCATCACCCTCCAAATCTCAGCGCGTTATTTCTATTGATTTTATAATGAGACCTCATGAGACAATAGGAATGGCTACGTTTCTCAACCTGCCATGCCTCCCATAGTGTGCATCAACAAAATAAGGGAAAATCGCCATGAAATAACTCTATTTTACAGTTCCAGCCATTGCAATTGCTTATAGGAATTCTTTGATCTTGCACGTCGAGAGGTTTTGGGTATTATTTTCTTGACAAATCACAACTGCTAGACACTGAATGAGCCACACAAAGTTTCATGTTTAAGACCCTTTAAAAATACCTGTGATTCACAACATTCAGGTGTTAATTGTTCTTCTTTGGCCTAAATTTCTAGCAAATGTTCAAGATTTTTAGAGAAATAATTTAGCTATATACAAAAATAGAAATATATTGAATTGCTAGTACTATTGTGGAGTTTTGCTATAAGAGAAAGCAAAAATCATGCTTATAATCGAAAAGATACTTTTTGAGGGGGGAAAATTAATCTCCTACAAATGTGTATGGTTTAAATCAATTTGGCAACATAGATTATTTTATGTAAGTTACCAGAGAAAGCTGCTTACCATATATCAGCTCCAGTCCATCCAAAGTTAGTTGAGATCAAGACTGCAATCCTGTGCACATTTACTTAGGAGTAGGCCCAATTGAAAACAGTCAGTTATTATCATCATCTTGACAAACCATTAAGCCTGTGACACACTACCCGCGACATGGTGCGGTGCGAAGCAAGGCGAAGCGAAGCTGGCCTTTGTTTCACACCGCGCCACTTCCTGTCTATACTGGCCTAGAATTGCTCTCTCTATCCTCTCGCCATGGCTCTCTCCAATGTATCTAGTATCGGCCTGTCAGCCAATCAGAATCGAGTACTTTCAGACTCGATTCTGAGTGGCCGAACACTTCACGTCCTGCTCCACTGCACTGAACTCGGCCTCTGATTGGCTGAAGTTCAGTTTTTCCAACTCCTGTCATGCGGCAACGCATCCTCATGCATTGCAGCACGAAGGAGGAGAAGGCAAGACAGACAGGACTCTTTGCACCACTTCTGGATGCTTGCCAATGCTCCATACCACGTGCGGTGTGTCACAGGCTTTATGCTATTATAGGTTAAATTTGTACCACGCTGAACTAGTCCAACAACCATGTATTAGGCTGTTTCAGATGCTTGATCCACCTCCAACACACACACACACACACACACACACACACACACACACACACACACACACACACACACACACACACACTGTTTTGCAGACCCAGACAGACAGCAAAACAGCAGGCTATTCAGACCCTAGTGATCTGCCAGACATGGCTGGTGGGTCAGAAGCTGTACAGACCTATTACAGCAAGAATGGGATAAAATACCAAAGAGAGATTCCTCTGTGGATTCAAAGAGAAAGGCGTACTTAAAATGAGACATGAGAAATGAGAGAAGCGGAATGCCACGGAGTTTGGAAGCAATTAGTAAGGACAGCATGGTTTCACACTTATCAAAAAGGCAATCGAAAATTGCAAAGAGAAGAAAAACCAAAATGATTAGAAGAAGCAAAGTATGAATTAGGTGGGAAATGAGTCTAGACATTCTAATGTGAAGAAAATTACAAAGAGGGAATAGGATACCGCAAAGGGAAAAAGGAGCTGGCTCACTGTTTTCTGCAAGCAATACTCATAGAACATGCCCTATGAAGTTTCTCTTTGCATACTAATGGTATGAGTTGTTTTTATGCTAAGAAAGTTACCCTTGACTAAGAATGCTACAGCCCAATCCAAAGTAAGCACCTGTGCAGTTATCAGTGGTGTCACTAGGGCGCACGCCACCCCATAGCGGGGCGCGCGCGTCACCCAAGTGACGCCTCCACCCTATACCCCCCTCTTACAAATCTTTGCCGCGGCCATAGGGCACGGCGCGATTTGGGGGGGTGCCCGACGAGGCGCAGCTCCGGGCGCCTGACGGGCCGCCGTTCCGGGCGCCCCCTTAATTGTTGCAGCTGGCTTGGGGACGTCTTCCCCGGCCGGCTGTCTGGGGCCTTCTGAGCACATTTTTTAGCGCATGCGCAGATCGTTCCTGAGGGAAAAGGGCAGCCCTTTTCCCACAGGGACGGTCTGCGCATGTGCAAAAAATGTTATAAATAACGTTCACACAGCGGGCCTTCCTCAGAAGGCCCTAGCGCGTCGGCCGGGGAAGCCGGCTCCGGGGACGTCTTCCCCGGCCGACGCGCGCAGGAGAGGTGACGCGTCACGCGCATGTGCGCATCACTCCTTGCACGCATCACCCCGTAGCAGCCCGCTACCGTCGCTTGACGGTAGCAACGCCATTGGCGGTTATGCAGCAGCGCCGGCGTGGGCTACGCTGCATCCCACAGGGGATTTTTGGCTGCTGGAGGTCTCCTTGGGGTAAGGGGACATTTGTTATGAAAATAGTCTTTCTGATCATCACTAACAAAGTATCAGGGGCATCACTAGGAGGGGTGGGAGACGGACCACCCCGGGTGTCATCCCAGGGAGGGGTGACACCAAAATGACTTTCTAGTTATATTGATATATTGATACAAGCTAAAACTACTCACAGCACAATCCTGTGTATCCATGCACCAGTGTAACAATAGGTGCACCGGTGTAACAGAACTTACACTGGTGCATCTACTGTTACACCGGTGGAAGGTTACACAGGATTGTGCTGTCTAAGAGTTAAAAACCAGTTTAAAAACACTCAAAAAGTTAAAAAAGCTAAACACTCAAAGAGTTAAAAACAAGTTTAAAAATTCCAAAGGATTAAAAACAACAATAGACAGGATCACTATGTTTCATTCAATTCTATGAACTTCGTCAGGTGACAAAATAGAGCAACATGAGCTGCTATGTTTTCAATGTGGAGCAAGCAGCAGTTCAACTACTGTATATTATACAGACAAACGCTCAGGAAAGTCCTCTGTCAATTAGCACCAGAACTTGAACTCCTGTCATTTGACCGGGAGTAACCTCAGTAATGCAACAGACACTTTGAACTGCAGTAACCTTCATTTGTTATTACCTGCTGTCCTGGCTACCTTACTCAAAGCAGGTGCCCAGATCTTATCCACAAAAGCCAGTTCTTGTTTTCTATTTAATAAATTGTCCTGTTTGTGTTTGCTTATTTATATTGCTTCATAATTCAGTCTCAATTTATGCCTGGACTCCTGCACCATTTTTTTGTGTGTGTGTGTGTTCTCAAACTTAATCATATGCCCCGTATCCATCGTATGTTCAGCAAGGGCTGAATGTTCCCAGTGCCAGAGTCTACAAGCTCTCTCGTGTTTCCTGATCCTGGTATCAATCACCCATTTGGATGTCCCAATATAGGATCTGCCGCATTCACAGGGGACACTGTACACTCTGGAGGTCGCAAATGCGGGTCTCGGATCTTTAGGATTACTTAAAAACTGTGAATTTTTTCTAGTCGATTTAAAATTGTCCTTACATTATGCTTCCAGAAGACCCTCGCAAATTTATCAGTAGTACCCTGGACAAAGGGAAGACACAGCCAGCCTCTCTTCTTCTCTTCCTCTGATGTATTCTCGTTCTTTCTTTCTTTCTTTCTTTCTTTCTTTCTTTCTTTCTTTCTTTTCCTTCCTTCCCATTAGCTTTCTTCTGTTGTCGATTCCATGCTTTATTCACCTGGGTTTCACTATACCCATTTGCTTTCAACAAGTCCACATCTGTTTCCTCTCCTGAGGAAGGGAGGGGGTGTCACAAATGTTCATAGCCCGATATACTAAGGGCACAATCCAAACCTACTTAGGCCGCCATTGTAACCAGCGGCCCAGCGAAAATGGGAGACCCCAGAACGGAAAGGGGATTCAAATCCCCTTTGAATTCCCCTTTTGGAGGGGATTTGAATCCCCTTTCTGTTCTGGGGCCTCCCGTTTTCGCTGGGCCGCTGGTTACAAAGGCGGCCTAAGTAGGTTTGGATTGCGCCCTGTAGCATTAATCAGCGAGATTTTTTGTGCCGGATGATGGTTGGACTCTCTATGCAGATAACGTCCTGTGTGGGTCAGTTTTCTATACACCGAATGGGCCACTGTTAAATCTGCCTTCCTAGTGACAAGCATGTCCAAAAAAGGTAGAGAGCCTGCCACTTCTTGCTCAATAGTAAATTGGATAGCGGGACATTGATTATTCAGATGTTCCAGAAATTTTTCCAACGCTTCATCCCCATAATTCCACAGACAAAAAATATCAACAACGTATCGCAACCATATCTCAGGACGTTGATTAGCTGACTGTAAAAACCTTTTGTTCGAAATGTTCCATAAAAAGATTGGTAACCACGGGGCTAAATGGATTATCGTTACTTTCTACACACCACTGGTAGAAAATGGGGTTTTTCTACTCCCCGCCGCAACTGATACGGGGATAACATTTCCCAGGTGGCCTCCACATCATGTAGTCTAGCATGGGAGGAGGTCCATGGGGGTTACACCATGAGATCTCGCCCTGGGTGTCATCAAACCTACTGACACCCCTGCAAAGTATACTTAAAATATTGCTTCTACAAACATGCATCCTTCTGGAAATTAAAGCACTTTGGAGAAAGAAAAGACAAATACCTTTCTAACATATTTTACTCTTAGGGATTTTAAAAAATGCCTATTGATGCATAAACATGCCATCTGTCGCTCTGCTGTCAGACACCGTCTAAAAGAGCTGCCTGTGGTGACAGGCCAGAAATCACAGAGCATTTATGTCACTGAGCACTAGTCTGAAACTAGTCTATTAGACTTTGGGCCTGATCCAGAAATCTCAAGATTCATCATATTCGTGATTCAGTGCAGTGTTAACATTTCTGTATGGTGAAAAGCACCCAGAGCAGCAGAGGTGATATGAGGGATGATGACTTCAGATTAATTTGAACTTGGGCCTAGAAGTGTGTAGTGTAGCAATTGTATACTACATGATATAAATGATTATAGGTGATATATGATGATTTACTTGGTATAGTACAAACAGGTTATGACTGCTAGATGACATATTTACTATGTTATGTATAGTTATTTATGATATGATAATGATGTTTTGACTCATAAGAACTACATAAATTAGAATATGATTTGCTGTTTCTTTTAAAGTTCATGATAAGGTTTTGTAAAATAGTTAGAATGTAAGATACTTTAAAAAATAATTAAAACAAAGCAAACAGAGGCACCATATTTTGAAGATGATCTATACACAGATTGCAAAATTACAGGATTAAAAGCCATGTAAAATATATATTTTAAAAAAACAGTTTAAAAACCAATAAAAACAAGTTAAAACTGTTTATAAACAGTTGTTTTTTTAAACTGTTTTAAATATATCTTTACATGGTTTTTAATCCCATAATTCTGCAATCTGTATCCATTACCCCGGGCCATGAAACCTTCACAGCTTACTTAATGATCTATACCAGAAGTTCTCAACCTGTGGTATGGGTACCCCTAGGGGTACGCGGACCTCTTGCTGGGGGTACGCCAAGCCCTGCCCCTTATCTGTCCCATCAGCAGCTAATTAAGTGTTAATTAACATGGATTTTAAATATTTTCAGAGCCCTTCTGTCTCTCCGATTTTGGTTTTGGACTTATTTGTGTACTTTGGAAAATGTACTTTGGTGGGTGGGGGAGGGAGGAGCTGATTTTGGGAAGTGTGACTTGGAGAAAAAAAGAGATCCTTGCATGTCTGTCTGTCTGTCTGTCTGTCAGTCTGCATGTCTGTCAGTCTGTCTGTCTGTCTGTCTGTCACACACACACACACACACACACACACAAACACACACACACACACACACACACAGAGTTAAATTAGACATTTTTCACATTTAAAATTGTTTTAGTACTTTTTTATTTAATGATTAATTACTTAATTGATTAATTGATTAATCCAATTAATTAGCAGTTATATTAGCAGGGGGTACTTCAGAAAATTGGACCGTGATAGGGGTTACCCAGGCCTCCAAATGTTGAGAACCTCTGATCTATACAGCTTGCCTTCCTTCTGACCACTTTATTCTTCATTGAGGTTTCCAAAACAATTTCATCAGCATTTCAAGCAAGTTGTCCCAAACTAAAAGGCTTGATCAACTCATATAGACCACAATCCCAGTTTGAATTTGCCCCTATGTGTCGCTGATTTAAAGAGAGAGAGAAAAAAAGCCTGCAACTGGACAATGCTGCATTTAATGTTGTGTCTAGTTTGGATATTGGCATGCTACAGCCTATAGCCAATATGGAGAAGGTTAAATAAAGCAGCAAGAACAAATCTATGGTGCACACTATGTTGTTGCCCAGTCGTTAAGTCGTGTCCGACCCTTCGTGATCCCATGAACCATATCCCGCCAGGCCTTCCTGTCCTCCACTATCTTCCTGAGTTCGCTCATTTTCATGTTTGTTGCATCGGTGATGCTGTCTAATCATCTCATCCTTGGCATTCCCCTTCTCCTTTTGCCTTCAATCTTTCCCAGCATCAGAGTCTTCTCCAGAGAGTCCTCTCTTCGCATTAGGTGGCCAAAATATTTGAGTTTCAGCCTTAGTACCTGTCCTTCCAGGGAACAGTCAGGCTTGATTTCATTTAGAATTGACTGATTTGATCTCCTAGCAGTCCAAGGGACTCTCAGGAGTCTTCTCCAGCACCACAGTTCAAAAGCATCTATTCTTCGGCGCTCAGCCTTCCTTATGGTCCAACTCTCGCAACCATACATTGCTACTGGGAACACCATCGCCCTGACTATGCGAACTTTTGTTGGCATGGTGATATCTCTGCTTTTTATTATGCTGTCTAAGTTTGCCATAGCTTTCCTTCCAAGGAGTAAGCGTCTTTTAATTTCATGGCTGCTGTCTCCGTATGCAGTGATCTTGGAACCCAGAAAAGTAAAATCTGTTACTGCTTCCATTTCTGCCCCTTCTATTTGCCAGGAATTGATGGGACCCGATGCCATGATCTTAGTTTTATTAATGTTGAGTTTCAAGCCAACTTTTGCACTCTCCTCTTTCACTCTCATCAAGAGGCTCTTTAGTTCTTCTTCACTTTCTGCCATTAGGGTGGTATCGTCTGCATATCTGAGGTTGTTGATATTTCTCCCGGCAATCTTGATTCCGGCTTGTGATTCATTCAGCCCTGCATTTCTCATAATGTACTCTGCATATAAGTTAAATAGGCAGGGTGACAATATACAGCCTTGCCGTACTCCCTTCCCAATTTTGAACCAATCAGTTGTTCCATGGCCGGTTCGAACTGTTGCTTCTTGACCCGCATACAGGTTTCTCAGGAGACAGGTAAGGTGGTCCACCGCACGTTGGCAATTTGATCTCTAGTTCCTCTGCCTCTTCGAAATCCAGCTTGTACGTCTGGTATTTCTCGGTCCATGTACTGCTGAAGCCTAGCTTGTAGGATTTTGAGTATAACCTTGCTAGCATGTGAAATGAGTGCAATTGTACGGTAGTTTGAACACTCTTTGGCACTGCCCTTCTTTGGAATTGGAACGTAAACTGACCTTTTCCAATCCTTTGGCCACTGCTGAGTTTTCCAAATTTGTTGGCATATTGAGTGCAGCACTTTCACAGCATCATCATTTAGGATTTTAAGTAGCTCACCTGGGATATTATCATCTCCACTAGCTTTGTTGTGAGTAATGCTACCTAAGGCCCACTTGACTTCACTCTCTAGGATATCCGGCTCTGGGTCAGTGACCACACCAGCATGGTCATCAGGAACATTCAGATCTTTCTTGTATAGTTCTTCTGTGTATTCTTGCCATCTCTTCTTAATCTCTTCTGCTTCTGTTAGGTCCTTGCCTTTTTTGTCCTTTATCATGCCCATCTTTGCACAAAACGTTCCCTTGATATCTCCAATTTTCTTGAAGAGATCTCTAGTCCTCCCCATTCTGTTGTTTTCCTCGATTTCCTTGCATTGTTCATTTAAGAAGGCCTTCTTATCTCTCCTTGCTATTCTCTGGAAATCTGCATTCAGTTGTTTATATCTTTCCCTTTCACCCTTGCTTTTAGCATTCCTTCTTTCCACAGCTATTTGTAAAGCTTCATTTGACAGCCACTTTGCTTTCTTGCATTTCTTTTTCTTTGGGATGGTTTTAGTTGCTGCCTCCTGTACAATGTTACGAACTTCCGTCCATAGTTCTTCAGGCACTCTGTCTACCAGGTCTAATGCCCTAAATCTATTCTTCACCTCCACTGTATACTCATAAGGGATATGGTTTAGGTCATATCTGACTGGTCTAGTGGTGTTCCCTACATTCTTCAGTTTAAGTCTGAATTTTGCAATAAGAAGCTCATGATCTGAGCCACAGTCAGCTCCAGGTCTTGTTTTTACTGATTGTATAGAGCTTCTCCATCTTTGGCTGCAAAGCACATAATCTATCTGGTTTCGGTATTGACCATCTGGTGATGTCCATGTGTAGAGTCGCCTCTTGTGTTGTTGGAAAAGAGTGTTTGCTATGACCAGCGTGTTCTCTTGACAGAACTCCGTTAGCCTTTGCCCTGCTTCGTTTTGCGCTCCAAGGCCAAACTTGCCTGTTGTTCCGTTTATTTCTTGATTTCCTACTTTAGCATTCCAGTCTCCTATGATGTAAAGGACATCTTTTTTGGGTGCTAGTTCTAGAAGGTGTTGTAGGTCTTCATAGAACCAGTCAACTTCATCTCCTTCGGCATCAGTAGTTGGGGCATACACTTGGATTACTGTAACGTTGAATGGTTTGCCTTGGATTCGAACTGAAATCATTCTGTCGTTTTTGAGGTTGCACCCCAGTACTGCCTTTCCCACTCTTTTATTGACTATGAGGGCTACTCCATTTCTTCTAAGGGATTCATGCCCACAGTAGTAGATATGATGGTCACCTGACTTAAATTCGCCCATGCCCGTCCATTTTAGTTCGCTGATTCCCAAGATGTCAATGTTCAATCTTATCATCTCATTTTTGACCACATCCAGCTTGCCTTGATTCATAGACCTCACATTCCATGTTCCTAAGCAGTATTGCTCCTTGCAGCATTGGATTTTCCTTTCAACCTCAGACACATCCACAGCTGGACGTCCTATTGGCTTTGGCCCAGCTGCTTCACTCTTTCTGGGTCTACTTGGAATAGTCCTCCGCTCTTCCTCAGTAGCATATTGGACACCTTCCGACCTGAGGGGCTCATCTTCCGGCGTCATATCTTTTAGCCTTCTGGTACTGTTCATGGGATTTTCTTGGCAAGGTTACTGGAGTGGGTTGCCATTTCCTTCTCCTGTGGATCACTTTTAGTCAGAACTCTCTGCTACGACCTGTCCGTCTTGGGTGTCCCTACACGGCATAGCTCATGGCTTCATTGAGTTACGCAAGCCCCTTCGCCACGACAAGGCAATGATCCATGAAGGAGGTTGCACACTATGGCGCTATTAATTTCCTAGTGGGAGATGTGGGCACACATGAAGAACACAAAGAACAGGGCAACTAAAACTAGAAATGAAACAATTGCAGGCTTAAAATGCTGTAGAAGAAAAAAAAAGATGAGGGGCATGATAGAGGCTTATTAAAATATGCATCACATGGAGAGACTGAGTAGGTAAAAATATTCTCTCTTTACAAATTGGTTAAACTTGGCAATATCAAATGTGATTCATTTGAAGTCAAATCAGTAGTTTCAGAAGAATCAAAACTGTTGTATTTCTTTAAGCCAAGCATAATTCATCTTTGATTTTTTCACTGTTGCAAGTTGTGGAGACAGCTCATATCTTAGTTGACTTTAGAAGGGTTTGACACATTCATAAACTTGGTTATATTTAAACAAAAGACTAGACATGGAATCTTCCTTTTCAATGGTTTTAGTATACTTGAGCTGCAATCCTATATGCACTTTCCTGGGAGTAAGCCCAACTGAGTACAATGGAACTTACTTATGAGTAGGGATGCATAAGATTGTGCTGACAGATTCCTGGATGCTGGAGAAATTCACGACTGAGTCATTATCACCACCATACCTGGTTGTGTCAACTT
This sequence comes from Plestiodon gilberti rubricaudatus, assembly GCA_026170595.1. Classification (NCBI taxonomy): domain Eukaryota; kingdom Metazoa; phylum Chordata; class Lepidosauria; order Squamata; family Scincidae; genus Plestiodon; species Plestiodon gilberti. The sequence goes on from JANXHW010000005.1 coordinate 27,255,204, forward strand.
CTCTGGGTAATCCTGTTGAGACAGAAAGCATTGTTGGAGATAGAGCCTGAACATTTGATCTGATTTACCAGGAACCAGCATACTTTCACTAAAATAAAGTCAACAAAATGTACTCAAATATGAACTCAAATATGAGCCATAAAGTTCTGAAGAGTAGTAAAGGTGCTCTTTCATGAATTTTCCAGATAAAGACATAGACCTTTTACTAATACATGTTAATATGTGAGCATCAAAAGGAAGGTTTTATTTTTACAGTAACTTGGCAGCTTTCATCTCCAGTCATATGTCCACATGATCCACGCTGAAAGTAAAAACAAATGAACAATAAAACTAGACCAAAAATCATTGTTAATTCAGATAAGTCAGATAATGGCATTCATCAGATTACACTTTCTGAAATACATCCTGTCCCCCCCCACACACACATTTTTTTTGTCCAACAGTGCTGATTCTAATTTTCTACTTTTTTCTATCCCACTGAGATTTTAATTGGATATGGTGGGATTGTTTGCTGAGTTAAAGAGCATTTGCAAATCTCTAAATGATTAAGGAAACAAGGCTGCCATATCATACCTATTATACCTCCATTATCTTCCACTTAAAAGGGAGGTCCATAATACTTTATTTCAGAGTAACAGAGGCAGGTCTGCTTGAAATATATGGCATTTTTATGTTTTAGTGCATGCAGTCTTTTGCTCTGGCAAGGCATTTATGTAGATTTCTTCACATTTCCACCAAGTGCTTTTAAAGGGTCATTCTTTGTTTTCATTCTGTCCATTGTATCACTGCCCCTGCTTATTTGAGATCCGAGAAACGTCTAAGGATGTATTGGCCTTCCCCTATTTTTGCTTGGGTTTTGTTTTTGCTGGACCAACATAGCTACCTACTAGGGATGTGTGCCTTTATGGATGAATCCAGCATAAACTTAAAAAGAAGAGGAAGCAGTTAGAAAGGAAGGCTTGAAATCAAAATAGCAGCCTTCTAGGGAAGAAAAATGAGTATTTGTGGCACTGTGGAAAACGCTTATGGTTTCTTTTATTCACTTTCCTAACCAATCCTTAGCATGCATAGAGCCACCTCATCATGCTTTTGAGAATCCCTTCACTTAGTCTCAAAGATGTTTGCCTTAGAGGTGACTGAGGAATAATTTGGGTTGTGGATTTCTGCAAGATATCTCTGTTGGGCAAAATATGAAACTTCTTTATTTTCCCAGGCTCTGAACTATTCTATTTCTAAAAGTCGAGCTTGTCAGCTTGTTTTTTTGTTTGTTTGTTTGTTTTTAAAAATGTGTGGTTTTTCTTCATCCACACTAGCAAAGTTGTCCCTTAATGTTAGCTGGGCTGTATTTCCTAATAGAGCTTAACATACTTTCTCCATTGTGGGGAGAATTCTTGGAAACTGTTTCTTTAAACGAGGCCGTGGTTAGACCTCCATTCTTTTATTAAGATCATAATGGTGCAGGAAACTACAGGCCAGTCTTCAGTTTACTGTTCTTGGGCACAATAACTGAACAGATGGTGGTTTCATATGGTTTATATTGACTCTTCAGTCTGATTTTAGGACTAAAATTGCGCTAAGGCAGCGGTTCTCAATGTTCTCCCCATGAGTTGGGGAAGTCATAAGTCCTTGGCCAAGCCAATGGCTATTTCAGATGAAAACCGGAAGTTTTCAGAGAGCCTATCTGAAGCACAAGGAAGCCCACAGAGGGGAGCCCCCCCCCCACACACCGTCCGGAGGGCTGGCATGACTCCTGGTAAGTAAAAAAAAACACCCTTTTTTCCCAGCGGTGGCATAACGTCGCTAATGTCACCACACATCGCCATCCCCCTTAAGAGGGTAGCAGCCACTTCTGGGTTTCGTGGTGGGTCATGACCCATCACTTTGAGAACCACTGCTCTAAGGTCACCTTGCTAGAAATCTGTGTCAAGAGATGGACAAGGAGAGTGATTCTCCTTGCCCACAAAGGGGATTTTTTAAATCATCACTGGTAGTAATCTGGCTGTCTGGGTTGGGAGTTGAGGATGTCACTTTTGGGTAGTTCCACTCTTACCTGTTAGGAAGGTATAAGAACTTGACTGCTCCTCCTCCCATGAGCAGAAGTGCATTATTCTATGAAGATTCTATTTGGTTTCCCATATTTGTTCATAGCTACATGAAACTAGGAGAGATTTTCCATCGTTTGGAGGAATCAGTATAATGGTGAAAACCAGGCTGGTTAGGGCAATACATTTTCCCCTGGACCAGCCCCATGGGTGCACTCATGTCATGTACATGTCCTGTCACCTCCCCTCACATCCTAATCATGTGGGGATTCTTTAAAGTAGGTTTATCAGCATGGACAGAAGTTCATACTGACCCCTCCCACAAGATTAAGGAACCTGACCAGAACTGACCTCAATATGATGGGAGTGGCTAGGATACGAATATGCCATGAGTGTGCATATCCTTTATTATGTGTGGCAAGTCTCTCCTGTTGCCTTGCTATGAGCCCAACGTTATTGGGCTCTAAGGTCTATAATGTTGTATTATAGGTTATAGCGGTAGTCTCACACCAGTTTACATGTGAGAGAGATGTTGTTATTGGTTTCCAGAAGGTAGATGATGACTTCTGTGCATGCCACTCTAGTTAGATCGATAATCATGCATGCAAGCAAGTACTGTATGCAAAATCTCATCACTTTCTCCAGCAACTATGGCTGCACACACATATCCCAGTTGTCTGAGGGGGGGAAGGAGAGGCGACCTTTAGTCCCCCACGTCGCCATTCACAGCAAACAGCTGATTTGTGTGATTGCCACCTATTGAACAAGCCTGTGCACCAGTTGCAATTGGGGCCAATTGTATTGAAAAAGAAAATGAACTTCCACTGCTCTGCACTTTGATTCCCACTGAGAAGTTTTTCTTTACTGGAATTGTCAGTGGTCTTCTCAGGCTTTCTGTCATAAGCTGATACCACCCTAATTTCAACTTTGACTTCCTATTACAAAGTCTACATCAGAAGATTAAGAACTTTCCGCCATAGATTTTTTAAATAGGAAATGACAGTTTAATTTGGCAGAGCTGTGCTGAAAGGGTACTTAAACCTAGCAGAGACTGCTAACATCAGCAACCTTCACAGGAGAAAAAAAATGAAAACTGAACATGAATAATTAACAGACAAAGTTAAGAACATAAGAACATAAGAAGAGCCCTGCTGGATCAGGCCAAAAGCCCATCTAGTCCAGCTTCCTGTGTCACACAGTGGCCCCACCAGATGCCTCAGGGAGCACACGAGACAACAAGATACCTGTGTCCAGTCGCCACTCCCTTGCACCTGGCACAGAGAAAACCCACTTCTAAAAAACCAGGAGGTTGCTTATGGCTTGTAACCTGTGATGGTCTTTTCCTCCATGAATTTGTCCAAACCCCTTTTAAAGGCATCTAGGCCAGGTGCCATCACCACATCCTGTGGCAAGGAGTTCCACAGATGAATCACACGCTGGGTAAAGAAATATTTTCTTTTGTCTGTTCTAACTCTCCCTCCACTCAATTTTAGTGCGTGTCCCCTGGTTCTGGTGTTGTGCGAGAGGGAGAAGAATTTCCCTCTATCCACTCTCTCCATCCCATGCATAATTTTATACGTCTCAATCATGTCCCCCCTCAGGCGCCTTTTTTCTAGGCTGAAAAGCCCCAGACGCTGTAGCCTTTCCTCGTAAGGGAGGTGCTCCAGCCCACAAATCATTCTGGTCGCTCTTTTCTGCACCTTTTCCAATTCAACTATATCCTTTTTGAGGTATGGTGACCAGAACTGGACACAATACTCCAGATGTGGCCTTACCATCGATTTGTACAAAGGCATAATGATATTGGCCGTTTTATTCTCAATCCCCTTTTTAATGATCCCGAGCATGGAATTGGCCTTCTTCACAGCCGCCACACACTGGGTCGACACTTTCATCGACCTGTCCACCAGCACCCCAAGATCTCTCTCTTCATCCGTCACAGACAACTCAGAACCCATTAGCGTATATGTGAAATGTTGGTTTCTTGCCCCAATGTGCATCACTTTGCACTTACTTACATTGAAGCGCACCTGCCATTTTGCTGCCCATTCTCCCAGTTTGGATAGATCCTTCTGGAGCTCTTCACAATCCCTGCTGGTCTTTACCACCCGGAAAAGTTTAGTGTCATCCGCAAACTTGGCCACCTCACTGCCTATCCCCGACTCCAGGTCATTTATGAATAAGTTGAAAAGCACCGGTCCCAAGACTGATCCTTGGGGCACACCGCTTTTCACCTCTCGCCATTGTGAAAATTGCCCATTGACTCCCACTCGCTGTTTCCTGGTCTTCAACCAGTTCCTAATCCACAAGAGGACCTGCCCTCTTATTCCCTGACTGTGGAGTTTTCGCAGGAGCCTTTCATGAGGGACCGTGTCAAACGCCTTCTGAAAATCCAGATATATAATATCCACGGGTTCGCTCACATCCACATGCCTGTTGACCTTTTCAAAAAATTCTAACAGGTTTGTGAGGCAAGACTTCCCCTTGCAGAAGCCATGCTGACTCTCCCTCAGCAGAGCTTGTTCTTCTATGTATTTTAAGATTTTATCCTTAATGAGACTTTCCACCATCTTCCCTGGAACAGAGGTTAGGCTGACCGGCCTGTAGTTTCCCGGGTCCCTCCTCCTTCCTTTTTTAAAGATTGGCGTGACATTAGCTATCCTCCAATCCTCTGGCACAGTGGCTGTTTTAAGGGACAAGTTGCATATTTGGGTCAAGAGGTCAGCAACTTCATTCTTGAGTTCCTTCAGAACTCTTGGGTGGATGCCATCCGGGCCTGGTGATTTATTGATCTTTATTTTGTCAATTAAGTCTGAGACATCTTCTCTTTTAACCTCTATTTGACTTAATTCTTTAGTCAGGGGAGACCGTTCCGGCAGTGGTATTTGCCCGAGGTCTTCTGCCGTGAAGACAGATGCAAAGAACTCATTTAATTTCTCTGCAGTCTCCAAGTCCCCTTTTATCACCCCTTTCTCTCCCTCACCATCCAGCGGACCCACCGTTTCCCTGGCAGGTTTCCTGCTTCTAACATATTTGAAGAAGCTTTTATTATTCCCTTTTATGTTGCCTGCCATACGTTCCTCAAAGTCTTGCTTGGCCTCCCGTATCATCTTTTTACATTTCTTTTGCCACAGTTTGTGCTCCTGTTTATTTTCCTCATTAGGGCAAGACTTCCATTTACGGAAGGAAGCTTCCTTGCCTTTTATAGCCTCCTTAACTGTGCTTGTTAGCCATGCCGGCATCCTCCTGGACTTGGTCGAGCCCTTCCTCCTTTGTGGGATACACTCCCGCTGGGCCTCTATGACTGTTGTTTTAAACAGCCTCCATGCACTCTGGAGCGATTGGACTCTTTTTACCTTCCCTTTCAGCTTTTTCTTAACTAGTCTTCTCATTTTGGGGAAGTCTGCCCTTCGGAAGTCAAGGGTTTTCGTGTCAGATTTGCTCGGCACTCTCCCTCCGACATGCATGGCGAAACAGATCGCAGCATGGTCACTGTTCCCCAACGATTCGGTAACATTTACCTCCCTGACCAGATCTTGAGTGCCACACAATATCAAGTCCAGAGTCACCTGTCCTCTGGTCGGTTCCGTGACAAGCTGCTCTAAGGCACAGTCATTTAACATATCCAGAAATCCAGTCTCTCTTTCATGACCTGAGCATGAATTGACCCAGTCGATGTGAGGATAATTGAAGTCCCCCATGACTACAACCCTGTCTCTCGTTGACACCTCCCTGATTTGCTTCCTTATTTCAAGATCCCCTTCAGGTTTTTGATCTGGAGGACGGTAGCATGCCCCTACTATTACATCACTCTTTGAGCCTGGTAATCTAACCCACAGTGATTCTACGGAGGAGTCAGAGCCCCCCTCCAGCTCTACTCTGGTGGATTCTACCCCCTCTTTGACATAGATGGCCACCCCACCTCCAACACGCCCCTCTCTGTCCCTCCTATAGAGTTTATATCCTGGAATTGCAGTATCCCACTGGTTCTCCGCATTCCACCAGGTTTCTGTTATACCTACTATGTCAATGTTTTCCCTAGCCACCAAACATTCCAGTTCTCCCATCTTTGCCCGAAGACTTCGGGCATTTGCATAAAAGCACTTATATACCTGGTCCCCCAAGAAGGGCTGCATGTTTGCCCCTTTATTCCTGCAGCCTTCTGTCTTGCTAGACTGGCTGTCATGTCCCATCACGCTACCACTCCCAATTCTTACTCTGCTATTACTTGACTGTTCCCCATCCTCTGCACCCTCATTCCCGAGGGATGAGGAGTCCCGAACCGGATGCCCCTCGGCTCCTGTCGGCTTTCCCCCAGGAGTCAGTTTAAAAGCTGCTCTGCCACCTTCTTAATGTTACGCGCCAGCAGTCTGGTTCCGTTTTGGTTCAAGTGAAGCCCGTCCCTCTTGTACAGGCCTGGCTTGTCCCAAAACGTTCCCCAGTGCCTAACAAACTTAAACCCCTCCTCCTGACACCAGTGTCTCATCCACGCATTGAGACCCCTGAGCTCCGCCTGCCTAGCTGGCCCTGCGCGTGGAACAGGTAGCACTTCTGAGAACGCTACCTTTGGGGTCCTGGATATGAGCTTCCTACCTAGCAACCTAAATTTGGCCTCCAGGACCGCCCGGCTACATTTCCCCACGTCGTTGGTGCCAACATGCACCACAACCGCTACCTCCTCCCCAGCACTCTCTACCAGCCTATCTAGACGAGAGGTGATGTCCGCAACCTTCGCACCAGGTAGGCAAGTCACCGTGCGGTCCTCACATCCGTCACAGACCCCCCTTTCTATGTTCCTGACTATAGAGTCACCCACAACAAGAAGCCCCCTTCCCCCCCTCCCCAGAGGAGTATCCATAGTGCGACTGGATACGGGCCCATCACCTGAAGAAGGGGTCCCCACTGTGGGATTGTTTCCCTCTTTTCCAGAGCAATGTCCTCCAGCCCTGAGACTCCCTTTCCTGGCAGCTGAGGCGCTGGCCAACTGAGGGTAGGACGATGCCTCCACGTCCCTAGAAGTCTCACCCTGGTTCCTCTCTTCCTGTCTCTGCTTCTCCAGGTCAGCAACCGTGGCTTCAAGGGAGCGAACCCGTTCCCTGAGAGCCTGGAGCTCTTTGCACCGAGCACACACCCATGACTTGTGCCCAAGAGGCAGATAGTCATACATGTGACACTCAGTGCAAAACACTGGATAGCCCCCACCCTTCTGCTGGCTGTCTGACTGCATAGCTTTTGAGTGTAAGTTATGGATTTATCAAAGTTTGGGTACCTTAATGTTGCTGGAGCTCTCCTCTCTTCAAGGGACGTGCCGGGCAGTGTGTGGGGCCTGGCTTCCTCGCCCCGCTGCTGAACTCGCTGTGTCTTTTTTATCTTGCCACTTTGTCCCCGTGAGCCACTTGGTCCCCGTGAGGCCACTCGCTGCTCCTGAAAAAAAGTTGTGTGTGTGTGTGTTAAAAAGAGTTTTCAAATATATTTAGTATTTTATTGACTTTATTGTATAAAACAAAGATCACAAATGGATTGTAAATATGTTGGTGTTTGAAGACTTTTTTTCACCTATAGTAGTGGTTCTCAAACTGCATTGCAATGCCTTAGGGCAGTGTTTCCCAAACGTTTTTGACCTGCGACTCCCTTGACCATTGGCGACCATTGGCGACCATTGACCATTATATTATGATGAAGCCTGCCAATTGCCATTGCACTGTTTTCCAAGAAGATTCCATGGCTCCGCGACTTCCCTGGCTGGTTTCTGTGGCTCCCCTGGGAGCCGTGCCTCCCAGTTTGGGAACCACTGCCTTAGGGAGTTGCAGCACAGTCACAGGGGCGCCGTGAGATGTCCCCAGTGGCCCCTCTTACCTGCTCTTCTGGGCACCACCATCTTGGATCGTGCAAAATCTTGTGAGATCCAAGATGGTGGCACCCAAATCTCATGAGATTTGGGCGTCTCCATCTTGGATCTGACAATGTCTCGCGAGATGTGGGTGCCGCCATCTTGGATCTCATGAGATCTTGTGAGATTTGGGAGTCATTCATGGTGGTTGGTTGTTAGATCTTATTGTCAAATAGTCTCTCTATATTCTGAAGCCATGATGATGACCACCACATAGTTGTATGAATGCAGCTAATTTTAGCAGAAGCTAATTCAATGTGACCATAATTCTCCTCTCTTCAAATGCATCGCCAAGCTCACATGTTGGTAAAGCACTTCTTTCCTCTTTCCATAATGAAGACACAAGATACATGATATATTCCAATCCCTCCTGAAATATATTGTGAAGTGAGCAATAAGCAGTGGCGTCGCTCCGGTAGGGGCGGGGCCGTAAGTATCGCTCCGTCATAATCCCTTTACCGAGCGAGCAGGAGGCGGCCCTGCCCCCTCACTGTCGGAGCCTTTCCCCTGCGGAGAAAGCAGCAGGCAAGAGACCCTACCGGAGCGACGCCACTGGCAATAAGGGCACACATTATAATTTTGCAAAAGAGTTCAAGCACAAGGTTTCAAGAAAATGTGCTTTATGGTATCAGAGCAGTGAACCTCTAAGCCATGGAACTGCACCGCATGCTCCTGAGATAATCTGAAGATTTCTTAACATTGTTGAAGACCTATACTTTACTCTGACGCAATCTACCACTTCTCCAACTTTAGCCAAAGAAAGGATTTTAAGGCTACAGAGTTCTTTGAGTTGGGATAATTAAATAGACAAATATAGTTGTTCTTTTCTTTAAATGTCACAGTGCATTCTCATTATTTTAAGAGCCTTATTTAAAAAAGAAATTGGTCATACGTTACTTTCAAGTGAGCGATTTGGGGCCTATCATGCTTCTTGTTTTTTTATGTGCTAATCAAAGCAACCAAATAAGAAAAGATGCAGGCGCAGGTCTTCAACGGAGTACAAAACAGACAGAGATCATCTGGGTCCTCATCTTCCAGGGGCTTCTAAATGTTTGATTCTCGTGAAGCTGAAGAGCCACAACTTACACTGGGCTGCCCCGCTTGTGGAAAGAGCGTTCTGCCAGTGCTGATGGCTGTAAAACAGTCATAAAAGGCACTCCAGCAGCACACAGAATAGTGTGCTGCAGGAGCACCAGTGGGAAGGTCGAAGCCTTCTTGCACGCATCGGTGGGTCCTTGGGGGTCCTGTGAGATGAGCCCGGGCCAGGCCGGCACAGCCCACATCCTGCACAAGATGCAGAGGCCGGCCATTTAGGCCAGCCGCTGCAATATGCGCAGGATCGCTCCTAGGATCTTGTTCTCGCCTCTCAGAGTTGATGTGTGAGGGGAGGAATTTATAAGGAGTTCTGAGAGAATTATGGGGTAACAGGAAAGACAGGTCTTCAGCTTCCTTCTAGAAGCTATCTCATGTTCATCGTCAGAGGAGAGTCTAAAGTGCCAGAGGTTTGGACTCATTGGGGACCATGCAGGAGCAGAGGAGAGTGTAGAACATTCTTCTACTTGCTTCTCTGCTCCTGCATGGTCTCCGAGTGCCTGCATTCCAGCACCACTGCATCCTGTGGGCAGCAGTTAGTTAGGTTTGGGTTGTAGGTAATCTAGCTTTCTATCAGCGCAATCCTATCCAATTTACACCACCGGTGTAACCAGGGTGGGAGGTTTTAGAGGGGAGGGGAGATTTAAATCCCCTTTCAATACCCCTTTGGAGGGGATTTTAATCCCCTTTCTGTTTTGGGGCCTCCCGTTCTCGCTACACTGCTGACTAAATCGGTGGTGTAAATTGGATAGGATTGCGCTGTATGTGAAGGGAGATTCTGATGGTAGGGAATATTCAGTAATGCAACCCCCCTCTTGCATTTTACAAAGACATGAGCAAAGTATGGAGGTTCTCATGGCTTTTTACAATTTGTAAAGAAATCGGATTTATGGGTCTTACAGCCATGTAAAATTTGTTGAAAAATAAAGTTTAATGTTGAAACAAATTGTCTGACGAAATTCCTTCACAACGCAAAAAGACTTTCAAAGGAACGAAAGAAACCGCATCCAAGGATTATCCACACCAGAAAAATAAACTTTAGTCCCGCTGACGTTTCTCCCTTCACTTAGGGTTTCTTCAGAGCAAAATAATCCGGCACCAGCCGGTAGATGCCGGATTATTTTGCTCTGAAGAAACCCTAAGTGAAGGGAGAAACGTCAGCGGGACTAAAGTTTATTTGTCTGGTGTGGATAATCCTTGGATGTGGTTTCTTTCGTTCCTTTGAAAGTCTTTTTGCGTTGTGAAGGAATTTCGTCAGACAATTTGTTTCAACGTTAAACTTTATTCTTCAACAAATTTTACATGGCTGTAAGACCCATAAATCCGATTTCTTTACAAAGACATGAGCCTACAGTATGAAGCTGCCTTATGGAGTCAGAACTTTGTTCACTCTCACTCAGCATTGTCTACACACTGACTGGCAGTGCCTTCTCAGGATTTCAGGCCAAGCCCTAACTGGAGATGCAAGGTATCAAACCTGGGAATTTTGGCATGCAAAACTCTCTATCAATGATCTACAGCGCCACTCCCTCTATTGGCACAGTTCTTGGCCACATGATAGTTATGTATGTTATGATGACTCTACCTCTGAAGTACATTCACAGCGCAATCGTCTTGATTCATCCAGTGCCGGAACAAGTGTTCCGACGCTGGGAGATGTCACAAATGTGCCGGAAAGCACATTTGCGATGACTCGTGGGTAAGGAAGGCCGGCACAGAGGCTGGCCTCCCTTGCTCCGGTGCCGGAGCACCCCTGTGGCCGCCGACGAACCCAGGTAAGGATCTGGCAGGCGTGGGGGCTGTTTGGCGGTAGAGGGAGGGGGCCATTGGCCCAGACAGCCCGGGAGGGGGATGGCTTCGGCTGGATCCCGGACCCCGCCAGGCAGCTGGGCTGTTACACGGCCTCCTCCTACTTCTGCCAGCAATTTTGCTAACGGAAATCCGAGGAGGCTGGTCAGGCTGGCCAACTTTTACACTCGGAAAAGGGGACAAGTATCCCCTTCCCCTTGTAGACCTCCAGCCTGGCAGCAGCTGAGCCACCGGTGCTCAAGATCCGGCGGGTGGTTCTGGGCCGCCGGCCGGATCCTTACGTAGGATTGCGCTGACAGAATGGTAGTTAGTCCCTTGTCTCCAACTTGTGTGCTCTGATGAATGGACTGTGTTCCTTTAAGTAAAAGCATCACTTAACAATAACCAAGACTGCTATTATGTATTATGATTGATTAAAGCATAGCTCATCATCTTGGCTTGGGCAGAAATTACATTACATTGAAAAGAAAACAAACTCCCCTTGCCAGTCACTGTCTTTCTTATAAAAGAGACTGAGTGATTAATGAGCACCAGCAACATTGGAGAGAACAAAATCTATTCTACAGAGATGAGAATGAAACGGAGGTTCTTCAAGTTATTCTTTAAGAAGAGGTCTTCTACTGCATTAGAATTTCTGCATGATTATTTTTAGAATGGGATGTTCAGAAGATTTGTGCCATTAGACCGAGTACTTTAAAAATAAATTGCATTTGTTGAACAGCTTGAATGGAATAAACATTTAGCAGTGGTAGCAGGCAAAACGTTAGGCAAGGTCATAAAAACAGAGAAGCCTCCAAGAATGGTTGTAAGGTGTAAGGTATATATAACTTACAGTATGCAGTATGGATAAGTGAAACTTTATAGAGAACATACTGATAAAGAGGGAAGAATGCATGTTGACATTTGATTTGTTTTAATTCTTCTTTACCTTTTAAGGGAGAAACGTGAATTTTGAACCAGCTTGATTCCATTGATCCAGCAAAAATAGTTGCAAATGATGGTATTCTTGGGTGAACAGAGATAACCTGTGAGACATTAAACACTCAATTTGAGAACTCAAATATTTCCCTTACTTGGGTGGCCAGCAAACAGAATGACTAGGGATGATTCCCTATGAAGGCTCATAGTTTCCTAAAGTATGTTTCTTATTAGCCGCTTCCCATAAACAGGCAGCAAAACTGAAGCAATGCTCCAGTCTCACAGTAGATATTTCCAGTATACTTTAGAAAGTTCCTTGTCCATTAACTCAATTCCTCAGACTCCCCTCCCCACCTGAAAGGTCAGTTAAGGCATTGCCATCTGTAGTGAAGACAGATTCATTCAGCTTCTCGGCAGTCTCCACATCTTCTTTAACCTTCCCTTTTATTCTCTTGTTATCCCTCCCTGGCTGATCTCCTGCCTTTGATGTATTTAAAGAAGTGTTTATTGTTTGTCCTCATGTTTGAAGCCATGCACCCATCAGACTCCTTTGTTTTGGCATCCCTTATTGTGGCGGAAGCGGCCTGACTCTTCTTCCAGTGCTGCCAGAAGATGAAAAACAAAGCTGCTGTAGAATGTCAGGGGCCAGGCCCTGGACCACTGGGCTCTGCCTCTCCTTGGCCGTGGTGGATGAGGAAGAGGGTGAAGAGATGGCAGTGGCAGCATCAGCTTGTTTTCTTCTTCCTCTGGTAGCACTGGTGGAAGACGCGGGCTGCTGCTTCTCCAATTGTCTTCCTGCTCACTGTCAGCAGGCAGGAAGGTGATCAAAGAGCGGAGCAATGGGGCTCACTGGGCAGCAGCCCAGAGGGGGCAGTGGGCAGATGCAGGAGGCAGGACACCCCTCATCCGTTCACTGCCCCACATCATGACTGTCAAGATGGCTGCTTCAGTCAACCACATGGCTAGGCAAGCCCTGATGATGTCCACAAGCTTCACACCAAGCAGGAAAGTCACCATGTGATGTATACACCTGTCTGAACCCATCTCTCTATGTTCCTAATGACTGTATCCCCCACTACTAGGTGCTCCCTACCCCCACTCAGCACGAGAGGATATGAGTACATAATCTAAGGAACAGGTCCATTTTAAAGGGCCATTTCCCACTTCTTCAAGATGGCATCCTCCTTCTCTGAGACTCGCACTCCACGTAGCAGCAGAGCTATGTGCCTGGGTCATGTCCCCAAAAGTCTCATCTTCATACGTCTCTGACTTTCAGCCTCTTTGGGTCAGCTACCTTGGCTTCAAGGGAACAACTGGTTTTCTGAGATTCAGAAGCTTATTACACTGAAGACATAACCAAGACTAATACCTAGCAGGCAGGCAGTAATATGTATAGTACATATAGCACATGCAATACACTGGATGCAATGCAATAGCACCTGTCCCCTGGCTGGCTTTCTACGTTCCTAACTACGGTAGTTACACTGGCTCCTCCAGTTATGGACGGCTGTGTTGGCACTTTTGCACAGGCACAGTATATCCTTTGGTGGCACTTTTGCAAAGGCATGATAGCACTGGGCTGGCAAGAACCTGAAGTTTCAACTTAGGTAAAGTCCCGTGGAACCTACCCTGTACTTTAGTAGGAGACTATGTGTATTGTTTGTTTAGTTTATTTGGGGAGGAGTCTATTTGGAAAGCTAAGTGTTACTTTGAATTTCCCCACACACACCTTCACACCTTTTATTTTAGGGGGGTTGGTTTTGAGGACAGGAGTGTTAGTGCTCTGATATCCTTGCCCTGCTGTTCAACTCGCATAGAGGATTACAGCACAGTCCTATCCACATCTACTCAAAAGTAAGACCAATTGTGTTCCATGAGACTTACTCCCAGGAAAGTGTGTATGGCAGTGTTTCTCAAACTCTGAGAGTTTGGTTGGGGGGACTTTGGGGAGGCCTGCGCGACCCTCTGCAGCCCTCCCCAATCTTCGGATCACAAAAAACCAGTGATTTTTAGGCACTTCCGTTTTTTGTGAAAACTGGAAGCACCCGAAAGTCGCTGGTTTTTGGCGATCCGAAGAGCGGGGAGGCCTGCAGAGGGTCGCACAGGCCTCCCCAAAGTCCCCCCAAGCCCCAGTAAGTTCAAAAACGGTGGTATGGGGCACTTTTGTGGCGGTGGCGATCCCTGGGATCGCTGCCGCCATGCTGTCCCCGCCCCTTAAGGGGGCAGCGGACAGCTTTTGGTTCTAATGGTGGGTTGCGACCCACAGTTTGAGAACCACTGGTGTATACGATTGCAGCCTTAATTCCCTGGTTTGCTTCCTCTTTACCTCTACGTTTTGTTGCCAGGATGCCTTATAAACTTTTAACTAGCTAGAAGTCCACCTTAGTTTATATCTATATACTAGCTTTCCCCTTTTCAAGTTTGAGATCTGTCTGGGGCTTTGGTTTGTTCAGTTTTATTCCATCCAGACAAACCTTAACTGCTACAGCAGGGCTGAAAATCTGTATGTTTCGACAGAATTAACTCCCTAGGACTCAGTTTCTGATAATCCATACCCATCCTTGCTTTGCTTTTGTTTAAACCTCTGTAAGTTACTTGAATAGACACTAGTACTTACCTCTTTGCACTCTTTGCTCAGATGTTTATCTCACCTGTTTGCATCCTATTTATCTTGATGCCTTTCAACTGGGATGCCTTGTCAATGGGGCTCAGTCGTGCTTGCAGAGCACGTAACTACATGTAATGAATGGCAAAGTGCACTCATTATGTTATCCCGACAGGCTAAAATAATAGATTTTATTCTGAAGGCGTTTTTAACATTCTTTTTGGGCTCTCTACAAGAGTTAAATTTATTTTTTGTGGCAAATCCTGTGGTCTTGCAAAAACACAAGGTCTTTCATTCAAATTCATCACGCTCAGAAATATGGAAGAGATACTGTCTTTTGCTGTGTTTTGTCTTGAAAGCCCTTGCAAACATTCATGTAGCTAAACAAAGGGCACCTGGCATTACTCAAAGTGACTCCCACCGTGATAAGTGGCCAGGGACCCCAGTGCAAGGTGAACTACCGCATCCACGCAGTGCTGCAAAGAATTTGTCTCAGTGATGGAACAGCTTTAACAACATGGTGACATTTTCCTAAAAGCCCCTCTTCCTCCCAGTAGGTCATTATACATATCAAGGAGAATATTTTCCTAAAGGCCAACCACATATATTCCCTCATTCAAGGACTTCATGGGGGATTCCACTTCTTATTTTGACAAAAGGCAAAAATAAAATCAACAAATGGCAGGTAACTGAGGACAGGAAAATGGTTGATGTTTCCACGTAGACATCTCTGCTTTATAGACCCTTTCAGAGGACAACACTGCAATTAACGTTTCGGCTGCTGTGCAGTGCACATTCTTATCAAGAATGAAAACTTTCACTGGCCCTTGTGGATTAATATCAGTTCCGTTTTATGCTCATTTAAAATTGCTCTTTTTTCCATTGAAGAAAAACTGATTTGTTCATAATGATTTGAAAGTATAGGAAAGAAGAAAGCAAGTTCAGACAGAAGAGGTTTTGTGTGATCTTTTGAATGAAATATGTATTGTACAGATCTGTCCAAATCTACAGTAAGTCCTCACTTAAAGTCATTCCGTTTAAAGTTATGGGAAAACACCATGGGAAAGTTTACGTTTATCAATTAGCCTATGGTAAAATTGGTTTCATTATAAGTCATTGCGCTTAAAGTCGACAACTTTATCTTATCTTGTACAGATGCAACCAGTTCTTTATGCTGGATCATGGATAAGAGAAAGCATGTATGAATACAATCTATGAATAAACACCTGCCTCTTCTCAAGCATTTGACCATTTAAATGCTTGCTTGTATAATTAGCAGCTTGAGCCATGCCACCATATCTCCACATATGCTGGTGTGATGACAGCCCTTCCAACATAGAAGTCCACCCACCGACAGACATGTGATGGATGTCAGCACAGCTGGCGAACAGAAAAACGCCACGTCGACATCACACATCACACCAATAACACATGGATGTAACACCAATGATGCACCAATGTAGCACCAATGACACAGGGATGTTACACTAATGGCAAATGGACATAACACCAATGACACACAGATACCACATTGATGATGTGCTGATGTCAGAACACTACCCCAAGGGTGATGGGCTGTGTCTGGGCTTCCACGGACTCTGGTGGTATTACTAGGAAGAGCTGTGCCAGCGTTACTGGGAGGGCTTTACTGGCATGGCGGTGTCTCAGTACACATAGGATGACCAATATCAGGTCAGCATCTGTGCTCATTCAGCACAGCATCTGAATAGGAATGGGTCACAGATGCTTCAACGTTTTAACTGTTGTTGTTTGTTGTTATTATGATATTTCAACGCAGCCTAGAAAGTATGCTGGACTGGTTATGTTTTGAAATTCGGATCTAGCCAAGTTCCTGGGAATCACTCAGAATGACAAGAAGTACAGCCAGATCCTGACTAGGAATCTGGCAACGGAACGAGTGTTCCATCGCCAGAAGCTGTCGCAAACGTGCCGTAAGGCATGTTTGCGATGACTCGGGAGTAAGGGAGGCCAGCACAAGGTCAGCTGCCCACACTCCATCGTCAGTATGTCCATGTGGCTGCTAGAGGAAGGTAAGCCTCTGGCGGCGGCCGAATGGGCGGTCCGAGCGGCGAGGGAGGGGGGCCAGTGGCCAAGCCAGCCCAGGATGGGGCGCCTACTTCTGTCAGCTATTTAGCTGGCGGAAATTCAAGGAGGCCGATTGGGCCTGCCCCGGTTTACACCCGGGGAAGGGGACGAACGTCTCCTTCCCCGAGTAGACCTCCGGGCCGCAGCAGCGTGGCCCAGAATGGGGATAGGATTCAGCGGGTGGCCCTGGGCCACCGGCCGGATTCCTACGTAGGATTTAGTTGGTGATATCAGAGGCATTGGCTTCAAAGAGCATTACAAATATCTTGGAATTTTGGAAGCAGATAACATCAACAATGACCAAGTTAAAAAAAATACAAGTGAATATTACCAACAAGTTAAAAAGATTTTACAAGCAAAGTTAAAAAGGTGGTAACACAATTAGAGCAATTAATACTTGGGCTGTCCCAGTTCTGCATTTTACTGTTGGCATTATTGACTGGACGCAGGCAGAATTGGAAGCAATTGACCAAAAGACCTGGAAGATCATGACAATGTATCACTCCTCATGCCCTAGAAGTGATGTTGATAGACTTTCGTACCAAGAAAACCATGTGAAAGGGAACTTTTACAAGCTAAACAAGCAGTTGAAGAAGAAAAATAAGTGCTAAATGATTACATCAAGAAGAGCAAAGAGAGAAATTAGTCGAAGTATCTAAAGGTAACCTATTAAAAGTGACAGAAAAAGAAAGGCTGAGGTTCAAACACACCTAGAAAACTGGAAAGGAAAACAACTTGATCGACAATATTTGAAAGCCATCAACAAGATTGATAAAGAAAACACCTAGAAATGGCCTCAGAATGGACACTTGAAGAAAGAAATGGAAGGTCTAGCTGCACAGGAACAGGCATTTGAAAGAAACAATATCAAGGCAAAGATACGGAAGACCAGTGACAACAGCGAATGTCAACTTTGTAAGATGAAAGATGAAACAGTCGACCATTTGGTCAGTGCCTGTAACACTATCATCCAAACTGACTATAGAGAATGTCATGCTAGAGTTGCATCCATGGTTCACTGGAATCTTTATAAACAACACAAATTACAGCAGGGGTCCCCAACCACCAGGCCACAGCCCAGTACCGGGCCGTGGCCCATTTGGGACCGGGCCGCGTCGTCGGGGTTGGGGCGGTGGGCCCAGGGCAGGGGCCGGACGTGGCACAAAGCGGCTTACTTGCCTGTGCGATGTGTCGCCTCCGCTTTGCTGTTTGGCCTGCCCGCCCTCCCTGGAGCGCGAACGGCTCCGAAATAGCCACTAAACCGGCGGGTGTTGGTGGTGATTGGAGCCGCACTGGGCGTGCGCAGCTGACATCACGCCCGGGTCACGTGGGGGCGTGGCGGCGGTGCCCCCCCCGGTCCGTGAAACAAAAAACTTTCGTGATGCCGGTCTCCGACACCACGAAGGTTGGGGGCTGCTGAATTACAGTATCTTCACCACAAAGCTCACTGGACCAACCTGGCAAAATCACTGAGAACAATCAAGCAAAGATGCTTTGGGCATTCAGATTACAGACAGATAAACATTTAGAACACGATATCTTAGATATAACAGTAGTTGAAAACGAGAAAAATCAAGCCTGGATAATTGATTTTGCTGTCACAGGAGACGGCACAATTGAAGACAACAAACATGAGAAGATCACATTTTTTCATGGGCTTTTCTGTCCAAGCTTTTGAGGTGGCTCAGAGTTTAAAATAATAGTTAATATTCAATAGATATGATACAAAGGGATAAGGGATAGGGAAGGAAAGCGACAATAAGCAAAATTCAAGTGCCAGCTATTCCATATGGTTCCATAATGGAGTTATATAATGACCAGGTGGAATTCTCCTTGCAAGAGACAGTTCTGGGAGGAAAGCAGCACATGTCTGCCAGGAGGGTTGATCTACCCAGGGCTTTGCAACTTCCACTGTCACAAAATGGCTGCCGTCGGAGGATGGAGTGCTCTAATGGTGGCCATTTTGGGAGTGCCGCCATGCAGGTTGGCAGCACTCTTGATCTGTCACCGGAGCTGCCTACATCTGCTGGAGCAGGTAAGGCAGTGGTGGGGGCGAGGAGGGGGTAAGATGGGTAGGGGAAGAACAGAGGCAGAGAGACTGTGGGAGGAGGTAATCTAGCAGCAATGGTGTGCAACAGATCCTATCCCCTCTTTTTGCAGCCTCCCTGCCCCCTTTCTCTCCTTGGACTTGCACCAGCGAAATGGCTGGCGTAGGTCTGAGGAGATCCATTGTGGAGCAGGAGGCTTACAGAGAGGTATGGGGATTAAAATTCTGAAAGCCTCTCAATCCTCCCCCCACGCCGCTGGATACAGCGTGTTCATTCTCAGTGTGGCCTGCACCAGTGGGGGGGGGAGGATAGGATTGCGCTCTGTTGCAAACCCCCTCCCCCAGGTGAGCTTCAACCCCCTCCCCCAGGTTTTCTCTCCCTCCCCCAGGTGAGCTGCTAGAAAGAGCCACTGGCTTGCCAGTCAGTTTGTTGGGCTTCTTGGGAGCTGGGAGTGTGGTCCCCTTTAAGTTGGAGACACCTGGGCCTTGTTGGGGGCTGGAACTCAGCAATCTCTTTCTCTCCCTCCCCCAGGTGAGCTGCGAGAAAGAGCCACTGGCTCGAGCCGAAGGGTGAGAGCCTAAGGGCTCTTTGCCCAGTGGATTGAAGACCAGGCAGGCCAGAATACTGCTTCTAGCGACTGAGCCCATCCAAGCTGCTGAGCCCATCCAAGCTGTTATCCAGTGGGTCACCATTTGCTACCAACTGTCAGCCCTCTCCCTTCTCCATGCACACTGTTTGTTTGTGCACAGGACACCTTACGGAGATTGGTGTTACCATGTCAGCATCGAGAGAAAGGCTGAGTGATTGATTTTTGTATGTAGGTGAGGGTTAGTGTGTAGGTTGAGTGTGTGGTTGTTAAGTGTTTGGGACTTCTGTGAATGGGTTAGGGGAGTGCTTAACCTTGGTCTCGGTGAGAGGGAGGCCTAGGGGAGGACGAGTGGGACCTTTGCCCCAGTGAGAGGGGGGCAAGGGGTGTGGGGTGCAGTGACCCAAGCCTCAGTGAGAGGGAGGCGGGGGGGTTCTGGACAGGAGTGGTTGGGGTTTGGATGAAGTGTTGTTAGATAGTGGGTTGTGGACTGACTGGGGAGGTTGGTAGTGACTGAGAGTGGTTTGGAGTGTGTGAGTTTGTTAGGTTGCGTGGTCTGGAAGTAGGCTCTGCTGAAAGGCCATGTGTTTGTCACCTCGAGGGAGTCTAGGGGAGGGGCGGGCAGCCACCATTAGCAGAGTGACGGGTCATGGAAGATATGGCGGTGGGGGCTGGGCAGGCCGTTTCAGGAGAACGAGGGTCAGTCACAGGCAGACTGTCCCCCTTTATTTTATTTTTATTTATTTTTCAAATTTTTATACCACCCTTCCTCCAAGGAGCTCAGAGTGGTGTACATATTTCCTCCTCTCCTTTTGTCCTCACAACAACCCTGTGAGGTAGGTGGGGCTGAGAGATAGTGACTGGCCCAAGGTCACCCAGGAAGCTTCGTGGCTGAGCGGGGATTTGAACCTGGATCTTCCAGGTCTAAGTCCGACTCCCAAACCACTACACCATCCTGGCCCGTCTCCCATCCCTCTGACCCTTGGTGGTCTGGGCAACAGTCCCCTGAGTCTGAAACTGCTGCTCTTGAACGCCAGGTCAGTCAACAATAAAATCTGCTTAGTCCAGGATTTAATCCTGGATGAAGGTGCTGACCTGGTGTGTATTACGGAGACCTGGCTGGATGAGTCAGGAGGGGTAAGTCTCTCCCAGATGTGCCCGCCGGTTTTCCGGGTATTGCAGCAGCCACGACTACAGGGGCGGGGAGGTGGAGTTGCGATAGTCTATCGTGATACCATCCATCTCACTGGGTATCCTGTCCCGCGGTCCACTGGGTTTGAGTGCCTCCATGTCATGCTGGAAGGGCGAGACAGAATAGGGATTCTGTTGGTGTACCGCCCACCATACTGCCCAACAGTCTCCCTGCCTGAGCTGACCGGGGTGATCTCGGCGCTGGCATTGGAGTGCCCTCGCCTATTGGTGCTGGGGGACTTTAATGTCCACGCTGAGGCCCCGAGGACAGTTGCGGCTCAGGACTTCATGGCCGCCATGGCAACCATGGGTCTGTCTCAGAGAATATCTGCCCCGACGCACGATGCGGGACACACGCTGGACCTGGTGTTTACTGCGGGGCAGGTGGATGGTGATCTGGATGTGGAGGAAATTAACATCACTCCTTTGTCATGGACAGATCACTTCCTGGTGGGATTTAGGCTTGTCGCAGCTTACCGCCTCCGCAGTGGTAGGGGACCTCATTCTATGGTCCGCCCCCGGAGGATGATGGATCCGGATGGATTCCTGAGGGCTCTGGGGGATTTTCCTGTTGCCAGAGTCGGCGACTCACCCAGCGCCCTGGTTCACCTCTGGAATGGGGAAATGACCAGGGCTCTGGATCTGATCGCTCCTGAGCGTCCTTGACCAAGCCGCAGAGTCAGAGCAGCCCCTTGGTTTACTGAGGAGCTGTGGACGATGATGCGGCAAGGTAGATGTCTAGAGCGACGGTGGCGGAAAACTTGTGCTGACTCTGACCGGGCACGGGCTAGAGCTCACTTCAGAGCCTATTCCGTGGCGGTGGCGGCAGCTAAGAAGGCTTTCTTTTCTGCTGGCATCGCGTCTGCGGAGAACCGTCCAGCTGAGCTTTTCCGTGTGGTCCGGGGCCTGCTCCATCTGGCCCCCCCAGTAGATGGGGTGGAACACACGGTGGCTCGCTGTGACGAGTTTGCAAAGCACTTCGTGGACAAAGTCGATTGGATTCGGCATGACTTGGACGCTGCGTTAGCAGTATCTAATGATGTCCCTGAGGCACCTGTCTGTTCTCCTTCCTGGGATTCTTTTCAGCTTGTAGAACCTGAGGATGTGGACAGGATTCTTTGGAGTGTGAGACCGTCCGCTTGCCCGCTTGACCCTTGTCTGACATGGCTGATTAGAGCTGCCCGGGCGGGGCTGGCTGAGTGGACGGGGAGGGCGGTAAATTCATCTCTGAGGGAGGGGGTGGTGCTGCTGCCTCTGAAGCAGGCGGTGGTGCGTCCCCTCCTGAAGAAACCCTCCCTGGATCCCACTATTTTGAATAACTTCCGGCCAGTCTCGAATATCCCGTTTCTGGGCAAGGTGATCGAGCGGGTAGTGGCGTCTCAGCTCCAGAGGGTCTTGGAGGAAGCTGATTATCTGGATCCATTCCAGTCTGGCTTCAGGCCGGGGTTCGGGACAGAGACGGCCTTGGTTGCCTTGGTGGATGACCTGCGCCGGGGACTGGACAGGGGGAGTGCGTCCCTGTTGGTCCTGCTGGACCTCTCAGCGGCTTTTGACACCATTGACCATGGTGTCCTCCTGGGTCGGTTGGCTGGGTTGGGGCTTGGAGGCACCGTTCTGAGGTGGTTCCGCTCCTTCCTGGCTGATAGATCCCAGAAGGTGGTGCTGTGGGATGCTTGTTCGGCACCCTTGCCCTTGAGGTGTGGGGTGCCACAAGGGTCAATTCTGTCCCCCATGCTGTTTAACATCTATATGAAGCCGCTGGGAGAGGTCATCCGGGGGTTTGGGGTAGGGTGTCATCAGTATGTGGATGACACCCAGCTCTTTCTCTCCTTTCCACCTGACTTCAAGGGGGCGGTCGATGTCCTGAATCGTTGTCTGGAGGCAGTTGGGAGCTGGATGGGGGTGAACAAGCTGAAATTGAATCCTGATAAGACAGAGGTTCTTCTGGTCCAGAAGTCTACGACTCAGGTATTGGATCATCGTCCTGCTCTGAATGGGGTTGTACTCCCCCTGAAGGAGCAGGTGCGCAGCTTGGGGGTTCTCCTGGATGCGCAGCTGCTCCTGGATTCCCAGGTAGCGGCTGTGGCCAGGGGGGCTTTTGCCCAGCTTCGGCTGGTGCGCCAGCTGCGACTGTACTTGGTTCGTGCACACCTGGCCACAGTGACCCATGCCCTAGTGACATCTAGACTAGATTACTGCAATGCGCTCTACGTGGGGCTGCCTTTGAAGACTGTTCGGAAACTGCAACTAGTGCAGAATGCTGCGTCCCGGGTGGTTGCCGGGGCTCAGAGGCGTCGCTCCGGTAGGGGCGGGGCTGTAAGTATCGCTCCGGTCATAGTCTCCTTACCGAGCGAGCAGGAGGCAGCCCCGCCCCCTCACTGTCCAAGCCATTCCCCTGCAGAGAAAGCAGCAGGCAAGAGACCCTGCCTGCTGCTTTCTCCGCAGGGGACTGGCTCGGACAGTGAGGGGGCGGGGCTGCCTCCTGCTCGCTCGGTAAGGAGACTATGACCGGAGCGATACTTACAGCCCCGCCCCTACCGGAGCGACGCCTCTGCCGGGGCTTGTCGGTTCGACTCAGTCGGACCGTTGCTTCGGCGGCTACAGTGGCTGCCGGTTCGTTTCCGGGCACAATTCAAAGTGCTAGTTTTGACTTTTAAAGCCCTTAACGGCTCGGGTCCAGGGTATTTGAGGGACCGCCTCCTTCCTTATAATCCGACCCGTACTCTGAGGTCATCAGGGGGGGGGCCCTGTTAACCGTGCCGCCATTGACAGAAGTGAGGGGGATGGCGGCGCGGAATAGGGCCTTCTCGGCGGTGGCGCCCCAATTGTGGAATTCCCTCCCCTTGGAATTAAGAACGACTCCCTCTTTAGAGGCCTTTCGGCGGGGCCTTAAGACGTTTTTATTCAGGACTGCTTTTAATG
Organism: Plestiodon gilberti rubricaudatus; assembly: GCA_026170595.1. Taxonomy (NCBI): domain Eukaryota; kingdom Metazoa; phylum Chordata; class Lepidosauria; order Squamata; family Scincidae; genus Plestiodon; species Plestiodon gilberti. The sequence goes on from JANXHW010000005.1 coordinate 27,278,413, forward strand.
TCTGACATGGTGGGCTGACCTTTTAACAAATGGTTTTAATATATGTAAATGCTGGTGACCCACTGGGGTTGTTTATTTTTAACTTAAGTGTTTTAATTATTTTAATGTGTTTTTAAATTGTTTTAATGTGTTTATGTATTTTAATATGCTGTAAGCCGCCTTGAGTGCCCTCGGGAGAAAGGCGGGCTACAAATTCCTAAAATAAATAAACCCACCCTCCTACCTGCCCAGAATAAGGACAATTGCATACGTTAATTTGCATAAAATAAATGCATGATGAGGCTGATTAGGGTCACACCCACTGGCATTGGCCCACAACCTCCATGCACTGAACGTTCATACCTTGCATGGACAGGTATAGTCAGTCTCAGGTCACTGGTCCAGGAGCTTATGCCTATTATTCAGGTATATGCACATAGCTCAATTCAAATTTAAACCTTGAATACACATCAGACTGGCCAGTGCAGCCACTATGATGCCAATCAGCTTCTCTAAACATTCATTTCTACATGAGTAAGAGGCTAATTCCCCACAGGAAAACCAAGGAGCACCTTCTCAAATCTTCATTATTCCCTGGACAGCTCTAGTGAGACAGCTTCTCCGAAAACCTTCTTTTGGAACTTGGAAGGACAAAGCTACAACTGGGAATGCAGATAACTTGCTGCATGCATTCTAGCAACATCAAGGGAACCACGGAGAAAGTTACAGGAGTTCATTCCATTCACTTAAGTACCCACTTTACATTTCAACCCTTACAGTTATGCACCGAAATAATTTTTGAAACCTCTCTCTCTGCTTGTGGTTGCGGTTTAGAGCTGCTTTAATGCCATTAATTTCCCTCCTTCAAATGTATTATACACTGCCCAAGAAAGGCATTTAGCTTCCTAATGCCTGGGTTTTCACACTTTAGTGTTCAAAATGGGAGCAGGAAGAAGGGTGTTCCTGGTGGTAAATCTATATTTCTGTCAGTTTACCACTGGGCATATGGTAGGCACAAATCTGTTACTATAACTGTAAATTATTGTTCTTATTTAAATATAGGCTCCATGATGGCATAAATATTTTATTATCCCTGTTCAGGGGTGGAAGAAAATCAAATATGTTTATGTATCACCAGATGTTAGGATGTCGCAAAGCCCTTTGGCTCTGCAAGATGCTGGGTGCAATTTTGTTAACAATTACATACTCTGTGCAAATTAAAACAGTGTGTGTTATAGGTATTAATATCCCTTTCTGGATATCTTTCCAGCTGAAGTGCTAAAGGTTTAAGTTTTAATGGGATTAAGCCTTTACATAGATATTAAACCTTCTACTGCGCCTCCAGCTGTAAAGAGCTTGGTGATATAAACCATCTTCTATTTTACATTTTAGGAGTGTAAACTGCTTATGGCACATTTATATAATGAAATGTGCACTGGACCCATTAATATGGCCTTTTTTGTGTGTGGCATTTAAAAAAATATATCGTCACTTTTTGAGCTGGTTATTAAAATTCACTTTTGATAAGGGGAAAAAAATTCTCAGTGGCTGCATCTATTTTCATACAAATTATAAATGAGTTTTAAATAGGGAATGATCTTTACAACTTTGTTGAAAATTGAATTGCTTTGGTGTGAGAAAATGTATATTGTGTAGTCAGTATAAACGGTTTTCAACCATGTTATTGGATCACCCTGCAGGATTTTAGAAGCAAAGAAGGCAGAGGGAACGTCTTACTCAGATGTTCAAATTAAGCAAATGCTGAGAAAAGCTTTTCTGCAGAAAAGTTTCAAAATTTGCTGCAGCGCTTTCAGCAAAATACTGAATGACCAATGCACTTCTTCATTTCATCACATTTTACGTGTATAGAGGTGTCTGTTACCCAAAATAATAATAATGAATCACTAGAGAATGACACTTTCTGCATCCTTTTTGTTTCCCTTCTGGTTTCCAATGCCTCCTTTCATGTAAATAAAATCACAACATTATATGCCATGTGGAAAATATAGGTTTGTTCACAACCAATACACCTAGTTCTCACCTTTAAAGGTTTGCACTGAGATACAGTATTTGCCTACAAATCAAAGATGACATATCTGCAATGCAGTTGTCATGTCATGGTTTGTGAAATTGTGCTGGTACCATAATTAGATAATATCATGCTAACAACCTATATAGCATATCAATTCCTTGATGGACTTTTCAACCGATCCAGCAGAGCTGTTTTTAGATAGATTGATAGATTGATTGATTTTGCCATCCGACCACATATGTGATAGATCTAGATCAGTGGTGGCCAACCTTTTTATGACATGTGCCACTTTTAGTTTTTTTGTATCTTGGGCGTGCCACAAAAATAAATAAAGTAAATAAATAAATAATAAATAACTGTGTTTTTATTTTATTAAATAAATTATACTTTTAGCCTTCGTTTCAGCGTCACTTTACTTTACTTTAGAGCAGGAAAGAAGAGAGGCGGCTCCAGGCGCCAACTCAGGCTGGGGCGGCGAAATGCCGCACCATCCTGACTTGCCGCCCGCCCTCCGCTCAACCGCCCGCCCTCCGCTCACCACCTCAACTGAGGTGGTGAGGTGTTGTTAGGTAAGCAACAGAACAGAAATTCTATTTTGGCAAACATTTCCTTGCAGAATTAGGCTTCAGCGTATCGGCGTTGTACGCATGTGCGAAATCGCCGGCTCAGGCCTGGGCAGTATAGGCCGAGCCGGCGTGACGGGAGGACGCTCTCTCCCGGCCTCCGGAGTCGCGCGGACCCGGAGGGAGAAGCCGAGGCAGTTACCCGTAGCCAAGCTACCCATAACACAGGAAACTTGGCCTTAAATATTTTTCAGTAAGCTTGCAATCTTGTAAGCTTGCAATCTTAAGTACATTTATCAGGAAAAGTATCCGTACTCAGCAGACTCCCATCTTAGTAAACTTGTTAAAAATATGGCTGTGATTCTATTAAGTTATTTGAAACAAATAACGTTATTTGAAACATTGACTACGCAAAAGCCTTTGATTGTGTGGATCACAACAAACTGTGGCAAATTCTTAAAGAGATGGGGGTACCAGACCACCTTACCTGTCTCCTGAGAAACCTGTATGCGGGTCAAGAAGCAACAGTTCGAACCAGCCATGGAACAACTGATTGGTTCAAAATTGGGAAGGGAGTACGGCAAGGCTATATATTGTCACCCTGCTTATTTAACTTATATGCGGAGTACATTATGAGAAATGCAGGGCTGAATGAATCGCAAGCCGGAATCAAGATTGCCGGGAGAAATATCAACAACCTCTGATATACAGACGATACCACCCTAATGGCAGAAAGTGAAGAAGAACTAAAGAGCCTCTTGATGAGAGTGAAAGAGGAGAGTGCAAAAGTTGGCTTGAAACTCAACATTAATAAAACTAAGATCATGGCATCTGGGCCCATCAATTCCTGGCAAATAGAAGGGGCAGAAATGGAAGCAGTAACAGATTTTACTTTTCTGGGCTCCAAGATCACTGCAGACGGAGACAGCAGCCATGAAATTAAAAGACGCTTACTCCTTGGAAGGAAAGCTATGGTAAACTTAGACAGCATAATAAAAAGCAGAGATATCACCCTGCCAACAAAAGTTCGTATAGTCAGGGCGATGGTGTTCCCAGTAGCAATGTATGGTTGCGAGAGTTGGACCATAAGGAAGGCTGAGCGCCGAAGAATAGATGCTTTTGAACTGTGGTGCTGGAGAAGACTCCTGAGAGTCCCTTGGACTGCTAGGAGATCAAATCAGTCAATTCTAAATGAAATCAAGCCTGACTGTTCCCTGGAAGGACAGGTACTAAGGCTGAAACTCAAATATTTTGGCCACCTAATGCGAAGAGAGGACTCTCTGGAGAAGACTCTGATGCTGGGAAAAATTGAAGGCAAAAGGAGAAGGGGAAGGCCAAGGATGAGATGGTTAGACAGCATCACCGATGCAACAAAGATGAAAATGAGCGAACTCAGGAAGATAGTGGAGGACAGGAAGGCCTGGCGGGATATGGTTCATGGGATCACGAAGGGTCGGACACGACTTAACGACTGAACAACAACAACAACATTTGAAACAAACTTGTGACTAGGGTTTGTTGACACTAACAAACTGACCCAAATTTCAAAAGGGACTAAAAAGTGCATATTTTGTGTATAGTAGATGCTAAGCCCGAGTATCTGTAATAACTTGTATGGGATCCAAGACTGCCTCAAACAGTGCCACCCTCTTCACGTTACAAGGGAACAAATTCATTTTATTGAGGGAGTTTGCTTTTGTTTTTTCTCAACTGAAGTTCAAGATCCGGCCTGCCCTGTTCAGTGCTTGGCATTCCTGCCCACAACAGAAGTGGATAGATAGGGTACTATGGAAAAGGTGACCAGGCTGTTAGGAGGATTAAGTGAAGGCATGCAAGGGAGAACGAGGGGGGGGGAGCTCATTGTTCAGAAACTAATCAGCGGCTGCTGCTACTGTTGTGCTGGGCTTTGGCTTTTAGAATTTAATCACGGCGGGCTCAACGGCCCCCGAGTCTTTTCACGCTAACGGGGGAAATATTGTTGGTGCCCCGTGGTTGTGCCATCGACAACCGGCGTGCGAGATTGTTGCCCCAGATTTGAGTAGCCTGGGGGGAGAGGGGAGCGCAGCGCTTCTACGGAGACAGGGAAATGTCTGCTTGGATTGGAAAACCGCACACACACATCACAGGGCGTACAGATGAGCGGCGCAGGAACACACGTTTGGAAAGCACGCCCGGATTCTGGGGACTTCTGGATGGGTGGGAAACCTGGGGAAACCATAAGCCAGCTATCTCCCCCACCGTGCTATTTCCCGAGCCGGGGGGGGGTGTTGCCTGCCTGCCTCCACGCAGCGATCCGGCAGTTGGTGATGAGGCTGAGTGCCAAGCACCACTGCAACGACGGGAGAGGGGGTGGGGGGCAACATCCGTTAGACAGCAGCAGCAGGGCCCCCCCTTCGCCCCATGGCAACTGCCGCACACAGCCCCACACCCAGCCCCCGGGGATCTGCGCCGTTCCCACCAAAGGAGAGCCGCCGTGAGACCGTCCAGCTCGGGCGGGTCCCAAAGTCCTCCCCATTTGCAGCTCACCTTGGGGGCTTCTGCTGCCGCTGCTGGAACCCTGCATGCTGCCCCGGCTCTCCTTCAACAAGGCACCCTGGGGCTTGTAGTGCAGCACACACGGTCGTGTCCGCTTGGCTCCGGCTCCTAATCCCACGTGGGCGCGCTCTCCCGGCTTCTCCCTCCGTGTCCGCGCGACTCCGGAGGCCGGGAGAGAGCGTCCTTCCGTCACGCCGGCTCGGCCTATACTGCCCAGGCCTGAGCCGGCGATTTCGCACATCGAAACACCTGGGCAGTATAGGCCGAGCCGGTGTGACGGAAGGACGCTCTCTCCCGGCCTCCCGGCCTCTGGAGTCGCGCGGACACGGAGGGAGGCGGCGGGAGGGCGGGCAGCGTGCCACCCGACGGACCTTCCCATGCCACTCTGTGGCATGCGTGCCGCGGGTTGGCCACCACTGATCTAGATAGATCTAGATAGCTAGATAACTTTATTGGCATAAATACATTAAAACACTGTTTTTATGTTCCTATGATGCCTTGCTGGTCAAAGCTCTGCTTACTGGAGAACAAGCTCCTCTCAAACTGTTATCAACCGTGGTTTTTTGTTTTGTTTTGAGAAAAGGAACCTCTAGTTAGATGTAGTCAGACTAACATCTGAAAAAAGATGTTTTCCAAGTCTCGGGACTATGCAACCCAACCAGTGAAGAATGCACTAATTGTTAGAGAAATATCCACAATGGCATTTCTCTCTGTTCTGGATTTTCTTCACAGCATCCTAACTCTACCTCCCTATGTGTGTTTGGAGATAGGCGCAAGCAAATTGCAACAGACTTGCCACTCATGCAAATACCAACAAAAACGGTTTGCCAAGTCACAGTTCCTGCAACTGACAAAAGCTTCTTCACCTGCTATTTTAATGGTTCAAGAAGCATGGATAATAGAATTCTGCATTCAATTCCAAGTCCAAATACATTTGCTGATTATCCTAGCTTCCTTCTATGCAATATAAAAATACCTTTAGTAACGTGATGCAAATTGATTCACCAATATGAACTCACCTCTGTGCCTAAGGAGATGCACTTGTATGCGTTGCACAGATTCATAATCTCTGACTCTGGGCCACATATATTTCTCAATACCATAACAAAGTCAGCCACAATGAGCGATACCATTTGGGGAGGGGAAAGAGGGACTCTTGACCCTTCCCACCATGTTTTGGGCATCATGTGATTCTTCTTCAGAAGCAAATATATCTCTAGTTATTACAAGATATTAAAAAGTAACTAAACACTGAGTTCCATGTACACTGTTTTTGTTTTGTTTGCAATATAATGTTGGCTGTAGCAAACAGCAAGAATGTTTAACTTTGCTGTGAATCCTCCTTGAAATCTTTCACTCTGCACCCTGAAAGCTGAAATGGCACCCCTGCTCACAGTATTCACACATACGGTCTAAACAGAAATAAATATCCTCATACTTTACATCCTCATTATCCTAGATTGGACCCTTATTTCCAAATCCTTTTTTTTCAGTGCTAATGAGACACTAATTAGTATCTGATTGGCATCTCCACTAGTTGCCTCTCCTCTCTCTCTCTCTCTCTCTCTTTCTCTTGTTTGCTTTTACTTGACTTGAAAATTATTCTGCCCTGGGTGATGCTTTCTAAGACAGATGCCACGACCAAGCCTGTAATGCTCTCCAAAAAAGATGACCCCCCCCCCACACACACAGGAATGCCAAGCATATTATTCAGTATATCTATAACATACATAGGGTTCCCAAGTGTCCTCCTCTCTGGGCACTGATCTGATCCTGTCCTGCTTTACTTTATGAGAGTTGCTGCAACATTCACCATCCGACCACATATGTGCTCACTCAGGCTGCTCACTGCTGAGAATGCACTTTTTCTATACTCAGAGATACTCTCCTCTTTTTACATTATAGACTTAGCATGGAAAAAGGCTCTAGAGATCAGCAGTGGAGAGCAGCAACAGTGATGTTGCCGAAACTAAATTCCCTGGTTTGGAATGCAAAGTTGCCTGGCTCATAATCCTCAGATGCAAAACTCAGTGTCCCCCCCTCAAATGTTCTTCTACATATCAGAATGTAGAATGAAATTTTGCATACGGACAGAGCATGTATTTTAATTTAAGTCTCTTGGGCCTCAGTCCAGCCCAACACAGGGACAATTGAGGCACAGTTGAGGCCCAAAATAGGGCTGAGTTAGGCTGCAGCTGTGCCTGACTTAGGCAGGAGGCAAGAGCAGTGGGCCAGGATCGAGGCAACACTTACCACAGAGGCAGGCAGGCTCCTGTGTGGAGGTGTCAGTCTTGTGGAAGCGAAGAGCCCACTCCTGAGCTCGTCTGTGTGTACCTACCACAGCTGCTGCAGCGTTCGCAGCAGATGGGCAGCCACAGGTGGGCCTGCAGGCACTGGGCGTGCGACAGTCAGCTGAAGGGCAGAGGTTGTGCCAGTGCCAGCTGCCCCAGGGCACCCTGGGCATTAGCCACCTGCTGCAGGGGGGAGTGCCACTGCCCTCCCTCCTGCAGAAGGCGATGCCACCCCCAAGCCACGGTGAGGCTGCACGTGGGAGTCATGGGGGGGTGAGTGGGGGAGAGAAGGGAAGGAGGGGGTGGGAACGGCACGCACAAGGGGGGTCTCATGAAGTCTGGAACCGCCTCTGCCATGACATGCCCGTGCGCTGCCTGAAGCCCTGGGCCTCCAGGGCCGTGGCAATGCCCACAAAGAAGGTATCCCGGCATGGCTTCTGCTCCGTGCCCCGGGCAAGACCGAGAGATGCCTTGGGCTTGTCTGCTGCGAGCGGGAAGGGCTCACGCAGCTCATCACGCCCCCAGATGGGGCAACGTCAGCACGTGGCGGCAGGCACTCTGGCGGGGTAGGGGGTGGCCAGCTTCCATCATCAGGGAGTGGGAGGGGAGGCAGACAGACAGGCAGACAGTGGGTGCTGGGGAGGGGCACGGGTGGGTCAGAAACAGACAGACAACAAGGCTGGTGGGAGAGGGATACAGGGAGAGGGGTCTGCAGAGACCAATACACAGGGGTCACTTCGCAGATGGAGGCAATGCAGGAACGGGCACCTCTTATGCAGACGGACCTTGGGCAGAACGGACGCCGGTGACGGGCGGAAACAGACGCCGGTGACGGGCGGACCGAGGGTGGAAACGGACGCCGTTGACGGGCGGACCGAGGGTGGGTGAGAGCCCCGGTTGCCGAAAGGGCTCTTCACAGACGTGGCGGACGTGCGCCATGTCGCCTGTCAGTGTTTGCCTGCCTGAGAGGCCCCCCAACTCCCCACTCCCCTCTGAGCCCTGAGGTTCTGGCAGCCCCCCTGCTGTGGTCTCCCTGGGCTGGCTGTGGCAGGCCCTGGCTGGGATTCATGCAGGGGCTTGTTTGCTGGGGACTGTCTCTGTGTGTGGGGGGCAGTGCTTGTGTAACATTGGGGACATGTGTTTCCAGGGGCATCTTTATTGTTCTGGAACAGTGGCAGAGATGGCCAGGCGAGGCTGCCTGGGGTAGTCACAGCGGCCACTCGGACCACATCATCATCAGCAGCAGCAGGCGTGCCCCATGGACCAGGGGATGCAGGCCCTTCCCCTGTGGAACCACAGCCTGCACCATTGAAAGGGGAGGGACAGCAAGTAGGCAGCCAGGGAGGTGGAGCAGCAGCAGCGCCGGCAGCTGAGGAGGGTTGCAGGGCAGGCTCCAGGACCTCTGGCAGCATCGAGGCAGACGACCATGAGGCAACCAGACTGCAGGCCCAGGGGTGCTCCCAGGAAAGTAGGTGGTAGTGGACGTTCCTGGGGAGGCAAAAAACACGGGGGTGTTCCATGGCAGCTGCTGTGTGGTAGCAATCGCCATTGAAGAAATGCCAGTGTGCAGGTTGCAAAGGCCTGCAGGGAGAGAAATTAAACACAGCTGAGAGGTGTGAGACACATAGCCTGGTCTGCGCTCCTTCCCTGGGTGTCAGGAGAACATGATCCTGTAAGGGAAAAGGGTCAAAGAGAGAGAAGACAACAACACAACGTGTGGGTCACAACCATGGCAAACCTACCAATACTGACCTGTGAGTAGACCCTGTGGAGAAAAGGGGGGGGGGACAGCTGGTGTCTACATAAGGCTAACAGTTCCACACTTGTGGCATTGTGTGCTCACATTACTACAGGCAGCAATCAGACACAACATTGGTAAAGAGGCATATCATGGCATTGCAGGCAGCTATGAGACACAACATTGGTAAGGAGACATATCATGGCAGGCATTGCAGGCAGCTATGAGACACAACATTGGTAAAGAGGCATATCATGGCAGGCATTGCAGGCAGCTATGAGACAAGACATTGGGAAAGAGGCATATCATGGCAGGCATTGCAGGCAGCTATGAGATAAGACATTGGTAAAGAGGCATATCATGGCAGGCATTGCAGGCAGCTATGAGACACAACATTGGTAAAGAGGCATATCATGGCAGGCATTGCAGGCAGCTATGAGACAAGACATTGGTAAAGAGGCATGTATCCTACCTATATTTCTATATGCAAAGAGGCAGAAGTCAGACCACATGTCAGCACGAACCCTGCTCTTACCTGCACTTACCTGCTGGTGTTGTTGCCTGTGGGGGGGGGAGAGGGGCTGGGAGAAAGACATGGGTTAGCAAACACTTGCATGGAGACAGCTGCCCAGGCACAGCAGTAAACAGTTTGGCCAGAGGCGGCACAGCCCTCTCTGCCCTAGAGGGGGGCAGAGAGGAGAGAGGAGAAGGGAAGAGAGAAGTGGGGTGTTTGAAATTTTTCAAAGTCCCACTTTGTGGCTGCTGGGGGACAGGACCCCACGCCACGTGCTCAGAGAGAGAGAGACAGAGAGAGAGAGAGTGGAGGACTGGGGCTGGGCTTTTGTGGGAAACAGGCTGGGTGGGGCTGGGTGCTGATAGGGTAACTATTTGGGTCCGTGTCCAGAGTTAGGCCACAACTGTTCCGTCCTAACTCAGGCACAACTCGGGACCAGGGTGTTAGAACTTTACAGGAGAGGGCTGGTGTGGGTAAGGTAAAATGGCTCCTATGGGTCTCCTCACATTTGAGTCCACCCTTTTTGTTGACCCAAATTTTGTGCCTGAGTTGTGCTCGAGGGGGCGTGTCAGGGGGTCGCCAGTGTCTGGAACCGGAACAAATTTCGTAACCGCCCCCGTCACTCCCCCAACACGCCCCCAACACGCCCACTTTTAGGCCAAACTTAGGACGGAATAGCTCTTATGCCGAACTTAGGACTGAATTGGTCAACTTTCCTTAACCCATCCTATGTCAGTCACAATTGCAGCACAAATTCGGCCTCTGCGGCACAATTCAGGCACAACTCGAGCCTAAGGCGCTTAGGCTGCAGTTGTGCCTGAATTGTGCCGCTGAGGTCTTAGGCTGGACTGGGCTGTTGTTAGTCCCAGAATGGGGTTCATGCATTGCTAGGAATTAACATCTGGCACAGGGTTGAGCAACTGCTTTCTGTATTATTTGCAGATTGGATACAATATCTTGGGAATGCCTATGCAGTCTCCAAAGAAATGTGCATAGTCTTAGCCAGAAGACACGTGTAATATATTATTATTATTATTGCTATTGCTATTGCTATTACCACCACCACCACCAACAACAACAACCACAACAACAACCACCACAACAACAGTATTTTATATAAAATGTTATAAAACAGTATTTTATATAAAACATATTTTACAAAATGTTCACAAAGCGGTTTACAGACAAAATCAAATGATTAAATGGCTCCCTGTCCCAAAAGGGCTCACAATCTAAAAAAGATGCAGAACACCACCAGCAAACAGCCACCAGAAAAGACGCTGTGCTGGGGTGAAAGGGGGGCAGTTACTCTCCCCCTGCTAAATATAAGAGGAGCACCAACTGAAAAAGTGCCTCTTGCCCAGTTAGCAGGGAATAGAGGGAATGCTCACTGCACTGTGAACATGCTGTGAATTATATTGACGTCTGGCTGATCTCCTCCGCCTCCAGCTACTGGGTGCCCAAGACAGGAGGAGGTTGTGTGGCTTCCATCTTTGGTGCTGCTCAGCAGTGGGCACGGGCGTCACTGGAGCGTGGCGGGGGGGCGGGCCGCCAGGGGGTGACGCGCGTCATGGGGTGACGCGCGCACCCCCTCGCGCGTCACCTCCGTGACGTGCGTCGCCCTCCAGACGCTCCGAGGCCGGCCCGGGAGCCTGCCTCGGAGCGTCCGACCCCGTCGGCGCTCCAGGGCCTTCTGAAAGAAGGCCCAGGCAGCGCGTCAATCCGGGTATTTTCCGGATTTTCGCGCATGCGCAGACCCGTTTTGAGGGCTTTTTTCCCTCAAAACGGGTCTGGGCATGCGCGAAAATCCGGGAAATACCCGGATTGACGCGCTGCCTGGGCCTTCTTTCAGAAGGCCCTGGAGCGCCGACGGGGTCGGACGCTCCGAGGCAGGCTCCCGGGCCGGCCTCGGAGCGTGACACGCGAGGGGGTGCGCGCGTCACCCCATGGGCCATTGTTTTCCCATTTAATCATTTGATTTTGTCTGTAAACCGCTTTATGAACATTTTGTTGAAAAGAGGTATATAAAATACTATGGTTGTTGTGGTTGTTCCTGTAAGGGAAAGGGGTCAAAGAGAGAGACAACAACACAACGTGTGGGTCACAACCATGGCAAACCTACCAATACTGACCTGTGAGTAGACCCTGTGGAGAAAAGGGGGGGTGGGAACAGCTGGTGTCTACATAAGGGTAACAGTTCCACACTTGTGGCATTGTGTGCTCACATTACTACAGGCAGCAATCAGACACAACATTGGTAAAGAGGCATATCATGGCAGGCATTGCAGGCAGCTATGAGACAAGACATTGGTAAAGAGGCATATCATGGCAAAATGATATGTTTTTGCCCTCAAAACTGTTTTTGCCCTCTCTCTTTTTGCCCTCAAAACGGGTCTGCGCATGCGCGAAAATCCGGAAAATACCCGGATTGACGCGCTGCCGACGGGGTCGGACGCTCCGAGGCAGGCTCCCGGGCCGGCCTCGGAGCGTCCGGAGGGGCGCGACGCGACGCGTGGGGGGGAGCCGGGTGGCCCCCTCCCCCCGCGCCTATAACGTCGCGCCACTAGGGGGGGTGACGCGCGTCCCCGCACCAGGGTGACGCACGTCTAGTGACGCCAGTGGCAGTGGGGCCATTGTTTTCCCATTGGAGGAGAAGGTGGTGCCACTAGCAGCAGAGCAGAGAAGTGAGAAGGCAAGGGGAAAGACTGAGCATTCTGTATGTTCTGAGGTTTTCGCGACCGGCACATATCTTTAAATTAATAAAAGGAAGCATTTTCCAGGTTGTTCTGGTCATTTTATTAAGTTTTCAAGAGAACAAGGGGTTGTCCTAACGTTTTGCTCCTAAACCACGAGGAGCATTACCAAAGGTGCAGCAACTTGCTGTCTGCTCTAGTTCTTTTTAGCACTTCAGCATTCATTTCAAAGGTGCGCCAGAGCCAGCCATGTCTCTAAACAGAGCTTCCAGCATGTTCAGACTTCAGAGTGCTGTTATCTTTGGATATTATGTGGGCCTTCAGCCTGTAGGTGAAGCTAGACAGCATATAAGAAGAGGACTCACCACAGAGCGGTGGCTGGTGAGGCTTTCACCAACCTGCTTCCTGTAAACGTTCTACGTCTCTCTATCATGCAAGTTGCCTGCCTGCTTGACACTATAAGATTGCAGGCCTATATAGTTCTGTTAAAGAGAGACACATTCTGTTAAAGAAAGACACGTTCTTTTAATAAGATAAAGGAAGGTAATGGGCATGAAAGGGGGTCGTGTGGGATGTGGAGATAGAGTCCCCCCGTATCTGTGGTTTCCGGTATCCGGTATCCGTGGGCTCCCCAGGAAGCTATCCCCCACAGATACCAGGGTCGCACTGTACTTTGAATGCATCCTCCTGAAGTCACCAGGGTTAAAATATCTAAATGGCTCCATGACTTTCTACTGGTCCACAGCTGTGATCCAACCCCCCACCCCAACAAAAAACCCTGACTATTCCTTTTGTTATTTTGCTTTAGAAGGTGCTAACCCACCCACCCCCTCCGATGGATAAGATATGCACATACAAATGAAGATATTTTTTTCTCACCTAGATGTCTAACTAGGTGGCTACAAATGGAGGGATATTCACGCTATACTGTTAATTATATAACAATTAATTTACATGGGTAATTTGATGATTAATTACAAAGACTCATAAATATTTAAATTTTAGGTAAATCGACTGAAATGGAAATAGAATATCTGGTGCGCAGTGTGATTCTAATCAGCTACAGGATGTTTCTATTTTTTTCCTCCTCACAAGAGGATGACTGCCATCTGAATAAAGCAACAACATTTATAGCCTGAAAAGAGCAGAGCAAATTAGAAAAATCATTGCAATGCTATAAAGGAGAAGATGACAATTGGGATTATATCATGTACAAATTCTTTTGCAAAACCCAGTTTATAAAAATGCAGTGCTTTTGTGTGGGATTAATTTATTTGAGAGGATCATATTTTGTAATATAGTCAGAATCTTATGACTCATATATAACTGTTGCGCACACACACACACACACACACACACACACACACACACACACACACACACACACACACACAGCAGGGTTTTACCTTCCATAAGCCTCCTGCTCCACAATGGGTCTCCTTGGACCTGCGACAGCTCTTTAGCTGGAGCAAATTCGAGGAGAGAAAGGGGGCGAGGAGGCTACGAAAAATGAGGATAGGATCCAGTGTGCGCCATCGCCTCTGGATCCCCCTTCCTAGCCTTGATCCAACTTCCCGGGTTCACTCAAATGTGCACCAGCAAAATTGCTTGTACAGGTCTGAGTAGACCCATTCGGGCAGTGGAGGCTTACCCCAGGGGAAGGGAGAAACTGTTCCCTTAGATGGAAGAGGCCTCTAGGACTGCCTCCCCGCAGGATGACCCTGTCAGCACTCTCATAGCTGCACTTTGGACCAGTTGATATTTTTTGAGGCTCTTCAAGGGCAGCCCCACTTAGGAGCATTCTCAGCCAGTACTGGTACCAGATTGTATTGTTGTATGTTGTGATCCACCTTGGGAGCCAACAGCAGAAAAGCAGAATAGAAATATTTTAAATGAATTAAATGACCGAATGCCATTTTGATGCTGGATGATGGCTATATCAGTAATACTAACAGTTCAACAAAGACATAAAGAATAATACATATCATCCACACATCCAAAAATAGCTCTGTCAATATTTCTATAACAGGTTGCCAACAGGTTGCGGGCCCCAAGTGTGCTTCTGTTTTCAAAGAGATTTGCCTCAGGACCTTTTCTGAAGCCAGTCAAAAAAAGTACTGTATATTGTAGCTTGTGTTGATCGGTCTAAAAATCTCATCTAAGCCTCCCAAAGACATTTGCAAATCATTAACTACATACAAGTCGGACTTTTTCATCCACTGGGGTTTTGTTCCTGGAATCCCAGTGGATTAAAAACAACAACAGTGGTGCCACATTACCTTTTTTTCAGCATCATAGGCGCTTTTCCCTCTTGATTTTGTTTAAGCTGACTGAAAAAAAGAAAAACTGCTACTGGAAGCAACCTGTAGATGGCGCCAGAGACCCCGTTGCATTTTTCCCTTGTTTTCAGCGGTTTGGACGTGCGCAGGAGGTGGGGAGCGGCTGGGAGGCCCTTGACAATGCTGACAAAAGAGGTTATGTGGCGTGGTCAGACTCCCTCTTCCACAGTTTTGCCACCCGTGTTGAGTCAAATCAGTGGATGGAAAAACCGTGGATAAAAAGGTCCAACTGTACATTCATTACGTAGTTTTAGAGTGTATTTCATGACTATAATAGAGCAATGCAAACCCCACTGATTTAAAGTGGAGTGTTAAGCACCTGCTGAAATCATTCTCATTTAGATCAAGGGCACTTGTGCTTAACTTTAGGGGGGGGGCAGAATCATGCGTATTAGGATGAACAGTAATTCTCAGTTAAATTTTATACTGAACATTTCCAAGAAGCAAGCTCTTATGAAATTACTTATGAAAGTAAGTGGCACTCCTATAATACTTACTTAGGAGTAACTCCCACTGAATTTAATGGTGCTTACTTCTGAGTAGTCATGCCTAGAATTGAACTGTAAAACTACAGCCCAAATCTTCCCACCATCATAGAGAAGAGCGAGCAATCATGTAAGTGTCAGATACAGAAACAAATTTGCCCAGTAATAGATGCATGTTGTCTATAAAGTAATGCATCTCTAATCTAGGACCGTCTTGAAATACAGTGCTGTGTTTTGCACACGGCATCTCTCCTTGGTCGCCTTTTCTTCTCCGATTTGCTCAGCAATAACTGTAAATCCCAACTTCCAGTATTGATCTTTTCTCCCTTATGCTGACTCCAAGGCGACACATTTACCCTCACAAGCTGCTGATGTCAGAAGTGGAAGATCAAGATAAACCCAGGGGTTAGACTGAGAAGATGAAATCACATGTAAGAATAAATATTGAAAGTTTTTCAGTCTTCGTCTGTGCATTTGTTGCTGAAAAGTTCCATGTCAAGTATGCAGCCTTCAACCTCTTCTCACTTTCTTGCATCTTTCTTAACATTTCTTTCTCGTGTTTTCCTGTCTTTTGCTCTTGCTTGGTCAAACCATCGCAAGCATGCTGTAAAGTACGTTTTCTATGACTCTAGAGTAAGCGCGGAGGCTGGAAACCCTTATTCCGCCACCCTCCAGACCCGGCACCCACCGGTGAAGGTAAGTCCTGCAACGGTTGGTACAGGGGCGGGGGAGGGCAGGCTGGGTGGTGAGGGAAGGGGGCCATTAGCCGAACGGGGCTGAGAGAGGGGCGGCATGCTCCACCGATATCCTAGGCCCTTTCCCAGCCTGGTTCAGCCTTACCCCGCCGCCTCAGATGTACATCAGCTTCAAAGCTGGCATACATCCAAGGAAGCCCATAGGCCCCGGACAGCCCTACTCAGTGAAGGGAATGAACAGGCATAAAGTTACCCTTTATGCCGGCCGCGTAAAGATGCGCAGGATTACACTGCTAATGAACATTGACGAAAGATATATTAAATAAGATTAGTGCTGCAATTCTATACATACTAATTTGGGAATAGGTCCTATTGAACTCAATGGGCCTAGTGAGCAGACATGTATAAAATTGTAAGTCGTTGCTTACCGCCGTTTCGCTACACGTCGTTTCGCTACACGTCGCTACACGTCAGGAGCAGAGGCATTTCTCCGGTGGGGGCTGTACCGTAAGTTGCGCCCCATCCTAGTCCCGTTTACAAGCCAGCAGGAGGCGGCCCCGCCCCTCGCCATCGGAGCCATTCCATGCGGAGAAGGCAGGCAGGAGAGTCCCTGCCCGTTGCTTTCTCCGCACGGGAATGGCTCCGACAGTGAGGGGGTGGAGCCGCCTCCTGCCTGCTTGTAAACGGGACTTGGACGGGGCGCAACTTACGGTACGGCCCCCACCGGAGTGACGCCGCTGTTCAGGAGCCCCAGGCACTTGCTCTGAAAACAATTATTGCTCCAGCCTCTTATCTCTAGCGGGCTGCTGAACACAAAAGCCCTACAGCTAAAGCAAGCCAGTTAACCCCTCCAGCTCTAGGAACACTGTGGAAACTATGATATTGATTCTGCAACTTGCAAGTTATGAGCTTGCCACTTGAAAGTTTGTGAGCCTGCCACTTGTCATTGTTGATAAATCTTTGATTTAACCCTGCTGCAATGAGTGGTAAATGTGCAGCATGCCTCCCCCGATGTCTGTGCCCCCCCCAAAAAAAAACCCCCAGAGAAAAGGTGTATTATTAGACGTGTTTTGAGTCTTTATTTAGAAGTTTGGTGATGTCTTTGTGACCAGAAATATGTCATAGGAACCTAATTCTTGTTTATGTATGTTAGCCTATGGTAAAAGTTATAAGTTGTTTCACTTAAAGTTGCCGTTTCCAGGAACCTATCTACAACTTTAAGTGAGGACTTCCTGTAGTCTATTCATGTGCATGCAAAACATTTAATTCATGTGTTTCCCCCCAGTGAAATGCTAATCAATACATCAAAAAGTCAGAATTTTTGCTGAACATTTTAGATATGAATCAATATAAGATAAACATGTCATACTTTTAAGACTAGAGTACAAGGATACAGTGCTTGAGTACAAGAGTAAACAGTACAAGACCTCAAATAATGTTGAGTGACAGAGAGAGAGAGAGAGAGAGAGAGAGAGAGAGAGAGAGAGAGAGAACCCATACAAAAAAAAAATGGCTGTGCAGATCCCTGTGCAGCCACACAGTAATCTGAAGTCATTTTGCAGGGATTGTGTTGTCATGGTAAATCAGGATATGGTCATGGGGTGAAGTGCTCAATGCTGATACTTACACCCAAGCCCTGTTGATATGTCCACATTGCACATTCAGGGTGCAATTCACCGTAAACATAGAGCAGTGGAGCAAGTGTTCTGACGCTCTAAGGATAAGCCATCGCAACGTCCCCTTCCCTGCGTAGACCTCCGGGCTGATCACAATCAGCCTGGAAAGGGAATAGGATCCAGCGGGCGGCCCTGGGGCTGCCCGCAGATCCTTATGGTGGATTGTGCTGCCTGTTAATGTACATAGGGGATCGTAGCAGGCCCCAGCTGGAGGGGCCATGCACATTTGTTTGTTGAACACGTGAATGAAGCCCCTATGTGTAGAGCTCTGTCAGTGCAATTGTACATGAGTGAGTGGGAAGACTGAATCCAGTCACTTTCTTTCTCTGCTAGTGATCAGTGCACTACTGCCAGTGATGTGACCAGGGGCATTGTTGGGTGTGGCCAGGGACTGCGTGAGTCATCATCTAGGACCTAGGTATTGATATGTGTGTGACTTTCTTATGGTTGTACATAATACTAAAAGATTTTTTTAATCAAGAGGTAATTGCCAATTTATTTAGAAAAAGAAAACCAAATGTACTTACATTATATAGCTTAAAGTAGGATTAAGTGGAACATGCATGTCCGCATTTTAAAAGACTCTCTTTTTTATTGTGCTGAAGGGAAAATATTAATATATGAGCAGATTAAACTCAATTGAATGAACGTTAATGAAGAATAATAGCCTATTGATACCGAGGAGCTCAGAAAAGGATTAGCTGATTGTATTGTCTCAGAAACCTGAAACTTAGAAACTTTATTGCCTATTATTCTAGTTCCAAACAAAAAATTGCTACAATTTTAGAAGTAGCCAATAAAGGCAATATAAAAACAAATATCCTTGGCATAGCTAGTGCCAGATGCTTTTGCTTGGAAGAACAAATGTTTCCTGGAATAGCACTGCCAGATGCAGTATTCAGAACTCAAACAATCAAAAGAGAACAACCAACCTAAAATAGCAACCATGCAGTGATGGTTCACTGAATCAAGATGGTAGGGGGTTTTCCTCCTCCTTTTCTTCCGCCTTCTGCTACCCAACTAATCTCACCTGCCCCATCCTCACTGCTTTTTTATGAACATCTTCTCTCTTTTATAACATCTTCTATGTTCTTCTTTATCTCATATTATTCAGAAACAAAACGATGATAGTGTTAAAGATGTAAGTAATGTCTCCTTGCCCAGCACATGTAATCCTGATCTTCACAATTATTCCCCCTATTTTTCAAGGGTTTGGGTTCATATGTACCTGGCCCATACATTGGAATCCATGCATTCAATGTTCTGGAATCCTAATTCAATGTTCTGTTCAATCCAGCATGCCTGGTAGCAGGTGAGACAGATGAATACAGCCTTGTTCCTTCAACACATAGGAGACACTAGTGAACCATAGACCCCCGCCTACCTGGGCTTTTGCCAGACCCATTCTGTCACCACTACAAAAACGTACAGGCACAAGGATGGTCTCAGGCATCAGGAATGATTCCTTCGGAGAACCCTGGGCAGCCCAGTCAATATTTGACAGCAGCCTTGTTGACATATTTAGGCTCCAAATAATTTGAGCCTTTCCAGAAACAGTCTCACTTCTCTGTCCCAGTATAACAAGCTCTCTGAGTTAGCCACCCAGCTTAACTATTTTGGTGGTCCAGCCCCTTTTACTCCTGGTGTTTGTTTGTTTGTTTGTTTGTTTACTTTTTTACTCCTGCTTTTATATTCTGTACTGTGGTTTTAGATTTTATTAATATTTTAAGAGGTTTATATTATATATCTTGTTGTAAGCCGCTTTGAGTCCCCCCCCCATGGGGGGAGAAAGCGGGATAGAAATCTAATAAATAAATAAATAAATAATGAAATAAGCATTCAATACTAGTTATAGTAGTACTGACACTGGTAGTGGTAGTAGTAAAATGAGTTAGTCGCAAGCTCTCGTATCCTAGCCTAGCCTATCTTCCATTGGCTGGTATTTTGGTCACCTGATCAGAGGCGAAGGGCGGCCAGGGCAAGGCAGCATGCTGCGCCCACCCCGGGCGCTCCGAACCTGGAAGTGACTGACGATGACATCACCGCCCATTCACTTCCAGGATTGGAAAGCCTGGTGCGAGCCTCCACATATTGGTAAAAGGCCGGAGGCGAGCAGGAGGGCTTTTGCCAGTGCGAGGTTTTCACACGCTGCAGCACTCCCTGCCGTGCCAAGTCTCCTGCCACCATTTGGAGGCTTGCATGGGGGGAAAATGGCATCCTCCTCGGCAGAGTGCCCGGGGCAGGTACCCCTCAGGCTTTGCTGCTGTAACGGCACTGCACCTGATAAGAATCCCTGTTCATGAAACCTTAGTAGTGATTTCTGATTAGTGACACTTGTGATTAGTGATTACTAGTGACATTAGTAGTGATTTGTGACACTTGACCCAGTTTTACACATGGAAGTAAGGCAGCCTGCAGTTTTTTTTAATTATGCAAATAAGTAGAAATTGAGACTTCAATTTCTAAATGAAACAGCAAGCAAAATAGGTGGGAAAGAATACTCAATGAGTTGCTGGAATTAGTCCAACAACCCAATCCTATTCTGGATTGGGCTTTGGGGGGCAGTGCATTATGACAGCAAATGCTCCCACAAGCCAATCAGATGAAGAGCAAAACATTCCTATCCGGCTCCACATGGCAATCAGACTATTCATCAGGTGAGTTGGGTGGTGGGGGTTGAAGACAGCTTGAGGCACAATGAGCCAAATGAAGGCCAAGCTAATGGCTGCCTTAGGCCCACCCCCTTTCAACAAAGGAGCCAATAGGGTTCTTCTAATCGCCCAACCCTGCCTCATGTGCAGGAGGGACTGGGCATCAATCCTACCACCTTAAGACAGCAGCAAGGAAGTAGTAGAAATGTCAGCCTGGAGGTCAACAGGAGCCCAGAGATACAATAGTGTTACTTTATCCTAACTAAATACCCCCACAGATGCAGTCATGCCAATGGAGCATGCACTGCATCCTATGGGGGAGGGCAGTTGCAGAGCTCTCCTCTCCTTATGGTAAGGGAACTTTCATTCTCTTACCCTGAGGCAAGTCTCCACTGCCCGATTGGGTCTCCTCAGATCTGCACCAGTCATTTTGCTGGTGCAGATCTGAGGATAGTAAGGGAGAGGGGAAAGGAGAGACAATGAGGATAGGACCCTGGCACACACTGGTGCCGCCAGGATCCCCCCTCCCTCCTCGTTCTGCCTTCTGCACACCTCCCTCCCTTCCCAGACGCTCCCCCATTCTGCTCCTCTCCACCCCATTCCTCCCACCACCCACGCCAGGTTACCTGCACTCCTGTGGGGAGCTGGTAGCAGTAGTGGGACATTGACACTGCCGCCATTTGTGGCAGCGGTTCCAAAGTGGCTGCCAGTGGAGCATTACACATGCCACCATAAGGCCATTTACAACAGCAGATCTTCTTTTCCGCTGTTGTAATGCCTAGTTTGGAGTGGGCCATATGCAGTGGCGTTGCTGGAGTGGCCCCTCCCACTCACCCCAAAGCCACTCACCCTGCAAAACACTGTTTTGCAAGGCGCGGTGCAGCAGGGCCTTGCACCACTTACGATGCCACACCCCCTCTAGCAACGCCACTGGCCATAAGTTGGATTCTGCAGGCTTCCTCTGTATTCTCAGCACAATGTGCACTTATTGCTACCAGGCATTGAAGTAAACAGGAATGCCTGTGCTGATGTGCACCTCCATGTGCCCACTGGCTCACATTGGCCCACTGAATTCACACACAGTTTTTTGTATTAGGTGAAGCAAAAGCTTAAGACGGTCGTCTGGAGCAAAGACTGCAGTTATGATTTTTCTTTAATCAAACTTCTAGGAGCAAAAACGCAAGGCAAATACATTTCAGTTATACTAATGTTTCACATCTGCTCTGTGCTTTTGAGCTCACATCCTTTTCCTAGCACAAGCTGGGTTTTAAAAGCCAAAACCTGATTGAGATAATAATAATTAAACATGCTGATATCACTTGCTGAAAACCACAAGCAGTTGGAACCCTAGCCATCCATGAATTCTTGTATTACGACAATGACCAATTACCAAAAGCCAAAGCTGTAATACAAAGAGCCTTGGAAACTGCCGATATGTGATTTGTATTTGGGGTTTTTTTTTACCTAATAAAGAAAAATCAACACAGCAGGCAATAGCGTGCTAATTAGATGAGAACATTGCATAACAGATGCATTGTAAACATGGTTGTGCTTCGGCAAAAACAAAAGAAGATATTTTCAGCTACAATGCTTTTCCTAAGAGCACAGCCATGACAATTCAGATGAAAGCAAGGACAGTATGCTTAATAGGAACAGAAGGCTCAGCATTATAGCCACATTTCAGAAATATCCCATTTCCTTTGTTATTTTCTTTGTAGCCTTTAAATTCCATTTTCTGGGAAATGGCGAGACTGAAGTTGGAGAACACTGCTGAAGTGAGAGGCATATCAATCAGGTGCATAAAGGTATGGGGTCTGCATTTATTTCTATATGGAGAACTGAGATTCCAAAAAATATCCCCTTGAATAAGTACCTCCAACCTAGCCGACCAATCCTACCCCATGAAACGGCCCGTTCCACCCTCCCCCACCCTTTCACTGCGCCACAGGGACTAACCTCTCCACCGTGGAGTCGGTCCATCCTGCGGTGCTGGAGGAGCGGCGCAAGCCTCTCCGCTGGCGCAGCTTACATGTTGGTTGCTGCAAATGTGCTTTACGGCATGTTTGCGACACCCTAGACTAGCAGAGTGATTGCTCCACCGATCTAAATGTAGACAGGATTGTGCTGTAACTGAGAGAAACTGAACACAGTTTCAATAGTGAACATTTCATCATGGTTAATTATTCTCACAGTCTGGGAACACAGAATGGTAATAAAATAGATGTCCCATGGTGGCTGCAAGACCATTAGGGTGGTGCACAAATCATCACCAGTGAATGATCACTGAAAGAAACATTTCTCAATTTGTTTAGATAATTTCTCAATTTCTAACACAACTTCACAGTTTACAGACACAAGCAGCCCAATCCTATTGGGCTGCCCCTCTGGCGTAACATGCGTTCTGCTGGCGCTGGCTGCTGCAAAGCAGATGTAAAGTGCGCACTGGCAGAGCTGGCTGCCGGAGTGCTGGCAGGAAGGCCAGAGCCTCGCACACAGGCTTATGGATCCCAGAGGACCCACTGAGATAGGTAAGATGGCATGGGAAGCGGGAAGGGGTGGTGGAAGGACAGAACAGGGAGACGACAGGGGCAGGGTGGGTGGATAGGGCTTGGGAGAAGGGCAGGTTCAGTGGCAGCGATGCCCGCTGAATTCTAACCCCCTTCCTGGGTCTGATCCACCTTCACGGATCAATGCGGAGTTGCGCCAGCAATATTGCGGGTGCAGGTCTGAGTTGACTCATAGTGGCTGCTGGAGCCTTGCCCAGAGCAAGGGGACAAATGTCCCCTTACCCCAGGGAGACCTCTAGCAGCCAAAACTCCCCCGCGGAATACAGCAGAGGCCGCACCGTGGCTGCTGCATCCCCGTGCGGGAAGTTAGGATTGGGCCATAGTATACCTTATGAGGATTCCTATTTCAACGTCTTTTAGTCATTGCACTATTGCATTGCACACAAGACACTTGTTTCTAGTTTCGTTTCACTACTACACTTCATGCACAATAACATCACAAATCCCAATAACAATAACTTCATAATCCGCACACTTTCCACAGCATAGTTTCCCAAGATTCACACATGACACATGCTCAAGGGAGAACAGTGAGAAGGAGAAAAGTCAAGGGAAAAGTCCACATTAGTTCCCACCCTAGAATTGCTGTTCCAACTATGCCACACTCA
This sequence comes from Plestiodon gilberti rubricaudatus, assembly GCA_026170595.1. Lineage (NCBI taxonomy): Eukaryota > Metazoa > Chordata > Lepidosauria > Squamata > Scincidae > Plestiodon > Plestiodon gilberti. Next base: position 27,301,779 of record JANXHW010000005.1, read on the forward strand.
GTTATAAGGTGGCTCGTCTGAAGATGACAGCAGCTACCAAAGCAAGAGGAACCAAAAAAAAAAAAAAAAGGCAGACTGGAAGTCTCTATTGGAGAGACCACCAAAACAGACAGCATGGGCACTTTCAGTGAGGAGGTGGAGAATGTAGCTTCCTTTTTGCCTGCGGCTGAAACATAAGCTGTCGATTGAAAGGTCGGCAGTTCGATTCCCGCGACGGGGTGAGCGCTCATTGCTTGGCCAGCTCCTGCCAACCTAGCAGTTCCAAAGCATGCTAATGTGAGTAGATAAATAGGTACCGCTTGCGGGAAGGTAAACAGTGCTCTGTGTTCCAGCTGCATGCTACGCGCTGCGGCAAGGAGAGTCATGCTGGCCACATGACCACGGAGGCATCTTCGGACAACGCTGGCTCTTCGACTTTTAAATGGAGATGAATACCACACCCTAGAGTCGGACACGACTGGACTTATTGTCAGGGGATACCTTTACCTTTACACAGGGATAGGTTTCATTCAAATTTACCTAGGCATAACGTACCTGTAAGCAAGATATCAGCCTAGAATCCTCTAATTATTCTGGTATTGTACACTGGACACCTCAAGGCTGTCCTACAGACCTCTTCTTTCCAGGGGCATCACTAGGGGGTGAGGACCACATGGGGTGACACCAGAATGACGTCCTATTCTATTTGTTACTGGTGGTGCAAAAAAACCCACCACTGGTAGGAAATGGGTTTTTTTCCCAATCCCCGCCATGACCTGCGCAGGGATTGCCACCACATTGTGCGGGCTGATATGGGAGAAGGTCTATGGGGGTGACACCATGAGATCTTGCTCCAGGTGTTACCAATGCTAGTGACACCCCTGCTTGTCACATTGCTAGTTGCCATCCTTTCCCCCTTTATTACCACCTGATTAATATTAAAAGGTAAAATGTACTTTGCCAAGTTGGTCAGAACCGGGACAAAATACCATGTCATAAACTCCGCACAAAATCTATGCATAGTAAGCTAGCATTGTTTCCTAAGCCACTGGATAAAACCATCTCTGTGCATCCCAGCATTGCAGCTCTGTGCTCTCATTTGACAAGAAATAAGTAATTCCTTCTCTCTCTCTCTCTCTCTCTCTCTCAATTAAGTGACAGTTACTTGCTGCTCTGAATATAAAAAGGGCCGTTTGAAATGTTCGGCAAGGACAGGAGTTGACAGGATGTCATCTCTAAACCTTGTTAATTAAGAGTCCTCTCAAATTCTAAAATTCCTGCTATACTCAAACTTGGAATTTGACAATCAAGGTAAAGCATTATCAGTAAATGACAGGAACCAGCAGGGCTGTAATATCACTGTGTTATTCACCCTGGGAAAAAAAAATGTCCGCCACAAAGTGGATTAATGCTAATTTTATCAAAAGTATAAAAGAAGCAGAGCTGGTAAGCCACTGATGAGTAAGCATTGTCAAACTTGTCAGACAACTGCCCCAAATAGCATTTAACAGTTTGACACTAATTTGATGCAATTTGAATTATGCTGCATTAAATTAGCATCAGAATGCCTAAAATAATGACTCGGTTTTTTTTTTTATCCTGTATATATAATCAGTACTTTGCCACCCTTGAGTTCAGAAAATAAATGCTTTTATAAAGCAGATCACTGGAGAAGAAAAAGAAACAGGTGAAAAGAACAATTTTCTCTCTTTGCTGGAAAGCCAGCAGAGAGCACTAACCTTAAAATGAGAGACGAAAAAGAAATGAAGCAGACAACTTCAGAGAAGAAGAAAATCTACCATTAAATTCAGCTGTTTAGGAGCAGATTCATCATATATTTTTCTAGCGGTAAACATGGAAAATATTTTCTTTTTGGGAGCTCAATTTCTGTACACGACTCGTTTCATTTGTCACTGGGCCCAGAGCTGTCAATTGTGGAACCCATTCATGGGGTCCCAATTAATTTACTGCCATTGACGTCCATGTTTTAACTTAAAAATGCACCTAACTAACTGCTGTTTTAACTTAACTGCCAACACAGGTGGTGGTGTTGAAGCAGCAGCCTCAATGGCTTCTACTTAGACACTGACATTTAAAATATTTGAAATTCAAAAAGAGTTTCAAGGTTCCACCCTAGAAGAAATACTTGAGCATTTTCCGACCTTTTTAATTAAAAAAGGGAACAAATGAGCATTAATGAGATGTTCCCCTCCCCAAAAGACCATGGTACAACATACTCAGCTGTCCTATTTGTGGCCCTGAGACATGAACAGGATAGATCAGTTACATTTGTCATGGATCCCATTCATATTATTGGTTCCTGACTTGCCATCCCACCCTTGGTATGAATCTATCCCATGAAAGTAACAATAAGTTTAAATAACGTTTTGAGCCACAATCAACATGACAGCTTATGAAGGGAACCCTTATGCCTATTCATGGAATAACACTGAATAACTCACTAACATACGTTATCATTTGACTAGATGAAAATGCATGGAGAAGCAGCAGCATGAACAGGCTTTTCCGCCAACCTATGGCTATGCACATTCATTAGAATATGGTAAAAGATCATCTCGTGCATGTGCAGGAGGACACTTTCATTCACGGAGGACTCTTTCCATACAGTGGAGAACCTATCGCCATGATGTCATTCCCTGTCATGTGCATTCATTGAGCCCAACAATAAAGTCTGAAAAGGGCTTTTGTATATTGAGTCAATTCCTAAAAACAAATCAAAATAAACAAAACAACAGCAATAGCAGCAGCAGCAGCAGCAGCAGCAGCAGCAACAACAACAACAACAACAACAAAGATTCCTTATAAAAAGCTCCTGAGAAAATTCACTTATAGAAATTAGGCTTCCCATGACATTTCTCAGATGTTTGTCCTTGGAAGAAAACTTGGAACTTCCTTCAAATTTCATTTATTTTCAACTTCAGTGCTGATCCTAGCATAAGCTGTTGAGAACTGGGTCAGCTCTTATGTGCCTAAGGCCCCAGTCCTATTGGGGCCTTGTGCTTCTGGAACAAGCATTCTAGCAGTGCAATGCAAGATCCTTTAGGGCAGCACAAAAGCCAGGCCACCATCACGTGCTTCCAGGCCACTGCTGCAAAGTAGGTGAAGAGACAAGGCTAGAGGGCTAGAGCAGCCCCTCTCCCACTTCCTCCTCCCCCCTCAGCTTCTCTGCCTTTTAAAGGCAGAAAGCCAGAGAAGGAGGAGAGTGATGACAGTGGTGAGGGCAGAGAGGATGAGCAAGAGAGCAGCCAAAGGTGGTGGCCACCCTGGACCACCCAGGGTATCACAGGATCCAATTAGCAAACTGGACTTGAGTGTAAAGGAACTACAGGAATTATGACTGCCCTGTCTATGACACAGTGTTGTTCGTTTTGGGCAGGAGTTGGCGGGTGTGGCAAGCAGACACCCGCCACTTCCCTCCAGTCTACCACCAACAGAGCCAGCCTCCTTACCGGCCCCTTCCTCCATGTGGGCTCGTTAATCAAAGCAGGAAATGCAGAGCATGCTAGAATTGCTCCCAGGGTGCTCCACATTTCCTGCATTGTTTAAAGAGCCTGCACAGAAGAAGGAGCTAGATAATGAGTGTGTGGGTGGGGAGTGACGGCAGTGGTAGCGTGAAAGCTCAACAGCTTCAGCCAATTCCTGCTAGGAATTGGATTTACCTACCTATCACTAGACATTGATATAGTTTTCAGATGAGAACTTTCATGCCCTAGCTGGGTTCTTTGAGGCTCCTGCATACATAAGAATGAAAAGTGCAATACTAAAACTCTGCTCAGCTCTGGGCCCCATTGCCCACTCCAGTCATGACAGATTGGTCTTGGACAAGGGTTGTGAGATGGAGCGTTTTCCAGTTATCTTCCTTACGTCTCGGCAGTTGGGCTTTGGCTAGGATGGTTACCATATTGTATTCTTAGCCAGGCAATTTTGCTTATAGACATTTTACTGGAGGAATCGTGCATTAAAGTTTGACATTTAGCAGTTCATTTTCAAGCAGGGTTAAGTGCATTTAAGGTCGGAATGAAATACAGCTTTGACCTTCTCCCTATTAGAAGAATGTCATGCTGCAGAGTCCACATAGCCTAGGGATTAGCAGATATTCCCTGTTCCTTTTTGTTATTATTCCTTGGGGGTGGCTTTGACTCACTCTGCTTACTTTCTGATTTAACCTGGAAGAATTTCCAAAATTAATTTCAGAATTGGTGCATACATAGTTTGCTGAAAATTTCCATTCACATATGTTTTCCCCTTATATCTACTAGTGGACATGAGTGCATACGTGCATTGGTTACATCACAATGCTACAATGACTCTTACAGTAATTGTGCAATCACATCAACATTATGGGGGGGGGGCGTTTAGAAAAAAATGCACTGAAGACTGTGGCAAACTGGTTCAAGCACGGGGGCCTGAACAAAGTCAATATTTTTTTTTAAAAATGGAAAAATGGAAGAATAATGGATCACTAGTGCATTAATGCCACTCTGTAAACAAGATCAGACCATGTGGAACCCCCAAATCTGGGGAGAAATTCAGATGGAGAGAATTTTATCTGCTTCTCTACCCACTGCAAACAGATCAGGAAGAAGATTTTCAGAAAGAGCAAAAAGTAAAACAAGGGGTACTTCCTTAAGAAGATCTGGGCAGGATGATTGACTTTCTCATAATGTGTCAATTTATCCATCTGGGCAGGCTGATCTGTATCTATGTAAACCATAGGTGACAAAGGAACATAAATCGCATACTAGGCTAATTAGGAGACAGGCAGATAAATGACATGGTGGCTTGGCTTTTTAATAAATGCAATACGGTGACCCACTGGGTTTGTTTGTTTTAATTGTTTTAAATACCTTTTTAATTGTTTTTATTGTATTGCATTTTATTATGTATTTTAACATGTTTTAATTGTAAGCCGCCTTGATTGCCCTTATCGGGAGCAAGGCGGGGTAAGCATTCTTTTAAAAAAATAAATAAATAACATTTCAGGCTGGTGGTTCAAAATATAATTTCTATTACTTCTCAACTGGAAACTACAACTGGACACTCATTGGTTCAAGAACAATACAGTTGTTAGAAATAGTGACGGCATAAATCCTCTGTTGTTCCACCCATCAATTCTAGTTGTTGCCTCCTCATGTTTTGTTTTGTTTTTAAAACATCTGCTAAGAATGAATCTTTCTGGACAAAGTCCCTTATTACGTTTGGTTATTGTTCTGAACCATCTGCCTGGTGATAACTCGTCTTATTTTTCACACACTGTGCCTGTCATACCTTTGATTAATTGTTGTTATTGCTGAAATAGGAATAATCTGTTCAAAAAGTAATACAGACGTACAAATCAACACATCAAGTCTATCTGCAATATGTTCACTGTGAAAGAAATCTTCTGGAGGCTGAAGAAGTAGCTGAGTCTTCAGTGCCAATAGATGGCTTCCATTTCAGATCTTGGCAGCTAATTAAACATAGTGTGACACTCGAGAAAATCAATAGGCTTCTCATTGTTTCCATCTGGGAGGCACTGTATAAAGAGAGTCACTCGCTTCCTTCTTATTCCTGGGCAGTTAAGCATAAACAACGTGAATTGGTATGCTTTAGTACTTTATAAGTAGCATTTGGGATAATTCATATGCACAGTCCAGTCTAGGTAAACAAGCACAAGATGGACTGAGTTCGCTCAAATGATGTGCCTATGTATGGTATGGAAGAAGTTGCTAAATAAAACAAGTAACTTTTTTTTCTTAAATATAATCTAATGCATGATTAAGAAAGTTGTTACCTTAAGAACATCCTTGAATATGATTCAAATGGTGGTATTTGACTGAACGTACGAGAAACCAAGAACAAGTGACATAAAGCAAAACAGAACTGCTCATGCAAAATTCATGCAGGACTTATTCAATGGCCTTGTGCATGTATTGAGGGGGTCAGATTTCTTTTTTCCTAATCAAGCTTCCCCCCACCCTTTCTAACTATTTGTGCCAATTACAAAAAATGATTTCTTCATGACCTGGAGTCAAAGTTCCCAGCTCACAACTGGGCAGAGGGTGGGGGCTAAATGGTTGGACCTAAAGATTTTTCTTTTCTTTTTTGCTCCTGAGCATGTCAAAACACCTTTGTTTGGTACTTCTCTTTAAGACCAAATCTCAATGCATACTTCCCTGGGAGTAAGCCCTGTTGAACACAGTAGGGCTTTTATATTTCAGTGAAATCTGTTCTTCATCCGCATTCCTACCGCTTTCTATTTTTGCAGATGCGGGTGTCATACACACTACTTGAGAAAACAGTATGCCTGAAAGAACTGCAAATGAACCTCCAACTCCTGTTAGAACTGTGCTGAAATGAACTGCAGAATATATGAAGATAACGACAGGTGTAATCCCGGTGTTACCTTTTGCACGTATTTTTCTGGGTAGGCAGACATGCAGGTGACTCCTGAATGTCTAAACTGAAGGACATAGCCACAAGATGAATCAGCACTGCCCTCTTCACAAGATACCCTTCTGATATTCATTGAATGTGTGGATGGGGGAGCAGATGCTTGCTGGCTAGCCACACCCTTGCACCACTGGTCACACCCACAGGCACCCCAGAGGGCAGCACTGGGTGCAGGGAAAGTTTCTCTGTTATCTATATTTTTATATTTCTCTCTTATCTATATTTTTATGTTTCTCTTGCTCCCTGTGTTCAGTGAACATAGGAGGACAACTTGTGAAGAAGGCTACTGATGTGCTGTGAGGAGAGGGAAGACATTAGCAAACTTCTCTCAATGCTCTGGCTCGCCTGAATATTTGATTATGAAAACGGGTGAATCTATTCTACAATCTATTGTTCGTGGATCTCCTTTTAAGGCTTTCCTACACCGCGGCTTGGTTGGTATCCTAGTATCAACGAAATGCAGACCTGCAAAATACCACGGAAGAGTCATTTTCCATTGAAATTGTTCAACAATTAGAATAATTTGCTGTAAAAGTAAAAGAAGTAAAACCGTTTGGCATTTTATTTTCAATTACATTTTAAAAATCAGATAATACTATAGATTTAAATAGTATTTTCGCCTACTGGCTGAAAAGGCATGAAATCTGTTTGCTTCTATTACTAGCGAGGTCAAAGAGTAAACAGCTAGATGTTTTGTAATCTCAATATCCACTTAATGTTCACTTAAAACATTCAGTGAATCACTTTCATGAGAAATTGTCCATACTGTGAAACCATGTCTTAAATGTGTCCAAGTTTTAAAAACGCCTTGTGATTACGTTATGGCAGGGAAAAAGAAATTGTCCAAACAATCCTAGCTGATGGCCACAGTTTGTTAAAGAATTAAGAAGAAAAACTAATAAAAACACTTGGGGGGGGGAGGTTGCAAATTACCATATGAACCATTGCATGTGTCTCTTCCGCTAGCTGTTAGCAATTTTCTCATAGCGATGACAGCTGATAATTACCTGATATTTGCATTTTATTCACTGGTTGTCATGAAGCATTCGCTCTGTTAGCACCACATCTCTTGAGGTAGTTTTTGAAGGGTCATATTATTTCTACCAGAATATAAGATGAAACTCTATTAGTATTTAACATAATGGAGATGATACGAGTGAGAATGGGAGAATGCAACCATTTGGGTTTGTGAGAGTTAAATACACACTAGAAATCCTGAAATCCTCAGAAAGCAGAGTTAGGGATTTAGGGCTTATGATTATAAATGCTAGCTGGCCAATTCCTTTTGTAATGCAGATTCCTGGACAGTTACTGTATGTCTCAGCCCAATCCTACCTAACTCCCCCTGCACCAATGCAGCCAGTCCAATGGGGGTACAGTGCATTCTGTGGGGGACTTTCGGGTCCCTGAGGTGTCCTCGAGGTAAAGGAACATTTGTTCCCTTGCCCCAGGGCAAGCCTCTAATGGGTCTACTTGGACCGGAACTAGCTACTTTGCTGGTGCAAGTCTGAGTGGACTTGGGTAGATGGATCAAGGCTGAGAAAGGGGATAGGATATTGGTAGTGCCACTGCCATGGATACCGCCCCCTTTGCAGCCTCAATCTGCCCCTCCCCACCACAGTTTTCTCCCCATTCCTCCTTGCCCCATTCCGCCCACCTCCCTCCAACCCCCGTGCAAACTTACTAGCACCGTGCTTACTTACCGTGCAAACTTACTGCTCATTGGCAGGCTGCTGGCATGCGGCCCGGGCCACTCGCTGCTTCAGGTAGTGGCTAGGCTGCGCTGTATGACATATTGCCTTTTGCGACAGCCATAAAGCATCCTGTGCCATTAGGATTGGGCCCTTACTGAGGCATTAATGACTCCTTGTTGGGGGACACCGGCAGCTTATAATGTATCACATACATCCACCTGAGATGAGGGGTTGATGTGAGAGAGTATGATGACTCGTCCCTCCCCCTTGTATACACCCTGTTTTCCAGAAAATAAGACCTACCTTGAAAATAAGACCTACCAGTAGTTTGGAGCTCTTCGATGGCTGAGCCACACAGATCTTTGCTCCAGCCGGCTGTTCTTTGGGGCCGGACGGAACTGCCCCCATGTGCCGCGCCCGACTGCTCAGTGCAGCTGCCAGCGCTCTAGTGAGCCTTGCTGGGTACGTCCAGGGGTGAGGTGTCCAGGTGCTGAACATTATACTTAAAGTGGCGGCAACTGCAAGCGGCGGCGGAGGTAAGCGGCAAAACAATTACGGTACCATATTAAATTGATTTAATTGAAACCATTAAAGGCTCCATACCAGTTAAAGAAGGTCCCAGGGGGCTTTGAATGAGCATTAGAATGTGTAGCCACAGCCCCCGGCTTTTACGAGCTACTGAAGGAATGGGTCACTGGCGTCGCTGCAGGGGGGTGGAGCTCTAAGTTCTGCCGCGGCTCCAACCCTCTGTTACACCGGAGCGCTTTCACCGCCTTGAATGGTTCCGAAGGCAAGGGGGCAGGGCTGCTTCGTGGTCCGGTGTAACGGAGGGTCGGAGCCGCGGCAGAACTTAGAGCTCCGCCCCCTGCAGCGATGCCAGTGGAATGGGTGAAGGAAGACTGAAGACTCTGAAGCCATGCAGCTCCGGCTGCGAGGGGGTGGCGGCGAAGGCTGATTGCTGCTCTCTGAGCTGCCCACGCTGGCTACAATCTCCGGGGAAGGTGGAGGAGGATGAAGAAGATAAGCAGTGATCAGAGTGTGGACGGTGTGGGCAGCTCAGAGAGCAGCAATCAGCCTTCGCCGCCACCCCCTCGCAGCCAGAGCTGCACAGCTTCGGAGCCTTCAGTCTTCCTTCAATGCGACGATCCCCTCCGTCTTTGCAAGTCCAGAGCCTCTCCCCAGGAACTGGAGTCAGCATTATTTGGAAGATACTCGCCTGCCAATACTTGCCTGCTCTACTGCTGGACATGAGAGATTGGGCCAATGGTTCTACAGGCAATGGAGTCACAAGAAATTCAGGCTGGAATGCGAGGTTTGGAGAGTTATGACGATGTTCCAAAAGAAGATGACATGATTGCATTTGAATAAATGTAAATTGTTTTACCGTTACATGAAAAAAATAAGACATTCCCTGAAAATAAGACCTACTGGAGCCTTTTGGAGCCAAAATTAATATAATTAATTAATTTTAATTAATTAAAAAATTAATATAAGACCCGGTCTTATTTTCGGGGTAACAGGGTAGTAGCACTCTGCTATCAACCTCTGCCTATTTGTAAGTGAAACAAATATTACATAGGCAACATATGCCTGGGTGATCTCTTCTCCACCCCACCACCCCACCCCAAAAAGTCAGAATCTGGTTGTCACTACCCTCCTGGAAGTTTGGTCAAAGGCATTATCACTAATAATGTTTAACTCAGGCCATATACTGATTAGAAAATGTGGTTTTGCTTTGCTAACAGTCTGCAAGCACAAAATGCTAATATATCATCTGTTGGGGTTGCTGATGAAGGAACTGTGACCCCTAAATAAATAAGTATCCAAAGGACAGTCTCCGACTATGTAATACTCCACCATGTCCTTTCCCAACCCATATGATGTTGACCTGTCCCCATGGGAGGATCAAAGGGTGGGCACCTAGTTTCCTCACCATTTTCATTAGCAGGAAGACTTCTTCCTACTCCTAAGCATAGTTACAGCACAATCTTATACAGGCATACTCAGAAGTAAGTCCCATTAAGTTCAATGGAACTTACTTCCAGATAAGCGTGCAAAGGATTGATGTCCTACTTCCAGGGGAATCAACCTGGCCTCACCTCCAAATAATCATTTGAGGAGTTGGTCTGTTTTCTTTTTCTATTTTTGAACCACATCAGAGGCATAAACTTTGCTTTTCAAACTGTGGATGTCTAGGAGAGTAGAAAAATGTTAGCGTTATTGCCTGCCAATGTTTCCATTAAGAGTTCTGAAAAGTGAAACAAATGTATCCCTAATGAGAAATGAAAGGAAGGGAAAAAGCAAGGTTATTGGAATAAGGGAAATGGATTCTTACCAAAAGAGATCACAAAAATGTTTCCATGGGGATACAGTTTTGTGTCTACAAGATATGCAAGATGTAGTACCATCTGGTTTTGGGAAAGAATATTATGCAACTTTACAGGCAGCCACAAACAAATCAGGATTCTAATACTGTAATCAGTTCGGATTTCTTTCCATACACATCCAGTCTATGGGCAAAATCTTTGGTGCCAACAACAGGAGAGAGAGAGAGAGAGAGAGAGAGAGAGAGAGAGAGAGAGAGATGAAGCTGCGTTCCAACAGACCCAGGAAAAAAGCAGATAAGCCGGTGCAGGAGGCTGCCAGGGGGCAGAGGGTGGGTGGAACAGAGTGAGGAGGTGAAGAAACAGCGCAGGTGAGTAGGGTGGCAGAAGGGGGTAGTATTGGGGACAGTGGCACTGCCAATATCCTATTCCCCTTCCCAGTCTCAATCCGCCTTTCTAGGTCCACTCGGACTTGCACCAGCAAAATCACTGGTGCAGGTCTGTGTAGACCCATTTGGACACTGGAGGCAAAATAAAAAATGTTCCCTTACCCAGAGGAGACCTCCCGGACTGCCCCTCCCCCAGGATGCAGCATGTGCTTTAGTGGTGTGGCTGCATCAGTGGTAGGAGGGTTGATAAGACTGGGCTGCTAACCATATAGAAGACAGTCATATACAGTAGTTTAACTAAGTGATAATAGGCTGAGCACTTACTTCTACTTACACTTACGTGCAGCCAGGAGTTTTCTGGACTTGACTGAGTTAAGGTGCGTCCTTCCAGGAGGGCACGAAGACCTAACTGCACTCCAATCAGAGAGGTTCCTGAAGGGACAAAAGGTCATGCGCAAAACGAAGAAGTTTCCAATTGATGTTCTGCGCCTGCACGAACTGTGGAAAGCGCTGCTGGGCGCTTTACGGAGTTTGCACCGGGCGCAGGCAGAAGAACATCACTGGAAGCTTCCGACTCGGCTCCTATATACAAGATAAGTGGGGAAAAAGCACACACACACACACAGATGCCCCGTTAACACTAAAAAAACCCGGAAAACAGTAAAAAAAAAAGCGGAAAAAAAGGAAAAACGAAACCAAAACCTAAAATTTTTGACAGTTTTATTGGGGGGCTCCGGGGGGGCGCCCCAACCTCATAGGGGCGTAGGAACGCCTCTGCTGGCCTTACATATAACAATAATTGTACATAAGACATCTTGGACTTGACACATTCTAAGGATTGGATGCCACAAAAGAACTGAGGTCTCTCTAGTCCAAACCCTGCCCCACAAGGATGATGCAGCGAGCAGTCAGCAAAATAGGAACAATAACAGCAGGCATCTTAAAGAACCAATGTCTTCCTCAGGTATTTATAAAACCCTGAAGATTTTAGATCCAACTAGGAATTGATTTGGCTTATTGTTCCATCACTGCTTATTGGAAATATCCAAGTCTGCACTGAAATAGTTTTTGGCTCTCTCGAAGATAGCACCAGATGTAGGATTTGCATAAGTAGGGTGTTATACGAAGGGTTGCGTCTCTTTTGGCTGCCTCCCGATTTATGACACTAACTGGTTCTTGCATACAGATGGACAAAAAATGAGGATTTCCCCCCCCCCCTATATGTCTGACAACAGGGTACTAAATATCTTTTTAAAGAATTGTCAGAGGCATTCCGGCTCATTCAGTTCCTTTGTGGTGTAGCTGGTATAATTTATAATCTAAATATTTTATCATCTTGCAGCATCTCTTCTACACAATGCTGAAACTATTAAGGAGCAAAAACATGCCCAACCTTTTTAATGCTCCTCATGTTGATGTTCTGTATTGACCTTGAGGTGGATAAAGACAGGAGGAGAGGAAACTTCAAATAACCCTTGCATCCTGATCAGGAACTTCCGGGCAGTGCAATCCAGCGCAAGGATCTGGCCAGCGGCCATGGCCGCCCGCGAGATCCTGAGCCCCGGCGGCCATTCTGCCGCCGGGCTGGAGGTCTACTCAGAGAAGGGGACCCTTCCCCGGGTGTAAATCCAGGCCGGCCCAATCGGCCTCCTCGGATTTCACCAGCTAAATAGCTGGCGGAAGTAGAGGAGGCCGTGTAACGGCCTAGCCGGCCCGGAAGGGATGAGGATATGGTTGAGGCCATCCCCTGTCCCCTCCCAGGCCGTCTAGGCCAATGCCCCCCTCCTTCGCCTGCTGAACCGCGCTCGCTGGATCCCGACACACCTTGTCCGGTGGACGCACAGGCCGGCCTCCCTTGCTCCAGACTAGTCGCAAATGTGCTTTCCAGCATGTTTGCGACTGCTGTTGCCGGTGACGAAATGCTCATTCCGTCGCTGTCGCAATCCTGAGGATTGCGCTCTAAGGAAGGTGGGAAAAACCCTGAAATAAAAATGACAAAAAACTCATTATTGAATCAGAAGGTTACCTGAACAAATACACTTACTATAACTGTTTAAAGAAGAAATATTAATCAAAAGGAAAATACTGAAGTGAAAATGTGTCAGTTAATATACACGTTAACCATATGGGCTCTAATTCAAGGATATAATGTGCTAATTTGGACAGAAATAAAGCTTAATGTGCAGTTGAAATAATCAGACATTGAGCAACGGCATGTTCTTCCCTGTCAGGATCAGAATGACATACGGAGAGAACTAGGGAGTCTCATGTCTCTGGGAGAAGAGACAGGTACACTGCAACGTCCTCTTGAAAGAAAGCTTCTTCCTCGAGACAGTTCTATCTCCTGCAGCTGCAGAGATAAGAGGTCTTGGCTTTAGCCCTCTTGAGTTGACTACAGAACAAAAAGAAAGAAAGGAGAAAAAAAGGAGGAAGATCTCATTGGTGGCCAGTTGCAGGTCAATGGCTTGACTGATGTTTCGTACTTTCATTTAGCACCTGAGCTCCCATTGGCAGGAAGGTTTTGAAGATTCAGTGCATTCACCCTGGGAACCCAACCTGAGACAGTGGTTTTTGTATTCCTTAGAGCAGGGCTGGCCAACGTTTGGTTATTCTTCAGAAGCAAGTATTTGTTGTTGTTGTTCAGTCGTTAAGTCGTGTCCGACCCTTCGTGATCCCATGAACCATATCCCGCCAGGCCTTCCTGTCCTCCACTATCTTCTTGAGTTCGCTCATTTTCATGTTCGTTGCATCGGTGATGCTGTCTAACCATCTCATCCTTTGCCTTCCCCTTCTCCTTTTGCCTTCAATTTTTCCCAGCATCAGAGTCTTCTCCAGAGAGTCCTCTCTTCGCATTAGGTGGCCAAAATATTTGAGTTTCAGCCTTAGTGTCTGTCCTTCCAGGGAACAGTCAGGGTTGATTTCATTTAGGATTGACTGATTTGATCTCCTTGCAGTTCAAAGGACTCTCAGGAGTCTTCTCCAGCACCACAGTTCAAAAGCATCTATTCTTCAGCGCTCAGCCTTCCTTATGGTCCAACTCTCGCAACCATACATTGCTACTGGGAACACCATCGCCCTGACTATGCGAACTTTTGTTGGCATGGTGACATCTCTGATTTTTATTATGCTGTCTAAGTTTGCCATAGCTTTCCTTCCAAGGAGTAAGCGTCTTTTAATTTCCTGGCTGCTGTCTCCGTCTGCAGTGATCTTGGAGCCCAGAAAAATCTGTTACTGCTTCTATTTCTGCCCCTTCTATTTGCCAGGAATTGATGGGCCCAGATGCCATGATCTTAGTTTTATTAATGCTGAGTTTCAAGCCAACTTTTGCACTCTCCTCTTTCACCCTCATCAAGAGGCTCTTTAGTTCTTCTTCACTTTCTGCCATTAGGGTGGTATCGTCTGCATATCTGAGGTTGTTGATATTTCTCCTGGCAATCTTGATTCCGGCTTGCGATTCATTCAGCCCTGCATTTCTCATAATGTACTCTGCATATAAGTTAAATAGGCAGGGTGACAATATACAGCCTTGCCGTACTCCCTTCCCAATTTTGAACCAGTCGGTTGTTCCATGGCCGGTCCGAACTGTTGCTTCTTGACCCGCATACAGGTTTCTCAGGAGACAGGTAAGGTGGTCTGGTACCCCCATCTCTTTAAAAATTTGCCACAGTTTGTTGTGATCCACACAATCAAAGGCTTTTGCGTAGTCAATGAAGTAGAAGTAGGTGGTTTTTTGGAACTCTCGGGCTTTCTCCATGATCCAGCGCATGTTGGCAATTTGATCTCTAGTTCCTCTGCCTCTTCGAAACCCAGCTTGTACGTCCGGTAGTTCTCGGTCCACGTACTGCTGAAGCCTAGCTTGTACGATTTTGAGCATAACCTTGCTAGCATGTGAAATGAGTGCAATTGTGCGATAGTTTGAGCACTCTTTGGCACTGCCCTTCTTTGGAATTGGAACGTAAACTGACCTTTTCCAATCCTTTGGCCACTGCTGAGTTTTCCAAATTTGTTGGCATATTGAGTGCAGCACTTTCACAGCATCATCATTTAGGATTTTAAGTAGCTCAGCTGGGATATTATCATCTCCACTAGCTTTGTTGTTAGTGATGCTACCTAAGGCCCACTTGACTTCACTCTCTAGGATGTCCGGCTCTGGGTCAGTGACCACACCAGCGTGGTCATCAGGAACATTAAGATCTTTCTTGTATAGTTCTTCTGTGTATTCTTGCCATCTCTTCTTAATCTCTTCTGCTTCTGTTAGGTCTCTGCCTTTTTTGTCCTTTATCATGCCCATCTTTGCACAAAACGTTCCCTTGATATCTCCAATTTTCTTGAAGAGATCTCTAGTCCTCCCCATTCTGTTGTTTTCCTCGATTTCCTTGCATTGTTCATTTAAGAAGGCCTTCTTATCTCTCCTTGCTATTCTCTGGAAATCTGCATTCAGTTGTTTATATCTTTCCCTTTCACCTTTGCTTTTTGCATTCCTTCTTTCCACAGCTATTTGTAAAGCCTCATCTGACAGCCACTTTGCTTTCTTGCATTTCTTTTTCTTTGGGATGGTTTTAGTTGCTGCCTCCTGTACAATGTTACGAACTTCCGTCCATAGTTCTTCAGGCACTCTGTCTACCAGGTCTAATGCCCTAAATCTATTCTTCACCTCCACTGTATACTCATAAGGGATATGGTTTAGGTCATATCTGACTGGTCTAGTGGTGTTCCCTACGTTCTTCAGTTTAAGCCTGAATTTTGCAATAAGAAGCTCATGATCTGAGCCACAGTCAGCTCCAGGTCTTGTTTTTACTGACTGTATAGAGCTTCTCCATCTTTGGCTGCAAAGCACATAATCTATCTGGTTTCGGTATTGACCATCTGGTGATGTCCATGTGTAGAGTCGCCTCTTGTGTTGTTGGAAAAGAGTGTTTGCTATGACCAGCGTGTTCTCTTGACAGAACTCCGTTAGCCTTTGCCCTGCTTCATTTTGCGCTCCAAGTTTTTGAGGTTGCACCCCAGTACTGCCTTTCCCACTCTTTTATTGACTATGAGGGCTACTCCATTTCTTCTAAGGGATTCATGCCCACAGTAGTAGATATGATGGTCACCTGACTTAAATTCGCCCATGCCCGTCCATTTTAGTTCGCTGATTCCCAAGATGTATATGTTCAATCTTATCATCTCATTTTTGACCACATCCAGCTTGCCTTGATTCATAGACCTCACATTCCATGTTCCTAAGCAGTATTGCTCCTTGCAGCATTGGATTTTCCTTTCAACCTCAGACACATCCACAGTTGGACGTCCTATTGGCTTTGGCCCAACCGCTTCACTCTTTCTGGGTCTACTTGGAATAGTCCTCCGCTCTTCCTCAGTAGCATATTGGACACCTTCCGACCTGAGGGGCTCATCTTCCGGCATCATATCTTTTAGCCTTTTGGTACTGTTCATGGGATTTTCTTGGCAAGGTTACTGGAGTGGGTTGCCATTTCCTTCTCCAGTGGATCACTTTTAGTCAGAACTCTCTGCTACGACCTGTCCGTCTTGGGTGTCCCTGCACGGCATAGCTCATGGCTTCATTGAGTTACGCAAGCCCCTTCGCCACGACAAGGCAATGATCCATGAAGGAGAGAAGCAACTATATTTCAGGCCAAATTAAGCCCTTTGCAGAATGCATGGAAGGGGAAGCAGGATCACAACAAATGGCCTCGTCCCTGACTCCCACACATTCCGCAGTAGGTCTGAACATACTATACACATACAGTTGCCCCCCACATGGGCTCCTCCATATTACAGTATTAGAAACCCTTCTCAATCACCATTTCCAAGCATGGGAGGCGCCTAGGGATGGATGGGGGCAGTGGGCATGATACGGCTCCCCCTTTACACATACAGAGGGAATAGGAATTCATTGGTTGCATGCACTGAGCAACCACTGTTATAATTAAATTAAATTAAATGAGTCTATGTACTAGATGTGCTTATCAAAGGCACAAAGGAATCATTTTTAGATTAAAAAGAAAGCATTATGCTGTGTGTTGAGAATATTGCTATAATTATTGTGAAGCATACAACACAAAAACAATGCAGCAGTTAAAATACTTAAGTTTGGGATTTTATTTTTGTTTTGCAATTTAATCCAATAGCAGATTTTTCAACCTTGCTGAAAATCCTGTGTTCCCTATTGAAGCCTGAGATTTCCCATGCCAACAGTTTCTTCTTCCATGTGATGGACCCCAACCAGCTACAATTCAGGAGACAAAAATCAGCTTTACCAGATGATTTTGGGGGGATGGTTTGTGGCTATTCTGCAGTCTTATATCCATTCCACAATACTGTGGGGCATGCCACGGTTATCACTAGTATGCACCAGTAGGCCCAGCCATGGGCGTCGACAGGGGGAAGCGCGGGGGGCGGGCCGCCGGGGGGCGTCACGCGCATAGGGGTGACGCGCGACCCCCCCACTTAAGTTTGGTGGCGGAGCTGGGCCCGCCCGCCCTCCCCTGTGTCCGTTTGGCTCCAAAATGAGCCAAAAATGGAGCGGGGAGGGTACTCTGCTCCTGCGCGTGACGTCACACGCGGGGGCGGAGCCTATCCCTTAAAGGCGACGAGCGCCCCCGCTCTGGGGTGTTGCGCGTCGTAGCGCCGCGACTGGGCCCAGCACTACCATGAAACAGCGTGAACTAAGCCATTTCAGCAGATTGTAGGCCAGTTCCCAGGGGCAGCATAGCACCCACTTAGCACCATAGATGGTCTCCAGAGGTAGGAAGGCATAATGGCACCCTACTGTGTTTCCTCATCCCCTTCCTTCCTTTTCTATTAGGAAGGAAAAGAAATCTGAAAGGTTGAAGATTCAGGCAGCAAAATGTTATAGACTAGCACTGTGCACCAGAGCTTATGTGTCTCAAGTCTAGACCTTCAAGGCACATATCAGGTCCTCTAACTCTTCTGAGTCATCAGATGTCAGGGGTAAGAGAAAAAGTCAGATTCAATCTGCTCAGAGACTGTAAATGTTCCAATATGATGCCAGGGCCACATGCCACATGCTGCCTCCCTTACTTACCGGATGATGTGCCAGCCTCTGCTCCCCCTACTGCCCAATGTTCTAGCTCAGCACTCTCCTCCCCTCCACATTTCCTCTTCCTCTCTGTCCTTTTCAAAACTGTGGAGCAGAAGGAGCAGCAACAGGGCTAAGTAGGCAGACAGAGATGGTAAATCCCCCCCCCCAACAACAATCTGCTGCCTGAGGCGACCACTTCAGTAGGCCTCATGTATGGGCCAGACCTGCATGATGCATCCAAAATTAGGAGCTGTAGTGGCACAATAATAGTCAAAACCCCAAGCTTGCTGCAGCCTATGCACTCTAAGAATCAGGCCCTCCCAGATCCCCAGTTAACCATGTGACGTTGGCAGAAGCAGCAAGGAGCATGGGAGATGGAAAGCATCTGATTGCCCATCATTAAGTGAAAATTAAACAACTCCTCAAACTCCTTTAAGTAACACATTGGGCCTGAAAACAAAATTTGTTCTAAAAAGACAAAAGGGAATTCTGCACTGCTAAGCCCGTGATTTCTCTTCAAAGAGATCACATTAGTAGGAATGCTGAGCTGGAACTTTATGATGAATAATTGAGAAACGTTTGCAATTACAGGAAAATTTGCTCTGTACTGGGCTCATTAAAAGGCACAAGTCTAAGGATGAAAATTGTGTTTGAGTTGGTAGGAATTGCATTTGGTTGACACCTGATTAGTCATGTTGG
The DNA here is from genome assembly GCA_026170595.1 of Plestiodon gilberti rubricaudatus. Lineage (NCBI taxonomy): Eukaryota > Metazoa > Chordata > Lepidosauria > Squamata > Scincidae > Plestiodon > Plestiodon gilberti. Next base: position 27,320,365 of record JANXHW010000005.1, read on the forward strand.
TTTTAAATGCTGAAAAGGCCATTAATAAATTGGAAATTAATGGATGAGATAATGCAAAATGTTCCATGCAAATAAATCTTTAATGCAATTACCCTTAATAATGCCATTTTGTGGCAACAAGTTTGGAATATTTATATAGAAACAGCATTTTCTATATTTGTTCTATAGTAAATACTTTAAGTAGTCTGAATTAAGGCAGTGTTCTTAATCCATTATCCGAAAACCTGCAAGCCTTTTTGAGGCATATTCTGTCGGGTTGTTACTAAATTAGCTAAAATAAGCAGACTTTTTGGTCCTTTTATGATATAAAAAGGTAAAGGTATCCCCTGACAATTAAGTCCAGTTGTGTCCGACTCTAGGGTGTGGTGCTCATCTCCATTTCAAAGCCGAAGAGCCAGCGTTGTCCGAAGACGCCTCCGTGGTCATGTGGCCGGCATGACTCTCCTTGCCGCAGCGCGTAGCATGCAGCTGGAACACGGAGCGCTGTTTACCTTCCCGCAAGCGGTACCTATTTATCTACTCGCATTGATATGCTTTGGAACTGCTAGGTTGGCAGGAGCTGGCCAAGCAACGAGCACTCACCCCGTCGTGGGAATCGAACTGCTGACCTTTCGATCGACAGCTCATGGTTCAGCGGTTTAACCCACTGTGCCACCCACTGGCCTCCTTTTATGATTAATTCACGTGATATCACCATTGCCTGCATCATTGTCTATTAACCATTACCAATATCTTTACCTAATTGCATCTCACACTTGCTCACAGAATATCTTTTAGTTTATTTTGTTGCAGATTTTCAGCATATAATAAGCACGTAGGTACAGGTGGGCCCCCATATCCACGGATTCGCTATCCATGGTTTCAGTTATCCACGGATCGTGGGGACCCCCCAGGCTTCTACTTTTTCCCAGTAAGCTTCGTTTCTTCCTTAAATAAAGAGGAGAAGCAGCCTCTGGCTGCTTATTACAGGCAAGTAGAACGAGACTAAGTACTAGAGAGGCTCTGCAAGGTTAACAGAAACCTTGCAGAGCCTCTCTAGGACTTACCATATTTTTCGGACTATAAGACGCACTTTTTTCCCCAAAAAACATGGGGGGAAAAAAGCGTGCGTCTTATGGTCTGAAGCCTAGAGTTTGGGGGTGCTTCGGGGAGGCCTGCAAGAGGCTCGCGCAGGCCTGCGCGAGCCTCTGCAGGCCCCCCCCGATGTTCAGGTCGGCCGAAAATAGCGATTTTCGGCCGACCTGAACATCGTAGAGGCCTGCAGAGGCTCGCGCAGGCCTCCACGAAGCCCCCACAGGCCTCCCTGAAGCGCCCCCAAGCCCAGGTAAGTAAAAAAAAATTTGTATTTTATGCTCCATAGGATGCATGCGTCCTATGGACCGATGCGGCGTCCTATGGAGCGTAAAATACGGTAGTCTCGTTCTACTTGTCTGCAATGGAGGCTGCTTCTCTGTTTAAGGAAGAAACAAAGCTTGCTGAAAGAAAAATAAGAACTGGGGGGCAAGCGTGCCTGCCTGCAGGGGAGGCAGGGGAGGGGGGGCCTCAGGAAACCATGGAGGATTCGCTCTTATCCACGCTCTAATCCACGGTTTCAAGTATCCACGGAGGGGCCTGGAACATATCCCCAGCGGATATGGGGGCCCACCTGTATATACCAGATGTCCTGGAAGTACTCACAGCCCAACCCACCACAACTCCCCGCACGGTGATGCAGCGGCACCAGTGTGGCATCCTCTGTATCCTGTGGGGGAGTTTTGGCATGTTGAGGCCTCCTCAGGGGAGGGAACATTTGTTTCCTTCCCCTGGGGTAAGCCCCCGCTGCTACTATGGGTCAACACAGACCTTTGCCTGCAGTATCGCTTGTGCGGAAGGTGGATCGGGCCTTGGGAAGAGGGTTAGGATTTGGTGGGTACTGGCGCCGCCAATCCTGTCCCCTTCCAGCACCTGATCCGGCCTCCTCCTCACCCCATCTACTCTCCGTTTCGGGCAGCACTGAGAGAGGGGGAAAAAAGAGGAAAACCTCTCTTTGTCTCTGTGTATTTCAAGGCAAAATATTCAAAAATAAATTGTCTACTCCGGATGATTTTAAATCCTGAGTTGTATAGCACCTATCTATAGTAATAGATTCTATAGATCTAGATATGCATATTCTATCTATAGAACCCAGAGGTGTATAATGCCTATATAGAGCTATCTCAGTATGCATAAAGAAAACCCGAACCAGATATTGGCTGCAGTCCACAAGACATTGCTTTGTACTAGTCCATTATCGTCAAGACATTCTATGGTTTTAATGAATGGATTTAGTCTCAATATGTCTAAGTTCTTCCACCTAGGAGGGTGCCTGGATTGAGCCACTGAGTAAGCGACAGCTGGTCATTTGGGTGGCGAGTCAGTGGTGTGGTTGTTGCTAACCATGATATCGTAAGCACCCACAGAGGGGAAGGCATTGTGTGCCTGGTATGGGAACAAATGTGGAACTTTGCAGCTTCTACAGTTGTTCCCACACTAGGTACACAAAGTCTTCCCCTCTCCATGTGGGTGCTTCTGATATTAGCCTACCGCTTATCACTATCAGGCCTTATAGCTTTTAAACAGAGTCAGTTGTCATGTTGAAATCATTAATAACTGGTGGCAGACTTATGGACCAATCCTACCATTGGGCTGCGCTGCCAGAGCTGAAGTTTCGGCGACATGGCCTGACACAGGGTTGCAAAATGTGACACATTGTTGTGCGCTATCTCGCTGCTGCCAGAAATAGCAAGTGGTGCCAGCTACGCAGCAGTGGCCCTCCTGGATCCCTTAGCATTTGTAGGTTGGTGCAAGGGCGAACCATGGGTAGGAAGGGAAGTAATGGGGTGTTCTGGGGAAGGAACTGGGGGCATGTTGGGGGAGGAAGGGGGTGGATCTGGCAGTGGTTGCACTCGCTGGATCTTATCCTTTCTTTTGAAAACCTCCCCACCCCTTTTCTCTCATCAGACATACGCCACCAAAATGGGTGCTTTCAGATCACCCCACCACCACCACAGAGTGCAGTGTATGCATTTTGGTGTGGCTGCATGCTATAGCGTGGCAGGGGATAGAATTGCTCTCTATAGTGTATCAACACACAATTTGTTTCACCTCACAAGCATGGTCCCCTAATACTATGTCAATCATGGCGAGGAAACAGAGATGATTCCTCTGCTGTGTTTCTCCCTTTCCTTCCCCTTGATTTATGTTCCTTATTGTGACATATATACTGTATATATATAGGAATATTACTGGGTTTTTGCTTTCTTCTTTATGTGACATTGAACTAGAAAAATCTTTATGTGAGAAACTGTATGGAGTTGCGGAGGACATAAATCTGCATCTACAACAACAAGTGACTGAGGAAACTATAACAATAAGAACTTCTGGCTAAAGGATGATTTGAAAGGTCAAATGCCTCGTCTGGAAAGATGTGAAGATAAGCAAGGGACTATCAGAATATATGTGGGCCTGTGATTTACTTGATAGAAGAGACAGGAAAACACCCATATGATAAAGGTCACAAATAGACTAACAGGCAGCAAAATATGAACTTATTGGACTGTAACTAATTGACTAAATGGCTGGCCGCTGCATCCTACGCAGGATGTGGGCCACGCCGACACGGCGCAGGCTTACCTTGGGGGAAGGGGAAGTTCGTCCCTTCCCTGGTGTAAGTGCCAGAGGCCCCAATGGGCCTCCTTGGATATGCGCCAGCGAGAGCTCTGCTGGCCTAATGTTAGGAAGAATCGGGCTGTCCAAAGAATACAGTTTTTCTGTGTAACTACTTAAGGTTACCACCACAGAAAGCTGTGGGTGGGGGTGGGGAGTGGGTGGAACTGGCAAGCGGGTGGCGCAGCGGGTTAAACCGCTGAACCATAAGCTGTCGAGCGAAAGATCGGCAGTTCGATTCCCGCGACGGGGTGAGCTCTCGTTGCTTGGCCAGCTCCTGCCAACCTAGCAGTTCCAAAGCATGTCAATGTGAGTAGATAAATAGGAACCGCTTGCGGGAAGGTAAACAGCGCTCTGTGTTCCAGCTGCATGCTACGCGCTGCAGCAAGGAGAGTCATGCCGGCCACATGACCACGGAGGCGTCTTCGGACAACGCTGGCTCTTCGGCTTTGAAATGGAGATGAGCACCACACCCTAGAGTCGGACATGACTGGACTTAATTGTCAGGGGATACCTTTACCTTTACTTTTTTACTTAAGGATTATGTGCATAGTGATGTGGGTGTATTTCAGGGTGAAGCAGAAGAAATGGAAGAAAAATACGGAATCAGACACAAAGTTAAACTTTTACCTGTACAAGATCTACAGAGGGAATCATCTTACATTACCATGAAGGAATGTGCCCTGTCTGTCCAGGCACATATATGTCACCACTCAGATGTTATTTTTGTGTGGCACATGCAATATGTACTGTGGCCCAGAACAGTCTGAAGAAGCCACTACACAGTCCCAACAGGAGCACACAGAGCTGAGCTGGGTATACTTTTGTCTTGTGTGACTTGCTTATATATACAGTAATAATACAGCAGAGTGTTCACGAAAACACACAGTTAAACTTGGACACTTCTATAATTCGACAGTTTGCTGTCATGCTTGCTGTCTGTCTAGTGGATGCTCATGTCATGAAATCAAAATGGAAGGGCAAACTAAAGAACACAGTGTATATATCCATATAGGATAGGATGATTCTTGCTCTGATAGGTTTACATATGTAAGGAAAAAAACCTGTCTTTCTCTTCCCGTCATCCTTAGGCATAATATTTTTCTTTGTTGTCACATTTTTGCCTCAGTTATTATACAAGAAATAATAAACATTTCTCCAATTGCAATAAAATAGTTTCAGCCCAATCCTAACTAGGGCTATGTAGCCCTTTATGACAGTGGTACACTGCTGTGCTGTCGTAAAATGGATTCCAGAGGCCATTTTGGAAGTGCTGCCGCAAATGGCGGCAGTGCCGGAAGTCTGCTCCTGCAGCCTGCTACCTCCAGCAGGGCAGAAAGCTGTGGGTGGGGGTGGGGAGTGGGTGGAACTGGGCAGGAAGGAGGAGTGTTTGGGAGGGGGGTGGAACAGGGCGGACACCAGCGGCAGTGATTTACACCGGTATCCTCGTCTTGGTTTTCCCCCCATTCCCTCTCCCTTACTCACCTTGGACTTGCGCCAGCAAAGTAACAGTCACGGATCCAAAGGACATCTTAGACTGAAAGTACATTATAAGCTTTAGGACATCTTTCTGAACAGAAATGCAAAAATTTACTCTTAATTCTGTCAAGTTTGACCATTAATTTATAAAACTGTGGACTTGTTGTATAGAAGTCTGGGGGGGGGGAGACAGCTGTAAGATATGTTGAAGAAATATTTCTTATTGGGAATAATAAATGCTTATTAAACTCTTAGATACGTAAAATAATAGCCCAAGCTACACCTACATGATTTCTTTAAAAGTTTGCATTTCACATTTAATCTATTCCTATAATTTAGTTGTGATATGCATATGCATTATACCAAAGCTGAATAAGTGTGTAATTATCTGAATGCAAAATTTTTATGCATCAGATGGCTGCGATGCTAAAGGCTGTCTTCACAATACAGACATGGATAGATGAACTAATTAACTTCCCTTTTCACCATTTATACTTCATGGAACTTTTCTCACATGTCTCCAAGCAAGTTGAAAGAATGGTGTATGCATCCATCTTCTTCGGAGTTCTTACATAGGATTACCGAGAATCCCTGTGTTATGAATTACTAAATACGTCAGAGTAGTACAGAGTAGTACATTGATTAGTACAAATTAACAGTCAAATTCCATGGCTTGGCTTTTTCAGACATCTAACCCAGAAAACTGGGATTGCCCTGATTCCGGGCCTGGTGGCCGGGACCAGGCTCTGGAAACTGGGGCAGTCCCAGTTTTTCCGGGATGGATGGTAAGCCTAATAATAGAGGCCCCCCATACTGGTTGAGTTGGGGGTCCGGACCCTTCTAGGGGTGGCTTTGGGTTCACAGACCAGGCACAAGGTTATCATTATATCTCATCTGTTTGTGAGAATTCAGCTTAGTTATGAAGACATTTCCCTTGACAAGTCTATGCCTAGTCCTACCCTGGCCAAATGATGCTGCAATGTACTGATTCATATGGGCAAAGGCTGAAAATTAATCTGTTTTAAACAAAAGCTTAAACTTAATTTCTCATTGTAACCATGAGAAGCGTCTGATTTTGTGAAATCATCAGTGAGACTTTTTTCCCTGGCGATAAGTATTTCTGTGCTCAGCTGTCATGTGAATCCAATAATATCTGTCTGTCAACCAATTCCTAGGTTCCTCCAGAGCACTGAAGCTTAGAGGTTATCAGAGGAACCAGCAAGGAGCTTTATAGAACTATAGCAAATTTTCCCCCTCCAGAGAAAATACCAGTTATCGGTGATCTGGAAGAAGATACAAAAATTATTGCTGAAAAGATTTGTGGAAGAGCCAAAGATTGGCAGACTGGAAAAAGATGATGTGTGCTGCTATCTTGCTTGTTATGCGCACAGGCATTTTAATGAAGATAAAAACAAGGTCATACAAAGGCTGCAGCTGCATTTGCAAGGAGGTAGAAGTCAGTCCTCCATAAAAAGAAGAGGTTGTGGAAATGACAGGAGAGATCAGAATGGAAAAACGAGAGGAATGAGTTCTCAGTCTGAAACCTTGGGTCAAAAATAGCTATAAACAAGAGAAGCCAGCCCTTGTACTGGTGAACGCAAGAGAGTCGGCTACACAACAGGCCTGTTGCATGATTGGGACCAGCGTGCTTGATTTCTTGATTTCCAGTTGAAGCGTGGTGAGGCGAACGCCAGAGAGAGAGAGAGAGAGAGAGAGAGGGAGAGGGAGAGAGAGCTGGACTGTGAAAGCAACATCTAGAATGAAGGACTCTACGAAAGATTAGAACATTATTGTATTGTAAAAATCCATTGGGGTTTAGAAAGCCTGCCCATGTAAACCACCTTTGAATTAAAGTCAGAGGAGAAATCCGATGACCAAAGAAAAGGCGGTATATAAATACTGGTTTGTTTGTTTCTTTGTTGTTGTTGTTATTTAAGGTAGAAGATAATATGCATATGAGGGCCCAATCTAGATGACCATGGAAGGGAGAAATGGTTCAAGTCTTGATAGAATCTGAAACGTTTATGGCCAGCAACAATGTAGCAGGAACGAAACATATCATCGGGTTTAAAAGCCATACAAAAAATATATAATAGTGATTAAAAACAAGTTAAAAAGGTTTAAAAACAACAAAACCAGTTAAAACACAATTAATACTGCAACATTTCATTCATTTCCTATGAATTTCATCAGGCAGAAAAAGAGCCAGCCAGCAAATGATGTTGAGGAGCAAAGCGCTGTAGCCGGCATAAGAAACAAGCAACGACAGAAACCCAAATTGAAAGCAATTAGCAATTAGCAGTGTGATACAATGGAATGACCGGGAGTAGCGTTTGAACTATTAAAGCTACAGCGGTCTTGTCCAGGTTCAAGTCTCCCTCATTCCACCAGGGTCCCATTCTTGATCCCCTTCCCACACCTTGGGTGGTGGGGAGATAGGATTGAGCTGCAAGTCACTTAGGCAAACTATCGTCTGTTGGCCTCAGCTGCACTATGGGAATATTAATACTCAACTACCTTACATAGCTGTTGAAAAGTACTAAGGTAACTGGAGAAGCAAGAGGAGGCATCCTCTGGCTTCTAGCATTGACCAGAGGACTAAGGGCCCCATGGCGGTTGCACTCATTGCCTTCCAGACTGAACACCATGGCAAGGGGATGTTCAGCTTGGCCCTCACTGTCAACCAGAGAATGGAACAGCTGCACAGCAGTTTAGGGCCACCTGGGTAGGTGGGCAGTGGGTCCCTGGGCGGCACGGGGTGTGTGTGAAAAGCACACCATGGCGGCATTCGAAAAATGGCTGCACGGCTGGCATGATTGGCCTGCTCGCCCGCCCGGACTCCTAGGAGCTCTATTCTAGTAAAAAAAAACACTGGGGAGCCATTTCTCATGGGGATGCCACTGGTGGGGGCGGGGATTGTACCATTATGTCTGCGGGGGGGGGTAGAGAGGCTAGCTATGCCTCTGCAGCTGCAAAGAGCACACCCTGTCCGAAAAAGGACCCTGTTCCAACTGTCATCTGCCCAAGAGAACAGGAGAACCAAGTGGAGGAATCCGCCAGAGGACTAAGGACCCTTGGGTTGTTTCCTACTATTATTGTAAGCACCCCTGGGGATCATTTTGATTGAAAGGCAAGGTGCAAAACTATAAATAAATAAATGTGTTGAGGGCCACCTTGGGGGAGGGGAAAGGCAGAATGCAAATATTTAAAATAAATAAAATAGAGAAATGTATGCAAAATACTTTGAATACTAGGAATGTACCACCTGAAGATTAATTCCTTCTGTCAAGCCAGCAATCAGACATTTTGTAGTGAGGGTATTAGAGGTGGCAGAGCGTCATTGCAAACAGCACAATTTAAAAACAAATGCCTGAATACGCTCACTTTTAATTGTCATATTAAATTCTTTTTTTAAATTATTTTACAGAACAAGGCGACATACAACACCCTCTCTTCTTACTCCCTCTGCTCCCCAAGGCATACAAAAGGATTACAAGATTAGCAAATGCTCAAATCCAGGGATTACAGACTGCTGAACTAAAGTATAGTACCGCTATACTGGCCACCTAGACTCAAATTAATGTGGTATGTCTCTCTAATCCCACCCCCACTTCCCAGAACAGCATTAAATATGAATAAACACTCAATAAAACGTTTTATGTATACATATAAGTTCCTAGCAACTGTCAGTTATCCCAATGCCTTTGCATTCATTGGCCAGAACATGGGGAGGCGGGAGCAGGTTTACTTCTTAGTGAGGCATTGGGAAGGATTTTGCTGACACGTTTCCTTATATCACAACAAATGAAATGGCTAGAAATTTACTTGTTTATTGAAAGCTGAATATTCAAGGAAGGCCATGAACTTTTCCTCAGCTGGCCAGGGCTCCTGGGGCTACGGCCCGACCTTCTGTCTTGTCAGTTGGTAGCAGCTCGGGTCCTCTGATCTGTGGACTCAAGTCGTGCAGCCCATCCATGTTTTGGCAAGTGCATGTTATGGAGAAGGTAGCCTTGCCTCACTTATAAAAGAGTGTGCAAGCCAAACTGGGGTACTGTTATTCAGCAGTGACTAAATGCCTGCGACTATATTCTGCTACAGCAGAATATCCTTCAATCAAAGCTTCTACAGTTATAAAAATGCCTCAGTTCTTCTTTCAGTACACCACTGAATTATATTGTTATGATGTGGCAGTCTGGTGTTATAGTGAAATAATCTGTACAGTGAATCCTTTCATCTTTCTATCAGGAGCTGCGGGTCTCAAAGTAGGGTTAGGGGATTTCATTTAGAGAAGCCACCCTGAAGTTTCAGAGCTCAACTCAAAGGATCCCTGCCCTAAACTACTCAGCCGTGACTCAACAGACAGGGAAATAGAATCAGGAATTTGTGATAGAGATACAAACAGTGTTAAGAGTAGAGTGTTAGAGTAGAACGATGCTGATCATTTTCAAGGCTGACAGTTTAAAAAAGATGATTGGCTAAATTCTGTGGGTGTGACCATATCGATGAAGGAGAGAGCAAACTTGCATTTACTGGCTCTGCTCCCCTCACCTCAGTGCATTCATGGAGCTCACTCATTTGCCACTGCAACACAGTGGCTACAAGATTGTGACTGCAGTGCCACCTATGCACATGGTATAGGTACATCCTACCTATGCAGGATAGGCAGCACTGCCATGCGCTGTACCCTAACCCTCTTTTCAAGCCTGATCTGCCGACAGGTGTACGTGGATTTGCACCAGCCATATGATTGGTGCGGGTCAGAATAGACCCGTTGCACAGGCTGGGGCTTTTCCTGGGGCATGGGGACCAACATCATCCCCACCAGCTAAATTCCCTCGCTGGATGCAGCAGAAGCCACGTTGACACCACTGCATCGGCGTGAGGGAACTTAGGTCGGATTGGGCTGTCCACACTATTCAATACAATGGTACTTACGTATGAGTAGATATGCCTAGGATTGTGCTGTTGGTGTCCTTAACAAATCATTCCATCAGACTTATTCTCTAGCCAGGAATCATGAAATACTGAGATAATGCTCACCTTACAGTGTTGTTGTAAGGTTTACATCAATATAATACATGTGAAATGATTTGCATACTCAGGACTGCAATACTAATGCTAAGTACAATTATTACAAATGTACAGGATCTATACATTTGATTTGGACCCCTGAAAACTTCAGGGTCCCTGATTGCACAGAGAAACCCCACATGTGACATATGTACATGCATAACGTCTTTCACCTTGCAAAGGTTATGTAGGAGCAGGGGGCAGGGATTTACTCCCCTTGCTTCCATTCATATCCATGGATATGATGGATTCCCAAGAGGCCTTGGGGAAATTCCAGTTGGCATGGCTGATACTCCCACTGAAGCCCTAGTGGGATGTGGAGACAACTTGAGCAATAGACTTGACCACTCCCAACTCTCTCTGTCTTTCTCACTGCATGGAGTCCATTCAAATGCCAGAGAGCTAGGAACCATGAAACCAGTAGTTCATGTAGCAGAAAGCCTCTCTATTCTGATGAGGCTGAAAACATGTCCATTCTATGGGTCGAGATAGGGGATTTGTAGAACTGCCTGTCGAACTGTCAAACACTTTTCATGAACCCATCTAGTTATCGTCTTCTACGGCAGATCTGGATACTGCATCATTCTCTGGCTGGCACCCAAAAGAACATCATGCCTACCTATAAGGCTCGATCATTCCCTTGATGAGCATGAAAAAATCCTATTCTACCTTGCTTGAACTATTAAAGTGCTCCGTGCTTGTCAGAAGATAATCTATTAATTAATACCAATCACAGAAACAAAACAAGTAGGCAAGGATTGTCTAATAGCTTGGATAGCTGTCTCCATTTCAAAAATGAATCTTGGGCGAACAATTAAATAACTGTCTTGATACTTGATAGCTTCTAGGGAGTAATGTCTTCCCAAGTTAAATTGTGTTTTCTCCGTATAATGTTAATAAACCAATATAACTCAATCTCAGGTTCACATAGGAAGTTAGATTGGGGGGGGAGCAACAAAAACATGCTTTCGTAGAAGTGATTTCTTTTATTAGCATCCCGCTGTTCAGTTTATTAAAGACTGGAAAGAGTTCTGCCAAAAGATAAGGAAAACAATTACTCTTTGATACACTGATAGAGCAGAAACATTAACTCCATCCTCTCTCTTCCACCAGCTCTATATGGACGCATTTTGGGTTAGCGATTAGGTGGACTGTGCACATCTCATTTTGTGAAGGTCACAGATCAATCAAGTTTCCTTTATCAGTGTCCAAACCGCAAAGTATGGCTAGGCAGTAAGAATAAGGACACTCAACAAGAAAGAGTGCATTATTGAGGGTTAGCCCTAAAACTCTGAAAGCTGTGTAAGGGAATTGCAAGTATTTAACTGAAAAAGGGTCAAGACTCCATCTGGGAGGATTTTTAGAAAAGCCCAGTAGCAACAAAAAGAAATTGAAACTGAATCCTATGCAAAGGCAGAAAGCAACAGATAACACAGACAGAATACCCATCTATACATAGATATAGATACACACAAACACAGATGTAAGAAACAACATCCCACAAATAGGACATTCAGAATTATGAATCCTGCAAAACATATTGGGCAGAATCAAGGAGAAATTCTCCTGAGCAAGCCCCATTCAAATGACTGGGAAATGTGCAAGAGCACTGCTCCCCTGCAGTTCAGAGTGACTCCTACAGGAGACATTTCAACAGGATGATGTTCATTGACTGCATCAGCCCAATACTGAGATAGAGCCAGCCCAAGACTTGAGGTGGCATGCCCAATACGCCCCACCCCCCACCCGTTGACGCACCAGTCTCCACTTCTCTCACTCCCCGGATTGGAAAGGAGAAAGATGGAGCAGAAGAGGAAGTGTGGAGGAGTGAGGTGTGCTAGGTGAGAGCATCGCCAATGCTTTCAACTACCATTCTCCTCTCCACACGTTGTTCTCTTCCACGTTGTCCGCTTCCACATTATCTCGAACAGAAGCTTTCATGGCTGGCAGTTAACAGACACAATTTGCAGAAAGATTTGCAGACATGATGTGAAAGGAAGAAAAAAAACGATCGGCAACTGGCGTCATTTACGGTCAGCATGTCTGTAGCAGCTGTGGCTGCTTCCGCTTTCAATTAACCTCGCGCTTTCCCGCGCTTTTGGGTTTTCAACTGGAGGTCGCTAAGCTTCGGGATTTCCATCATCAATCCTTTGATTATACCTTTGAAAAAGTTCCAAGAATTGGAACGAAACGTTGGTCTACACAACTTCCTTACCTCGGATTTTAATGTTCCTGCCTGTCAACAGATATTGTGGACTTTGGACCCTGTTGACAGTGTTTGGTTTTTGGTTTTTAATTTGTGTTTGGGAAGGAAATAAAATTCTCATGGCATCTTCACCCGTATTCTGCAAATCGTGTCTGTCCCCCTTTTCTTTTTCCAACCCAGGCAGTGGAGAGGACCAGCAGCAGCGGAGGACTGTGGGTTATGGTGGGAAGTATACAATACAATGAGCAACAATAAGACTGTAATCAGCCCTATGTAGTAATATCCTATGTTTCCACCCTGGTAACTGGGGAAACAACCACATTTTAAAGTGGTGCTCCTCTTATATTTAGCAGGGGGAGAACAACTGTTCCTATTCGTCCTAGCATAGCATAGCTTTTTCAATAAATAGCTGATTACTGGTGTTTCTTTTGCATCTTTTGTTGGGGCCAAAAATCACTTTTGCTAAACCTTTGGCAACCCACCAGGAAATTCTCCTGTGCAAACCCCACTCATTTCATTGGGGCTTGCACAGGGGAATATGTAAGGGCATTACATCTCTTAGACGTTATGATCCTTCATTACAACACTTTTCCTACTAGTATTTAACTAGAGCTAGCCACCTCCATTAAGATCGATGGGTTTCAATCAGTCCATTAAAATTGCCACAAATTAGTTGGCTAATTAAGACAGTAGTTCTTATCCTCTGTGGATGATTAATCAATTTTTCCAGACTAGAGATTGCACTTATCATGCATGGTAAATATCTGTATCCTCGTTTACTTCCTCACAGTCTCAAAGACATAATGTTTGTATGTTCTCCGTCCTCAGTGGTTTATGTTTAAAAGGACAACGCATTTGCTCTTGACTAATGACTCCTAATTTTATGCATCATTTTGATTACCATAATTTTCACTTCCATGCAACCCCTATACAGCTGTAATTTTCTCCTAATCTTTATTACAAGTTAGCAGGATAAATGTGTATTCCTGCTGTGCATCACAGATTTTTTTCCTACTCGTCCTTTAACATTTGTTTGCTACCCAAGAACCTATTATTACACAATATTTCCACCTAACCCTGCATATATTTCTGTGACCTTTGCCTTGCTCCACTTTGATCAAGATGGAACCAATGGCTATTATAGTATTTTCACTTCTCTTTTGTGCAAATTACTTGGTAGTGGAGTGTTATAAACACTTTCAAAAATATGTCCTCTGCTAGAATTGTTTTTGGCAGATACACAAAAGTAATGATGGATCTTGAGGCTATAAGATCCTGCAACTGTAGCAAAGCTGATGCCATGTGGTTTATTCCAAGAAGAAAAAGAAAAAAAATGAACATTTTCCCCAACAAAAGTTGTTGTTTTTTTTACTTCTATGAAAAGGCATGCTATGATTAGCAGGCAGTGTCAGTAGTTTAGCTATAAATTAATTATAATTAGTGATGGATGCACTCCCCTAGAGTGTCCAAGACATGGATGAAAAATAGATGAAATTTTGAGTATGCTGAAATTCACTCCATATTCTAAACTGGAGACAAACATTTCCATTATAAGCTGGACAAATTTGTATTCCAAACCTGGTAGTTACAACCTTTGGACATTATTAATTGTAATTTGTGATTATGAAAGTTTCTTCTCAACTATTTAAACTGTATATATTAGCATGCAGTAAAGCCAACAATGCACAACAAACGGGTATCCTTTGCTACAGTAAAAATGGCAACACTTTCTTACAACAATTACATTTTATTTACTGCCAAGTGTGAAATCTATTTTGGGTTTGGAATATGGAATTAAAAGTTTGTAATGGAATGCTATTCCTTATTTACAGCGCAATCCTGCCTAACTTTAGACCAGCGGAGCTTGCGCTCGCCGGCCTAAAATGTTGCAAACATGCCGTAAATCATGTTTGCAACTATGGGAGAGTACGTGGCGCTGGCGTGGAAGCCAGCACCGCTTACTAGAACGTACCTGCTGCTGGCTGCCACAGGTAAGTCCCACACCGGTCAGTGGGAGGGCGGGCAGGGGTGGCGAGGGAGGGGGGTCATTGGCTGGCCCGGGCTAGGAGGGGGCAGGATATCGTCAGCGATATCCTAAGCCCCATCCCAGGCCACGCTGGCCTTACACCACCTCTCTGGATATATGCCAGCTCTGGAGCTGGCGTGCATCTGAGGAGATCCATAGGCCCCAGGCTTGCCTCCACCTGGGGAAGGTGACTAACATCCCCTTCTTGCGAAGTGCGCTCTAGCAGCCCCAGGGAAGCCCAGAATGGGCTTAGAATGCAGCGACCGGCCCTTTAGGCCGGCCGCGCATCTTTACACAAGATTGTGCCGTTAATATCTGAATTTCTATGTGTACTTAGTAAGAAATAAGTCCCAGTGATCACTTGTTTCATTTGCAGCAGCATAAAACATGTGTGCCTCTGCTGATTGAGCAATGGGCAGCCCAATCCACCGTAATTCCCTACATGGCAATGCAGTGCCATGTAGGGAATTATGGTGGATTGGGCTGCCCATTGCTCAATCAGTCCCTCAATTATGCAAATTATCCTGCAAATTACAGTTTGGCATCTGGAGGCTTCCTCGAGAGAAGGGAACATTTCCCAAAAGGTCTACTCAGACCTGTGCCAGCAATATTGCTGGTACAATTCTGAGTTGACCTGTGAAGCAAGATCATGCCCAGGAATGGGTAAAAATTCGGCGGGCCCATCTCATACCCATTCTGCCTTCCCCTCGCCCCTGACTCCCTTCTTGCCCCCGTGCAGTCTTACCTGAGGAGGCGTGTGTCTACTGTACAGTCCATTGCCGCACAGACCCAGCCGCTTGTCACTTCCGGTGGCAGCCAGGTTGTGCTGTCTGGTGCTGTCACATTTGCGAGTTTTGGAAAGTGTGTTATGCTGGCGGAATGCACATTATGCTGGCACACCATCAGGATTGGACCCTGAATCATACATTTCAAGTGCCAGATAATATGATAAAAATAACAAAACAGGTTCACAGCTGCTGTAGCTTTAAGTACCTTGTCTAGGATTCTATTTGTCTATATATGTTTCAGAAAAAGGTGAGAAACCGCGATTACAGAAACAATTGCCTTTTATGACGATCGCACACCTAAAAAAATTCTCTCTTTTTACTGATGCAGCTATGATATGTGTCCTCTCTGCATTGTTAATTAGTGAATGGAACATATGGCAAAGCTTTTAATTGAAAACAATGTGCCCATTACAATAACTACAATGACAGCAGATCTTCCGTTTTCCTGAAGACATCAGTGTAGTAAGTACTGGAAGAAAAGGGGACATAATTCTTGTTAATATGTCACTAGTACAAGGCCATTTCTTGAATTTTATGCTCATTCACAAGTGGAGAGAGATTAAATCACTGGTTTTTAATATTTACTAGGTTTCATCTGAAACTACTTATATTTTTTCATGAACATTTTTGACAATGCTAAAAAAGTACCTTCCCTTGTTGATTATTTTTAGTACTACTTGAAATAACCCCATGTTTTTTTATTTACACTGCTTTGGCTGTCAAGTCTTGGGCAGAACACAAATGTGTGCATAATGAAAGGTATGGAGAGGGGAAGCAGGTTTTCACCTGCTGCCAAGGCCCTCAACTTCTTTCCTCACCTGCAGACAGTAGACATAAAGATTCAGGCTTCTGAATCTGATCACACAGACAGAGTCTACACACATACAGCTGGAATATACACAGGCATTGTTCAGGGGACCTGATCACTGCACAGAGAATGAGGGCAGGGCATTCACTCGCCCTCAGTGATGGCCATGGGGCCATAAGAACATAAGGAAGTCTTTGCTGAATCAGGCCAAATACCTATCTAGTTCAATACCTTTCTTATAGTTAGGCTTGCCAGATCTCCAACCGGGACAGAGTGCTAGACCTTTAGGAGAAGGAATGTGGGCAGGTGTAGCTTGTTAAACCTTAGAGCACAATCCTAGGCATGTCTACTCCGAAGCAAGCCCCACTGAACACAATGGGGCTTGCTTCTGAGTAGACATGCCTAGGATTGTGCTCTAAGGTTTAACAAGCTACAGCTGCCCACATTCCTTCTCCTAAAGGTCTAGCACTCTGTCCAGGTTGGAGATCTGGTAAGCGTACCCATTAGCTGTCTCTGGGAAGCCCGCCAACAAGACACTGCAAACAAGAAGCCCCCAGCTGCACACTGGGTTGATATTTTTATGTGACTAATATAGAAAGACAAGAGAATCAGCAGCCAGGGGAGATAATGGCACCAAAGCGAAGAAGACTTAATGCTGCCCAGTTGCCAAACCATAATACGGCAGTGACGAGAACATCACAAACTCACCTCCTCCTCCCTGCCTGTCGTGCTCCCCACTTGCCTCAGCATTCCCATTTCCCTTTCAGGTTTGGAGGAAGGACTGTCACATTTGCACCAATGTAGTTCGATGCAGTTTTTGCTAATGTAGTTAGCCTAGACCGTATTTTGTAAAACCACTCCTGACCCTGGGTTCAAATTATGGTTAGGCACTACCATGGTTGGTGAAAATCATTAAAGAGTGCTGATGTGATGTTAATCTTAGATATTTCTGAAGCCGAAAGTGAGGGGGAAATGCTACCACAAGAGGAAAGTAAAACGGAGAAGGAGCATACGAGTTCACAGAATGCAGTATTACATCTCCACTGAGCTAAAATGCTGTTCAGGGGGAAATTCTGCCTTACTAGAACTACTACTTGGAGCCTGAAAATTGCAACAGCTCTAACATTTTCATAAACAACCTGTTTAAGTCTGTCCAAGGGGAAAAGAGTCAGCTGCTATCTTTGCTCAAGACAACTCAGGCCTACGTACTACTCTTTTAGTTTCTTCCTGGTGTTGAGAACACTGTACTTTTATCTGTTACCTGGTCTTAATGTGTGGCTGTTTTTTGTTTAATGTTTTTAAAGTTATTTTAAAGGGTTTTTAACAGTGTATTTATATACAGTATGTTCCCACGCTTGTGACCAGTACCTCGGTTTTATTATTTACTTAACTAGTGTTTTTTTGCCATGGCTGTATACCCGTCTCCCATAGAACATTTTTTGAGTGTTCTCATAGTTAAAAAAAAAAATCAGTATGAATGTCTGTGTCTTTCATTCTCATGTGATTTTATATCATCACAGTAGGGGCA
Source organism: Plestiodon gilberti rubricaudatus (assembly GCA_026170595.1). Classification (NCBI taxonomy): domain Eukaryota; kingdom Metazoa; phylum Chordata; class Lepidosauria; order Squamata; family Scincidae; genus Plestiodon; species Plestiodon gilberti. Next base: position 27,337,954 of record JANXHW010000005.1, read on the forward strand.
TTGCTGGGGGATAATCTGAGATTCATCCTTTTCCTAATAGCATGTTAGCTTGGGTCCTGGAGCTAAAGAGGTTATTTCTGCAGAAGAAACACACCTCCGCAAGCAATTTTACTGATGGGAAAAGTTTTATGCATTTCTTATACAATATAATGTTCTCTCTGCAAAACAAGGCATGGATTGTATTCAGTGCACTCAAGTCAGAGTGGTCTTGAAATTTCTTTTACACACACACACACACACACACACACACACACACACACACACACACACACACACACACAAGTGATAGTGGATCAATATTTACAGAACAATCCTAACAATGTTTACTTCAAGCGAAACTAGATGTGACATGGGAGATCCTTGACCAGATCTCCCAGTGACATTATTGTTCCTTAAAAGCAGCAGGGTGGGGTGCAATTTGAATTAGGGCTGTGTTTCTGGGAGAGAAGAATGTTAACCCTTTTTTCCTCATGCAATTTCTCCAGTTTAAATCATTCATCCCTGAAACTCCTATTAGCTATGGAGGGGGGAAATGATAGGTACCCAAATTTTACCCATATCATTTTTTCCCTCAGTACAAATAGCAGCAGAAGCAAATAAGGTGGGGGAAAGTGTTAACTCTCTCTCTCTCTCTCGCACACACACACACACACACACACACACACATACACACACACACACACACACACACACACACACACACACACACACAAATGAAAGAGTGCGAAACCAGCACTTCTGCAAGGTGGGGAAAAAAAAAAAGGAGAGACTACCAAACGTTGGAAGGATTGATGTTATTGTTCCAAAATGCGCCAATAGAATGCTTAGTGGATGAGCAAAAGGACTTATTTGTGAAATCTGATGGACTCTTATTACCAGCCATATAGGTCTACAGTTCTTTCCAGTCTTGGGAGAATGGAGAATGCAAGTCATGTCTAGATTAGCCCTGTTGAGCAAGGCCCACCATGAGACCTACAGTCTGATCCTACGCTTGGATGTAAGCCCTACTGAGATCAACAGGACTTACTCCCAATTAAATGTGTAGAGAATTGCAGCCTACCTCCAATCCATAGTAAGTGTGCAGCACTGCAGAGCAAGTCTATGCATCTGTATTCAGTATGTTCAGTGAGGCTTAATTCCAGGTAAGTGCATAGGATTGCAGCTTGAGTCAATTTTGATATTTTCAAGAACAGGAGCCCATGAACTGGAAAGGGAAGTTTAAACTTGTGTTTCTTTAACAGGTTTCCCTGATTCCACATGGCAAGCCTCCTTTGAAAGTGAGGAGAGCTTCAATAGCAGTTCATGATGTTGCATGGAGATTTGACACTCAAAAGTAAACAATTCCACTGGTCATGTCCAGATCCTTCCAAGTACCAAAACGAGCTTTATGGACCCAGACTTTATTGGCTCCTGTAGTTAAAGCTGCCAAAAGGAACTGCTGTCTTCTTAAAACAATAACACTGGTTGTATCATTGAAACAGATGACAGTCATCAAGATAGTCTTCCAGTCTTCATTTGTAAGAATAAAGATCCACAGCGCATTCCTGACTAAAGATCTGCGGGTGGCCCCAGGGTCGCCTGCTGGATCCTATCCTCATTCTGGGCCGAACATGATCGGCTCGGAGGTCTACTCAGGGGACGGGGACGTTAGCTGGCATAAGTCCAGCGACTATTTAGCTGGCGTAAGTCCAAGGAGGCCGAGTAAAGGCAGTTGCCATCCCCACCCGCTCGGCCAACCACCAGCCTCCCTCGCCACCTGGACTGCCCCCGCCGGTGCTTCCCTTGACCACAACCGCAAGCAGTGAGAAGCCAGGTACACCTGCCAGCAGCTAGAGGACGGCAGCCGGCACTGGTAAGTCAGCACAGGGGGTGAAACGGAGGTGGGGAGGGGAAGGAACAGGGCAGAAAGGGGGAGGAATGGGGAGGACATGGGGTCAGGGAGGATAGATCGAGGCCGGGAAGGGGGCAGTATCAGCGGCAGCAGCGCCACCGATATCCTATCCCCCTTCCTGGCCTTATCCCCCAGCCCAAACAGCAAAATCACTGGCACAGGTCTGAGTAGACCCAATAGGCCAGTGCAGGCTTACTCTGAGGAGGCCTCCGAGGCCCAAAATTCCCCTGCGGGTTACAGCACACTCCGTCAGTGCGGCTGCATCACCACACAGGGAGTTCCGTATGAATAGGCTGTAACTCCTGTAACTCTTAGCCTGCCCAGGAAGCAAAATATTTGGGAACTTACTTTTGTTTTTTTTAAGTTCTAAACCTCAAGAGATCAGTAAGTAGCCAGAAACCTCCATCTCCTTTGTAGATGATCCAGTTTTAGCTATAATCCAACCAGCATAGGGCTGGTGATTTCAAAATCTGAGAGAATGATACTAAAATGCAAAATTAATATTACAGATGGATGTACTGTATAGTAGCTGCCTTTTTATTCAAAGCATTCAAAGATAAATGTTAGAAAGTTGGTGAATGTTGATGTTTACAACTAATTACTAGAGATGCTGGCAAAATTCTCCTGAGCCGAGCTCAGAAATGAATTTCAGGAACTCATTAAAAGTTGCCTCCAAGGAGAGGTGAACTTCAAAAGCCCCCCAAATTCTTTTTGGCATGGATCAAAAGCCAAGTGGAACAGAGTTGCTGGTTCTCACTTCTCATTTAATACAGTGTAGTTCTGTAGCTCCATAATTAAACAGGAGCAAAATAAGGGACCTTTGAAGGGCTTTCCCCTGAATAACTAGGGGAGATGGAGAACAGACAATCCCCCATGGTCAGAAGGTCCAACAAAGGGGATGACCTTTTGCCCTCTTCCACATTTGGAGGTATCTAGCCCTTTAAACATCGTATAGAGAGCAGTACGAAAAGATTTTCTCCATTGGTTGTTTCCAAAGCTCTTTTTAAGGGGCTGTACCCCCAAAAAACTGGCGGTATAGAACAAACTACCCCCTCAGGGGACCCCCTAGGTCAGAGGGTCCTGTATAGGGGTAGACCCCCCTAAACTGAAGAGGGTCCTATGGAGGTGGTCTCCCCCCCTCTTAATTTCAGGAGATGAGGTCTTATATAGAGCCTTAGAAGCAGCCAGAAGCTATTTTCTCCTCTGGTTGCTTCCACTGCTCTTTCAAAGGGCTGGATCCCCAAAACAAGGATGAAAAACCAGTCCCCATGGGGAACCGTCTCGCTCAAAGTGTCGTCCATGAGAGGTGGCCTTTCCTCTACTTATCCTAATTTTCAGAGGTATAGCACCTTTAAAATAGAGTTGCAGGCAGCCAGTGGAATTTTTCTTCTGATACTTTACTTATGGGGTGCCCCTGGAAAAGGTGGCTTAAAAAAGACCATAATTCCTTCATGACTTTCCCAGTGTCAGTCTGGAATTGAGCTGCTTTTCAAGCCTGGGATAAACATGGGTTGGGAACCAAGCTGTCTCCAATTCAAAGCCAGGAAAGCTTGCTAGTTTCTGTTAATTATTCCAAATGAATCCACAATTCTCAGTGGCCAGTGTTCAGTTACATATAGCCCAAATTATTAAAGACCAACAGGAAAGCCAGTTTACTGCCTGTGGCAGTGGCCAGAGAGGTAAGTAATTTTTTTCCTTACTTAACTCTGCCAGCCGGCCTGGTCCCCGGCTGGCATGCAAGATATAGTGGCCACTGCACTGGTGGCCCTGCATCATCTCTACATAGGGGATAGAATTGGGCCATTAGTCTTCTGAAATGAAATAGGATGAGATACAAACAACAACATAGCTTGATCCTAAGAGAAGTGGATTTGAAGCGTGTATTTCTCAAACATCAGTACCGCTTGGCCCCCCAATACTATATAGCAAACTGAAATGGAGGGGGATTTTGGTGCTATAAGTGTCTGTTGTTCAAACAAAACAAAAAATTCATTAGTAAGCATGCCAAAGGGCATGGGCATTCCTGAAGTAGTTCTTTGGAGTCTGGCCATTTGAAGCAATCTCATGAAGAAAAAACCTTTTGCAAGACACAGGCAGTTATTCATGTGGAATATTTCTGAAGGACATTCTAATTTGATTATGCATATGCTGGAGTTCCTGACTGACTCTTTAGCAAAGAGAGGCAGTTCATGCAAATATTTGGCGGGCTTGTAGAATTTATAACTGAAGAGATACAATTATCACAAGGCGATGGTTTCATTTATTAAAGGAGGTCATATAATGTAAGTGATTAAAAAGTGCTTCTGGTTTCGAAGCTGTTGGAAACCATCATTCTAATTACTTTGATTCTGTGTCGTTTTGGGACTTCCTTGATAAGGCCTTCACAGAGAGCTCAGTGAACGATCTTGCTCTGGGTTCCCCTTTGGTTATAGGATGTTCCTATTCTTTTGTTATTCGAACAGAAAACAAGTCTAACAGTGCCATTCTATGTATGCTCCACTGAACTCAGCAGGGCTACCTTCCAGGTAAATATGCCTAGTATTGCAGCCTTTAGTTTTGAGGAATGTTCACAAGAACTTAGTGCACAATCCTATCTGGCCGCTAGGCTGGCATAGGACCCAGGACTGTCACAAAGGCTGCCATAAAGCAGTTGCGCCAGCTCCTGTGGGCCATATCTGGACGGCATGCAGCCCAGGTAAGCTGCGGCTGGATCGCACGGCATAGGGGTGGGGTAGGGGGTTCTAGGGGCATTTCAGGGTGAGGAGGTGGGCAGATCGGGCCTGGGAGGGGGTGGGATCGCCGGCAACAGTGCACACCGTATCCTATCCTCCTTCCAAGCCTGCTTCTCCCGACATGGGCCTTCTGGACTTACGCCAGCTTAATAGCTGGCATGGATCCAAAGAGACCCATTTGGGAAGATGGGGCTTTACCTGTGGTAAGGGAACAAAAGTTCCTTGCCTTGAGGAGACCTGCAACCCCGCCTACTCAGCTCAGGATCTAGCATTGCCAGCGCCAGCAAAGCTGGATCATTGATTGGAGAGAAAGATAGGATTGGGCTGCCACTCAGTTTGTCCTCTGATACTGAAGTTCGTACAGACTTTTTAACTCCTACTTATAAAACAGATTTAAAACTGCCAGTCTGTTTACTAATTCTAAGGAGGGTTGGGTATGGCTGTCCTAGGGAGCATTCTAGAGATGCACATTACAATATCACATATGAGCAAGGTAGTAGAAAAACTAAGAAAACTACATGTCCCAGCCCTCCTGGGATCCGGCCGGCTTCTGTAGCTGTGCCAGTGCCAGGTATCAGGAAGACACGTTCCCTCCCTCCTTCCTGCTACTACCACTGGTCCAAGAGTTGCAGCAACTGCAAAGTAAGTGGGTGGGGATGGTTGGAATCTAGTGAGTACTTGTGAGGCAGGCTCTTGGGTGGATGACTGTCAGGCTTATAGGTTTATAGGAGGAGTCTAAATACATGGAACTACTTCACTGTTTTGGGGGGAGAGGTAGAAAGAAATGTGATTTATTCTGAGCCAATCCAATGAGAACTCTTGTGGGGGGGAGGCATATTTGGCTAGCCCAAGAAATGGGGTACATTTGCACCCAGAAGCTTGTTGTTGTTGTTCAGTCGTTAAGTCGTGTCCGACCCTTCGTGATCCCATGAACCATATCCCGCCAGGCCTTCCTGTCCTCCACTATCTTCCTGAGTTCGCTCATTTTCATGTTTGTTGCATCGGTGATGCTGTCTAAAACCATCTCATTCTTGGCCTTCCCCTTCTCCTTTTGCCTTCAATCTTTCCCAGCATCAGAGTCTTCTCCAGAGAGTCTTCTCTTCGCAGTAGGTGGCCAAAATATTTGAGTTTCAGCCTTAGTACCTGTCCTTCCAGGGAACAGTCAGGCTTGATTTCATTTAGAATTGACTGATTTGATCTCCTAGCAGTCCAAGGGACTCTCAGGAGTCTTCTCCAGCACCACAGTTCAAAAGCATCTATTCTTCGGCGCTCAGCCTTCCTTATGGTCCAACTCTCGCAACCATACATTGCTACTGGGAACACCATCGCCCTGACTATACGAACTTTTGTTGGCATGGTGATATCTCTGCTTTTTATTATGCTGTCTAAGTTTGCCATAGCTTTCCTTCCAAGGAGTAAGCGTCTTTTAATTTCCTGGCTGCTGTCTCCGTCTACAGTGATCTTGGAGCCCAGAAAAGTAAAATCTGTTACTGCTTCCATTTCTGCCCCTTCTATTTGCCAGGAATTGATGGACCCAGAACATTTCCTTGGCTTACTTTTTTCGCTGCTGCCTCTGTCATAATCCTGCTGGTGGTGAACTCCAGTAACTGATCTCCCAGGAAATGACACTACTTTTTTCCCCCTCCTACACAGCATTTCCCTTAAAAGCAGGAAGTATTGAATGCTCTGTATCTTCTCAACTACTCGACGCAATTACACAGACAACTAAGAGAATGAATAATACATTTCCATCATTCATTAATAACCAACTAACCATTTGAGAAGGTTCCATCATAATGCATTCTGGATAGCTGACAATTAATTATGCAGGAACCGGAATGAAAATAAAATTGAAATGTTTAAGAATTTAAACAATACAATTAAAAGCTATTGCGCACAACTTGGAAAGTGATAGTCCCTTCACACATACACATTCATCTTCATTGTGACTCTCATATCGAAAACAACTGAGAGTTTGAAATTCACCTGCATTTGTGTTGCATTAATTTTGTTGAGCTGACTTCAGCACAGCACTCAGAGATGTATTGAACTGTCTTGTAGGACCCAATAAAATGCAACAGAGAAACACAAGAACTTAAAGACAATTACCTCATCTACACAGATCTGCCTCCTAGCAACACTAAGGGGGCGGGATTTTCTAAATTAAAACATGTCATCCATCATTTTATTTTGATTATAGACTAGGTAAAAACATTGACTTGACCTGAAAGCTTTAACATAAGAACCACCAGCGCAGTCTCTTAAGAGCTCTAGGTCCGGGTGATGCAAAATGAACATCTGCTTTCCCTATACTGTATTCTCTAGAGTAAACAACATATTTCTTTACTGAAGTATACGATGGAAAGGAAGTCCTTCACAAGAGAAGTACAGTATTGATTCAGCATTATCAAATAGCCTTAACCCTCAACAGAAAAGATATTAATTGCCAACAGCTTCAAAACCAGAACACTTTTTAATCACTTACATTACATGACCTCCTTTAACAAATCAATCCATAGCCTTGTGATAATCGTATCTCTTCAGTTATACATTCTAGCAGCCTGCAGATATTTGTGTGCACTGGCTCGCTTTGCAAAACAGTCATGCAAACAACAAGGAAACCTTAGCAATGTCATCCCACCTACAAGATTAAGCACACAGAATGCAGTCCTATGCATTAAAACCCATTAGGTTCCACCGTGCTTAATGCACCTCACAGCCCAATGCTAACTAACCCCCTCGCCGATACAGCCAAACATGGTGGGGGGCAGTCATGCAGGTCTTCTCATGGTAAGGGAACTTTTTTTCCCTTACACTGGGGCAAACCTCTTGCTGCTGGAATGGGTTTCCTCGGATCTGTGCCAGCCATTTTGCTAGTGCAGAACCAAAGAGAGTAAGGAAGAGGGTCCGGGGATAGAACCCTGGCATGTACCACTGCCATCAGGATCCACCCCCTTCCTGCCCAATCCCTCTCCACCCAGACACTCCCATCACTCCCTGTTCCCCCATCTCCCCCCCCCTAAAACTGGCTTACTTGCACTCCAGCAGGTAGCTGGTAGAATCAGCGGGCTGCTGACAACGCTGCAGTTTGCAGCGGGGGTTCCAAACTGGCCACTTGTGGCGCACTGTACGTGCCACCATAGTATAGTCATGTATGACAGTGGAACCTTTGTTCCGCTGTTGTACCTGTTAGTTTGGACTGGGCTGTTACTCCCAGGAAACCGTGCACAAACATAGTTACCAGAAAATGAGTCTTATTGAGCGCAGTGAAACTTACTCCCAAGTAAACATGCATAGGATTGTTAGGCTCTTTTTACCTTCCCCCAGATAGCAAGCTGTTTTTGTACACAAGGCTTTAGCTTTTGCATTACCTTATTGATTCTTTAATGTAAAGTCTGACTTGCTTCAGGGACACTATAAACCTAGTATTGCTAAAGTCTTGCAATATCAATATTCATTTATTTTTATTGATCTTCTTTCCACTTGTAAATTTTGAGCTTAGTACTAATGCACACTGACAAACTGCTTCAACTTATGAAAATAAAATTCAATCCAACTGTCAAATCTGTTTCCTAAAATTGTCAGAGCAACTGTTTATTTTCCTCATAAATTGTGTTTTGGTTTAAAAAAAAAAAAAACTCTGGCCCCAGTTCTATACAATTCCACCTGTTAATCTGTCGTGGAAATTTTCACTTTCTTACTGCAGAATATTTTTTTTCTCAAGATTGGTAGCCTTTTCGGTTTTCAGTAGAAGTTTTTTTCACATTAAAAAGAGTGCATAGAGAGTTTGAAATCAGAATGTAAACTGGGGTGGGGGCAAAGTATTAAAGTCCCCCCGTTCCCCTCTGCACTTTTCAGCCCAATCCTACTCAACTCCCCATGTAGCGATGCAGCTGTGCCAATGTGATATACACTGTATCTTGCCGGGAAGTTTCAATCTCTCTGGAGGCCTCCTTGGGGTAAGCCCATGCTGGCCAGCTGGGTCTACTCTGACCTGTGTCAGAGACTTCACTGGTTCAAATCCGCATGGAACCAGGTCAGGGAATCAAGGCTAGGAAGGAGGATAGGCTAGTGCATCGTCACCCCATTCTGCCCCGCCCTACCTCCCACCCACTGCACTGACTTGCTGGCAGGCGTCCCCAATCCATTGGCATGCGGGTCCAGCCACTTGCTGTCTGTGGCGGCGGCCAGGTATACCAAATGGCCTGTCACGTTTTTCAAACAGCTATAACGTGCCTTACACCACCAGAACACATGTTCTGGCAGCGTAAGGCCTGTTTGTCATATTGTGCAGTTCCTCTCCTTGCTGTTTTTGTTTTTTTTAATGTCTGTAGGATCATGTTGTGCAATGAAACCATATTGAGGTTGGCTCTTAGAAATCCTGATTTACATAAGACATCATTTACTCTATATAGAAAAGATCATTATTTCCAGTCTTCATACGGTCCTATAAAGACTTGGGGCATATTTTCACAATCGTTTAATATAAGGCTATCACAGGAAATAATCAGGCCATTTTGACTCCCAGCTGCCCCATGGCCCAATCCTTTACTTACCGGCCGTCATCATTGTGCCTCTTCCATTGGTGCTGACTGCCATAAAGCAGCCAGCACCAGTTGTAAAAGGTGCTCCAGCAGAGTATTACTCAGCACGCTGCCGGGGATGCTGACGAGAAGGCTGGAGCCATTCCAACAGCACCAGAGATTCCTGAGCTGCCTGTCGATCCAGGTAAGATGACAGGCGAGGTAAGAGGGGTTGGTGGGAGGGCAGAATGGGGGCGGGGTAGGGCAAAACGAGTCAGCATGGAGGGTGAGGGAGGGCAGAATAGGGCGGTGCCAGGTGCCAAGGAAGGGTGGATTGGGCCTGGGAAGGGGGCATATTTGGCAGCAGTGGTGGTCACCGAATCCTAACCTCCTTCCTGCACCTGATACCACAGCGCAGGTCCATGCAGACCAGTGCCAGCTATTTAGCTAGCACAGGTCTGAGTAGATTCCCCCCCCCTTCCATGCCATGGAAGCTTACCCCTAGGTAAGAGAACAATTGTTTCTTTACCCAGAAAAGACCTCCTGGATAACCCCCCCACCCGAATGCAAGGATAGCTATTTTTGCACCGCTGCACTTATGCAAACACCAAAACCAGACTGAAATTAGGTCAGAATGAATGGTTTTTGGCACACCACTTCAAAAAGCTACTGAATGGTATCTCCTCTTCAAAAGCCCTTCTGAGCTGAGTTCAGCATGTGATTGTGGCAGCATAAGAACATAAGAACATAAGAAGAGCCCTGCTGGATCAGGCCAAAAGCCCATCTAGTCCAGCTTCCTGTGTCACACAGTGGCCCCACCAGATGCCTCAGGGAGCACACAAGACAACAAGATAATCTGTTTCCCGTTGACACTCCCTTGCACCTGGCACAGAGAAAACCCACTTCTAAAACCAGGAGGTTGCTTATGGCTTGTAACCTGTGATGGTCTTTTCCTCCATGAATCTGTCCAAACCCCTTTTAAAGGCCTCTAGGCCAGGTGCCATCACCACATCCTGTGGCAAGGAGTTCCACAGATGAATTATACGCTGGGTAAAGAAATATTTTCTTTTGTCTGTTCTAACTCTCCCTCCACTCAATTTTAGTGCATGTCCTCTGGTTCTGGTGTTGTGAGAGAGGGAGAAGAATTTCCCTCTATCCACTCTCTCCATCCCATGCATAATTTTATACGTCTCAATCATGTCCCCCCTCAGGCGCCTTTTTTCTAGGCTGAAAAGCCCCAGACGCTGTAGCCTTTCCTCATAAGGGAGGTGCTCCAGCCCACGAATCATTCTGGTCGCTCTTTTCTGCACCTTTTCCAATTCAACTATATCCTTTTTGAGGTGTGGTGACCAGAACTGGACACAATACTCCAGGTGTGGCCTTACCATCGATTTGTACAAAGGCAGAATGATATTGGCTGTTTTATTCTCAATCCCTTTTTTAATGATCCCGAGCATGGAATTGGCCTTCTTCACAGCCGCCGCACACTGGGTCGACACTTTCATCGACCTGTCCACCAGCACCCCAAGATCTCTCTCTTGATCCATCACAGACAACTCAGAACCCATTAGCGTATATGTGAAATGTTGGTTTCTTGCCCCAATGTGCATCACTTTGCACTTACTTACATTGAAGCGCATCTGCCATTTTGCTGCCCATTCTCCCAGTTTGGAGAGATCCTTCTGGAGCTCTTCACAATCCCTGCTGGTCTTCACCACCTGGAAAAGTTTAGTGTCATCTGCAAACTTGGCCATCTCTCATGCACAAAACTACCCAACTATGGCATCAAGCATGAAAACATGGCATTTGCTGGGGTTTCTTCAATGGGACCACTATGTGCAGAGATGCATAGGAGAATATGCACTAAATGTTCTTAGCAATCTGAACAGTCAATATTTTTCTCCATCCCCACATAACCTTTTCACTGCAGCTATGTTTTCCCCGTGAAATTAGCCCTGAGCAAACATTGTCAAATGTGTCCATGGTGGGGAGAGGTGAAAGGCTTTGCCCCACTCTGTGCGCCTTCCGTTGCATGTTTGCATTGCTTGAACGCATACACTTGTATGTGTGCCGGCACACTGCAGATATGCTGAGTCTCATAGATACAGTGAAGGATGGTGCTTATTATCACTATATTCTCTGCCTTCCACTTGTTCATTCGATGCACAAAGGAGAGGCTGAACATGTGACGAGGGCTATAATCTTCTCTTGGGAGATAGTAAAATCCTGGGATATGAAGTCTCTGTTGTTGAAGATCATCACCTTTATTATGCATTGATCTATAGAATGGCATTGTCAGAGCATTTCCCATACATGAGGCATAAATTGGCTTAGAGTCTCTCTTGTGATATTTATGTGAATGTGCGCTCAATAATGCAAAACAGAAAGGGGGTGAGCGGCATTTGGAATGCAAAGGAGCATTCTGGCCAGTGTCACGTTTGCAGCCACTTTATACAGTGTGAGCTAATGAAGCAAGAACCGCTTGATGTCTTATGCGCAAAGAGGTGCTTAAGCTGCGATACGACATTCACTTGAGAGTAAAGTCCAAATGAACTCAGTGTGCCATATCTCCAAGTAAGCATGCTAAGGATCAGAGTGCTTCTAGAAGAGTGTTTCTCAAACTGTGGGTCGGGTGGGTCCCAGGTGATAGAAAGATCAGATAAGTAATTGCCACAAACCCTGAGGCTATTCAAGATAGCTACTAATTGCCTTTCAAAGAGCTGAGCTCCTGCAGTTTGCAAGATAGCTGCTAATTACCCTGCAAGCAGCTGAGCTCTTTACTTGTAAATAAATATATTTATTTATTTCTAGATCACTTTTTTTTTAAGTCTTGTAAAGCTAGGTGGGCCGATAGAGTGCCATTTTAAAAAGTGGGTCCTGGTGCTAAAAGGCTTGAGAACCACTGTTCTAGACGCTATCCATCTGCCATTCGGATACAACTTCCTTTTGAAAATTAAAACGGCAACTGCCTCTGCCTCTATAAACAATGAAGATTGCCATCCATTTTTTAGAAGGTCCTGCAGGGTTTTGCCTGACTAGATGCAAGAGATGTGTTTGTTTTTTCTAGCCTGAGGTCAATAGCAACAGAATTGGCCTCTGAAAACCAAATCTACAACTCATCTACATCCTGCTTTTTCCACCATTTTCCTTTTTCCTGCCACATACAACATCCCTGCAATGGCTTTCCAGGTGGCAGCCATTAAACAGAGGGACTGGAGCACCTCAAACCCCTCCTTGCCCTTATATTAGCGGTGATATCGCTAATGAGAGCCAGGCTCTCAGCAGTTTAAAATCAATGCAGTAGACCACCACACACATGCACGGAGCTCTATTACAACTGGAGGATATATTACCCAAGACAAGCCTCACTTAACTTCTTGTGAGGAGAAAATTTGTGAATGTCAGTTCTTACAAATGGGTTAAAGTAAGAAGTAATTTGCAATTCACCTAGAGGCACTGAAATTTTGGTTCATTCCCACAGAAAAAAAACCACAAATGGTGTAGAGATAAAGCTGAGCAAGGTGCAACAATGTAGGTTTTATATGAGACTGTAATGTATTCAAATTGCCCATCGCTCAGGAAAGCTGGAGGTGTCTTTAATTTGGAACCTAACAAAATACTATTTCAGGTTTCACAAAGCATTCATAAATACACTTTAGTTTCTTGCTGCAGCCTCAAGAATATGTTTGTGACTTACCTCTATCCTGTATTCGGTTCCCTCTCCCCCCCCCCCCCTTCTCTAAGGAAATGACAGAAACAAACACAAAAAATGCAGTATAATCACTGAAATACACATCTGCTACACCAGGCATAGAACTTACTATCAACCATAAAACCTAATCATCAAGTTTCCCTGGGGCTTGAACAAGGAGAATTTTAAATGGATTACTAAAGCAAACAATTAGATCAAACTACACTCATTTATTTTCACATAGCCAAAGCTCTATTTTAAACATATTATCTGTAAATAAGGAAAACTACTCATGTGCAACAATATACCTGCTCGGATTTTTTTTTTACTCTGCTAAGTTTCTGATTGAAGCATTTCACATCTTGGATATGCTTAACAGCAAGTTCTATCTCTCTTACATAGAAGTTAAGATGTTTACTTCACTAATTCTTACATTATTATAAGTTGACTTCTAGCAACTCAGAAATTACTGCATCACCAGTACTGGGGAAAGCCTATTGGTTTCTGCTTGTCAGACAACTATAAAAGATATAGAATTTCCAGTGGTGTAGCAAGGCTGCCCCCCTGTGACATCACGGCCGGATGCGACATCACAGGACCCACCCCCGAGTGACGTCAGGCAGAGCCAAACGTCCCTCACGGGTCAGACGGGAGGGTGGGGGCCAAACAAAATGGTCATGCGGAGGCAGCAGACGGCTTCTCCTACCTTCTCCAAGCTGTTCCGCTGCCTTTGTCACCGCCTGCAGCGCCGATGCTGATGCGTTCTCCACCGCTGATGCTGCCATCTTCTCGCCCCCACCTCCAGTAAGTCGCCCCTGCCTGCTGCCTGGGGGTGGTCCGCCCCCCTGCCCCATCCCTTCCTACAACACTGAGAATTTCTATCTATTACAGTACTTTTTTTTTTAATGACGGCAACCCTAGATCACATAATCCCTGTTCAGAAGTTCAGCTTAAACATCTGAAGAGGGGGAGCAGGAGCATGCTGGTTAGCCCCCCCCCATTAATGTGTTTCTCAACCATGTTTTCCAAATGTCCTCATGCCCAGTGCTTGTCTGAAGAGGCAAGCAGTGAATGGGGGAGGGATTCCTCCCTGTGACTAGGAACTCTGTCACCTCAAGGTTCCCAGTCAGTTACCAAGAGGGAATTTCTCTGCAATGAGCCACTGAATTCAGGGGACATGGCTAGGAAATGTGTTGGTGTATTCCTGGTCCTCCATCCCTGCATTTAGACTGGATATGCTGGGGATAACATCTGCAGCAGACGATTCAGGAAAAGCTAAGGAGAACTAATAAGGCCTATAAGGTTCTTGACTGTAGCGTCCCTGTCTAATGATGCTGAACCTCAAGAATCACCTGCAGAGGCATTTCTACGGTAGGGGCCCTACCGTAAGTTGCGCCCCGTGCTAGTACCGTGTTTACAATCCGGAGCGCGGAGGCCCCACCCCCTCGCGGTCAGAGCCATTCCGTGCAGTGGAGGCGAACGGGCAGGGAGTCTCCTGCCCGTTTGCCTTCGCTGCGCGGAATGGCTCTGACAGTGAGGGGGCGGGGCCTCCTCGCTCCGGTTTGTAAACACGGTACTAGCACGGGGCGCAACTTACGGTAGGGCCCCTACCTTAGAAACGTCTCTGAATTCACCTGTTCATTCTTTGAGGTCATATGGGAGGCTCTTTTTTGGTTCTCCTGACTACTGAAGTCAGGCTGGTGGCGACTGTGAATTGGACCACCTGTATAACGGCATCTTGGCTCTGGAATGCTCTTCCCAGAGTCAAAACCCTATTGCCTATTGCCTGAGGTTTAGATGCCTGGTGTAAACAGTTGGATTTGCCTGGGTCTTGTAATTCAGAATTAATTCCAGTGATTATTTCAGTGCTGCTTTTTTGTTTGCTTGTTTGTTTCGAGCTCTTTTACGATATGTTTGTGACTTACTTTGTTGTTTTACTGGTTTATTGTTAAAATATGTTTTACATTACATATGTAATTACATATGGATAAAATAGTCTAGAAAAAGGCATTGATTGATTGATTGATGGATGGATGGATGGATGGATGGATTGATAACTTTAATTTCTGCATCAAGAGTGTCTGGATAAAATCTTGTGCAGTAAGTCAGTGCTTATTTCCAACTTTCACCACAGAATTCCAATAGTAATGACAACCCTGTTGCTATATTAA
Source organism: Plestiodon gilberti rubricaudatus (assembly GCA_026170595.1). Lineage (NCBI taxonomy): Eukaryota > Metazoa > Chordata > Lepidosauria > Squamata > Scincidae > Plestiodon > Plestiodon gilberti. The sequence continues at coordinate 27,352,962 of JANXHW010000005.1, forward strand.
TTTGCAAATGAGAATATGCAGTTTTTGTTTTGCTTTGAGAAATGGCGGTGGAGTGATCTGGCACTTCAGTGCTTCTTGCCTGCCACCCCCCCCCTCGCACACTTGACAGAGGTGCAGAAATGCAAGCTGGTGATTGACCAGCTGTTGAGGTGTGGGCAGGCTGGTCAAGGTGGCTAGGAGGCTCATTCTCCTGCCCCCTGCCAGTCCATCGCATACACCGATCCCCTCCTGCCCTCCCAGTGTTCATTCTGAGACTAGCTGGCTGTTCTTTGAGGGACTGGGTAGGATTTTTTTGCCTTCAGCTTGATTGGCACTTCGCTGGCTCAATCCTGACGAGAACCTGCACCGGTGGAACACACGTTCCGCTGGCGCGTGCTGTTGCAAAAGCACCATAAAGTGCTTTGTGACAGCGCAAAGCCCAGGTGCACCGGTGGGAAGGCTGGAGCCTTCCTGCTGGCACCGGCAGTCGTTGCAGTACCTGGCAGACCAGGTAAGACCAGCACACAGACAGGGGGAGGGCAGGCGAGGGGGTTGAATGGGGTGGGAAAGGGCAAAACGACGTGGTGACGGGGCAAGGAGTAGGTGGATCAGGCCTAGGACAGGAGCAGAATCAGCAGCTCTGGTGTGCGCCATATCCACCACCCTGGGCCTGATCTGCCTTCATGGATCAACGCGCTAGCAAAATCTATAGTGCAGGTCCGACTTGACCCTTTCCAGCTGCTGGGGCTTACCCAGGGGCAAGGGGACAAATGTAGACCTCCAGCAGCCAAAAATCTCCTGTGGAATGCAGGCTAGACGTCGCCGCTGTATCGCTGTGCAGGGATTCAGGTAAGATTGGACTGCCTGATGGAAGTGTCCTTGATAATGCTGACAGGGAGTGAGAAAACCTAGAGGAGAAAAACATAATAAGGGACAGTAATCACATGCTGACATACACTGAGTTAAATATTTCCCAGGTGAAAACATGTGTGTGCAGGAGCCCTTGGATACGGCTCCAGAATCCCTGAACAACAACAACATTAAAAAAAGAAACTCAGTTGAATATATGTATTCCCTGCAATGGAACGGGAGAAAAAAAATGCTGAAGCATGCATTAAAATTGCAAGGTTCTGAACAGTAGCCGCCGGCAGATAATTATAGCTGGAGTGATGGGAATAGAGTACAGGAAGCCCATGCTTATCAAAAATGGATGAGTTTCTAGCGTATCCCACCCTATATCAGCTGCACGGGGAGCTTTTAGAATATTGAAAATTTTGAAATATTGACGCACAAATATGCTTAGAGTGGCTAGCAAAGATCAGAAACAATGAAAGAGCAATAAACATGAAAGGAAAAAAAAACATTATAGGAAATGAATTTAACAATAAGGTTCTGCTTCCTTTATTTACTGATCTACCAAATGTAGCAATCTGGGTCCCCCATTACAAACTGTTAGTAGGCAAAGTTACAGCAATAACTTAACAAAAAAACAACAACTATGAACAACGGAGCTTCGATATGCAGTATTTTCACTATTTGAAAATATTGGTTGGGGAAGAGCAGCCACAGGGAGATATTCATTAGTACTATTTGTGAGTGTAGAATTTAATAGGGGTATTAGACAGAGAGCAATTTGGAGTCATTGAAGGGTTATCAATAGGATAACCAGTTTATTTTCCTGGCAGAGCTCGCTTGTATCACTGCACCTCCATGCTAAGACGTTTCACAGGTTAACAGCCCAATCCTACGTAAGATGCACTGGCCACCCTAAATGGCTGGCTGCTGCATCCTACGCAGGATGCGGCCCGCAGCAACGGAGCCAGTTCTCACCTCAGGAGAAAGGGACATTCATCCCTTCCCCCTGGTGTAAGCCCTGGTGGCCCCCGGCAATAGGCCTCTTCAGATGCATGCCAGCTATTTTGGCCCGGGAAAGGGCCAAAATATATATCAGCGGAGTGTATATCAGCGGAGTGTGCTGCCAATATCCCTCCCCCATGCCAGGCCAGTCAATTGCCCCCTTCCCTGCCATCCCGGCCCACCAACCCCGTGCCTTCCCTACACCTGGCACAGGGCTTACCTGTGTCTGCCAGCTGTGTCAGCATCTGGCGCCAGCGTCGCTTAATCTCTGGGTGATGCGAAAGTGTTTTTGGCACTTTCGCAACACCCTAGGCCGGTGGAGCGCTCACTCCGCTGGCCTTGGTTTGCGCAGGATTGCACTGTAAATCTGCTTCTTACATAGCCATTATGGACTCAGTGGAATCTGGCTCCTCCCACACTTGGCAACCATACTATACCCAGAGAGCCGCTGAGAGCAGGTTCGGGGGGCCCCAGCAAGGGTGGACTGGCGAAAATATGCAATATAGTTGGGCCCTGAGCCTCCTTCTGGACCACTGGGCCCTAGTTTTTTGTACCGGCTTCCTCCCTCTCGTTGGTCCTGACTACACATAGCAACTGAGGAATAGGCATTTTGGATTAATCAAACATAACATGTAAGAAAGGGCATCAACACTTTGTGCTCTTTGTTAGGAGCGCTTCTGCTTCAACACAGAAAACGTTTTTTTGGGGGGGTTGAAATTAAAGAGGCACTAGAGATTCAATGGACAGTCTAGGGAGACCACATGCAGAAGATGGTAAGACTTTTGTACTTTTAGCAGCTTTGTAAAAGAGGCGAGTTCATCAGGGGCTGTTTGTCACTGTGAGAATGCGCTTAGAAAATCAGCACCTGCTGAAATGTCCTCATTTACCCAACTATTCAAGGTTCAAGAGCCACATTCTGCATTGCATCTGCTCACCTTCCTCCTTACAGCCCAATCCTATGCCGGCCTCTGCCAGCAGTACTAGGCTCTGTGCTGTTGCAAACGTGCCGTAAAGCATGTTACGATGGCGTGGAGGCCAGTCACATTGGAGTGTAGGCCAGCGCCAGCAGGCCTCCGCCAAAGAAGGAGCAGCACCCGCCAGAGCAGGTGAGCTCCACGCCAGGCAGTGAGGAGGTGGAGGGAGGGTGGAATGGAGGTGGGGAGGGGGCATTTTGGGGCAGAGGGAAGGTGGGCAAGGGGATGTATCAGGCCTGGGACAGTGGCGTCGCTCTAGGTGGGACGGAAAGCTAAGTTCTGCAGCGTTCCACCCCACCGTTACTCTCCGGCACGAGGTGCCCCGCCCCCTCGTCGTAGGAGCCCGTCAGTGGAGAGAAGGCAACGCGCAGGGACTCTCCTGTGCGTTGCCTTCGATTCACTGACAGGCTCCAATGATGAGGGGGCGGGGCACCTCATGCCGGAGAGTAACGGTGGGGCGGAACTCTGCAGAACTTAGCTTTCCGCCCCACCTAGAGCGATGCCACTGGTCTGGGAGGGGGCGGACTCGGTGAATGAGGCTTTTGCTGAATCCTATCTCCTGTCCTGGTCTTGAAAGCCCTACACAGGGCTGCTCGAATTTGCGCCGGCCATTTAGCTGGAGCGCCTCTGAGTAGCCCCATAGAGGCTGCTGGGGATTGACACGGGGGAAGGGGACAATCACCTCCTTCCTTTGAGGAGACCTCCAGCCCCTCGCTGGATACAGTGGCACCTGCTTTGGCATTGCTGCATCCCAGCGTGGGGCTTTGGATAGGATTGGACAGTTAGTGGAGTCACTGACCCTCAGCTTCGGTTCCTCATCTATAAAAGAAGACTAACAGGATTCTATCTACACTACACATATTCTATCCTGGGTTCTATCCTGCTTATTGTGGTTTATTGTAAGGATAAGGAGGAGGATCAGACAACATTTCACCATGGCTCTGGGCAAGTCACTCTCTCCCTCTGCCTCTATTCCCTTTTGTACTCATTCTCACGAGTTCTCATTTTCACTTAAATGGAGAAGCTGAGGCAGGGTTGGCTCATACATGAGGCCCACTGAATGGGTCACCTCAGGCAGTAGATTGGGAAGGGGGGGCGCTCATCTCTGTCCCTCCAGTTCCCCCCACTACTCCTCCTCCTTCCAGTCCTTGGGTTAGTAGACGGGATAGAAAGGAAGAAGTGTGGCCAAGTCAGTCAAGGCCTGCAGTGCTGAGACGCAGAGATGACGGGCGCGCACCCGGCACCGGGCGCGTGGGGGTGGGGCCTGCGGCCTCGCATGACGTCGACACGCCCCCCGCCCGTTTACTGCGCATTTCGGAGCCTAACAGGCTCCAGAGAGGGTGGGCGGGCCAATCCAGCGCTTCGCCACCTCCTCCGATCGCGCCCTCCCGCCCGAGCGCCTGGAGCTCCTGCTCCACGCGCTCCACCGATGTTCCACCACTGCTGAGACGTTTAACTCTTTTTAACTCTTCCACATAATATTGTCATATTCAGCATCTTCAGGAATTCAGCTGCATCTTTCCAAACTCTTTTGACCTTCTATAAAGATAGAATGAACAGATATTTATCAATACAATAATAAGCAATAGCTTGGAAGGCATGCCAAGCAACATGATGAGTTATAATTATATTTGAAATAAATGTCTATAATTTCATCATTCTATTCAGGATTATCACATGGTTATACAACACACAGCCCAATTCTATTCTGGATTGGGCTGTTGGAGGCAGGGCGTTACAACAGTGGAAGAGTCTTCCGTTGTTGTAAAATGGCTGCCAACTGAGTACACTGTGCTCTGTCAGTAGCCATGCTTCCGCAAGAACCGATAGCGCCCCCTGGCCATCGCCGGACCTCTCTCTGGCCTCCGGAGAAGGTAAGGGGTGGGGCGGGGGCGAAACTGGGCAGAGAGGGGGAGGAACAAGGGACAGGGAGGCTGAGGGAGGGGGGAATCCAGCAGCGATGGGGCTCACTGGATCCTAGTCCCTCTTTTCGCAGCCTCCCCACCCCTTTCTTCTCCCCAGACTTGCACGAGCTACAGGCCTGCTGCAGGACCAATGAGACCCATTGTGGAGCAGAAAGCTTGTGGAGGGGTAAGGGGAAGCCTCCTGATCTGCTCCCCCCCCCCCCCCCGCTGGATAAAGCATGCTCCTTTTTTGGTGCAGCTGCACCAGCGGGGGGGGGGAGGATAGGATTGGGCTCTAATTGTCTTTGGGCCAGTTCAAATGGTACACCAAACCGTCCCCCTCTATCATAGGGAGGAGGAGAATGGTCACACATATATAGCTTCCCTGCAGCTTGCTAGTGTATTGGCACCTAATCACAAACCAAAAAATGTCATAAACAGTAATTTTAAGGGCATTAGGGTCATTTTTGGTCTGCTGCAAGAACAATGCATTTCATCTGCTGTGCAAGGTTGAGAACATTTTAGTGGTCCTTTCTTTGTTATCTGAAGCCAGATTATAAAAGTGCAAGAAGAGGGCATTATTTTTCCAAACTATAAGCCAAATAACCACTCACTCATATAACCTGATTAACCCTAGATAATCACCCAGAATAGTTGTGGTAAAGATCAAAGAGAGGGCCGATTCATTATATTTTTATAAATTGACAAACACTTGCAGCCTTAAAGAAATAAGCTTTCAAAGCAGAATAATCAAATCCATCTCTTGTCACTTTGGCAAGATTTATATGTGGATGTTGATAATTTTTCAGAAGCACTGTCAGCATGCTTTTGAGATCAATGCCAATGAAATATTTTGTTTACAATTTAACCTCTATTTCCCCTCGAATTGGAGGGCTTTAATGCCAATAGTGTTTACATCTAACTCTATTGATCCGGTTGCAAATTAAATGGCAAACAAAGGCAATTGTATTGTTCTGTCAAAACAGTCTCAATGGGGAGCTGAATTCTTTATTAAAACAGAGATGTGTTGGGCTGGAATGAAAGGATAGTTTCATTTACAGGATGGTTTTCAAACCAAGAAATACTTTCAGTGAGATAGATCTACCTGACGGGAGTTACAAGGGTAATAAAAGTGAAATAGTATATTGAATTTCTTTCCCCTGTTGTGAAGAATGGAGAAGACCCATGATCTTCCTCTTCTGACAAGACATAAACACATATAAAAGATGAACAATATATATGAGCCAAAGTAGAGTGTTTTGGGAGGAGTTGGAAAAAAAATCAGTAGGTTTTGGAAGCACCAGTTACAGGTCCTAGAGCTAGCCCATACTCTTCTAATAGCTTTGGAGCCAGGATTTATGAGAGTACCATAAAGTTGCTCAGTAAATAAAGGGTAAATAAAATAAAATCCTACATTCTGAAAGGAGCCTCACCTTCTGGCCCTTCTAAAGTCTAGTGCAGGGGTGGCCAAACTTCTACCATTAGGGCCTCTATGCAGAGGCGTCCTAATATGGGGGGTTCAGGTGCGCAGCGCCCCCAGCGCGCTGCTTCCAGGGCGCGCGCCCCCCCAGGACCTGCCTTTGGTCCAGCGGGCCGCGGCAGCAGCAGCAGGAGGAGGTGGAGGCGGAGGCGGGGAGTGTTGTGCGCGAGCGCTCGCTCGCGCAGAACACTCCCCACCTCCGCCTCCTGCTGCTGCTGCTGCTGCTGCCGCGGCCCGCTGGACCGAACAGAGCAAGGGAGTGACAACAGAGCAGGCGGAGGTGGGGAGGTGCGCGAGTGCTCGCGCGCGCCTGCCCGCCTCTCCTTTCCCCTTCCCGGCTTCGTCAGTCAGCGGCCCAGCTAGAGGCGCGAGCTGCTCGCGCCCCAGCTGGGCCGCTGACCAACGAAGCCGGGAAGGGAAAAGAAGAGGTGGGCAGGCGCGCGCGAGCGCTCGTGGGGGCGCTCGGTCCCCGCCCCCCACCCCAGGCGCCGGGAGGGCGCAGAACGCCACTGCCTCTGTGTTCTTAAGAGTTGTGTAGAAGACAGAATCTTGGCAGCTGCAAGTGCTGATGGTGCTGCTAAAGCAGCTGCACCTGCTGAAAGGCCCTCACCTATACAAGCATTTAAAGGGCCAGTATTCATGTTGAAAGGTTGGCCACCACTGGTCTAGTGAGACAAATAGTAGTTCCTCAGCTCAGACTCACAGCAGGGCCAAAGAATGTGCCATGAGTTTTCTTTTTAAATTTCATCTGTCTTCACTTGAGAAACTCAGGGAGGTGCCTTACCATTGCACCCATATGCAGCCTGGCAAACATGCTTTTGGGTTATAGCTGTATGTATGAATTAGCCATTAAACGTTGAAGACTACAGCCTTATGCTGAGGGCCAAACTACACGTGATACAGGACAGCCATCATTGACTCTCCCACCCTGTTTGTTTTGACTTTAATGTAGATATGGAGAGCTCAAGGTTTGGTTAGAGCAGTGGTAACTGAGTGAATGGGATATGCTTTTTGTATTTCTTGCGCATTTTACCATTCTGCAAAAGCTCAGAAGTGCTTCAGAATGGAAACAAGAGAGGGTGTGTTGTTGTTGTTGTTTTGTTGCTTTTTGTAATAAGCTGGTATAAACCACACTACAAAAATAAAGGAAGGAAGGAGGATTTTTTCCAGGAAAAATAAGAGGTTTTTTTTTAAAAAAAATACATAAATAAATATATTTATTTAATTCCTGCTGGCATGCTAGTCCCAAAAATGAATTAATTAAAAGATGTAAAATGTGTACTGAACAAAGTGTGAGAGCATATGTGCAGATTCCATTATCAACATTCCCAAATTCTCGTTTGTTGCTGGAAGACAATTCAAAGTGGAACCCATAGGATAAGGAAACTACAGAATAATGGAGCAGAATTGGAGGAATCGGCTCATTTCTAACGAACTAGCACATTGGATTCATGGACACTGATGTGATGATAAACCTATGGATTAGTGTCATAAAATGAAAATGTCTAAGCATTCACATTCACATGTGCATGCAGAACTGCAAAGATACAGGATTCAGCCTATACAGCCTATACAGCCTGCCATGTTCTCTGTTTCCAAGTTTCATTCTGCTAAAAGAGATATACAGTCCTCCTACCTTGTGTTGCCTGTAGCCTGGGATGCTTGCAGCTCTCTTATTTCTCCAGATTAGGTTATCAGATGTACCCCAAACAAACTCACATAAAGGGAAGTACACAAAGTGAACAGTTTATTATGTCAGCCCATTTTAGACACTGAAAGAGACGTACTGTAGTCAGCTCTGATCCAAAACCATTTACCAGTGCATAGCAGCTGAATGAAGTTCACAGGAATAAATAAGGGGAAAGAACTGCCTCATTGTTCCTAGGAGGTAAATCCTATCATTACTAAACTTAGAATTAGGATGGATTGCTGGGGTTCATGATTTCATTTGTGATTGCTTAAAGAAAAGGAGTCAGGTGGCGCACTAAGAGCTAAACTTTCCTGAGCAATATTAATAATGTCCACAAATGTCACCAAGTTTATTGTTAATTGCTGTAATTCTAAGCCATCAAATATGATCTTTCTTCTACTCTAACAAGGCTTTCATTGCCCTTTGGCCATTATTTAGAAACAATGTATTCACGGCACCTTTCAATTGTACATAGAAACTGCAATCCAACCCCCCTGTAGCTATGATGGTGTCCCATCATGGACATCAGTGAGAGTACTGGTAATTTGTCTAACATCACCCCAGAGGTTGTATTGCAGAAGCACAAAAGGCATGTAGCCTACATGTGTCCTATAGGAAAGGTGCACATTTGCTTCATAACAAATAGAAATGGGCTCAAATTGAGCCTAGTCAATTGCTTTGGGGATAAGCAACCTCCTGGATGGGGATAAGCAACCTCCTGGTTGTAGGAGTAGGTTTTCTTTGTGCTAGGTGCAAGGGAGTGGCGACAGGATACAAGTATCTTGTTGTCTTGTGCTCCCTGAGGCATCTGGTGGGGCCACTGTGTGATACAGGAAGCTGGACTAGATGGGCCTTTGGCCTGATCCAGCAGGGCTCTTCTTATGTTCTTATGTTCTTATGCTTTTTCATTTTTTACAAAAATAATGAAAAAAGCTCCAAAAAAGCTCCAAAATGAACCAAATGGCAAATCTGTTGGTAGCAAGAACACAGTTAGCATGTGTGGTGGAAGTGAGAGGGCACATGCAAGCAGAGGGCAAAACAGCGCAATGCATAGCTGTGAGCAACTGCCCTTCTGCAGGGTCACTCAGAGGAATTTTATCAGGGGGTACAAAGTTTCTTTTGGACCCCTTCCCTTCATGTGAGTTTGGCTCCTGGGCCCCCTTTTTGACCCATTTTTGGTCCTGGGCCCGGGTACGATTTACCCCCTTAACCCCCCCCCTCTCAGAGGCCCTGCCCTTGTGTCCCTTGCCTCTCCCAACTGGGGAGTATTTGGGGAATTTCAAAAGGTCTCTGCCTGTGCTGCCACCCACATTAGCATGAGGGGAAAGCCATACAGTGAGCGCCACCATGGAAACCTTGATCTGGAAGGAGGTGTCCCAAATCTGGGGGATTCTCTGCTTGTGCAAAACCCAAAACAAACAAACGTGAGGTCTGAGAAAGTGTGACATCATGTTGTTTGAGGAACTGAGACCAAGCAGGCAATAAAAAGCTCTAAAAAGGAGTTTATTAAAAGGAGTTTATTAAACAATGTAGAATAAAAGAACCAGGGAAGGGTTGTAGATTATCAGAAACATGAGAGACACATTCCAAAACAGGATTTGGCAAAGTTCACAGAGCTTACAAGGCCCCTGATGCAAGATAACCTATCCTAAACTACTTGCATTGCCTGGGAGTAGAGGAGAGAGAAATCCAGTTTCTGCACCATGACCTGGAATGGACGAACTTTTCACTAAAACCTGGACACTGGGCATCAGACGAGAGATTAAGGTAGATGCTAACTACCAAGAACAGCCCTTGAAAAACCCTAGGTTTCCTGATGTCATAGGGTCATCCAACTGGAGGAGTGAAGGTCACCTGAGGCCTGCCATCACACTCCTTTACCTAGCCAGGTGGGCTTCTCTGCCCAATCAGTGGGCACATGCCAATCTCAGCTGGAAGGTTGGTCAGAATCCTTGGCCTTTGAGGAAGCTTCAGCCATGAAGGCAGCAATATATATAATCCTTGTCTGGGATGCCATGTGGCTCTGCAGTAATGGTTTTGGATTCAAAAAAAAAAAAAAAGACAGGGCTTCATTGGGCATATGATTCAAACTTTTAAGATGCTGTGACATCACAGAAGCCTGGGGTGGCCATTAAAAAGGTATAAAAATAGAGGAAAAATATGCAGAAGATAGGGGGTAATCAGGGATATTGTTATCGCAGCATGACATCTAGCGAGAATGAGAAGAAAAAACGGTGGGGAAGAGGGGAACAGCATATTACATGAGGCAGGTGGCGACAGAGGCGGGTTCATAGAAAAAAAAAACGTTCAAGAATATCTAGGCTGAATGCTTTGCACTGCAAGGATTTCCTATACACAAGCCATCGCTGGCACATGCTCAACCAGTCTCCTTTTAATAGGCTCTATATTCTTGTTGCTCAGACTAAAGAGCCTGGTAAAGGTATGGGTTCTCTGATCAAAACTAGAGTACATTTCAGTCACTCTAGATTAGGAGCCTTGAGTTGATGCATCAACATTGGCACTGGAATTTATTGGTACAGTATTACAAATTCTGCTTCTGGCCGCTTTTTCTGTGACCCTGAGTTTGGCTCAGGCTATCTGTTTAACCTCCCTGTGGGCCTTTTGACACTCTGCCATTGCTAACAAGTCTTACGTGGTCTCTGTGGCTGATCGACCCCCTTCTCACACACAATTGTTGGCAAACAACAGATCAGTCAATATTTCAAATGCACTTTCAATCACCTTTGCATAAATTAAGTTGATGCATCATAGGTAGAACAAAAGACAGGCAAACTATAATTAATATATCTTAGTGGAGAAAGCAAAGAAAAACTGAAAAGTTGACATTTCAATCTATATACTTCCTTGAGCAGAGGAAGAAACCAGCAAGGGAGATTTTACCAAAATCTTTTTTAATCATAAAACACTTATGTGGTTTATTGTAATATGAAAATTAATTTTTAAAGGGCATTGAATGATGAGGTTTCAGTAACTGGGTTCATATAGATTAATCTGCCCATTAAGATGCTGATCAGCCAATTTGAGTCCTCCCATGGTTTAAGAAGTTTTAATATGTTTAACACTGGGTTTGAGTCATCTTAGGAGTTTTGTAAGTCAAGTGAGATTGATACCCTTGTAGGACTGGCTGGTTTTGCTTTTGAAAAACTTTGTTTAATTAAATAAGCCAGAGTTAGCTAAATTGCATTTTCTATCTTCACTCCCCAGATCAGCCATGTAAGTATAAAGCTGTCACTGATGTGCTATGAGTGCATGATTTTAATCTACCCAAATAAATTGGATATCCATATATTTTATGACAATCATACTTGCCAGCATGCAGGAGTTGTTTGAAAAGCACATTTTAGCCATATGTCTAAGTGTCTCATTTACAAACATTTTAATAAGAACATTGATCATACTGAATACAGATTCTAAAGAATAGTAATATACCAAGAGCAGTTCCATTTTGCCAGCAATGGTACAATGCTTTTCATTTGCAGGAGATATTACATTACATTACAACTCGGTCTTTCCAAAAACAATAACTAGAGAAATTAGATGTTTTAGGGCCAGTTCATCATCTTGATATAAATGAACACAGAATTATCTGTTGCAACAAGAACATTTAAAAGTCGGGTTAAAATCCATGTAAAAAATACTTTATAATAAAAAATGTTTAAAAAAGTAAACACACTAGTAAAAACAATTTTTAAAAACAAGTAGTCACGATGTTTCCTTCATATTCCATGAACATTCTCAAGTGAAAATTAGAGCATCAAGCTCTAATTATCTGTTGACGTGATGAAAAACCTCTGACTTCAAAAAAATTCTGTCACAGCCCAATCTTATTGAGGGTTGGGCTGTCATGTGGAGCCCATTATGACAGCGGAAGTGACTTCCACTGTTGTAAAATGGCCACCGATGGAGCATGCAGCACTCTGTAGACGGCCATTTTGTGCTCACTGCCACAAGAGGCAGCAGTGCCACAAGTCCGCTGTTGGGCCCTGCTGTGCCCACCGGACCAGGTAAGGCAGTAGTGGGGGCAGGGTGAGTGGGGAGGGGGAGAGATTGAGTGGGGAAGAAGTGGGAGGAGTGGATCTGGAATGGTATGAACTGGATCTTATCCTCTTTGTTTGGAGGCCCCACCCCTTTCTTTTCCTCAGGCTTGCGCGAGCGAAAGAGCTGGCGCAGGTCTGAGGAGACCCATTGGTGAGTGGAAGGCTTACAGAGGGGTAAGGAGAAATAATAAGGGCAGGAGGTGTGGTCTGATGGTTGAGCTGCCGTACTGCCCAAAGAGCTAAGCAGGAACAATCTTGGTCATGTTGGAGGGGAGACGGAATGCCAAGCTGCTAACCTGCTATTATCTGTTGTGAGAGGATGGAGTCGCTGATGAGCTGCCATAGTAAGAGAGCGGGGGAGTGTGTGAGAAGGTCAGCCGGCAAAAGAACTGAGAACAGCTTGAGAACCTGTTTGGGCTTGATTTATGGTTGCCTGCAGAAGCTCAAAGGCAGGCAGCCAGAAGAGATAACCACACTGTGAAGTAAAACGTCTGGTGAACTGAGGGTTAAGTGAGTTCTTTCCACAGAACAATATTGTAAAAAAAAAAAAAAAAACATTGGAAAAATGATGGTTTGGATTAGCTTGCCTGTGTAAACCACCTTGAATGCTGTATAAAAACAGAGAAAGGTGGTACCGGTATATAAATACTTAAATAAAAATAAATAATTTCCCTTTCTCTGCCCAAGCCTCTCGACCCCCCCCCCGCCACTGGATACAGTATGCGCCTTTTTGGCATGGTTGCATCAGCTCAGGGGGGGGAGGATAGGATTGGGCTCTAATAAGCATAAGAACAGTTACAATTATGTATAAAATAAAACATAATGTTCTTTACAAGCCATTAATAGGCCCAGTTCACATATTTACTGTGATATGGTTATTATTGGTTCACTATGGCAGCGTTCTCAAGGAGGGGCTCTATGAGTACATAAGTGGCCGCCATATGCCCTCCCTCTGCTCAGTTTACTCATCAATCTCTCCCACCTCCCCTGTTTGAGACTCTCCTTCCTCATTCCCTTCCTGTTTCAGCTCTTTGCTGGTATTCAGCACTGGGCATTGGGCTTGGTGCTGAGCCACTCGCACTAGTGCTCTCCACACATGCGCCGGCAGGGCTCCACACATGTGCCAGTGGGGCTCCCTGAGACACCTTTTAGGAGTGTAAAGGGCTATGTTTACTCAAAAGTAAATTCCATTGATTTCAAATTGGATTTGCTCCAGTGTACAGTATGTATAGGGCTGCAGGCTTTATCAATCAAGAATCCAAATTCTTATTCTGTTCAGTGCAAATAGTGTCTCTGCAGTCTGGTATTTACTCTGATAAGGGCATTAGTTAGAAAAAAGACTGAGGTTAGAAATCTATTGATCATTGTCAGGAAACAGAGTTTTTTCCAGTATACAAAGGCTTCATGTTTGACCTGGTTTCCATTCACAGAAGCCCTGATATTGTAGATTGTAGGCTAGAGGGAATGTTTAATGAGAGTCCCAGTTCACCAAGGGTTTGTGCTTTTAATCTTCCTGGAGAGAATCTTTCCACCCACATGTTATCACTTGCAAACCATCTAGTCTTTAAAATGTAGATATTTGTTCCTCTCTCTGTTTAAACCTGGGGAAATGCTGAATTCACATTACATATCAAATATAGCCGTCTAGTTTGTAAAATGTATTTTCATCCATTTTCATTTTATTTAATGACTGAATAGAAATATCTATTAAAGTTAAAGATCTATTTACTATCATATTCTTCTCCTATTATTTTGCATTTTTATGCTGTGTTTTTACCTGTCTATTAGACATTTTCTCTTCCTTAATGATTTAATTATTTTATTGGCCTATTATTCCCTGAGTAGAAGCTGCCTTGTGAGGTTTTTCTTTAAATTAAAAGACAAGGTTATAAATATCTCAAATAAATAACCAGGTAAATGAAAGGGATAAATACAGTGTATCTTAATGCCAAATGGGTTTTATTGACCCTAGACTAGAAGGATTACCGTTCAACAGAAGTGCTGAAAAACACCCTAGACCGGTGGAGCACTCCGAGAGCACTCCGAGCGCTCCGAGTGCTTAAGTGCTGTGCCAGTCTATTCTAGACAGGATTGGGCTGTGAGTGTCTGCAGCAGAGTTCAGACAGGAATCTTCTCTTCCCTACCCAGCTATGCTACGGATAGAACCTGGAACTTTCTGCATGTGTTCCACTACTAACAGCCCAATTCTATCCAGAATTGGGTTGTCAGGAGGAGGAGCTTTCAACAGCAGAAGACTCTTCTGCTATCGTAAAATGGCTGCCAATATCGTGTGCAGTGCTCCATCGGTAGGCTTACCATCCATCCCGGAAAACCCGGGACTGCCCCGGTTTCTGGGCTCCGGTCCTGGGTCGGTCCCGGGCTTTCCGGACCCGGATGAAGCCTCCGCCGCCGCCACTTGGTAAATGTAAAACTTACCTTTCTTTGGGCACTACCATCTTGGATCTCGCAAAATCCAAGAAATCCGTCTTGCAGGAGAATCAATGATCTAGTGCAGGGGTGGCCAACCTTCCACCATTAGGGCTACTGTGTTCTTAAGAGTTGAGTAGAAGACAGAATCTTGGCAGCTGCAAGTGCTGATGGTGCTGCTAAAGCAGCTGCACCTGCTGAAATGCCTTCACCTATGCAACCATTTAAAGGGCCAGCATTCATGTTGAAAGGTTGGCCACCACTGATCTAGTGTGTTAAATTTGCAAAGGACTCAATACTCAAGTGGAACCATCAGTCAAAAAGGTCTGGGATCACGAAGGGTCGGACACGACTTAACGACTGAACAACAACAAAACCATTCAGTCGGATCATTGCTCCTCTTAATAATGTCATCAAAGTTTTGCACGAAAGGTTTTGTTTGCAGGAAAACTTTCCAACTTAAGATAAAGCCTTGTCAAATCACATAAAGGAGGGAGTGGGAAAAGTAAATAACTAGGCAACCCATCAAAGCATTGTCTCGGAGTGTCTTCGTTTACAATTAAAATGTGAGCATCACTAGTATCATCACAGATGCTGTCCTGGCAGGCAGGAATAAATTGTATTAATGCTTTCATCCTGCATCAAAACTTCCAGCTTTTCATAATCCACAGATGGTTAGCACTATATGAACCTCAGTCTAATTAGAACTATGATTAGAAGTATGTGCTTTGAAATGGGAGACTATTAGCTCCTAGACTGAGTGCGCTTGAAATGCAATGTGTAGAATGCTAGAAAATAACCATCAGAGACCTTGTGGAAATGGGATGATAGCAAATCAGAGAATCTGATCTCAGTGCACTTTTGCAAGCTGAGTGCAAATAAATAAAACACGTGTGCTCTGATGTTAATGCAGTATGATTTTTTTAATGCACAAGTGAAAGTGTTGTTTCTTCTGCTGAGTAAACTGTCACTGAAGTTCCTTAACCCTCAATCAGTTTTAAAAGGAAAATATTAAATGAAACAAATCAATCACATTTCACACTTTCAGGCAGCTATATTTCAGCACTGTGTTGTTCATGGGAGTTCTACAAAACATACTGCCATTTGTATTTCACTGGCAGAAATGTTGTAGATGAGTGAGTTACAGCTAGTGCAATTAAAAATGTTAGTATTAGCATTCTTTTGGATATACATGTATCACCTAACGACAAAAAATTCCACAAAGATAGAGGTAAAGGTAGATCCAAGGAGCACAATGCGCTTTTTCGGTAGTTGTGTTGCTTTATATCCATTGTAGCATACAATAATTCTTGAATTAGTTTTGCAAGGTTTATGTAAATATTCTTCCAGATTTATTCAAGTGAGTTTCCACTGTGAGTTCCTCAGATAATTCGACTGGCATTTTGTGAAGAATGAATGAAATTGACAACATGTCAACATCCTCCAAGCCAACACATTTAATCGGTCTCCATTGTAACTCAGGAATAAGTGTAGACAGAGGCGTAGCAGCAGCGAGTGCTGCCTGGAGCACTCACTGCTGCGCCGCTCCAAAGGGGCGGTGCCGCTCCGGGGAGGGGGCGGCGCCGCTCTGGGGCAGCACCGCTCCGGGGGGACAACCCGGCTTCCGCGGGCGCTCCGAGGCCTTCTCCCCCGGCCTCGGAGCCGGAGAAAGCCCCGGAGCGCCCACCTCGACCAGTGGCCCCGGCCACCGGTCGAGGTGGGCGCTCCGGGGCTTTCTCCGGCTCCGAGGCCGGGGGAGAAGGCCTCGGAGCGCCCGTCGGGTGGCGCGCACTCCGTGGAAACACTGGAGTGAGTGGAGCAGCGCCGCCCGGGGCCAAGGTGCCGCCTGGAGCCGCTGCTCCGCCCGCTCCAGTCTATCCACGCCTCTGAGTGTAGACCTGTTTCAGATTTGCCAATATTTCTACTTAATTTGTTCTTTCTTAGTGAAGAAATGTGTAGCTCAGTCATAGATGGGCAGCCCAATTCAGCGCAAGTTGCGACGGCAGCCAGCCTAAAGCGCCAGCTGCTGCATCCTGCACGGTTTGTGGGCCGCAACTCACTGTGGTTTGTGGGCCGCGCTGGCACGGCACAGGCTCAACTCAGGGAAAGGACTCAGGCGAAGGACATTCATCCCCTTCCCCCGGTGTAAGCCTCGGAGGCCCCAATGGGTCTCCTCAGATGCACAGCAGCTCCAGAGCTGCGGCCCGGGCTGCGATTGGGCTTGGGATATCGCTGCCGATATCCCCACCCCCTCCCAGCCTGGGCTGGCCAAAGGCCCCCCTCCCTCACCACCCCTGCCTGCCCTCCTGCCAGCACAAATGTGCCTTACGGCGCATAGGTCGTAGTGCTGGCCTATGCTAGTCAGGATTGCACCATTAGTTTCCATTGCTCCAGAGTGTGTGGTACACATGTGGTCATTATCCCCTATTTATTCCATGTATATCACAGCAATTAAGACATTTTATCAAATGAAATTCAGTCCTCTCCAAAACAATTATATAAAGCTGCTGTGAAATCTGAGTTATATTAAACAAAACATGTAAGTTCAGAGTCTGGAAAAAAGGCGCCTGAGGGGGGACATGATTGAGACGTATACAATTATGCATGGGATGGAGAGAGTGGACAGAAGGAAATTCTTCTCCCTCTCGAATAACACCAGAACCAGGGGACATGCATTAAAATTGAGTGGAGAGAGAGTTAGAACAGACAAAAGAAAATATTTCTTCACCCAGCATGTAATCCATCTGTGGAACTCCTTGCCACAGGATGTGGTGATGGCACCTGGCCTAGATGCCTTTAAAAGGGGTTTGGAGAGATTCATGGAGGAAAAGACCATCACAGGTTACAAGCCATAAGCAACCTCCTGGTTTTAGGTTTGCTCTGTGCCAGGTGCAAGGGAGTGACAATGGGAAACAGGTTATCTTGTTGACTGTGTGCTCTGGGAAGCATCTGGTGGGGCCACTGTGAGATACAGGAAGCTGGACTAGATGGGCCTTTGACCTGATCCAGCAGGGCTCTTCTTATGTTCTTAGAGTCAGACATTATGAAAGTTGTGCAGTTTTTGAACCCTAGATTTATATCCAGAAGCCAATTGCTACAACAATTGCTCTAAAATTCTTGTTTCATATAGTCTGCTGCAGGCAGGAATGCAGTAGTGAGATTGGTAGCAAAACAATATTATTTTACTTTAAAAAAAAACAGAAAAAGCTTATGCATTGTCTCTTCCCAACAGCTTTCTGTTCTTGACTTTTACTATTATTCTGTTTTGTTTTGCTAGCTATTAGAATTACATTACTTCAGTTACAAGGATTAAAGGTCAAGACTGATGCTACTGTGAAGTGTCTCGATGCCAGAGGCAAGTGGTATAAAAGACACCACCATCAACAGCACACTGCTGCCCATGAAAGATAAGCGTTAGGGGCATTTTGAATCGAATGGCTGCCTTTAGTCAGAGGCTGGCATTGTCCCTGTCAAACACACATCTCTAAATAGTGTAGGTGTAATGTGTGTATGTGTATGCACACACATGCATGCACACATCATTTTAGAAAAATGAAAAGGAAGAAAGAAAATAGATATGAGCCACATAGTTCAATATGGAATCAGCTGGAAAACGTATTCTTCTCTTCTACCTTTGGCTAAGAAATCTCAACCAAGAACAAAAATACAAACTGAAAGCAATTTTCTCTGTTTTTCAAGCTACAGTCAAGTCCCACCCATCCATGAAGCCAGCTGAGGCGATCACATCAGGCAACAGATTGATGGGAGGCACCTACCTGCACCCACTTGCCTTCTCTGCTTCTCTTCCTCCTCCTGCTCTTTAGATTAGACTCTCCTCCACACTTCCTCTCTCTTCCTCTCTCTTCCAAATCAGGGAATGGGAGGTACAAAGGTTAGTACTTCACCAGGTAAGGGCAGGCCCTGGACGGTCATAGGCAGGCCCTGGCTACAGTGACCAGAAGAGGCCATTCCTAAATAGCCAGGAGAGATACATGTCTACTCATGGCATAATAGCCTCTGGCTACTTTGAAACCTCTGGTTTGGCAATATGTTCCAGCCATAATGGTACACCTCTCTGTTAGACCACCCTTGCTTCCACCTTACCAGCACTGTCACAGGTTGGGTGAGCCAGGGTTGTGCACGTGGGGCCTCCCGCTGTTTGTGGCAGCGCCCCCAAAGCGCATGAAAGTGGTATGGCTTTTGTAGCGCCGGACTGGAACTTATGGTGGTGGATTACAAGATCTGCTAACGTAGGCCCTGGATAGGATTGGGCTGTAAGAGAAGCTACTGAAGCCAATCACCTAACTGGAAAAGACAAGCCTGCCCACTCAGTTGCCTTTTGCTCTTCATCCTTCTTCAGATGTACACTCGAGAAGTATGTTTATTCTCCCCTGGCTTTCATTAGTTGTGTCAAGGCGATACAAGCTTTCTATTTGAGCTATCACAGAGAAATCCTTTCAAGTGGAAACAAATAAGATCGGACTCCACAAGAATGGGCAACAGGGTCATTGAGAGGCTAATCATGCTGAGAAAAAGACTCCTAGAATATGCTAAGGGCTAAAAACAATGAAGGCATCCATGTCTAAACGTTATATTGCATCATGGTAAAAGGTTATATTAAAAGGGGGGGAATTATCTGTATAATAGATTAAAGGCACAAACAACTGGGCAAACACATTGGGCAAAGAATTGTTGCATTGTTTTACCTGACTGGGCTATAGAGTTTTAATTGGACTTGTGAGGTTCAACTCCAGTGCTCTTTCATTTGCAAGACCAGACTATACAATCTTTATAGTCCTTTTCATTTTGCATCCTACAATCTGTAGAAACTTAAGCTCCTTCCCTCCCCCATGGATAGCTGCTATAATTGGATTTGTGGTGGCCTTGGGTCAATCAGTACTTGTGTGTTAGAAAACAGACTGTTTCTCCTGTGTAATCCTGGAATTAAGTTTTCTTTAAAAAAAAAATTAAATTGTTCAGTTTGAGAAATGAACAATCATCCACTCGATAACACATTACTCCTTGTCATATTCATACCTAATTTATTTTCACAATCTTGCAATCTTTGTGTTGAAATGTTATCGCTGTTTTGGCTAATTACGGAAATTAGCAAATGCAAATTACAAATGGTTAATGAGCAGTATTGACATATTGGCATATCCCCAATTACAGTCCAGTAGGAGCCAGATACTTTCCCCCCTGATGCTACAGATGCTACAACAAGCAGCAGATATTTAAGGAGCAGTAAACAGAATTCTTGCCCATGGAGTTAGTTGTAGATGAAATGAGCAAAGGGCAGACAAGGTCTTTTCACTGACACTGTCCCAGAGTAATTAGAGAAGGTCAAAACGCTGATAGCAGAAACCAATAATTGCCCAACTACAGTATTGCATGAATGATTAGTTGTGTTATAGTTTTGTCCAAGGTAAATATCATAAGATTTATAAATATTTGTCAAAGTGTCCAAATACTTGGAGCATTTGCTTACATCATCAACAGCCCAATCCTACGCTGGTCTGGGTTGTTGGCCATAGCTTTGCGACAGTGGTACAGTCCCACTGTTGCAAAATGGCTATCGACGGAGCACGGAGTGACCATAGCCACCTCCTAAGGACTCCAAAACCTGGGAAAAACAACTTTTGTAAAACAAAGGAATTTTTTCACACCTCCAACCATCTTCACCAACCCCATGATTAAGGTCAAACTAGAAGTGATCCAATGGTCCTATAACTGGCCACTGCACCCTCCATTGGGTGCTTATGGGCTGACTTTTGACCTGGTTTACGAACTCAGCTTACGAACTGGCTTACAGACTCTGACAAATTTGTGAGTAGAAAAGGGGAACTAATTAGCAAAACTTTAGGTCTTTACCTCTTAAAGGGGCAAATTGGGAATTTGGTGGGACAGCTACCTTGGTCGCACCCCCTTCAGTCTCGGAGGACCGAAGTCCAAGGGGGGGGGACAAAAGCTGGAGCGTGGGGTATGCACTTCAGCCAACCAACTGAAGTGCACCCCCCATGCTCCAGCTGACGAGCGGAAAGGCGCTCAGGAGCTGAGTGCCTTTGCACTCGTCAGCAAGGGTGGGTGGGGCATGCTGCAGAGAGTTTGTCAGTTGAAGAGCATGCCTGCACCTCACTGACGTGATGCTCAGAAAGGTACTCAGGAGCTTGAGTGCCTTTCTGATCATCAGCTGGATTGCGGGCAGGGCATGCACTTCAGCTGATGAACACCATGTCTTGGCCCTAAGCTGGCTCTTTCCCTGTCTCATAAAGCTCAAGTACATCATGAACCAAGTATCATTTGTTTGAGATGTTATTTTCTGGCTCAGAATGTAAAATGAGATTCTAGACGCACATATTTACCATTCAGGAAGGCCACATTGTGTTGTGGGAACCTGCACACAAGTTAATGTAAAATTTTCTTAACTTTATTTTTATGTATAAGCCACATTTCCTACGTATGTTCACAGCAAGAGAGAAAAAAAAACACAATTACAATAATCAGATTAATAAAAGCAAATAAAGCACACAGATATATTTATCAGAGCATTATGTGGTCCTCTTCCACATGCTTGACCAGTCTGAAGCCAGATTGACAAATAATGTATTTGCCGTTTAAAATATGCAAAGGCAGAGAAGAATTCCCCTTACATTTTATAAACTACTTTTGCAGGAAGAAATTAAAAATATCCCTCACAATTTTCTTTCATAAAAAAGAGAACTCATGCTTTAAAAAAAAAAAGTAACAGCTCATTAGCACCAAGGATGGTAAAGCAGAAGGAACTTTGAGGAATCAAACTATTCATTAAACACTGACAGGTGTGTGTGTGTGTGTGTGTGTGTGTGTGTGTGTGTGTGTGTACGCGCGCGCACACACATACATGCATATGAGTGACAACTTCCAGAGCAGATGGCACATACTGTATTTCTGAAAGATTTTTTTAAGCCCAAATTTTTAAAAGGTCTGTATTGAAACAGAAATAGAAATATCTCTCTCCCCCCCCCCTTAGTGCAATCTGCATGTGCAACCAGATTTATTTTATTGTAAGGAAGCTGATGAGTGGGGAGAGGTGTGCAAGGCACATGAGAGCACACATTACTATGTCACGTAGATGTCTGTGTATGAGGTACAGTGACATAATTTTCCTTTCAATCACAGCAAGAGATATGAGGGCCTCCATGTTACACGATAGACGTTATCGCATTACTGATCCTGGCAAACATGTATATAGAAGACAATGGCTGAAATGTGTTATGCCTGTGTAGTGTAGTGTAGTGTAGTGTAGTGAAGCATTTCTACTGTGGCAGAAAGGTCAACTAACAGATAACCCAGGGAGAAAGGCAGGCTGCCAGCTGATTCTTGTTGCCATGGATACTAAAGAAGCAGAGAGGGAAACCAGCTAAGAGAAAGCTAGAGAGGGACCATAGGAAGTCATAGTTAGCACTGTGAGCTGAGGAACAGTTCCCCTCCATGTGCTCACTGAATGCACCGGCCACACACCCTGATCTCGGCACATTCAGGTGAATGTGTGAAAAGGGCCTCCACATGCACTGTGCTGGAAACATGTAAGGACTTCCATGTGACTGTGAACCCCAATCATACAGGTTTTCCAGTTACAGGGAAGTTCCTATGTGCATACCGCTCTATGTATATTAAGGCCCTATGCATGC